>JAMPIT010000635.1:5492500-6692500 GCA_026261815.1 Monarcha castaneiventris obscurior | reverse complement strand
AAATAAAATAAAATAAAACCACATAGTTGTATCACATCTTAATTTCTCATGTTCAAACCTGTCTCACAGTTTTCTAGTTTGATTGGAAAGAACATCTGTTAAAATTGCACAATTGTGTTTATCTTCTCACAGCTGCATCTCCTGGAGGCTGCTGCATGCAGAAATCTTTTAATGCATGTGATTTCCCCTTCTCCATAGGAACTTCTAAGGCACTCACTTGTAGAAAAGGTTGCTTTTTTCTTCATAAATTCCATGAAATTTATGTGTATCGAAGGTTAATTCTGTGAATCCTGCCTTAGACGCCCTCTTCTATTTTGGGTAGATTTCTGATTCCCTTTCCTTGGTTTGAAATTTCTCTTGCAGAGCCCTCCTTCCATAGGTACTGCCTGGTAGCTGTTAAGTTTATCCCAAAAATCAAATCAGGTTGTGCACAAAGCTTTTTTTTCCTTCCCTTTTGGAAGAGCAAATCCTAAAGAAGTTGCTAGTTTTAGGTAACTATACTTTCTCAAACAGGCAATACTATAGTGCAGTGCTTTAAGAGAGGGACAAAATCAGCACAACCCAAAGTTCAGCTTTTGTCACAAGGTGGATATTCGGTGTAATCACACACTGTTGGGAAAAATCACAAAATGAGAACTGTATCCAACAGCCTGCAACAGGTATTACTGCAACTATGAAAGTCTTGATAAAATGGCTGTAAATATCTAATGTATCTCAATGAAAGGACTTTCCAGTGCCCAATAAACTTAATTGGATATCTATCTCAGTGGATACAAAAACAAATTTACAAGAAGACCATGAAAAGATGTTTTAATGTTCCAATCCAAAAATATCCGTCAAGAAATTATCTTCCATAGCAGGAGAAGCTGTACCCATATTCTATTTAGATCTCAAGACAGAAATGTTCTAATATTTACTAAGCTTTTATTCAAGGCAAATTTTCCTTAAGGGGACTGAGAGATAGTCTCAGAAAATGTAAAGGCAGATATGGTGATATGTACACACCATTTCTTCAAGGAATCAGTGAGATCTGAAACTTCTGTTGTGGGCACAACACTAGTGATATGTGTACACTGAAAAACTGAGGTGAAAAAAACCAAAGCAGCTAATACCAGGAATAAATTCTCTTACTTCAGGAAATCCCTAAAGAATTCCGATTTCAGAACAGATTGAGTTAGAAAACCTAGACAATCTCAATAAACTTCATCCCAAATTCGGGATGATCTGAGGATGAGAATGGCTATTAGCAACTTCTGAATTCTTTCACAAAAGATTATTTGTGGTATTGTCTGCCAGCCAGAATAACCACCTACATATCATCCAGAGGATGATGCTCAGCTGTCATGTGCCAACAGGCAAGGCAAGAAGATGGCATGGAGAATTAAGGATGAATCTCAACTACTGACTTGAAAACATGAGAGTATCAGAATGGGAATATACATGAACTAATGAGATACAAAGGGAAATAACTCGGTAAATGAAATGAGAAGGAATTTCTCCAATAGGCTTAACACAAATGAGAAAGATAATATTGACTTAAAGGCTAGAACACATGCAAGTCCTCACAGCGTGTGATTTCTTGGGGTCAAAAATAAATATTGACTAAAGCTAACTGAAAAATAGTAGTAAGTGCTTGTACAGGTAAAATTGGTAACAGACAAACAAAAACACAACAAAATCTTCCAAGTCAACAATCAGCAGAGATTATGGAGGAAGGAACCCAGGATGGAATAGTTTGTCTCAATTACCTGAATGGTGTCCTAAACTGGGCACCTTGCTTCCTTTTTGTGATGCTTTACATTGTCCTTTCTTGTTGGAATCAGATTTCCTAATGCCATTCATTAACAAACATTCTGACAATCAGAATACTAAACCAAATTTTCAGGTATTGAGCTGGTAGGGTATACAACAGGTGAGGTGTTGGGGCTTTTTTTTATAATTTCAGACTGTTCACTTAATTTTGTATTTTAATGTCAATAGAAATAAATCCCAAATAGCTTAATAGAAATGAAATAATGTATGTATTCATCATCAGAATATAACTGTTGGATATCACCTACCATATCTAATTAATTTTTGGGAGGTGATTTAATAATGTACAAGTTAATTTCACAAAGACAGAAGTGCAGTTCCTCATAGTGGGTTCTGAAAATGTAACCCTTAATTTGACTAAATAGTATCTGTCTGAATTTTTAAACCAAAAATTTATGTTCTCCAACAGCGACTCCTTTGTATTAAAAAGCCCCTCTAGAAGACCTTCTGTACCTGAATACAGTTACTTTGTAATGGAGACTATCAATGCCTTTCAACATTATCCTTATTTCTCTGCCCTATATGAAATACTTGAGTATATTATTAATGTTATTGTTTTTTCAGTAAAATGCTTAAGTTAGCAATTCATCTTAGCTTTGTGTTTTGAAATGAAGTGAGTATTTAGTTAGAAGCTATTAAAAATAATATAACTATGGAATAAGCCTGTGGTTGAAAAGGCTCTGTGAAATGCAGATGCAACTCAGATATGCATGTCTGGGCATGGCTAAGAAGGATTATGTTGCATAACAATGTCCCACGCAGATTATATCCCACCATGCTATGTAGGTGCTGCCCAGCCTGCTCTGCCATTTTCAGAGGTCATGAGGGCTCATGTCTGTGGCAGTCTGCAGACAAAGCTAAGTCTCAGTGTCACACTCATGCTGATTTCGACTGTAATGAATTGGCTTGCCAATCTCATCAATTGAAGAAATGTGGAGCCCTTTAATTGTTTTCTGGATGTGTCATATTGTATTCCTGACATTTCAAAATATTTAAAATGCAAATTCTTCCTTTTGTCTATATTACATGTCTATATTGTTGCTATTTGATTTTTTGGGGTTCTTTAGGTTTCTAGTAAGGGCAGATTTTAGTACATCAGACTGTTGCTTTCATTCTCTCTATAGCCATATACTCAGATTTTCCTCAGAATTAAATTGGGTTGGTTTTGTTTGGGGTTTTTTTTAATTTTTGTTGGCTTTTTTAATGGAAGTACACATTTCAACAGAACTCATATTTTGATTTCTTTTTGCTTTTAATTAAGGATGTTTTCTATGTGCTTTTAAATGAATGCTCTGAGGTGGCTTTAGTCACTTATTCTACACTCCATATTTAATGTTTCTTTACAGCTTAAATGTAATTTTCCCCTACAGTTTGTCATCCTTTTTTAGCAAACTATTTCTTTTATTATTTAGCCTGTGTTGTGAAGCATGTTGAAATTACTAAACCTTTTAGCAAGTTTCTGTCTATACAGCATAAAATGCCTGTATCAAATATTACATCAAAATCACTGCAAATGAATATATTTATATTTTACTGAATGTTTTACTTCTTGGAGCAGATGTGAGGACAGAGCAGTAAAATGGCCTGAGTTGGGGGATGTTTTTCAGGTGATCTTGAATTCTGAACAATTGAAAATTTTTAAAGCACTTACAAAAATAGTTGCTTGCATGCCAATCCTTTGTCTATGATGGCATAGTAAAATTATTACTGAAAGTCTGGCCCTATTTGTTTGAAATAGTCAGTGCCTGGAGAACTCACTTGTTTAATTGGGAGATTGAAGGCATTCAGTATGAAGCATGGTGAGGTTTTTTGACATGTTTTAGCCCAGATTGAACCTTTACAGCTGAGCTACAACCCATGAAAAACATGGCTTTATAATGGAAATGCTGACACAAACTTTCAATTAGAGTACTGTTAACTGCGTCATTATAATTAGGGATGCACTGACCCTTTGAAAACTTTGGTTTTCAGATCAGGAGAAGGGATTCTCATTTAACTGGCCACTAGTCACAGTTTTATAAATATAAAACCCCCTAGTTTATTAAAAATGGTACCCAAAAATTGTTTTTTTTTCACAGAATAACAAAGGTATCTAGAAAATAATCCCAGTCCCCATGATCACTTTCAGTTATGAAACTACCCTCTTAAATACATTATGTGATCCAGAAAAACGTCTATCTAAAAAACCCCAGAAAAATAATGATTTTTAGCAATTTCTCCTATGCTAAACCATACTATTGCTCTAATACATCAAGTTGACAACAGAAATCTGGGTGTTTTCAATTAAACATTTACTGCATTATAATGTAAAATATTTGGTGAATTCTGTTGGCCAGCCATTCTGGAAAGGCTACAACTAAATACTGATCAGACTCAAAACTGCCAAATTACCAAAATTGGATAAAAATGAAAATTTTAGCACAATAAATGTCATAAGCAATAATAGTTTGTAAGAAAGTCAAGACAGTTTTTTGAGGGACAGAGTGGTCTATTCCTGGAAAAAACCATCCCTGCATTTTGTCAGTCATTTCTGTGTTCCCATTCTACTGTCCTAGTTTGAACTGTGAGGCACAGAATTGTAAGAAAATACACTTATATCTATATTTGTCTATGGGCTTCTGAAGAAAGCAAAATATAAATCAGTAAAAAGCTATTTTCTATATATTATAGTTTAAAGATTGTCATGGCTCATATAATTCTCATAGTTAAGCACACGAAATCACAGAATCACAGAATATTCTGACTTGAAAGGGGTCCCACAACGACCATCAAGTCCAGTTCCTGGCCCTGCATAGCACCATCCTCAAGAATCACACCAAATGCCCAAGAGCATTGTCCAAATGCTTCTTGAACCTTGTCAGTCTTGGTGCTGTGACCACTTCCCTGGGGAGCCTGTCCCAGTGCCCAACCACCCTCTGGATGAAGAATCTTTTCCTGATATCCAGCCTAAGCCTTCCCTAACACAACTTCAGGCCATTCTTGGTCGTGCCACAGGTCATCACAGAGAAGAGGTCAGTGCCTGCCCCCCACTTCTCTCATGAGAAAGATGTAGACCATAATTAGTTCTCCCTCAGTTTCCTCTTCTTGAGGCTGAATAAAACTAACTTTGGAGGACTTTTTGATAGTATTAATTTTACAGGTTTTGCTGCCTTGTAAATCTATACTACTCCTCTTCTTTTTACAGAACTTGTATTCTTAATATCACAAGTAAGTAAGGTTCCATAGTAAGGTTCCAAACCCAAATACTCTTGTGCTAAGAAAAATAAACCTCTGACTGTGTACTTATTATCCAGTTGCCTTGTGTGTGAGTGTGTAATGATATTTCTTTAATTGCATAATCACATTCTATTTCTCTCTGCCTTTTTAGGTCTAGGATCACCAAATAAGTTTGTGATTTTGTGCCTTTTTTGCTACACTAGATCAAAATTCACTCTTTTAACAGAAAGATTAATTGAAACCTAAATTTTCCCATAACACTCCGTGTTGTAGCTAAGCCATTTATTAATAACTGCTGATATATTTTCTGCAATACTCAAGAGAAATTTAGTGATATGGTCATCACAACATCTATCAAGATTTGGTCTATATATTCCAAGTTGCCAAACATCAGATTTTTCAATATAGTTTACATCAGATGGATTTGAGGACACTCAAATTCCAACACTGGCTAACACGAATTCTCAGTGTACCTCTCACAAAATCTCAGAAAATCAGAGATATAAAATTATTAACAATGTATTAAAACAATTTAAGTATTTGTCTCCATTTTGCCTTATGCAAAGTAGCATTTTGCATTGACACCCAAGTTGGCACAATCAGAAGAGCTCTCCTTCTAAACTAATTAGTTTTGGTTTTACTGCAAGGGAGCAAATGTAATTAGCCCAAGTACACAGCCACAATGCTGTTGAAACCCAGGCTACTATCTCTGTATTTTTTGTGTCAGTATACCAGCTTCAACATAACGAAAATTAGGTACCTTCAGAGGTGCTGCCAGGTGTGACAGACATAGTCTACTGTTAGATACAAAACCTTCTGTAGATGTAATGCAATTTTCCATGTCTCCTTTGATCTGTAGTCACAGCCTGTTCAATCTGTATTTTGTAGCTTTGGTAAAAAGTAAGCCAGAGTACTATGATGAGCATTTCCTTGATAGGAAAAGCACCACTCAGACCCACAGCAATGACCATCCTCTGAACAAAATAAGGCAAAGAGGAAAAAAAGTAGTGCACAATGAAGTAATTAAATGCTATAATCCACTCACACTGGGTTGAATTAAGGTTTTAATTATAATCTTAATTATGGGATTTCTAACTTCTGAACAGAATGTCACTGTAAAGAGAAACTTTGCTCAATATTCTTAGAAAGCTTGCAAGACATAATCTGTTGGTTTTTGTAAGCTTTAAAGTCACTTTGTAAAAGGAATAGCCTAAGTGCTACTTTTGAGATTGTATATTTTTTTTGTCTTTTTTCAAAAGCAAACTAAGAACTGCTGAAATCTTTCAATGTATGATTGTACTTATGGTTTTTCAGATCCTGAACTGTAGCTACATACTTAGTTGACCACGTGAGTCAACCTTTGAATTGGTCCAAGATGCCTTCTTACATAATTAGCCAATAAATTCTCAGGGAAAAAAAAAAAAAAAAAACAAACCAAAAAAAACCAAACAAACCAAAAAAAACACAAACCACCAAAAAAAACCCCCAAAAGCCCAAGGGACACTACTTTCTATTCTGATTTGTGGATGTTTGCTAATTGCAGGTGTTAAGCACTGCTGTGAGTCCTTCAGCTAACTCCTACAGCCTTAAACAAATGTTTGTCTGGGCAATGCCGCTTTCTAAGCTTTTATATATCAATTCCATCCCTCTTCTCCAGGTTCCAAATGCTGATCCTGGTTACCTGACTTCAAGTCCATACTGACTCTTCTGGCTGTAGCCTTAATCCAAACCATGCCTTTATTCCCTTTGCAAACTTTGCAAGCCCCAGCCCTAATAATTTAAATCTTCGTTTATAACCCTAACCCTAAGCCTAATCCATTACACCTTGGTTGTCTAGCACCCTTGCTCTGGTCTCAATCCTTTTTGTTTTCTAGTTTCTGAGTTCCCTTTTTGCATTGTCCAGTCCATCTCACCATTTTCCACCTAGATTTTCTTCATCAAAACATAGCTGCCTTTTCCTCGCTCTTTACTTTATATATCTACACTATATTTCAAATAAAACTGAGTACTGTTCTTCCTTTTTCCAGCTATTTTCCTAGGTCATGTCAACTACATATATTGTTCACACTCTGTGAATATTGTTTTGTTTTCCCTGTATTCAAAATATATAATTTTTATTCCTCCTGCTACCCGGAAGTACTTTCTGAGTCAGAAATCTCTTTGATCTGGGTTAGGAGGCCAGCAGTCACAGTGACCTAATGCAAGCAGTGCAGGTTTATAGGAAGGTATTGCTTAGTCCCCAGAGGTCTGAAAAAGGCATGTGTAATAAATAAACATTTTTCAAATTTATTTACCAATCGTAACTTTTCAGAAGATAATGTACAAACTGCTTCTAAAAGATGTGTGACCTGAAAACCAATTTGGTTTTCTTCTGGGAACAGCAAAAGGCATATTCCTGACACAAATACAATTTTGTTCTCTAATTTATTAGGCAGTAAGAATTTGCATGAATTGCTAGTGTTACTCACGCACACGCAGACCTAAACTTCCTCCTTGAAACAAATGCCTTACCCTGAAGCAAACCCCTAGTGTCCTAGATTACAACTAAAGATGTAACCGAAGGCACGTATTCCATCTTCACGAGCAGTTAAAGCAGGTGGGGCAGTGTTTGTTATCTCCTACCATGACTCATCCCTGATAACTCCCTCCGGAGCCTATCTCTGTCTAATGGGCAATCAAGGACCCACCACATGATTCATAGAATTTCATCAACCCATTGTGAGATGCTCTGCCCAGGGTGGGGAGTCAAGCATTCCCACCTGGATATAATCTGGGGTTTGGAACAGCACAAGCAGCCCTTACCATGTGCCTCCCAGAGGACAAAAGCTACACCACTGGACCTTCAGAGGAAGACCAGACCCTTCTACAGGATCACTGCTTCAACAGCACCTCTTCATCTGGACTGCTACCAGCACCCTGACTAACAGGGTGTCAGGCTGTATCCTGACTCTTATCAGTGTTTTTGCACTATTGCATTTATTTTAATTTTCCTATTAAATTATATTCTGACTTGTGATCTCCCACTGCTTTGTTTTCAAACTAGTACACCTAGCAAATAAGATCACCAGAATCTAGTTTAGAAAGTTTACAAATAAAAAAGAAGGAAGAGGTGACAAATGCTGTCAAATTTGCCAGCAGCATCTACTCCAAGGTTCATGCACTTTGCTCAGTGTCAGAGATTTCTCTGTATTCTATGTTTTGGTCTCAACAACATAAATCCTAGTCTTCCATAACAGTGGAAAGTACTGTGTGCCAAAGCTGTGATGGGTGAACATGCTGGGGACTAATACCTCAGAGCTTTTTACTGACATTAACCAAGACCAAAGCACTAAAAAACCCAACCATACAAAGAAACTAACCAAAAAACTGACCAAAACAAACAAACAAACAAACAAAACCCCCAAAATAAATGCAACCAGAGAACTTGGAATTCAGCTGAGAAGAGGTTTATCAGCATCTGGTGTGTTGGAACTACAACAGGGTAATCATTAGAGGTCTGTCTAGCTGAAGGGGTTGAGCTACAGGTGCTGGAGTCTTTTATATAAGAGATCTGCATTTCTACTTATTCATGTCCTTAAGAAACTTGCTTGTACATTCCTCATATGCTAGTCTGGTGATAGAATAGTTGCCCTTTTTTTTCTTTGTTCTTTTTTCCCCAAAGGGATTTGAGATCTCTGGTTGACTGCTGCTGATGCCTTTAACTGATGTTATATAGAATTTGCTTCTCATTTGTCTAAAGATGCAAAATTTTTATCCATGGTCAGATTCAATTTGTATTAAAGAGAAGGTATTTAAGGTGAATAGCTTAAACTACAATATTTTGATCTTTTTAGTGTTCCCACGGAAAAGAAGAGGTGTTCAAATAAGGTTTGGCTTACATTTTCAACTTATAAAGTGGTATTTTTTTGTGACAATAGTGGACTTACAAAAAAACCTTGAAAGTGAACTGCAGATTTCTCACAATTCACATCTCAAAAATTTAGTTTCCACTGGCTACCTAAGTTCCCATAATTTCCATAACAGATGACTAGCTAATATGATTTAAAGACTTGACACAGAAGTAAAGGCAACTGGTGTTTAGAGAGAAACAGTTGTTTTCCAAACGAAGCAGAATCTGTAAAATCTTTTGAGTAATTTTGAGAGTCTGTGGGTTTCCATTGTATGTTTAGTGGCAACCTCAATTGGCTTATACACAAACTGTCAAAATAAAAGTTCATTCATGATAATATTAGCTTTTTGGTAGTATGAAATAGATTACTGTGATTGAAGAGTTAATTGTATGATAAAGACTTCTTCTAATGCCCCTTTTATGTTTTTTGTATGTTAAGGTAGTATATCCAGGCTTCTGAAAACCATGCCCATAAAATCAGATATCTAATTATATACTATACTTTTAATTTGAACATCAGCTGTTTAATGTATTCTCCAAGCTCCCTTGTGCAGCTGAAATAAACCTTCCTTATGTTACACATACAAGCTATTTCCAAACAAGTCATCATATTTAAAGTACAGTCTAATGAAACCTTATTTTAAGAGTGTTTTTGTTTGCCAAATTGAACATTCCAGTGAAAGTTCTAGGCTGTATTATGTTGATGATACTGGTAGATTCTAATATATAATTATTTGAATCAAACTTTTGAAACAAGCAGCTTTTAACAATTTTTTAATATCTCTATTTTATCATAAGTACCAGATGTCAGGGACTCAAAAATGCATTTATTTTGGTCTTTTGGTCCTTCAGAGATTTTTTCTGACTCAGTATCACTCATCTCTTGTGTATATATGCCCCATTGAGTGAACAAGCTTTATGGAGTGGCAATCTGTGTTCTTCTAAAATGAATGTCTAGGCCACCTGCACTTTTGGAAAAATCTCAAAGAGCTAGGAGAAAAAAAGTTACACAAACCTAGGCATTGCCCTAGATCATCTATAGCAGTTTTCTAGTGCTTGGAGTGGGCAGAGGATCTTCCAATACAAAAGCTTGTAATGGATTGTAGCAGGATGCTTTGCCCTCGATGCCCTGCCTAGGAATGTGCTCAAGCAACTCTGACAATGTCCTATTTGCAAATCTGTCAGTGTTGGATTGAGAGGCAGCTCCATGTGCTGTTTTGCTGTTGAACTATGCCTAAATTCATTCTGGCAACTAACCCTGAATTAACATCCTCATAGCGAGGCAATGATTTGGCAGATAAGCTGCTAAATTGACATGGAAACATATGACTGGCAGTCATATCACTTTATGCTAGAAAAGTCCAGTCCACTTTCATATGGTGGGTTCTTCTAAAATATTCCCTCTTGAAATGTGTGTATGAAGTTTTCTGCAATGGGTAAGGGAACTCCCCCAAGGTTACATACTCCTTGATATTAAGAGAAGATCTGTCCATGAGTATTGGTGTGGGTGAGTTACATCTATCTCTACTTAATAATTATATTAATAATAAATTAACAATTAATAATTTTCTTTTTGTAAGCTTTAATATAATTGCTTTAATATAATTGCTTTGACATAGTGTATTGTATTATCTTATCCTATCCCATACTATTAGGAGTTTTAGCTTTTATACTGTGTAGTAAATACTTCTGATTAAGAACTTTTGTCTAATCATTTGACATCTACATAATTCATTTTTATAGAAATATATCCAATTTGCATCTTTAATCCTGTGGGACAAAGTTACTTAAACCATTGACAAGCTTTGCGTTAAGATTGGATCCAGCCGCACCTACACTCCTCTCTGAGGCAGAGTTTAGAAAACATGGGAGTTGTCTCTGTACCTCGTGGCTCAACAGCAGTGTTTCTCTAAAAAATTTCCTCTGAAGCTCCCACTTCACCTATGATGTGGGTAACCCTGGAGAATCTGTTGCAGAGGAAGTTTCTTCCAAACCCTCTCAGTATAGCCTAAAGCATATGTTGCACATACTTCAAATTAGATATGTAGATATAAGAATTGCTGTTCTCATTTAATGTGTAAACATCTAGTTGTTGCAATTTTAACACATTCTTTTAAAGTGCTCAACATTTTGGAAATGCAAGTGTATAATAAAGGGATGTCACAGGTAAGTTAAATTAAACTTGTTCCCTATTATAATCAGAAGAACAATGTAAGAATACTGCCAGATTTCATTTAGGAGGAAATCCAACAATGACATGTTAAGACTGGGGTGTGGCATACGGAGGTTTCTTTTTCTGACCTGTCATGGTTTGAGACAAATTCGGAGGAACTTCCGAAATAAACGTCCTCTGATAGAAGGCAGGTTACAACCACCCCTCGCCCTACCAGGTTCAGAAATAATTTTCCTCGGAGGAAAGTAAAAAAACCCCTATTTATTTAACAAGTGAAATGCAGGCAGGCATGGGGAACAAAGAATAATGCTAAATAATAAAACCTCTTGCTGTGGAGAGAACCTGGGTAGATTTCAGAGTCCTTTGTGAGTATGGCTTTCTCCTCTCCAGAGTTGGGGTTCTGCGTGGGCCTGTCGGGGTGAAGGTGTAGGGTCTCCTGATGATGTTCTGCTGTTGCTGAACAGTCCAGAAGAGAAGTAGAAACCAAAGTCCCAGGGCTCTGTATTTTAGCTAATGAACAAGAAACTAGCTGAAAAGCAAAAGGAATGTAACTCTCTTCCCTGCTGCAGAAGCAGAGCAGCTGGGCAGAAGAAGCCAGTGAGCTTATCAGTGTTTTGAACACAGCACTGAAGGAATTCCAGCTCTCCCCCCTCCTCTCTTAAAGGTACAGAAAGTCACAGGATTCATGTCTGGGCATAAAGCAGGAGATAAGGAATACAGTATCATACAGTCACCCTAAAACAGACCTCAGCATACCAAGTAGCCAGTTGAGATTCAGGAAAGGCTGATTGTGCCTAATAATACAGCATACTGCTGTATTACCTGCATTCTGCTGGTATTTCCTTAGCTGTGTTATCAGATTATACTTTCTACAGTCAAGTGTTGAGAAATCAGAGCATCTAATAAATGTGCAAGTAATTAAGAAAATGCGTACCACCATTCACTGAATTTGTCTAATAAAAATAAATGTAATTAATTCTTTTCCTAAGATGCTGCAAGAGACAATGGGCTTAGCTTACTTTAGATGCAGGGGGTGGGTGTTGCTATCAAAACAATACTGAGAATTCAGTTGTGTTCTGTCCTGGTTCAAGTCAGAACAGGGTTAATTTTTGCAGTATCCAGGAGGGGATATGGTTAGGACCTGGAGGTTATTCTATACCACATCACATCATTTTCCATGAACAGAGGAAGGGCTTCCTTCTGGGTTGGGGGAACATGTTGAAGTCAAGTCATGCTCCATAGTGAGCATTTTGCATGTGAGTCATTTTTTTCTGTCTTGTACTTTTGTTATAAATATTGTTGCTATTGCTGTTAGTTTTCTTATCTCATTGCTGTTTCCAGTAAATCGTTCTCATCTCAACCTGTCATCTTTTTGTGTCTCCAATTCTCCTCTTCAGCCCAACCCAGGGAAAGAGGAAGGGGAAAGTTAGCGAGCAGTATGTTTTCAATGGGAGCACTAAACTGGAGAATACTATTTGTAAACCATGACCAATTCTTAAAAAAAATAAACTTACATTACTCATTGAAATATACAAAAATATTGTCACTTCAAAAAGTACTCTCACACTTATGGGTCATATTTTTAGTGCTATAATAAGTTTTGGTAAACTGGAGAGACAAGTGGCCAAACCAGAGAGTGAGTTGGGAACACAGAAGGGCGGGAGAGGCCACAGAAGTGACTCACGTATGAGTAATAAAAGCAAATTTCTAGAATATAGTGCTGCAGAAATAAGCGATGAGAGAAAAGAATAACTGGAAAATATCAAGAGAAATCATACAGTAAGAAGAATGACAGATTGACTAAACTGACTTTTGAAAAAAGAATTGAGAGACTTGAAGTGTTACCTAAGCGAAAAAAAAAAGGTTACTTGAAAAGATGTCTCACAGGAGACATCTGAGCTTGTGTTTAATAATTTAGCCACTACAGTGAAAGAATATGTGACCATGGCCACAATCATTATGTGCAAATCTGGTCATAACTGAATGGAGTGAAATTTTTCTCTTTTTATACCTTGTGATATTTTCAGGACCTGCTCAAGTTCATGACACAAACACTATGTGATCAACCAGAACTTCTAGTTAAGAAAGTGTTCTAGTGATACAACTGCAAGGGGTCCAACAGAGGACCCTTAAGCAACTACTGCAGACACCTGTATAGTTAAAGAAAGTTTTGGCCCATTTATTTTGGGCCAAAATAAATGTATCTATCTAGAAATAACAACAGCCATATTATTGAAATTGTGCAAAGATTCTGTGAAGATTGTCTTGGTAGAAAACTTGTTAGAGAAAGAGAACAGAAGAAAAGGAAAAACTTCAGCAGAGTCAATACATTACATGCCATTGTTTTGGTTCATTAAAATGGTACTTATGGATATAGACGTTACTGTTTTCTTGATAAATATATCAAGTATATAAAAAGTTAAGAAAAGCCCTCATAAAAAAATTGTAATACACTGCATATCCACTCATCTTTCCACAAAGCTATTAAGCCATAAAGGAGATAGAATTCACAGGAGAAATGTTGTACTTTGTGAAAAATATGTACCTTTTAAAGCACAAATTATATTATAAAATGCATTTTAATGAAACTGTACACTTGAAATTAATGTGTTCCATGTATTCTACGGGCAAGAGTCTGCACTGAATTTTCTGTTCTTAGTACAGCTAAGATTTACTTTCAGGACTTCACTACATTATTTCACAGAATCACATAGTTGTCATAGTTGGAAGGGACATCTGGAAATCATCTAGTCAAACCCCCATGACAAAGGAGAGTGACCTAGAAGAGGTGACACAGGAATGCATCCAGTTGGGTTTTGAATGTCTTGAGAGAAGAAGACTCCATGACCTCCCAGGACAGCCTGTTCCAGTGCTCTGCCAGCCTCAATGTAAAGAAGGCCTTTCTCATGTTGAGGTGCAAGTCCTTCTGTTTTGGTTTATGGCCATTGCTCCTTTTCCTGTCACTTGCCACCACTGAAAAGAGCCTGGCACCATCCTCTTGATACCAACCTAGGAGATATTTACGTGCATTAATGAGATCCCCTCTCAGTCTTCTCTAGACTAAATAGGGCCAGCTCCTGCAGTCTCTCCTCATTAGAGAGATGCTCCAGTCCCTTAACCATCTTCATGGCTTCTGCTGGACCCTCTCCAGTAGTTTCTTGTCTTTTTTGTACTGAGGAGCCCACAGCTGGACACAGCACTCCAGATGTGGCCTCATAAGGGCCATGTAGAGGGCAGGATCACCTTCCTTGCTCTGCTGGCCATGCACCACAGGATACTATTGGCTGTCCTGGCTGCAAGGGCACTGCTGGCTCACAATCAACCTGTCATCCACCTAAACTCTTTCTCAGCAGAGCTGCCTTCTAGTAGATCAGCCCACAACCTGTGCTGGTACTTGGGGTTATTCCTCCCCTGGTACAGTACCTTACACTTTCCCTTGCTGAATCTCATAAGGTTTTCCTCCACTCAACTCTGCAGCCTATTGAGTGGTAGCAGAGCCTTCAGATGTTATCAGTGAGTCCTCCCAGTTTCTTATCTCTAGCAAGCTTGCTGAGTGTACATTCTTTCCCTTTGTCCAGATTGTAGATAAGCAAGTTGACTAAGATTGAACCCAGTACTGATCCCCCTAGAATGCCACATACCTCCAGCCTGATCCTACCTCACTGATCACAATCTTCTGAGCTCTGCCCTTCAGCAAGCTCTTGGTCCACCCCACTGTCCATTCATGTAACCCACATTTCCTAAGGTTACCTACGAAGATATTATGGGAGAGACTGTCAAAAGCCTTGCTGAAGTTGAGGTACAAAACACCTCTCCCCTCATCGATCATGACATCAAAGAAGGCTATCAGGTTGGTCAAATGTAATTTCCCTTGGTGAATCCATGATGACTACTCCTGACCTTTTTTTCCTCTATACGCTTGATGATGACCTCCAGAATGATCTATTTCATCACTTTTCTAGGGATGGAGGTGACTGGCCAGTAGTTTCCCAGGTCCTCCTTGTCCTTTTTGAAGATGGGAGTAACACTGTCCTTCCTCCAGTTATCAAGACCCCTCCCATTCTCCACGATTTTTCAAAGATGATGGAGAGTGGCTTAGCAACAACATCTTCTGACTTAGCACCTGTTGGTGCATCCTGCCAAGGCCCCATGGTGTTTTATGGGTATTAGGTCTATCTAGTCCATCTCTATCCCATCCCTCAACAACATGTGGAAGGTTTCCTTCCTTTCTCTGCCCTTTTTCTGACCTACAAGGACTAGGACTCTTGAAAGCCATCCTCAGCAATGAAGCCTGAGGCAAAGAAGACATTTATTTGGTTATTTCGCCTACTCTTTGTCTCCCATTACCAGGACATCCATCTGATTAAGCAAAGATCCCATGTTTTCCCTCTCTTCCTTTTGCTGCTGATATACTTGTAGAAACCATTCTTGTTGTCCTTGATGTCCTTTGCCAGACTCTATCGCAAGGAGGTCTGATGCTGGTCAAGCACCATTAAGCCAGGACCTTCCTAGAGACAGCATCCTGCAAAGAACAACTCTCTTAGGGGCCAAGGCAGCCTCCCTGGACAGCGTGTGATCTCAGCAAGCGCAGCCATTTCTCAGCTACAAGTGATTTCAGCTCTTTGTGAGATCACCCGAGGCAAACTCGGGGACAGAGAGACAGGAGCCGTGCGTGGTAGTTCCACAGAAGCAGCTTTATTGTCCAGCAGTCCCTGGGAAGGGGAGGCCAGGGACAGCACCCCCTGGTTTCAGGACACAGCCACAGCCCTTTTTATGGGAAAAGCATGGGGTGGGGTAGAACCCAATTTACCAACTGGATACAAGGCATTACCATATAGAAACAAGGCATGCTGGGGGTGGTTCAGTCTCTCACCATAACCTAGAGAGAAGTTTCTTATCTCTGAGTCCTTTTGCCCTCAGACTTCTCTCCTCCAAGAGAGTGCAGAGGACTCCTGAGTCAAAGGCTGCCAGCCCTCCACAAGACTCAATTCCAAGGGGATCTTAGCCTTCCTTGTTGCATCCCTCCATACCCATCCCACACAGCCTGTTCTTTTTTCCATATCCATAAGTTTCTTTCTTGTGTTTGAGATTTAGTAGGAGCTTCCTGCTGATCCATGCAGGTATCTTGCCACCTTTACCTGATGTTTTGATCCTGGGCGTGCACTGGTCTTGAGCATGGAGAATTGTTGCTTATATATTGACTAGCCCTCTTGGACCCCCTTTTCTCCTAGAGCCCCATCCCATAGGATTCCTTTCAGTCGGTCAAAGAGGTTAAAGTTAGTTCTCTGGAAGCTTGGGGTCATAGTCCTTCTTACTGATTTGCTTCCTCCACACAGGCACCTAAAATTCACCATCTCATGATTACTACAGCCAAGGTTGCTCCCAACCTTCACATTTTTAACCACTCCCTTCTGGTTTGTTAATACAAGGTCTAGAAATGCTCCTTTCCTTGTTGGCTCCTCCACCCCTTGCATGAAAATGTTATTGCGGTGATCTTCAGTAACTTCCTGGACTGTGTGTTCCAAGCCATGTTGTCCCTCCAGCAAATATCCATGTGGTTGAAGTTCCCCAAGGGAAACAGGGCCCATGACTATGAGGTTATTGCCAGCTGCTCATAGAAAGCCCAGAAAATTCCTTCTTCTGATCCCTTTTTGTGGTCCCATTACCAGGCCACCTACCACATACATAATACAACCATGTTATCCTGTCCCTTAATTCTTACTCACAAACTCTCAGATGATTTGTGTGTGCCTGGGTAGAGTTCAATGTTTTCTAGTTGGTCTCTCACATAAAGAGCCACTCCACCACCTTGCATCTGTGACCTGTTTTTTCTAAAAGGTACATAGCCATTGTAGTCCTTGCTTATTGCCCATGCTGTGTGCATTTAGATACAGGCACTTCAGAGAGGTAATCAAGCAGCCGGGTGGGGGGAAGCATCAGAAGTCTCATGGCCTGTCTCAGCAGACATGCTGATTTTGGCTCTGAGTCAGGTACCCACCATTAGGCAGAGAGCTAGAGCACTCAGCATTTAGCACAGGTGTGGACCTACCTGCAGATTGCAGGACCACCCTATGGATACTGAAAAAACCTCAGCAGAGAATTTCTTCAGCTCTTTGCAGTAGTTTGTGAACGTTCTGTCTTTCCCATGCAGATTACTTTAAACAAGATTACAGTATTGTAAAACTTCTTGCACCTGTGGGTTGTTTGGCAGAATTGTTATGGTTCTAACTAGAAAACATTCAGAGATGGGTGTCTTAGAGCTTGACCAATCCCCTTAGGGGGTGGATGGCAAAACCAATCACCTTATGCCACTTAATGCACTTTGGGAACTAACATACAAAAGTTTTCTGAGAATTCATTAAAGCTGCTGCTGCTTCCACTTGACCCTGGGCCTGGTCTTCGTGTCGTTTTCTACTCGGCCGCGGTGAGGACAGTGACACCACTCCTGTATGCCATGCCTGCTTGAAAGGATGCCACCTCTTTTTGATATGCCACATCCTGTTTGCTTGCCCAGTTTGCTGTGCTTTGGCATTACCCTAGAGCCATTTAAATCTCTTTTGGATGCCCCTGGCAATGCCACTTCCATGCGTGAGTGTCTGACAGGAGCTACTAGGTCCTGACAGGGCTCTAGGCTGCTGCTTGGGTGTCCCTGAACTTGAAAACCTTCCAGTACTGCTCAATCTAACAATCATGCCCAGTCTTACCCCAGTTTTTGCTGCTGACACCTCACCAACAGATATTTGAAAATGGTTTTTAAACACAGACAAGCACTTAAAACAGCAAATTGACGAGGTTTCTCTGCTCTTATTGTGACAGGCTTTGTCTTCATATATACACTATAAGCAGAAACACAACTTATCAGAGAATCATAGGATGGTTTGCTTTGGCAGAGACAGTTAAAGGTCATAGGAGGACACTCCAGCTAGCAGAATATTTTTCTTAGCTGTATTGCATAGGGTGTGGTCTGCCTACAAGGAATTTCACGGGAATGTCCAGCATTGTTCTTGATCAGGACACAAGTATTACTGCAAAACTAGGAGGTTCCCTAGGGTTGAATGAAAGATGGTGGACAGGGAGTGGGGTGGTCAAGGAATAATCACTACGAGCAAGGTGCCCACAGGTCTGCTTCTTTACAAATAAACAATATATAGTTGTAAATTCTGGGTTATCAGTTCACAAGCCAAGAGCTCACAACTATGAAATGTTCTTTTAAAATATATGGTGTTTCAGCTTGCAAATTCATGAATATTTCACGTGCTATACAAACAGAGCAGCAAATAGCAGCAGGGACTTCTGAGGATAGCAAATGATCTGTAGTTTAAGTGAGTGTGGGCAAAAGCAGGAGACCTTCACATTTGAGCAGGAAATGAGCCTATCAGTACAAAAAACCTTAATTTAAGCTCTTTTCTTAATGTGCTGTTGAGGGGATCATGCTGGGATTTGCTGTAATGAACTCCACCTGGAAGCTCAGTAAAACTGAAATGTGGGTTGACTTGCATTGGTTACTGTTGTTTCTACAGCTTTGGTTAATCCAGCTCCAGGTTGATCAATAAATTGCTTTCCCAACAAGAAGGACAGGAGAGGTTTAGAAATTGCCTGTTCAGTATGCTACGCTTAAAAGGAAGATGGTTGAGTAGACAGGCTTGATGAACAGAGCCCCTTTAAGAAGCATTTGTTTTCAAAACTAGCTTTGATAAAGGAAATATTTCCATGGCTATTACGTCACGTGGAAAATATGAGGACAAATTAGTCTGTTGATGCAAACATTTTAAGAAAGGGAAGCTTCTTAAGCTAGTTTTGGGTACATAGCCCATTGTCATTTTTAGTTCTCTGTTTCTGCATTTCTGTTTTCTATTCCCAGAAATAAAGCATTTCATGTATTTGGACATGAAAGTATGTTATAAAGTAAGTATAAATTCGAACATTAAGTATGTTATACTTAACTGTAAGGTACATATGAGCTATTCTGTGTGGTAAAGGATCATCAGTTCAGCCAAAACAAAATGAATAGTTAATGGTACTACAAGTGCTCTTTTATTTACCTTTAAACGTATTCTGTAATCTTACTGTCCAGAGGCCCCTTGCCAAAACAGTGTGAGATAACAAGTATTAGGAAAACTGCACATGAGCTATATCTATAGAATCTGTGAAATATTAAATATTAAAATACTAATGTATTTTGAAGATATGGGAAGTGGAACATTATTTTTCTATACATGTTTATAATTTTCAACGTTCCTAAAACGTTATTCTGTGATGCCTTGTAGTAAAAGATATTTGGAAGATAATGAGGTTTAAACAGTAAAAAAAAAAATTGCTTTTTTTCCATGCAATTTCTTATTCAACTTCTAGTTGCAATTCAGTTTAACTTGATAGTACCACACGTGAAAAATCCCTCTGAACACAAATATAACTTTTCCTATGAAATTCGTGTTCCAACATTACACGTCAGATCTCAAAATTTTATAAACGACTCTCAAAGCACTACTTCACACTTACAAATTTAGAATTTTGTTTTGAATTTTTTTAAGTAGCAATTTGTGTAGTGTTGACTAATACTATTTTTTCTGTATTAGTAACAGTATTTTTTGCTATATTGTTAAGAGTACCTGTGAATATCATGAAAGTCAAAAGTAGTAATATACATAAATTTATTCTGATTTTTAAATTTGATGTTTTTAAGAACAGAAGCAGTTCTAAGATGAGTGTCTAAGTTTTGTTGACCAGACCCTCCACTAGACTGAGACTTTTCAAAGGTAATATGGAAACACATGAATCTCTCAAAGAAACTTAGGTCATTGTAAGGTAAAGTTTTATGAATAATATAAATATATAAATTAAATATATGGTAACTTTAAATAAAACTTGAACAACAGTGAAAGTGCTGATGATAACTTTTACATCTAATGGAATTAATTACCATATTTTGAACACTGTATTAAGATGGAAGAGTATGTGATTTTCTACACTAAATTGAATACCAGAATGGAGGAAAAGGCAGGTTCGTCAGTATGTGCAGGCTGCTCTTTAGCATCTCACCTTTGGCTGGGTTTACCTGGAAGCAAAGCTGATACAGAAAACTCCACGTCAAACTTCCTAGTCCCAGTGAGAGGACTGAAACTCTCTAAGCCTGTAAATTTAGGAACCTGAATTCATTTCATAAGAATGACCTCACCAGTGTAGGTAATAGGTAGAAGCATGGATCTTCCCAAACTTGTAGAGTATCAGGCTTGTAGAAGCTGAGGTGGGTAAGAATAGCATTCATAGAATAACATACATAGGAAAGAGCTGAAAAAGCTGGAAAGGACTAACTGGCTCTTGAATAGACAAATCTTTAGTTTACTTAAGCAAGGAAAGCTCATTGAATAGAGAACAGCAATCTCAACAAAAAGTATGAAAATGTGAGAAAATTGTGAGATTTGACATAGAGACTTTCATAATTAAAAGAGGAGAGAACATATTCTTGCTAGCAGAAATCCTCTGGGCTCCAGTGGCTTACAGCCAAAATTCAAAAGACTCATGGGTCAAAACACTTCAATAATAGCCTACCCAGAATCTCTGCTGTAAAATGTATAGAAGAAAAACTCCAAAACTTCACAACAAGAAAAATAATTTTAAAAGAAACAAAACCATCAATAAAACAAGCAAACAAAGCCTCAGAAAACTGAAGGCTAAAGCAAAGTTAATTGATTTCTATCAAAATTTTGACAAATCTTGAAAGGAAAATTCTGCATATTTGCAAGAACGTGGTTTCTGATGTGAAATACATAGGGTATTTAAATAATCCTCACTGGATGGCTGACAAATACCTAGTAATTTCTTTAATTGCAAATCCTCTAAACATATTTTAATATGTGAAAAATTCTAATTTTTATCAATTCATTAAAATATTTAGTGTCTGAAAGCTCACATCAGGTTTACTAAAGCTCAAATTTATGTCTTTATATTCCTCAACAGCTCTTATCAAAATTAATAGTGAAAAAGTGTATCTAAAACATCTTATTTTATTACTTGGGGAATATCCAGTCTCCTAAAATTCAAAATGAGAAATTTGCCAAGAAAGATAAAACAAACCGGACTGAAAAGAAAAAAGAATGGAAACTACAGTGAGAGGGATCCAAACTATAGTCCAAAATAAGTGATAAAACAAAACTGCTAACAATTTTTTTTACAGTGCAACATTTTAACATCACAATACTAACAGCAGTCTAAATAAGTAGGAAACATAAAATGATAAAAAAGTTAAGTAATAAAGTAATAAAGTAATAAAGAATGTGAACTACTTTGAAATGAACTGAAAACCCAAATTGTTTCAATTATGATCTCAAAGAAGACAAACTTTGAGGGCCTTACATCATCTGTACCTAATACCACACTGCCACAGAGTTACAAAGTTAGTTTAGCATCTCTCATATATTGATACTCATTCCTAACAATTTCACTTGCATCATCACAAGAACTGCTCAGAAACAATACTTTAGGGAGAATCCCAGCTCAGGCAAGACAAAGTTAAACACACATTGTTCCACAAGGGTTTTTAAGTCACTAACCCATCACTCTTCCCACTTCCCCAGTACTTTTAATCTTGGAGCAGCAATGGATAAAAAGATCAGTTGAAGTAATTTTTTATCTCGTCTTTTAATGTGATTTTGTTTCTCTTTCTTTAATGAAAATCCATTTAGAAATTCATTTCTGTTTTCAGTTGGTTTTTAATCTGTATTAGTATTATTTCCTATATTGGCAAGGTTAGTGTAAAATACTTGTAAGAGGAGGAGAAACAGTAGATATGTATTTAATTTTGTTCTCAGATATACATACGAACAGAGTACATGTTTCATTAGAAAAGGTGACAACTTGCTATATTCTATTGTCCCTCAGAAACACCTAAAAAGACAGCTCAGAAAGATGTTTTCTGGACACAACAAATTTTGAATGCAGAGACTTTCAAATTACCAGGTAGGTTAACATAACCTCACTGAAGACACAGACATTTTGAGTAAAAGAGGCAAATCTTCTCAAAAGAGTTAATCCTCACATGGAAATGTGAAAGCAACCCATTTCCTGCAGTAGTCTATGCAGAAACCAACCAAGAAAAGATACATAACAAAAACATACAGTTTTCATAAGGTGTGATGTGTTCTTCATATCTGTTTGTATGTTTTCCTTAAACTTGCTTAGTTGTTCATTCATATGAATGTTTAAAAAATATTTTTAGAAATAATTAAATAAGGTGTTTAGCACACAAAATGTAACTACAAAGCTATTCAACATCCTCTCCATAAATCTCCATAGACTTGGTGACACACCCGTTAACTGTTTAGTTAATGTGGCAATGAAGGACACTTATTTAATGATTTATAACAAATGAAAGAGGAGAATCCCTGAAGGGGAATAGTCAGTGAGAATGGAAAATCTGACCATGACTAGAAAAGTGCTTAAAGTTTTCTAAACCAAGTTATTCTTGGTGCTATAATGCGTAACTCTCCATTTTGCAGTTCTTGGCCAGGTACAAACTTGTCTGAAAAAAGTTTATTTTGCATGGAATTTTATACAAGGACATTCTGATGCTATAAAAACCAAAAGAGACATAGCAGGCAGGAGAAACTAAAGGAGATGCTGGAGTAGATTAATAATTAATAAGGACAATGAAAATTTTATAGAAGGTGTCCAGAGTGAAACAATGAGATGCTGAAATGGTGCCATTGACCAGAGCTTCATACCCCAGACAGAGGGAAGCAGAATATTTCCACAAATGCCCTTAACAGAACATGTCAGATTTTAAAAAGAGAGACCATCCCTTTCTTTGTAGCAAGGATTTAAAATTTTTCTATTAATTAAAGAAAGCAACAGTTAGCATACTTTCACAGATTTATGATATTAAAGAAATACTGGTTGAAAGTTACATCAAGAGGATCCAATCTGCCACTAAATCTAGAACTACCACAGGTTAGGTCAGCATGGCTTCATTCATCTGCATCATGAATACCTCCAAGGGCAGAGATACAAAATCCTCTTGGGCAACCTGAGTGTTGCTCTATCCTCTCAGGAAGTAACAATTTTCTACTCATCTCTTTTTTTCCACTTAGCCAATAGTATAAGGTGACTATGCTGATTGAGCATAATTTGTGCTTGGAAGAAGCAAGTGACTTTATTTGCGTTGTAAAGAGCCATGCTCCATCATCTTTCCAAAGCCTGAGGAGAGAGATCACCAGCAGTTTCTCAGCCCAATATTTTTCTTTCTTCAGCCATGGCTTTGGTTTCCATTTTCATTTAACTGTGAACCCAAAAAGCCCCCAAATAAAGAAAAAATGTGGTTCCGATAATCATTCCAAGGAGAAAATAGGAATATAAAATGAAGACACAGTATTTTTATTTCTGCAAACTCAGCACTGAACAGCTATATCTAGTCCATCCCCTGAAAACACTGAGGAAAATTTACAAATTTTCCCCTGACATCTTTGTATTTCCCACTGCTGCCTTTTATCTTAGAAGTAAACATACCTTACATATCAGGACATCCTATATTTCACAGTTGCTATGTCAATTGCTAATTGATATTTGTTTAAAGAACATATAGTGTTCTAAAAAAGCTCTGCAATCAGCTACCCAATCCTAAGGAGATCTAGAATGGCATTAGATATGTACTTTCACTTTGAAAAATTTCTGTATTGTCACTGCTATCCTACTTATCAAACCTGATTTGCTTTTGTGGCAAGGTAACCCACCTAGATGATAAAGGGAAGCCAGCTGGTGTTTGGGTTTTAGTAAAGCTTTCAATGCTCTCTCTCATAGTGTCCTTCTAGGTGATACACATGATGTATGTCCAGCACACAGCTTGATGAACACATGGTTTATGGGTGAGCTGACTCACAGGTGAGGCATGAAGGGTTATGGTGAATGAGGTGACATCAGACTGATGACCTCTCACCAGTGGGGATCCACAGGGCTCCATCTGAGGCCCTGCATTCTTCAACATCTTCATAAATTACCTGGATGTAGGACTGGAAGGGATACTAAACAAGTTCACAGATGATACAAAACTGGGAGGAGCTGTTGACTCCCTCGAAGGCAGGGAGGCCCTGCAGAGAGACCTCAGCAAATCAGAGCACTGGGCAATCACCAACCATATGAAGTTCAACAAGGGAAAGTGCCAGATTCTGCACCTGGGATGGGGCAACCCTGGATGTATGGACAGACTGGGGAATGAGAGGCTGGAAAGCAGCACCATGAAAAGGGACCTGGGGGTCCTTGGTCAGTGGCAAGCTGAATATGAGCCAGCAGTGCCCTGGCAGCCAGGAGGGCCAAGCCTGTCCTGGGGGGCATCAGGGACAGCATCACCAGCGGGGCAAGGGAGGGGATTGTCCTGCTCTGCTCTGCACTGGGGCAGCCTCACCTTGAGCCCTGTGTGCAGGTTTGGTCACTAAATTATAAAAAAACATATCAAGCTATTAGAAAGTGCCCAAAGGAGGGCCACAAGGATGTTGAAGGCCCTTGAGGAGATGCCATATGAGGAGTGGCTGAGGTCACTTGGTCTGTTCAGCCTGGAGAAGAGGAGACTGAGGGGAGACCTCATTGCAGTCTACAGTTTCCTCATGGGAGGAAGAGGAGGGGCAGACACTGATCTCTTCTCTGTGATGACCTGTGGCAGTACCCAAGGGAATGGCCTGAAGTTGTACCGGGGGAGGTCTAGGGTGGATATTAGAAAAAAGGTCTTCAACCAGAGGGTGGCTGGGCACTGGAACAGGCTCCCCAGGGAAGCAGTCACATCAACAAGCTTGACAGAGTTCAGGAAGTGCTTGGACAATGCACTCAGGAACATGGTGTGATTCTTGGTGATAGTGCTGTGCAGGGCCAGGAGTTGAACTCCATAGTCCTTATGGATCCCTTCCAACTCAGAATATTCTGTGATTCTGTGATTTTAGAATCTAACCCAGTTCCAAGCCTTTGCACCTGTGAGCAGCCATGTCCCAGCTTTCACATGCAGGTCTGACACAAGCTTAACTGCTACAATATGAAGTTCAGTGTTAGTAGACAGGTTAGTCTTTCTGTCAAGATGCAGGGAAAAGTCATTGTGGGATGGTTAAGCACATTTTTCTCAGAGCCACATTTAGCTCTAAATGAGAAAATTTTCCAGGAGGTAAAGACAAGCTCAGAGTTTCCTTCAAATCTAGTGACTGGTGATTTGTAATTAGTCAGTGCTGTATTCCACCCTTGCTATGGCCAACAAGGATATCTCTTTTGCCCTGGTTAATCTGGACTTGATCAGAAGAGGGGGAGCAGAGAAAACACAGAAGAACAGAGGAAACTGTACTGCATCTGAGTGCATTGTATTATCTACTGAGAAGGACATTCCACTCAATTGCAATTTTAAAGTAACCTGAGGACAATCCCCTGAAAGAGTTCTTTTCAAGGATTTACACGCAATTTCTAGATTACTGGCTTTTTACTAGTCCTACTTGCTAAACCATGATGCACAAAAATTTGCTATTCAGTGAAAGCACAACCTCACATAATTAAATAGTATTTTTCATTCCTAAATTTTATGTTTATTACAAGGACAAAAACATTTTTATAAAGAGTCACAGTACATTGACTGAGAAATTACTGTTATAAATGTATGTGCGAGAAGGTATCTGACATAATTATGATTTTGGTGTGAGATATTGACTAGATCTGAGGGCTTTTTTACAGTTTGAAAGGTTGATTAAGTATGATTTAGTTTATTACTTGATCATGATAGTTAAATTTCTGTAACACTTTGAACTCCTTAATAAACCCATTTCCAGTTTTACCTGTTGGATTTTATTTGTACTTATATATAGAAAGATATACTTGATTACTTTTGGGATTTATCAATACTACACTCAATACTACAAACCACAAAATCAACTGCACAGAATACATTATGGTCACTTGAAAACTGCATTATATTTTAAAAATGAGAAGTTAGTCAGACTTTAATTTTATTCTATTTTTTTGCAGTATTACTTATACAGGTTTTTAATGCACTGAGTGGAAAAATGACCAGTAATGAAATCATAACGGATTTGAGGAGCTCAGAATAATTTGTCTCAGTTGTATTGTTTCACACATGAGTAGAAGTATTTGTGTGTTTTATAAATTACAGAATACACTACACTTTCTAAAACCACATTATATTTTCAAAGCAAAGATGCTGTGTATAGAAAAACATAGGATGTTCACCACCTTCCAAATGTCACAGGAGATCCAAGTTCTTACTAAATCCAAGGTAATTTTTCTTCTGGTTTTAACATTATAAAACAGAAAAGAATTTTACTAAATAATCCAAAATTTATGAGACTGGGGGTTTTTTTCTTTACCAAAAAACCCCCAAACAATCAAAGAAAACAAAAGAAAAATCAAAATATATCCCATAAAACTGCCAAACAAAATTGTGTCTCTCATAATAGCATGTCAACATTAGCATTTTAATCTTGTGGAATTTACTGACAAGTCAGGTACAGAAAATGAAGTACTATTCTTTCTAAAATTTTAAGTGAGTGATTCTTTAAAAAGCATCCCTTTAGTACAGGACTCAAAGTGTCTTTGGATGAAAGAAAAATAATTCTAGTCTTTCTTTATTTGATCAACATTTCTTCTGTTCACAGATTAAATCTTATTACCTATTTCTATTGGTAAAGAACAAGTACTAGAATTATTGCATTTAACTTGATGTGTATACTGAAGATGCCTCCAACAATGTTCCTTAAACTAAGCAGGAAATAAAACCACAGCATAGTATAAAAAGTAAGTTTACTTTAGTCCGTATTACTTACTGATCTAAGAAATATCATCTGCAACTTGTCTGTATAATTTAATCAAGGTATTTTTTATGCTTACTGCATTTTAATGATTTAAAAATGTTACATAGTATTTAGAAAAAAGCCCCAACTTTATTTAAAAAATCAAATTTTATTGTGGGGAAACATTATCAATTCTTTTCCTCCAGAGTAAAATAATCCAAAGGCATTTTTCAAAGTTACTTTCAAACTACTTTCCTTGTTTTGTAAAACACCACTGGCAAAAATAATGCTGGGTTTATAAGGTAACTGTGGTGACATATTTGTAAAACAGCATGTAAGCACTCATAAAAGGGTAACAACTTCCTTAAGTGATAATAAAAGAAGCTTTCATGTAGAGATACACTGAAGTGCTAGCGCTCCTGTGCAACAGTACTAATATTACCTATTTATTTCTTCTGTTCTACAACTCAAGATTTTACAGGTAGGGATGGTTAGTATCCCTGTGGTCCAAGCCAGTTTGGGACACTGAGGGTGCACCTACTCTGCCATTTTGTTTCAGTTCAAAAATGCAGTTTGAAAGAAAATCTCAGCATCAGTATCTCTAATCACAGAAAATTAACCTCAGGTTATTGTAAGTGCCCTTACAGCATGTGTGCTAATTTTCTTGTGGAACATGCAGTCTTGGAGAACATCTAAAGTGCAGTAATACATGGGGCCACACTAGCAACTTGAAAGCAAACCTTCCAAAACACATAGAGTTTCAAGGATGGCAACACAAATGCTTAATAATTTAACCTTCTCTTGCTGCTAAACCCATAGTTTCTCTACTATTCTACCTGGATAATGTCATTAATTCAGTCTTGGTGGTGACAATGCTTTGGGAAGGAGCATGGCACCAGTTGAATTCTGCACAAATCATTGAGGGATTTTCAGCCTTTCAGCCAGAACTTGGAAAATAAGTCTCTGATTTCTTATTGGTATCTAATGGTATATTCACTTTTCTGTTCATGCAAGTATATGAGGATGAGTAACATGAATCATGCGAAGAATGTGTCTAGAGCATACCTTACTTCTAGATTAATATAGATACATGCTGCCTTTGTAGATGGTCAATGCCATTTAAGGATAGTTTGTAATGAGAAAAGGCAAGAAATTAATGACTACAAGGTTAGGACTACCAGTCCTTTAGAGTAAATTTAAAGCACATGCTTATATGATTGCATGCAAAGGTGGATCAAAATTAGTAGAATTAGCCAAAATAGGCAAAATGAATCTGTGTAGATATTAAATAGCTACAAGGAATTCAAGGCCTTTAGCTTCATTGCACTCTTCTGGAACAATGAAATTGACAGAGCTTAAAATGAAGTGCTCTTATCTGAGTGGATCTGGCTGTGGGTCTTTAGAGGAAATTAATATATGAGGAAATTAACTTATTGATAAAGGTTTCCTACTTCTAGATAATAACTTTTGCTAAGTAATATCTATACCAATAATTTTCAAATGTTCTAATTTCAGAGAAATGCCTTCTACTCTACTTTCTTTTAAGGGAAAACAAAGCCTTCAAGTACATTTCAAGTCAATACATTTTCCCCATAAAGTCATAACTAATAAAGGATGATACCAAATCAAGTTTAAATGAATATTAAAAGTATACTGAATGTAATTAAAGTTTTTAATGAAATATTTCATTTAAAAGATATTGTTGATGAATAAAATCTTTAAAAGAAACATTTTGTTTCTAGTAGATTTTCACTTGGAAGTTTTCTATGTCACACATGGAATAAGACTCATGTACTTTATGATAGCTGCCTGGTAGAGAAAAATCAATCGTTTAACCATTTCAGAATTTTTTCACATATTTTTGTACATATGTGGGAGAGCAGGAGAAAGGTATATCAGCTCTTCCGTGTCACACATCAAGAGAAAATCAATATTTTGAAATTGAAAGACAAACATGCTGACCTGTACCTGCTCCACACATTATTAAGTGAGTTAACTTCCCTGAAGACTCAAGACTGACTCCCTGCTCAGCTGAGTTAAGACCAGGTCTTATATCCACAAGTATCTGGTAAATTCTGGATGTTGAAACTCACCACCCTCCTTTTCTGAATCAGTAAATAATTAATGACTGACAAAAAATGCAACGTTTGAAGAATTTTGAGAGACATTGAAGAATGAAGAGAGAGTGAAAGAATGCCATACCAGGATGGTCAATGGCATTGAAGAAATAATTTGCTTGAAGGGAATTTCTACTCAAAATCTCCAAACCAACTAAATTAGAAAGGAGCTAAAAAGTGGGTTGTTCATGATCTATAGAATAATTATATCAGTATGATCTAATCCCCATGCCCTTGTTCATGTGTTCTTTAAACTTCTCAGATTTTAGCTTGCCTGTTCTAATAAGACTAATCACACTTTATACAGCATCCTTGAAGCCACAGCTCTCCAAACACAAGATAGAAACAGGAAAATCCCATGAATATAACAAAACACTTACATGGAGAACACAGGAGGATGACTAAATGAATTAGCCACAAAAGAAGGACAAGTGAGCAAGCTGTAGTTTGACATATTAATTTGAAGAGAAAACAAACCACCACAGTTAAGAAGGACAGAAATCAAAATGGCCTAATGCAGAAGAGGCAATGAGTGAGCTCATCTAACTGATAAAGCCCTCAAACAGTTCAAAACTTAAAAAATCAAATAATTGGACAAATGTGCCTACTGGCATTCCTCAGAGAAGGCAGACAATGATTTTTGCTACTAACGTTAACATTCTACTTGCTCCATAAAATGTGAAATACAGAGTGAAATATAAAGTGCAGCTTCAGCACTGAGAATGAACATGAACTGAGAGATAAATCTTCTAATACTTCAAGCTAACAATATGAAAAAAATAACCATTGGGTTTAAAGATCTCTTTGTGCTCACCAATTCTAAAGGTCTCTTGTGTAAATTCAAGACTTCAGACTTCAAACTTTGCAATATGAAACAATTTCGGAGATGATGGAAAATGAAGGAATTGGTTGTTCTTCAAACCAGGCTCTAGCCCATAATGATACCATATTTCAAAGGAATCTCTGAATGTGTGTGTTGTGCAACACGTATCTGATTAATGTAGTAGTGTGTGATTTTCTTCTCCCTAAAAGTCACCCTACCAATCATAGATGGAAGAGAACCAAACACAGATAAATACCTTATCTCCATGGAGACTATTTAGTAGCATGGGTATCCTGATTTTTATACTCATTTGAGAACAAACAATAAGTTTACAACTCTCACTACTGTATTGCTGACTGTGTGGCACTTTTGTAGCACAAAGCATTGATTTAACCAGCCAGGGCAACATCTCTCCCACTGGGATAAGATAATTGGCATTATAATTTAATTAAGGACCTTAGAGTACAGAAAATAAAGTAAAAGTACACCTTTACTTAATATTTCTAGATAGGTAGACAGAAGAAAATTCAGATGAGGCAAAAAAACCACCTCACAAACAGGTACAATTGATGAAAAGAAGCATTTAAATTCATTTTCATTTAAAATTGCCAAAATTTCTGGATTTATCAGGTTTTCAGCTACATAGGCCCAAAAAAATAAATAAAGCTTTCATCATGCTAGAATTATTTACTCTTGTTTTGCCATCTGCAACCTATTACAGTCTTCCTCAGTGCTACTTACTCCACTACACCTAATAATAAAGAAAAAGAATCACCTGCCTCTTTAACATGTTTTCCATGTCACATGCATTCCCCATCTCTTTTTGTAGAAGCCACTGTGCAAATCTGATGTCCCTTCATAACGATTATAGCTTTTAATCTGCTCCTAAAACAGATAGTTTTATATAGTAACACTGGATTTCAGATACAACAGGGGATGGAGAATGTCCAAAGCTCACAAGGTCAATTTTGCTTTCAACTTTGCTGATTAAAACCTCTAAACAGACACTGCAGTGAAGATGGTGGCAGAGATTTGTAGTGACAAAGCAGACCCAAAGAGCATTTATTGTAACAGGCCAACTTCCACAAGCTCACTTGGTTTACAAGAGCAAAAAATGAGCTGGCTCACAGAGGTAACTACTTCAGACAAAGTTTTGAAAATCATGCCTCTTTGCGAATCAAAGTATGGCATGTTGCTCATTACAAAATCCATTTTATGGTTTGTTTCTGCTTTTTAGTATCATGAAGGATAAGTTATTTCACAACGTCAGCATCACAAGTGCAGCCTCAATTAAAAACTAATAGAAAGAGCTGCCACTAGAGAGTCAGTCTCTAAATAAAGATATCATCAAATGAACATCTCTACACTTTGTCCTTTGATAACTAACCACTTACATGGTAAAAAAGTTGTAAAGATTTTGGATTCAGAGTATCCCAGTAACAAAGGAGGATCATTTAGTTTCACTATTTAAAGATAATACATAACTGCCTTTCTGCATCTACCTAAGAACTTCCGAAAACTGCGGGTACATGAATGAGGGGGTACTACCACTGGGCCTGCTCGCATTGAAAACTACTTCAGCAAGTAAGAATATCATCCTAGACACCCTCAGATCCTCTCTAGACAATGCATGCTACTTGCAATTATGGAAGAGTGGCCTGAAGAGGCTGTTCAGCTTCTCACCAGTATCTTACCAGTACCACACACTGAAGGTACTGTTGCAGAGGACAAACCTTAAGAATTGGGCTATTGAAAACCTCTACTGGGTTTTCAATCAAAATAACGCAACCTTAAACATGTCTATGTAGTTTTAAAAAATCTAATTTTTTACGAATTATTCATTTTTGAAAAACCCACTCATTGGACCCCAAGAGAATGTACAGAATTCTCAGAGAAGCACCACAGAGCAGCTACTGAGAGTAGGTACCTAGTGAAAGTGAACACTGACGTTCCTGTCTTGGAGTTTTAGTAGTATGCAGTACAGATTAAGGAAAGTGCTGCTGCAGAAAATACATTACATTAACTTTGGAACTGTTTTTGTTTAAGGCAGCCTACTGTATGCATTTGTATGGTGCTCTGCGATGTGGAGAAATACAAAGGACAGAAGTTCAACGAGTCAAATTATGTATGCTTCATTAGAAGTTTTATGCCTGAACAATAATTCAAAAGATTCACAAGAGGATCTACCTTAGAGTAAGGTAAACATGAATGCACTTTACTAGTATTTACACATCCACAATTGTACACAAGACAGACAAAATACCAAACCAAACAAAATACTGTTCCAGGAGCTGGCTTCAAGGTACATATAGCTTGGGATTTTCATGATGTGGGAAAAGCTACTTTATTGTGCAAGGCAAAAAGGTGGCAACTACTTGAACCAGTTATTTAATACCTGTCTCAAGCCTCTCCTGTATTTCTGAATAAATTATACACTTTTTCTTAGAACTAAAATTTTTAAAAAGTCAGAAAGGAAAACAACAATTATAAAAAAATCACAGACTATATGTGTCTGGGGATCGCTTCAGGAGCTCCACTCCTGCTGGGAGGCGTCAGCGACCTTCCTGCAGACAGGACAGGGAAAGTCGCTCTGCTGTCGGCAGCCGGCGGCAGGGCGAGCGCTGGCCCAGAGAGCAGACGGGGCCACCTGGGCGAGCGAGCTGCCAAAGTCCCAAATGCCCGAGAGCAAAGGAGAGCGAGCTGCCAAAGTCCCAAATGCCCGAGAGCAAAGGAGAGCGAGCTGCTAAAATCCCAAATGCCCCAGAACAAAGGAGAGCGAGCTGCTAAAGTCCCAAATGCCCCAAAACAAAGGAGAGCAAGCTGCTAAAGTCCCAAATGCCCCAGAACAAAGGAGACGGGAGAGGACCTTCTTTGTAAAGGCATTCCCAAGGTTTATTCTCCAAGGGGACAGGGACAAGAAAATCAGGGGTCCGGGGTTGTGCGAGCCTTTTTAAGGGAGGGGAAAACAGGGAGGAGCAAACAGGGGGAATCAATAGAGAGTGACCACATGGGGGGAACAGGACAACAATTTTCCAGTAAGATCTGAACAAGGGAGGGGAAAACTTACAATAACCAATCAACAACCGAACATTACAGAAACCTCGAGAACAGGGGGCTGTGCTTTTAGACCTCAGCCTCTGCCACCGATGGACCTTCGGACTCCGATTCGTCCTCCCACTGAATGGGCAGGATCTGAGTCCTGATGGATTGCCCAGCAGTAGGCTGGGCCACCACAGCAGGTACATACTTCAATAGATGAGAAGGCTTCATGAACATGTCAGTTTCTCAAAATTTTCTCAAAAATTTTCCATGTAGATTTGTGTTCTTTTTTTTTGTGTAAATTTCATACATATATTGGTTAAAAGCATCATATTACTTAATAAAAAATAGGAAAAATATATATGCTGCAACCAAATACTGAATGAGGTGGCTTAGAAGGTAGTAGTATTTCATTCTGAGAGTTACAATAAATGCATCTGGATTCCGAAACAGAAGTTTCTAGAGCTTTCACTCATGCAAAGTAACGCTTGGAGTGCACAGAAAGGGGAGGTAATCAATAACATCCAAACCAGGAGAATTGGAACTTTAATTTCTAAATTTTAAGTTTAATGTGTTTCTTTTTTTTTTTTTTTTAAATTTTCCCTAAATAACACACAATTTTAATTGTTTCATAGAAAGAAGTTTGAGGTAATACACCATAACAATGACAAATTATTCATCTGAAGGTGGGAACATGGTGCTGAATGTGAATTACTATTCTCAGAGACCTAGTCTTTTGGATGTCCAGATTGTGTGCCTCTATGAGACCTCTGCTGTTCCCAGGCAATGAAGTGTCCAGGAGCACATCAAATAAAAGTGAAAGTAGCTGAAGCTTAAAAGACAGAAACTGTAACAAGAGTATGGTTTTAGAGTGAGGATAAAACATGCAGTATTAAGACTCTGCAAAAATATAGCTCAGTCTATCCATCTTTTTTTTCTTCTTTCTCTTGAATTAAGCTATCTTTTATCCACACACAATATGTTGTATTAATTCTGCTAATTCCTAATCCTAGGAGAGAAATTGTTATATTCTGTAACATTGAAAATATGTCCTGGCTGTTAGAGTTTTATCTCATCAAATGTGTTTTATATCTACATATATAAAACATAGACTACAGTTACTGGCAATGAATTCAATATACATTTAACCAGTAGCTAATAATAATAATGACACAACAACTAAGAAATATTTATTGCGTGGCTTTTATTTGAAAGATTATTTAAGTCATGCAAAAATTTAATGTCTTTAGGAAAAGATTTATTCTAGTCCACAAACTGCTGTTTTGTAAATTGAACTTCTTCATGTGTTATTCTGATGAACTGACTTCACTAAATCCTTTAAAATTTTATTGAATTCCTACTTTGAAGTTTATCTAATCTTTTATAGCACCTAAAGAAGCAACCAATGTAAAATATGTGGTTGGGATTTACTTCACTAACCCACTTATGTTAAACATATCTTTTCTGATCAAATCCTATATGTTTTACATGCATCAAAAAATAATTACAGCAACATATTAATATCGCTAAGAGACTTGATATAGGCACTCTGAGGAATAGCATTACAGCCATAACTCAGGTCTTGTTATCTCTGGGAAAAAATAGATATTGTTACAGCAGTAAAAGTATACAGTATGTGTCTAATCAAGAGATGAATTTTAAATAAATCCCTTAAGAGGTCTCAAACATAATGAACTTAATGAAAATTAACACAGTGTGAAACAGAGCAGAAGTAGAATCACAGACAGCATAAATCAGTGCTCAGGCTGGAAGTTCTTAAAAGCTTATATTATAATTTTGAAAACAATTATCTTAAGAGGTCTTAATAACAAAAAAGCAATAAAGCTATTATAGCCATCCTCTGGAGTGCTCCACTTCACCTTGTTATTAAATTGCTAAAACACAAATAATGCACTTTGGGCTAGATGACCTTCATATTTGTTAAGATGAACTCTCTCTGTTTTAAAGCAAGGTCACCAAACAGGATTCAATTTAGGAGCAAAGAGGTTAAGCAACTTAAACAATATGTTCGAATATAATTTCATTAAGATAAGGATTAAGCTTAATTCTGAGTGTGCTGGTTTTAATACCAGTCCATAAATTAAACTTCAAATAAGCCACTCCCCTTCCCTTTCCAGTAAGGGAGGGACAAAAGAAGAGACTATGTGTTGCGATAACAATTTACTGAAAGCACAAAGCAGTAGAAAAATGCACACACAATAAAAACTGCAATATTATTAGCAAAGGCATACAAAAACAGGAGGGTTTTTTTTTTTTGACCACAGAAAAGGTGTTCACTACTGGGAACAAAAAACCCCAAGATGGCAGCTGCTTCCCACAGGTTGCATCTGTGTGGCTTTCCCCAGACAAAGGCATTTGGCAACTGCTCATGTGGCAGTCAGGAACAAAAGCAGGGGAGTTTCTACGGTCAGCATTTCCCACCCCTCAGACCAAAACAATGGAAAGCCATGACAAACAAACCCCGTGAAAGCTGGGCCATCCAAGTCGGCCTGTGCAGCTGCTCCGCTGGGCCCAGTTCTGCGCAGGTGTCTGCACTGCCATTTGTACCCCTCCACCTTACTGGAGGTTGTTCCCACATGTTGCTGCTGCTTTTTCGACTGTCCTGCTGTCCTCCCTTTGGCTCAGCTCGGCTAGGCCCAGCTGAGGTCTCCTCTGCTGGGCTTGACAGGCTTGGTTGGGCTGTGGGTGGACGCCAGCCATCTGCCTGCAGCAGCCTCTGTGCTGGTGCTGTCAGTTCAGCACCCCTGTCAATTTGCACCTTCGCTGCTTTCCCCTTCAGCACTGTATCCCCCAGCCTGGTTCTGGAGAAAACAGGGGGGGAACTGATGGTTGAGGCAGGGGACAGGGCCAAAGGGCCTGACTTTAACACTTCCCACTGGAGAGAGAGAAACAAAATGGTGCTGATTTCCATGGAGTGCTCTCATTTTCCTCTCAAAACCATGCATCCCATCACTGATTAAGTGGTACAGTATAACAACTTAGACACACCCACAGCATGCTAAACTGCACCCCTGTCTCTGCAACCAGGAGATTTTCCACCCCTTATACCATGTACATATACACCTATAACTATACACGAGCACAAGTATTACTTCACTAATCAATGACCATCCCTCTACTTCAACCTCACTTTGTTTTATGGCAAAACTAGTCTTCAGGAGAATCTGGATTACCTTCTCCCTTTTCCCAAAAATGTCTGCTGGAGTTTTGTTCTGGTGATGATAGTCTCCTGTCAGTCTCCACTCTCTGTAGGACCTACACACTGGCCATATAGGACCACCCATTAAAGGGTGAGCGAGTCTTGCTGGCCACTCCCTGGCTCTCCAGTTCAGGAATCATCTCATGGATGGGATCACAGAGTCCTGGCTGGTGTGGTGTTATCGATGGTGCACTGTTATGGCAGCAATCGACACCTGCTGTTCTTTGACCCTCAGCAGTGCCACAGCAGAAGGGTCCTCTGAAAGACCAGGCAAGATATTCAGCCATCTAATATTGTCTGTCTCCACAGAAGCTATCTCAAAAGCCCAGTAATGCCCTTTTTCGGTCCTTGAAATACCCTTTCCTGAGGTAATCTCTGCCAAGGATTTATGGGGCCTCCGAGCCAGTCACAATGGGGTGTTTTTGCCATTCATTCCCAGGCAGGGTCTCTTCAGCTTCCAGTACAATCAGCTGTTGGGATCCCCCTGTCACCCCAGAAACAGAGATGGGTTCTGCCCCTACGTATCTTGATGGCATCAGGGTACATTGGGCTCAAGGGGCAACTAAAGTCTTATATTCAATGCACATTTATCTAAGAGTGGAGCCAGTTGGTGGCCAAGCACCCAGTACTGTTTAACTTTTCCTCAAAAATATGTAAGTTTACTCATTTCCTTTGTTTACTTTTGACTAATTTCTCATTTATAATTTTACTTTCCTTTTCAAAAGTTTCTTGTGCTAGTAACACAACAAATTCCTTTAAAAGTGTTTTTTCTTAATCTTCTGTTTATTTGCATATATGCATTGTTTTATTTGCAGATAGAGAAGATTAAAGTATTTAAGATTTTGAATTTTCCTTTGCAGAAATAATTCAAGATTTTCCTCATAATTTGTTTATTCAGACATAATAAAAACATGAGATTGTTATTTATTTGTTCCTATGCAATTTTCCTAGCTGTGCATGTTCCCTACTAGAATAATTTTATACATAAAAATGTTCTACCATATGTTAGTAGGCAGCTCCCCCATTGCTACATTTTAACTTCATTTAAAGCAATTTTTGGCAAATGCAGTGACTACAAATTCCCATTCAAGTTCCTCAAATCCATGCAGTGTAGCACAATTCTGGGCCATATTCAGACCTGTACAAGTCTAAAGGTACAATTCCCTTGAAGTCAGTACATTTTCATTATAAATCATTCAGCTCTCTTTTTCCCCCCTCAGTGACAAATCAATGATAACCATTTCACCACTTAATTACCTTTATCATCTAAAATATTCTGCATTCTACACAAATATTTAAACAGCTCTTTCTGGTGAAGAAGCAAAATATAATATAAAAAGATTTTACTCTCCTGTGCTGTCAAATCTGGCACCTTTCAAAAAGCTCTATAATGATACATCCACTTAAAGTGAATTAGATCACCAAGAACCCAACATAATACAATGAAAAAAAAATCCAAACTATTTTGGGTTCTCTGTACTTGTACATCTAGCTCTCCTAGCTGAGATATTATAACCCCACAGAAAATGTATTCTATGTCTCTCCTGTTCATTTTATTCCTGCTACAGTTATCTCTGAAAAATATCTTAAATCAGTCTCAGTACACTGACATTTATTACTGAATATAGCACTTTAGTGAATGCATCATGGTTGCGGTTTTAAATACTACTAACAACAAATATCAGATCACTTTATATTCCTTAGAATGCTATGCATATTTCTAGGAGAAAATAGGATGCCACCTGCCCAATTAAAAAGAACCAAAAACAACAAAAAAACAATGAAAGCACCCATCTTCTATTTCTAACAATAAAAAATGGATCATATTAAGTTTTCAGCTACTTTCAGTATAATTTGTCATGTATGAATCATATTAATGAAACCAGTTTTTCTGAGATTCTTTTTGTTCTGGATTTTTGGGGAGCACCCTCTGTATAAAACCTACTCTTCAAATGAAAAATAAAATTTTTCCTACCAATATCTAGAACTTAAATGAACGCCAATGTAAAGTCATATCTAGCAGGACTGGGTTTGATTTTAGTTACTGAACACCCCAACTTCTTCAGTGCACTCTACTACATCCCAATGTACCATTTTAGGAAATAGCATACTTCAATGATTTTAACTCAAATAACTATGTCTAAGAAAAAACCAATGTGTTCAGAGGGGGATTTAAATATGTTAGACTATTGTCCTTAGAGAGATTTAATCTGTGTAATGCAGGTGCAGTGCATCCTGTCCTTTATTTTACTCCAAAGTTTAAATGTTTCCTCTAGAGTTTTAACATTATTGTGGCATCAATTTCTAACAAATATAAAGTACCCTACCTTTAAAAAAAATGGATTAATATAAGGCATAATGCTAAAGTATGTGTCAAGTGTAACCTTTATAACTTTGCTTGTCAGGTTTTTCCATTAGAGACCTCATAAGCAGCCCCTGCATATCAGTCACAGTGTACCCTGACAGGTTTAACCTTCCCAAGTGGCTGAATACACCATCTTCACTGCAGCCTATTGACCAAAGCAATAAGCCATTCTGTATAGTGTATTAAAGTCATTTTCCACATGCTACCTCAGCACGACCCATTGTTCATGCTGGCTCCTGCTGACCATGAAAACCTGCACTCCACACTAAATTGCTACACTTTACACCGTTACACCAGTTAAGCAGTAAGCCCCCTACTGAATTGTTTTTTTCTCTTCATAGTCTAAAAAGCACAGTGATTATCACAAATGCTCAAGATGTGATTTTAGACTGCAAATAATAAAAACCAAACCTGCAAATAATTTAAACACTTAAAATATATGCTGACTGTGGAAACTTTATTTTTGTTATAATTCACCAATCCTTTGTTCATAGATATCTAAGGGTGGCAGGCCATCTGTGCAAGCCTGAGCAGCCCTGGGCACTCTGTGTCAAAGGTTGCATTTCAGCCCCATGAAATTCACGCCGTCTCTGCTGAAATCAGCTTTGTTGCTAGACCCTGTGACAAATGAGTCCAATCTAGGCTGAATGCCCTTGACTTGACCCTGGCCAGTGAAAACAATAGGGCAGACTCAGCCAGTGGAAAAGATGTTCTGCACTAATGAACCCAGCGGTGGCCACAGGTCAGTTAAAAAAGAGGGGATAATGTTCAATCTTTTCAGGTGCACATTTATAATGAGAGAAGCACACAATCCCTTTCAGGATGGAGCACATATAACAAAGAAAGTATTTGTACACTCATCAAGGCTAATGGACCCTGAGGGTGCTATAGGAATATGTTTTTAATTTAATCTTTATTGAATGACCTTACACACTTCATTTTCTCTGCACGGCACCATGAAATGGACACACTCTCACTAAGTTCAGCGCTGCAAACAGATGAATATATAAATGACCATTGCCTGCTGGGTATGCAGATTAATTTTCTTCCCTTATTTTCACCTTTGTCCACCCTGCTGCTTGCTTCCAACACAATTTCTCATGGCAATATTTCTGCTATAAAGACTTTTTTTGCTGCCTACATTTACTGTACCACTTTCAGCGTGGGATACTGAGAGGAGAAAGAGTGTCTGGTACAGGTATGTTAAAAGAATTTTTCATCACATGTTTCTCTTGCTGCTCAGGGAGACGAGTCCTTCCCTTGCTTCACCATTGGGTTCCTCCCATGGGAGATTGTTCTCCATGAACTTCTTCGATGTAAGTCCATCCCGTGGGCGACAGTCCTCCACAAACTGCTGCAACGTGGCTCACTCTTGTATGGGGTGCTGTCCTTCAAGGACAGGCTGCTCCAGTGTGAGGTCCTCTCTCCACAGGCCTCCCACAGGGTCACAGACTTCTCAGGCATCCACCTGCTCCACTGTGAGTCTCCTCCATGGGCTGCAGGTGGATCTCTGTACCCCCATGGATCTCCATGGGATGCAGGGACACAGCTGCTTCACCATGGTCTTCACTATGGGCTGCAGGAGAATCCCAGCTCAGGCGCCTTGAACACCTTCTCCCCCTCCTTCTCCACTGACTTTTGTGTCTTCACAAAATACGTTCCCCTCACATATTCACACCCGACTGTTTTCTGGCCGCAATTACATCTGAGTGATAACAGGGTTTTTTTCTCCTTCTTAAATCTATTATCACAGAGTCGTTACAATATTTTCTAACGCGTCCAGCCTTGGCCAGTAGCACATCTGTCTTTGGAGCTGGGGATTGTCTCTGCTGGATGTGGAGGAAGCTTCTGACAACTTCTTGCAGAAGCCATCCTTGTAGCCCTTCCCCCCACCAAAGCCTGGCTATGCAAACCCAAGAAGGAATATGGCCTTTCTCTAGCTGCTCTTCCTAAGCCATCCTCTTGTTGCAAAGGGAAGCCTCTGATCTCTCCATGCTTCCGGTGCAGACCAGAGACACATTCTGGGATTTTTAAATGAATGACTGTGAATGCAGCTACACCAGGCCCTACAGAACTTCTTCCTGTACTCTGTTAATAATTTTGTTGCAACTCTGTTTCCTGCTATGCTCCATTGCAGTCTGGTTTGAATTCAAACATAGATCAAGTTCATGTAGACTTCATTGGGGGCCACTCACAGAACCTAAACCTCAGTTTCCCTGTATATATTATTAACAACACATGAAGAAGGACAAATCCTTGTCCTAAACTGAAGCATGCCCTGAAAAAGTCTTCCATAAATTCAAAACACAGTAGCTAACACAAGTTGCATAGAAACTTACAGATTATACTGGGATTATAGCTTTATTTTCCTATAAAAAAGTTCAACTGGTATTGAAAGGTGCTGAAAAAAAAACCCCAGATTTTCTTATGCAATTCCAGGACTGAAGTCCTTCAAACAATCTACTCTCAATACAACCTCTTATGCTAATTTCTTGCATGAAAACCAACCAATGTAAAAGCCACCTGAGCTCCTGCTCAGAAAACTACACCCCCCTATGCAATCAAAAGAGGTTCTACTTGCAAAAGAATGGGCAAATGAAGGCAAATAAAATCTGTTTCATACGAAAAATAACATCTGCATTTCCTCTTCCCTTTTCTATAAAGGAAGGAGATGACTGGAAGTCTCAATTAAGAAGACTGATTACTTATCATTTTACAATGATGCCTGAGGATCCAGTCAAGTCTCATTTTTTTAAGTACTCTGTGAACATAGTGATACAAAAGACAGTTCATACCTCGAAGGATTTACAGACTGAAGGAACAAGAAAAATACATAGGAAAAAATGCAGATGTACAGCTACATGAAGGAACTTACTGCAAGTGATCCAATAGACTAATAATAATTAATAGAATATAAAGGTCAGCAGGACTAGGGCAGTGATCATTCCCCTGCACTCAGCACTGGCGCAGCTGCACCTTGAACACTTCAGTTTTGGGCTTCTCATGGCAAGGAAGAGATTGAGCAGGTCCAAAGAAGAGCAGTGGAGCTGAGGAAGGGTCTGGATCACAAGCATGACCAGTTGCTGCTGAGGGAGCTGAGGATGTTTAGCCTGGAGAACAGGAGGCTCAGAAGAGATTTTTTTTTCTTTGCATTTGATTAAGTAGACTGTTCAAATGAATGCCCAGTGCTTAAGCAGGAAACAGGATCTTCACTTTTGCATAGTACACAAAGTTTATGATGGTCCCTTAAATAATCAAAAAAATTTACGCAACTAAAACAAGAATTTTAACACTGAGGAAAAAGTCATTTAGGTAGAGATAAATCTGTGTCTTGTGTGTAGAAATGGTAATTAAAGCCATGAAAGCAGATGAGGTTGTTGAGAAGAACATATAAAAGGTTGCAAATCAACATGGCCACACAACCTCCCTGACCTTCCCTAAGCAAGTTGCTGCAGAAATCAATGACTTCAGAGTTCTGTAGTCCCACCAAAGCATATGTCTCTTATTGTGAAAAGAAAGCAGTTTTACTGCTCCCACACTCACACAACCAAATGCTAACCCCCACCCTGATCAAAAAAAAAAAAAAAAAAAAAAAAGGGACCAAATGGCAGGAACATGACATTAAACCCAGTGCAATAATAATAATTAGAGAAACTTGCAGAAAAGTGAAGACACAGAAGCAGACCTTTGACCTACTCTTAAAGCATTGCCAAAACTATAGCAGTGCTCTGGAGCAAGAAAGAAAGGATTTGTACATTTAAGGTGCTGAAGTGCCTTAGCAGATGAGCATCAGAGCCAAAAATGGGGCAAATTTGTTTGGCACGAAGTTGCTTCTAAAAGTAACTCTGCAAAACAAGGTTTATTGTACAGTAAATACACTTAACATTCATTGATACAATGAGAAGTTTAAAATTTCCTGTTGTTTTGCTATGCAGTTTGATTATATCATCATTCACAATACACAGATTCCACTGTGCTGTGACAGCCAGAGTCAAACTTGTCTATGCCTGTGTCTTAGAAGCTCACAGTATGTTATTATTAAATCGCATGGATGAAAATGAAGCCTATTATTTCTACAGCTAAATGGTGCATTTGAATATGTGGAATCAGACTGAAATTGTGTGACTTTTACAATACAAAACAAAACCAAAGACTCATTTTTTGGTCATTTCTCTATATGTGCTTACTTAGTTGTGTTTCAGTTTTGTAATTTTTTTTACTTTTCTGAGTAAACCAGGATGCAGAGTCGATGAAGCAAGAAAAGATTCAGTCCAAGTTAAGATGTTGGTCATGGTCAGATAAGAGATGCTTGGTACGTGCATTTATTTTACAGTCCTGAGAACATAATTGATTTCTACCCATGTATATACGAAGACATAAATTGATAAAAGGATATTAGAAGGGAATATAAATCAGATACCTAATTTATAATTGGCTTTCAACAAAATTTGATAATCTCTTTCTCTTTATCTCCCTTAAATTTATGATTGCACTTTCTGACCAACTGAAATATTGTTCCTTTTTCCATAATGGATGGGCAATTCCTATCACTTACTTTTAGTTCTACATGAAGTAGAGTAAGCACCACAGTCACTGCTGCTGCAGGATTTTTTGTTTTGTTCATTCATGTCCAAACATTCACATTAGTATAAGAATCATTCAAATATAAGATAACTAATCTTAAGTAGGTGTCATTATGACCAAATCTTGGACCTGGTATTGGAAATTTTTAGTCCCTGAAACTTTTCAGTATTTTCGATGATAATTTAATTTGTTCTTCATAATTAACTGATTTTGTTTTGAAACATAATGATGAATTTTAATTAATATGCCTAAATTTCCCATACTATCTTTATACTTCTTTGCATAATCCTTTTTTCCCCATTAAAAAAGAAATAGAAATAGGGATAGAAAAAAAGAAGAAAAAGAAAAAGAAAAAGAAAAAGAAGAAGAAAAAGAAGAAAAAGAAAAAGAAGAAAAAGAATAAGGAAAAGAAAAAGGAAAAGGAAAAGAAGAAAGAAAAAGAAAAAGAAGAAGAAAAAGAAAAAAAAAGAAAAAAGAAAAAGAAAAAGAGAAAAAGAAAAAGAAAAAGAAAAAGAAAAAGAAAAAGAAAAAGAAAAAGAAAAAGGAAAAGAAAAAGAAAAAGAAAAAGAAAAAGAAAAAGAAAAAGATAAAGATCAAACTGTATCTATTAAATCTTCCCAAGGTCATTGCCCTGTGTCTTTTTCTGCTCCTCAACAAAGTACTCATTTTTCTTAGCTTCCTGTCAGTATACCATGATATCCTTCACATCTGCCTGTGCCTTTGCTTTTATTAACAGAAAATACAGCCATAGCTTTAGTGTCATGTGTACTATAAAGACAGGATTTTCAAGAGATTTGACAACTCTCATATTTTCCGAAGTATTCTCTATGTAACACAGAAACCGTTTATTACTGCTAAGTAGTGACTGTCTCTCCAGCTTGAATAATGAAGTCCTCTAGGTCAGTATTTTCTACAAAGATGCTAACAGGAATTTAAGGAAGAATTTCTCTGCAGTCCAGCACTAAAACAATGGATGTCATAATAGAAATCTATGTATTATCAATCTTAGATGCCACTATAATCAATCTAATTCTTTGGGCAATGAAAATACAATATGTTACTGTGTTAAACCAAGAATTTTCTTTTTCTAAAATGTTTATAAAAAACCAAAATAAAATTATTTATAGAGACCAGCTCTGCTGTGCAAGGTAGGATAAATTTAACCTTCTACGAACAGTACTTTCAGCTTCAGGAGATTTACCTTTGTTACCTGTAAAACAAATTTCCACAAGGTGCAGCAACAGAGTTTTTGAGAATTACACAGCACCCAAGCAAAACATTAAGACATTTCAGTGTTTCACAGTATTTTACCTATACAAAAATCCCAAATTTACCACAAAATAAAAGATTACTCATCATTAACCAACATAAAAAATGTTCTTATTTCTATCAAAAAATGACACAGTTCTTGAAACAAGAGCTTTTATTAGGTAATTTTCACAAAATTATGGAACACAAAGCATGAGAATTAGCTTTTACAAATAATTAGAAAATAACTGGTGCAATTTTTACAGATGATGCTGTAAGCAATGCCTAGCATACACTTTGAATCAGAAATACACCAACCTTGAAAACACTTAAAACAATGAGTAATCTTTTCCATATGAGTAATCCTGCAAAATTCAATTATGCATGTGCTTAAGTCTTTTTTTTCATCTTGGAGGATATAGAGGTTTAGAATTGTTAAATGTGTTTGATATACTTTCTATGTTTCAGGTCACTTTATTTTAGTAACATAAGAACTCTACTAATGCAGAACAGAAAACAAAAATATTGATCAAAATCCCTTAGCTTTTTGCTTGTATGCTGTTTGGACTTGTTCTATATCTGCGTTAAAGAAAACCAAAATGTACAATAGTTAGGCATAAGATGGATTCCAAGGTCAAAATTAAATTTATGATTCAGCATTGAAGTCAGCTCTACTGTTTCTAGTTTTAATTATATGGGGCAGTGTAAAAAGAGTGCTAAAATCAAACAATAATTAAAACCATTTTGAAACAAATGTACTGGATGAATCTTACTGAAATTGCATCTAAAAACATCATTTGCATGCTTTTAAGTCTAAGCCTGGTATAGTTGCATAGCATTCTCTCCTGCATGATTCCTATTCAGGAGCCAGATTGTCCTCGCAGTGCAACATAAATAGGTTCTTCAATTGTTGTCAGCCTGTAAACAGGGCTGGAGGAAAAACTTATACATGGAATAGGAGGAGAACTGAGAATAGGGGAGGGGGGTACTGGTCATTGGGTTTCTTTTGCAAGATCCACTCCTACTACACCATTTCTGACCACAGTGTAAAGTTGTTCTAATGTTTCAGAGAATAAAGATTTGTTCTATTTGCTTGTAGCTTCTACTAATCATAGAATAGTTAAAGACCCATAGCAAACTCTCCATTTCCAAGACTCTTTACAATGCTTCCTCCATATTTCTTTTTGGTCATATTCTTCCCCAAGCAGACCCATTCAGGGCTAAACTCTATTAATATTAACATCACTAATATTAAAAATGCCACAACTACATGTGAAAATCTAGTGCCCTTCTGAGTAACTACACAGAGGAGCAGCTATTCCTCCTTTCTCAGAGTAAGAAGCATTCACTAATTCTATGACCAAGAAAAAATCCTTGACATTAGCTTATTTTTTGATCTTTAAAGTGCATTACAAACTTAACTAATCTCCTCAGTACCTCGCTCGAGTCACTTGTGCTGTACAGATGTGCAAATTGACCTGTGGAACTTGAGGAACTCACCTAAGAGTACAGAATAAATATGTATCTTAATCAGGGTTAGATTTTAGGAGGCTCCTGCTTGAGACTCTGTTCATATTTTGATGCTTTTCAGTATGAATAAATTATAGGTTTTCAAGAAAAAATGTGAGAGTGAATGAATAAGTTATAGGGAGACATGATCATAGCCCAGTCCTGACTCATCCCCAAGGCTTGCTCATTTCTACATAGTACACTTTCAAGAGTCGTAAGATCTCAAAACAAATTTTAAAGGTGAACTATTGAGAAAATTCAGGTTCTCCTGTAGTACCCTCTTGCCAATTGACTCTACAATCAATTTAATTTGGAGGCATAGGGTTTTCTTCTCTCTTTTCTTTTTCTGAAGGAACTACCTCTGCAGAAGATTATGCTTACAGAAACTGCATGTGCAAATGGGTTTGAAATGCAGAGCGAATGGACAGAAGTGTATTGGGCACCTACATTGATGAATACATGCTCATTCTACAGGAAATTCAAGTGCTTAACATAGTAGCCTTTGTCTGGTTGAAGTTCTTGTTCATCTACAGATAATCAAGTGTGCTGATATCACTGGAAAACTGAAGGCTGAAAAATAAACAAACAGTCTACTTTCTCCGTAACATAGAAACACACAAATATTTTGTAAATAACATCAGATTAATTTTTTTTTTCTCTTTACAGCACAAATGTCCTAGTAAAACAACTCCAAATTCTGCTGTCTGTTTTCCAGATCTTCAGTGGTCTCTTTTGACAGACACAAGAAATATTTTCTCTTCTCAAGGAACAGATCTTTGGATGGACATAAAAAGGTCTCTTTCTCTGATGAAAATTATCCAAATACTCCCAAACTAAAATCCATGATGTAATGGTGTAATTTGCTTTTGCAAAGCACAGGTTAGAAATCTGTACTTTTCTGTTACTTTGTCATTTCTGGAAAATTTGAATTTACATGTGTGGTTTATAATTGTTTGGTCTAAAATAACCATCTCCCCTACTCATCCCAAGTGGGATACAGTGGGCTACTGACTGTTCAGACAAGAGCTACAAGAGGGACATTGACTCAGAGGTTACTAAAATACCCAAAGCAATAATAAAAAGTATCACACAAAGAATTAACAAAATGAGACTGAGACCATTCTATTTTATAGGAAATTTTTTAAGGTACTTCTAATCAAAGACTACATGAAGCAAATTTCAGACTGCCTGATTCCTGAGGTAGAAAAAGTCATATGGAATGAATTTAAATACTTATAAAACATCATTTAACTATAACATGGTATATGTAACTACATAGTGTTCTATATAGTGTAATGCTATTTTGTAAGGACTATTTAAAAAAAAGCAAAAAACCCCAAAATGTTGATTCAAAACTTTTGTAAAAGCATCTACCATGTTCTAACCACAAATATTACAATGCAGTAGATAACATAACTGATTTGTCAGGTTCTTTCATGAAGAGGGAGATGGGAATATTTTATTATCATAGTAGTTTAGGATGATGATGACAACATTATTAGTACAAGAACTGGGAAAAAAACCCTGTTTTTTCTAAATATCATACTGTTTTCTGATATCTGTATAGTAGAAACAATACATTACAAATAATAGGGGAAAAGAAACACATAGAGTGGTTCTTCAATTCTTCTCCTTTCCACTTTGCCAGACTACCCCTCTGTTTGGGGTCAATGTTACACTTTGTTTTCCATATCAAAGGCTATGTTTTTAAAAAGCTTTTACCCTTTAGGACTAAGACAAACTTTGGAACATCTCCCAGTGGATACAGGTATTATTGCTGTCTTGCTCTAGTCCTGCTTATTCATATTCCGTGTGTGATCTTTGATGGAAAACAGAAAAAAAAGGCATTAGCCCACAAAACTACTCAGTGCTTTTTATGTTAGATTGAACAATTGTGCATCCATAGGTAATAAAGAAAAAGGATACACTCAAGACACTTCTCATTTATGTTTTCTCTTTGCTCAAAGATTTTTTTTTATCATTATCAATATTAAGATCAGATTCTGACCTTATTTAAACTAGTGCAAAATGAAAGAATCCCACTCTCTTCTTTTCATAGCTTGTCTCCCTACTTGTTATCATTTTCTAATGCTTCAAATTGGTCTATAATATTAAAAATATTTTAAATAGAAAGTTAGGTCCTACATAAGTTAGATCTAATGTACAATTTCAGCATCTGGCCTTTATTAATAAATACTATAACCATTTATGTAAAATTTCATCTAAAATAAAATTTAGTCTAAGCAAAATATATATCACTGTATTATTCTAAATTGCAAGTGATAGTAATTACAAACTGAAGCAAGAATAGAGGACATAATCATGCAAGAATATCTCCATTGCCTCAAGATATGTAAGAGCAACTAATATGTCAGCCTGGCTCTTGTAAATACGCTAGCTACAGCTCTTTTCATTGCACATCATATGATCTAATTTTGTCACAGGCCTTGACTAACCTGGAACAGACACTGTAGCTCAGGTCACAATACATTGCAGTTCAGTGCATAATATTTTTCTAAACAGGAAGAAAGTAAAGAAGAATGCATATTAGAGGGAGTGCTTGGTTCGCTGCTTGCAGTGTTCTCTTTCAATGAATGTCAGAAGAAATAATACAAAATTATTTGTAGTCAGATAGGTGCTGAAGAAAATACCTGAATTGGAACACTGACCAGAAAATCTGTAATAATTTAAATATGTTGTATATTAATATTACATATTTTTATTGTTACATTCTGACTGTGTTTGAAACTGGTTGCAGTGGAATGAATTGTACCTTGGTTCAGTCAAGGGGTACTGGGTACAAAAATCCAATGAGAAAAGCTTGAATGTAATCAATGGCATGTTTTATACCCTTGTTGTTTATTTTCCTTTTTTTCCTTTGTCAGGAGTCAATGTAATTCTGGAATATAATAACTGATTTTTAGACAAAAGTAAAATGCTTAGTAATCTTATTGATGAATGATATTTCAGTAATTGTCTTGTTGATGAGCAATATCTCACTTGATGTGAAGTTATAATTTGTGGGACCAGGAAAAGGCTGAGTGCTGAGATTCCCACCACTGCCCAGTTTGGACTCCTTGAATCCCCAATATGCTCCCCACCCCAGCACTGCTGGTCCAAACCGGGCAGCAGTCTCATCTCTTATGAAGAAATAGCCAGAGTTGGGAATGAGATTTCTTCTCTTTGGCTCTTTAATTACTTACTGTATCTGAGCACTCAAAATGTTCCAAGGATTCTTGGTCAAGTTCTGTTTTATTGTCTTCTCCATTTGCTGGAATTATATAGAGAGAGATTCAGAAGAGTGAGAAGAAAGAATTATGAAACTTTATGGACTTTCTACCTTTATCTTTTAAATCTGTTTAACAGATTTAATTTTCCTCTTATTTGACCTTAAAAATGAGAATTAAGGGTATAAGCCAAAAAAGGAAGTTTTTAAGCAGAAATTTGCAAGGCAAATATGTACACTGGACTTGTATCCAGCAGAGGCCTTGTCTCTTGTGGATCTCCATTTTTACTAGAGCAGAGTTGGAAGGTACCTATGCATGAACAGATGAAATAGGGAAGAAGTACCTTTATAGTAAGTTATTATTGCTTAAAATAATATAAAATTTGGTAAACTCATTAAATAAACATGGTTATGAACTTTATGTAACACTTCTTTTAAAAATCAGTATATGCATTCTAAACCCCAGCAGCTGAACACACACAAAACTTGTACTCACAGTTTTCAATATTACTTTAGACTTTCAGCTTTTCCAAATAGTATTTTAGTAAATCATGGCAATTGATAGAAGCGAACTTTACACAGGAAATAAATTATTTAACTGAAAGTGTTATAATAATAGGAAGAATTACATGAATCTGATGAACCGTAATGGACTAAAATTATTGATTAAGCAAAAATATTTTTCCTTAAGAATAACCTACTTTTTTTAAATGGAACTCTTTATAGTGAAAACAAAGGTAGTTATTTCAGTGTAAGAAATAAACAGGCAACACTGCCACACCTTGGGAAATGAATTCTCAGCATTCCGCATAACAATATTTCTGCTAAGTAGCTTTTATTGAGGACTAGATCCCTTACAAACATCCCTATCACACATTAAACTGAATTTTTAACTGTATGTTTAGAAAAAATTGGAAACATTTGATTGCATGCATTACGATGTAAAAGCCTTTTAAAATATTGGATCATATTCTTCCATTCAAAGAAATAACTGCAGCTGGAGAAGTTATAAAATATTGGTTATTTTCCTTTGAGTTACCTAATGCTTGCATAGTAACCGGCTCCCAGATTTCAATAATATTTTATTTTACCTACATTGTTCAGGCTGAAATCCTACATGATTTTCAGTGCTTTAAGACACCTTTCTTTGGAAAAGATTTTATCCCTTTTCAGCCATCAGGCCAATGTTGGTGGTTTCGCCAGGGGTATCACTGATGTTTTCAAAATACTTTTAAGACAGTCAGTAATTTGCTTTGGAAGAAAAGTCTCATGTTTAGATAAAAATTAGTCTGGAGGGAAATAGTTTTGGGGTTATTTTCTTTAAAATTTGTCTGTATTATACAAATTAAGTTTCTGTTTCCATGTGCAAAGTGCAAACTTGCATCTAATGATATTAACTGTTCCACCCTTACAGGTGGAATATGTAGTATGCATATATATAAAAAACTTATATATATATGAGGCACCAGAAAACATATAGGACCATATATAAACCTCTATACCATATGGAAGGCTCTTCAGGCCTACATCCCAATAATCCAGTTCTTGGTACTCAAATCATTCAATGAGAGACACGTTCAACATCTAAATGAGGAGAGAATTGAGTATGTGCACAAGCATTGCATAGGCAGGAGTTGTCATCACTAGGTTCTTTTAAAAAGAGTGATAGCTCCCTGGATCATTTAAGAGAGAAAACATGTATAGATTCATTTTGAGAAGGGACTTCTTGATCTGTACATCAGCTGTATGCATGCAGAAAATTGTTGGAAAACCTACAAGAGGAGAGTAGTACCTTTAATCTTAGTCACGTTAATGCACTATCCCCCATCCAAAGCAGGAAATTAAAGCCTGGATCTGCATCCTGGAGGTAGTTAGCCAGGTTAAGTGTGGTCATCTCCACTAGTACTCATGAGGTTTCTGGTAGCATCTCTTGACAATGCTTCAACACCTTTACCAAAAGTGATTAGCAGAATTGGGTTAGTGTTTATAGATCTATTTCTGACCAGACTTCAGTCTTTTGCTCTCTGGCTGATTTTTCCTCATGGTTTATTCACTTTGCAGTGATTACTGTGCAGTCTTGCATTGCTGCATTAGCAGGCTGACAAGTGTGCTTCCACCTGACCTGCAGTGGCATTATTTTGAAAGGCTTTGCAAACCTGGAAAGAATTCCTGAGACTAAGTACTCTCTGCTTCTGTCTTTTGCTTGCTGTACCAGCTAACACTACTCACTAAAACATGTCCTTCAATGATGAAATTGCCAATACCCACTTCATAAAGTAGCTTTTAACTTAGAAAAAGCTTCATAAAAACCTTCTCCTCTCAGGTACTTTTGAATCTTATATTAGCCATCTGAGTGTTGCAGAATCTTACTCAAGTACTGCTACAGCACAGGAATAGGATGTTTTTGTATTTTTCAATATGCAAATGGAATATAATCTATATTCACAATATTTAAAAACTAAGAACTACATTTAAAAGGACAGAAATAAAATATAAATCACATTTACCTTTGTATTTACATGAACATAGAGATGATTGATTTTCTTATATGCTCTTTAGTTAGCATAATTTAAACATTTACACAACCTAATCCTGGGATCCATTTTAAATATAACCCCACCCTAGGTTACAGTTTCTCCAGCTTGTGGAAATGAACAGGTTTATGCTGTCACATGACCTTTGACCTTATATTTAGGATCAGATAAAGGGTACCTTCTCATTGCCTATAATAGATAAGTAAATCAGAAGCACAATTTGAACATAAAGATTGAATGTCAGGAAAGCTTTTTAAGCTTTTTTAAGCTACTTTGTGAAAGACCTGTTTGTTGTGTCTTCTTACCAATTATCTCCATACTTTACTTAACTGTAAACAGAATTGTAAAGTTACCAGAGTGGAAATGTTCCCTGCCACATGCTGGGGCAGTAGTTCTTACTGCATTTATCTTTGTACCTGTTTTCTATCTAAACATTAATAAGTGCATAAACTACAGCAGTGTACACAGCTTTTTGCTTTCTCTTAAGAGAGACTAGACAGTGCAAGACAGCTTTGGACTATAGAAGGCTCATAATGAATACTCCCTAAAAAAAAAAAAAATAGGAAGTTTTTCTATAGCCTGAAAGTACACACAGATATGTCCCTAAAAGTGGAGTCACCTAAACACCCCACATTTCTGCCAGACAATATAATCTCTGTGGCATCCAGTTTTTTAATAGTCACATTTCTGAAGAGCATGGGCAAGTTTTATCTTTCCAAATCCATCTTCCCTTCATTTTCTTCCTGTCTAAAAGACTTAAGTTCCTCTGTTTTGTATAAAACCTTGTCTATTACGGATTTGGTGTTAGTCAAGTAATTGATGAAGATTGATTTTATTAGAATTTTACTGTCCATTGTAAAAGGCATTTAGGTGAGTATGGAACACTGTTGAATCAAGTCCAGAAAACTTCCAGAAGCTTTTTTATTTATGCTCAGAAAAATTAGTGGGAAAGGAGAAGAACAGAAGAGAGGGGGAAAATAAATGGTAGTTACTATGATTCCATGGTTATTATATCAAGTCATTACAGCAAGGAGAGGAGCTAGAGAGTTACCATATTGATAATAAAACAGGAGAAAATAGGAGCTTATATCCTTACTTGATTAGTTAGTGTTATACAACATAGCCCTTGTCCTGGAGACAAATTCACAAGAACAAAGCACAGTTGTCTTAGGAATTAAAGCACATTTTTATATAAATTTTCTAGCAAAATATGTAAAACATAACTAAACTTGATTGCCTTAAATATTTTCTTAACCTCTGTATTCTATTAATAAGGAATCAGGAAAATAATTAAAACTGAATTCAATTTAAATGTAGCAGATATCTGACTAAGGAGGCTGCTTAGAAGATTTAAAATATTTATGGAGTAGGAGCAAATAGCTTATTGTACATGAAAACATAAAGAAATACAAGCTTCAGTTGACACACATATAGTAAGCAGACCATTAGGAGTTAACAGCTGTAGGCTAGGTGTAATTCAGTATTAGATTCACACATCTTAGCTTTTTCTTTTTCCAGAATCAATATCTGCAAATAATAAATGAGATCCCAAAGGGTTGAGTTAAGCTCCAACTGCCACAGAGAAACTCTGCAATTGGTCATTGACTCAATAATGCAGGTGAGCTTCACACTGTAGAACATCTTTAGCACACTATAATAGAAAATTAATAGCGTTCAAATCAGCAGCAGGGTTACCCTAAGGATTACATAATAGCTTGGGTTAGAACAATCATCTAGCTCCAAGAAGTGTAAAATGTCATAAAACTAGAAAGATATAGAATAGCTCCTACATTAGGAATTATTTGTGTAGTGTACACTGACTTTTTTAAAACACATTAAACAACAAAGGTCCACATTATAAAAGTGTAGAGCTGAAAATATTGCAACAAGCCGCATTGCAGTGGTGTCCATGGGAAATATGAAAATCATATATCACTGTACTGTTAATAATAATGTAAGACTATAGAATTCAGTTTACTACTGGATTAGTACAGGATCCATGTTAGCTACTGCAACATTTTAATAAAAAGTGTAAAAATATCATGTCTACAAATGCATATGTAAGGTACTAACATCTAACTAATAATGATAGTAATAAAAACAATAATAATAATAATGCTTTATCAGATTGCAGATAACAATTTTTCCTTACAGACTGTATAGATTATTTTGTTTTACTATAGTACTTTGGAACATACTATATCTAGGGATTATATATATTCACTAACCAACTTAAATGCATGAAAAATTATATGAGACTAATTTGCAACAGAATAGTATAGTAGCAATCTAACAGCATTAGGGACTAATAAACACCTGGAGACAAAACCAGCATTCTCAGAAACCTAAAGCAATATCAGAAAACTTCTGCACTGCACAGCACAAATACCTGTCTCCCTGAAAGAAACAATACACTGCATACCATGTAATATAATATCAATTATTTATTTAACCACTTTTCAGTAGCAGGGATCACTTTGTACAGTTAAGGGCCCAGAGAAAAATTGAAATAGATTTGATTTCTTAATCTATGTAGCACTTGAGGACAGGTAGACACTACAGGCAGTATTCCTCAGCATTAAAAACTAAGGTTCTGCCACTGTTATAAATTTAAATGGAAAATGTTTTCCATAATATTTAGAAAAAATAAGCATAAAGCCCTCAGCCTCCCCAAAGTTACTAGATTCATTCTGTTCATTTACTAAATAAAATACTGACCCCAGCTTTTCTCATTCTAATGCTGAACTACAAAATATTGTCACTACATGATGCTGACTGTCCCATTTCCAACTAGAAATTGTATATTTCCATTTCATCTCTCAAACTTTCAGCATAGGTCCCTGCTGCTCCAAATTTAAATAGAACTTGACACACATATCCTGGTCATTTTAAGATCGAGTTCAGACTTACCCATGGGCTGCCACCATCCCATACATCGCCACAGAAAAAAGCAGCTCGTGGCATTCCCCGCAGGCTACTTGTCTCACTTTTCAGAGGAGTAATGTCCTTACCCAGATTGGCACCAGCTGTAGCAATAAAAGATTGGTGTGGAGAATAAAATCCTCTGCTGCTCCGGTGCCTTCCCTGTGGCTCTTTTTCTAGTGACTTGTGCCATACACAAAATGGCACCTCTCTTTAAATGCGGAGAGGTCCGGGCTTTATATACCAGGCATGAGAATGTGAGTACACCACAAAACACGAGTTCCTTATCATGCGCTTGTTAGCTTGTCCAATCTATGGCAATCACTTTGGTCCCAGGGGTTGAAAGACACAAGACGCAGGGAAAAAGGAAAGCAAAAGCTGAAGAAAGATCAATACTGCACTGTGAAACAAGAAATGTAGGCTATTTACTTTTCATTGATCTGATGATGCAGGAGAAACACCTCAGACTGGCATTAAATTGAGGGAATACATCTTCTGTGTTTTTTCACCTCAAGGTCAAGAAAGAGTCAAAAAGAAATTAGAACAAACAGAAACTAATCACAGGAGTAAAATAAAACTATTAAACCACATTACAAATCCACATGGAAACATAACTAAATATCAGGCTGAATAAGGTTCACAATAAAACAAACACTGCCAGTTCTTATCAATTTCAACTTGCACCTCGACTGAATGCAAGAAAAGTGACTCTATGAGGCAGTCTAAAACAAATCAAAGTCTAATGTTAGTGCAGAGGCCTCATCAAAACCCAAAAATCTTCCCCCATAGAATTAGAATCTATATGGCTCACATCAATGACAGATGTATGTGATAATTTGCACTAATTTTTTAAAAAAAATAAAGTTTTACCTTTTCTGATGTCAAAAGGAAGGGAAGGGCATGCTTAGGGTACTTGTTTACCCTACCTTAAAAGATATGTAGAGTACATATGTTTGTACAGAAATGTTTAACATCATGTGATATGAATTTGAAGGGTTTTAGGTAAAAAAAAAAAGATTACTACTGGATAGTTCAATAGGCAATTACTAATGTAGTGAGAACACTACAGACCATCAAATGTTGCTTTAAGAGACCAAAGTGAAAAGACCAAATGTCTGGAACTGAAATTTGTAAACAATTTTTTAACTATCATTCAATGTTCAGATGATTTGTTAAAATTTTCCCCAAATGAAATCCTGATCAATGCTCCTTAACCTGGTGGAATGGACACCACCTCAAAAAAACATAGAAGTGACTTCACTTTCATAAACAAATATGAGTACTATATTAACTCATGGAGGTGAGAATAAGTATGCTAAAAGACCACCTCCTTCATAACTGGGAGAAGTCCAGAGGGAATTCTCATGTGGGAGGGCAAATAACAGTTTAGTGCTCTCCAAAAACAAGAAGAAAGCAATGATGTGCTCTCACATAAAAAATACTGAAAAAATAAAGGAAATATAGGGATGCTAAAGGAGTCAGAGAAAATGAAGACATTGTCTTCTATCTTCATTGCTTATTCATACAGAGGGCGGGTGTAGACCTTCTAGACAAGGTAGAAAATGAAGCCTTGAGAAAGTGGCGCTAAGTTCAGACTGGCTCTTTGACATTAAGGATTTGATTTGTTTAAAAAAATACTCATTCATTCTTAGTGGTTCATTGTTGAATTCACAGTTTAAATAGAAAGTCTTTTAGTGCTAAAGTACACCACCATGCTCCTATGATGGCAAAAAATAAACATAATTTGGCTAGGTCTGGCATTCAGAGCTAGAGTCAAATGACAAAGTAGGGATAATAAGAGCAGCAAAGTGTGGTACATATTTCAATTATTTATTTGTTATTTTCAGTGTAAAACATTTATAATTTTGTCAATAGTCATTATTTTAAAAATTGTTTTGCCATAGGGAAGACATTTGAAAAGAATTGCCATGGATCCCACTTTTAGATTAGAAGTTAGGAAGAGACTGGAAAACACAGAAAATAGTTTCCCTTGCTAGTAAAAACTAGGGGTTTTAACATGTATTTAATGCTAATAGAGATACTTTAAATTAAAAGTTGCCAATGAGAGTTTGAACTAGAAGAAATAGTCAGCGTGGGACACGTTTTTGCACACATTTTTTTTTCTGCTCATTTTCTTTCTGTGTTTTATTGTTGAATTCAATTTTTGGGGTGAATGTCTTCTGGTTTTTTAGGAGAGATTCAATTTTAATATCTAACACCTCAAAATAGCACTCAATACTGTTTCCATTTCCACAGGGAGATGTTTACCTTAATGGAGATTTCCACTTACTTCAGTGTAACCAACTTTTCTGTGATTAGACATGAACTTTGATGGGGAAATCCACCCATGTCTCCTTTTATGAGATTTTTCCAGAGACTTCCTTCAAATTAGGAGACACCACAAAGGGAATTTTCTGTTCCTATATCAGGTTGAAGATATCCTTTTGTTTATGTCCAGCAGTGTCTGTTGGTCTGATAACACATCCCATCTTTTTAAAACTTGCTTGTGAAGAAAGCTCAGTCCTCAAGCTAAGTCTGTTTGGAACAGCGGCTTCAAGTTAATTTTCTAGAACTATTTAATTGTACTGTTTTCCTCAAAACTTCCTTTCTTTTTATTTTCCTTCTAGTCTTTTGACAATAAACAAAAAACCCAAATCCATCAAAGTTTGCACAACACAGCATTCTCCGTGAGAAATCCTGCCAGAACAACGAACGTAGCCTGCCAAAACAAGACAGCCATTAAAACACACAGAGGCCCCACACTGAGACATATGTTAGAAAATGCAAACTATGTCAGTGAAACCATGTGCAAGCACCAGAACTTACTGATACAAATAAAGGGTGGAAACTGGTATTTCCAGATAAGCATTTGCCACAAAGCAATCATTGCCTGTCTTGGTCTCCTTGACAAACCTTTAATCAAACATGCCGAATATCTTAAGTTAAAAATATGGGAATTGAGATTCATAATTCTGATAAACACTGGAAAACAGGAATAGAACCCCAGATTTGAATGGGGTTTAAATCTGTCCATGTCACACCTGCCTGCTGCTAATCTTTCATGTCCTCTTCATCTTGTTATTTCCATTCTTCAATTCAAGTTCAATTCAATTCTTCATTTTTTTCACGCTTTCCTTTCCTATCATTGTCATACCACAGGTAAAACTACCCAATTTTTTCAAAGTACTCTATTAACATAGTAAAATGAAATCAAAATGGTTCTTTATTTCTACTTCACTTGAACTTTGTTTATACTTGTACCAACACCAATAAATGGGTTAAGTACCTGCTTTTTTTTGTCTTTGTCCCCATCAACAATGGATTCAATTTATATGAAGCAATTATTGCCTTTATATTTAGATTAGCAAAAGGCTTTAGACTTATTTCTCTCACAAAGTACAATTTAACAATGCTTACATTCTGACTGGAAAGATTTTTCAGTAAAATTCACTGAAAAATGTCATGACAATAAACATAATATGCTTTAATATATAAATATAACTTAATGACTGTAATGAATATAGTACATATATATATATTCATATCTGTATGAATATATAAATTTTCATTGCATTCCAGACAGAGATCTTTGTATCAAGTATTTTCCTATGTATTTTAAAGATATTTAGTCTGAAAAGCTTCTCTTAAATAACGGTGTTTGAAGTACTACTTTAATAATTCTAAGAAAAAAATAACAGAAGGATAATTCATGTATTTGCAGCTATTGGAACAAAGAAAATCTTAGATTCTCTAAGAAAATATCACTATTATTAGAACTGTTAAATAAATACTTCTGTTAAAATGAAACTATATTAATGTGAAAGACTATTAGACTAAAATAAAATTTTAATCAGCTTTAAAACAATTACATTAAAGATAAAATTTAAATCCAAGCAGTTAAAGACTAATGGCTATTGATAAATAGCCCACCCATGAAATTTTGAAGGATAAAATTTTGAAATTTTTGAAGGTAAAATTTCCAAACCAAAGGAAACAGATGAATTATTCCAGTTAAAAACAAGCAAAGAAGAAACATATAGATGCAGTTTGTCACAGTTTATAATATGATGGATAGTAGGGCAATTATTTTATATATGTAAAAAGAAACAGTATGCATGTGTCAAAACATTTACACAACTTGTAGGTTAATAACGTACATTATGAAAATGAACATTTTATAGCAGGCAATACGGTCAACCATGTGAAAATAAAGAGACAAAGGTATCTTTTCCTTAGCAGATGAGACTAAGTAACATTAGAATTTCTGGAAATTTTCACTGGACCATTTAAATCTGATCCTTTTGCTACAAAGCTGTTGTAAAGACCTTTTTTGGTTGTACAGGCCTCTGAACTCTTGTTTTCACCCATCATAATTTTTGTTCCCCAGTTCAAAGTTTATTTCAAGATGAGATTTATGTCTTAAGCTACAAGATTCAGTTCAGATTTTGTTTCATTCTTTGTGACTTCTCTCACTGCTTTTCATTTTAACCTTTAAAATGTTGACTATAACTGAACAAGTCGGAAGACAACACATTCAGAACAAAAATTTCATACTACAAGCATTTTTCATCAGTGGTATGTGTAGTCCTTGAGTGGAAATACAATAATAATAATTTAATGCTAGGTTTATATAAAAAGTTTCCAACACAAAACATAATTTTCTGAAATAATTTGATGAAACATTCAAATCCTTTAAATCCCAAACCAAAAATTAAGTCATTCTTTCACAAGGAAACTTTGCTTTTATTTCAGATTATAACATGCTAGATATTCCTTTACACTCACTCACACACACACACATATATATATAGCACAAATAATAGTTTTTCATTTGGAATTTTTTTTTCAAGGACAGGTATTCAGCCTTGTACCTACTCACATGATGTACATACCCACACAGGGAATTAGTGCCACATATCTCTTCTTCCACGTGATTTAATTCTGTTTCTTTAAGAATTAACAAGACTAGGAGCATTTATGTTCATGAAGTGAAACTGCTTTTTTACCTCATTCAGCATCTTAGGCAAACTGAGTATCTTTATGAAAGTCAAATACAAACAACAATGCACTACATAGCAATAACAAAATTGGAAAAGCTGAATGCATAGAAAATATAAAAAGCTGCAGATCCTGAATCTCTTCAGTTCACATGTATAAATACCAGGTTTGCTTCTAGTACCTCCAGTGAATAGGGACAAGCACTGGAAGGACTGAACTCTTTATCCCTCTCCTGGCCACATAGAAAACTGTGACAGAAGAAATCCCACTCTTCTTCACTGATGTCCAAATACAGCTCATAAATGCAGTGTGAGAAATCGCCACAAAAATCTACAAAAGAAAAGTTTCAGTATGTGGGTCACATGATTGAACACAAAGTTCCTGTGATAATAGCACCCTACTATTTGTCCCAGCCACAGTGAAACAGATAAAAAGGGAATTTCCCCCAACCAGGCTGACAACTGATCTGTCTGAAGTGGCAACAGCATGCTTTTAGCAATTCTCAAGTTCATGAAACTGAGGGCAGCTTTTCCACTTGATTTTCAAGTGCATATACTTGTGAATATAGTAGTCTAGAATTCCTACAATAACTTTAAAAATCACAAAAATTATCTCTTATTTGATCATAAAATCTTCTCATAAATACAAAGGACACACTGTTCAAACCATCTTATGAATGCAAAAAAAGGACCAGAGACTAAGATGATGAGGGCCACTATCACTGCACCCTTCATTATGAGTCAGGCAAACAACACAGGTGCCTTTTTGGTGCAGAATATCACAAAAAGATGAAAGGGGAAAAATGGGGAAATGAGGGGACCCCCTCCCACCCCCCACTCCTTCCTCGTTGCTTCTTCCTTTGCCAGTGTTTAGACCAGCTAGACTCACAAACACAGAAGTTCCTAGCAAGGGGCTCGAAGGCCTCACTGGTTAACTATGAGTTTTCTGATTCTGTCTAACCTTCATCCAAGGAATGAAAACTAATACTGGTTTAGGGATGTTTGGGAGTGCACCTACCTAAAACTTCTCTTTCTCCACTGCAACTGAGAACTAAATGGCCACACGGCTCTTTATTCCTGTGGATGAACAGGAAGGGAGAGGCATTCAGCATGGCTCAGAGTGTCACAGACCAGGGACATGTCATGGCATCATGGGAGTGTTGGTATTTAATTCTGATAACTGTTAATATATACTCTTCAGATATGTGATGCTGTGGTCATGTTGACTATTACCAGGTCTGAGGGAGGTTAAAATTTTTTGGTAGAATTAACTGAGTTTGAATATTTGATATTCACTTTCTTTATGTTTGAAAGGCCAGAGCTTGACCTAAATAAAACATCTCAATGATGTAATTTCTGACACTTAAGTTGCAAGATAACTGCAAAATATATAATGAGGATCATGTAAGACAGATATGTTCCTGTAGCTCTTCCAGAAAAGTCACTTATTACTATTTCTGGGAACAAACTGAGTCAGAGAAGGTCTTGGTCAAGGCTTTATAATTTTGGATGACAAGAAGCAGGATTATTGGAGGACTGAAAATCAGACGCTACCCCAGATAAGTTTTTATACATGTTTCAAGGTCAAATCACAATAATTTCTTTTGTTCTAATTCTTCTTTTACATTATCCTCTGTAGTGCAGTTACCACTTTGGCAGTAAATATTGTACAAGGAAAATGGAGACTAGACTGAACTGCATAAAACAGAAATAGAGCTTTTTGTGCATCCTACCTGAGTGCCGATCTCACTCCACTCGCTTTCAAAGCTCTTGGGTTTCCCTTTATAATACAGATATAGATTTTATGAGTATTATGAATAGAGATAAAGAACTGAGAACTATGCAGATAGGCAGCAGAAACAAGTAGGCAGATTCATACCTAGAATCTGAGCTGATTCGTGCACATTCAGTGGCAAACATGATGTGCTTCATGGCCTTGATTCCTTCAAAAAAAAAAAAAAAGACAAAAGAATTCTTTATTTTAAGTGGAACTCTTATGAATGTAGAAGGAGAAGATATTTCTTTCTCACTTGAAAGAGAAGCAGTGCTTGTTTTTGAAGGCTATGAAGAATTAATTTTCCCTTTTGAAAAAAGAATGCAGAAAAACATTATTTTGTCTTTATATGTGATCAGATATGAAACTAACACATATTACTCAGTGATATATATATGGGAAAAAAGGGTCCTTGAGATTTCAGAAATAACTTCAGAGTATGAGGTTGGACTTGATTTGTCTGAAATAGAGCAATTTGAAATTTGTCATGTAATTAAACACTTCTTTTTGGCTTGACAGCACATTAATGGCTCTTTAAAGGTCTACTTTATAGTGTTAAGCTGTATGTCTGCAAGGGAAAAGGGACTCTACAGAGTCAGATATCAAGAGCACCCATTCCTTTTAGAAGTGATGGGCAATTTCCCAGTTATGGTGTTTCTCTTTACACCAGCTGAGTGTCATATATGGTTGATGAAGTAAGACACATATTTCCTTGTCTTAGCATAATAGAAGAGCTGAACTCCTCTGCAACATCCTCTGACTGACACAGGTGGGATGGCAATTCAAACTGTGAAGTAATCAAGTGCCAGCAAGGAAAAACAGAGTCAGGAAAGCTGCAGTATGAAGTGCATAGAAGGTTCAATTTTGCATTCAAACTTCGGAATGTTTATCAAAATATAATCTGAGGGTTCTGTCCTTCTGTGATAAATTAATGCATATCAGCTCTTGCAGAGAGCAGTCTATTTCTAATACAATCTTACACTAGTTAATAATGCAGACAGAGGTTACAGTGCAGTAGGCACCTAATTTCCACACTCATCTGAGTTCTGTATGATTATTAGTTCTAAGAGATTAGCTCACAGTTTTAGCTTTCACAGTCTTATTTTCTACAAAGTTTCAGGATGCCTGAAGTTAGCAATATGAATAAATTCATATTTCCACAATTTTTCTGTAGAATTATAATGAAAGTAGAAGTACACTTACAAAGTTTTTCTTTAGTATTTTGTATAATAAAATTCTGTTTCTGAGGAAGTAATACACCGTTTCTTTCCCTAAAGAATATGTAAATCCATATCTGAACATTATTCTTTGAATAATTTATGGTGGAAACATCTGGAATTTAAGGGAGATCTTTTAGGGTGATTTGCAGCAGAAGAATAGAAGCCTTCTAAAGTCAGTGTTGACTGGGTCATAAGGTTCTTGGAGTTACTCCACACTATTTCTGTGGACATGAATGGCCAGTGCAGAAAAATTCAGAGGAGTAGTTCACATCAGCTTTGAATACTTAAAGTCATGTCCAGACCAGAAACCAAAAGAAGACATGAATGTTACTTCATAGCTTACAGTCAGTCAAACTCACTTGGTGTGATTCAGAGAAATCTGTTTCTATATGAATTGTGAAGCCCACTAGAGTTATAGAGACTGGAAGAATCTGACATATGCCATAATTAGATCAACCCTTCTTTTGCCTGGAACACCAAACAATGCAACCTAAGCATAAGAGTATAACATTTAACATGGTGAAGGAAAACTGTCACAGCACTTTGAGTACCAGTAGTGAAAAGAGCAGGTTGCTGTAATGACAATTACTACTCAGAAGACACTCCAGGATAAATCCCTGTTTTAAAGTTCAGTGAGCATCAGGGAAGACATTTGGAACTGAGACTTTTCATGTTTGTTCAACACTGAAGACATTTATTCCATATTTAATTATTTTTGCTTATAAAGTGGCTCTAATACATGTGGTACAAGCACTCCTGCACTGAAGAGAGTTTTCGAAACTCTGAAAGTCATTAGGATGTTTTAGAAGGACAGAAATACTTATGACAGTGACAGAAAAAGTTTGTAAATTTAAAGAGGAAAAAATCAAAAGGCTTCTCAGTCTATATAGTGAAAACCAAAACATAAGAAAGTATAAAGCTTTCATCTTCATCTACAAATGAGCCATGATTCATCTTATTAAGAAGACTAAGCAAGACAAAAGGATCTAGACTCACTACACTCCTATGCTAATATCCCAATACCCAGTGCAGTCAAAAATATCTTATAATTAGACAGCTTAAAAAATCAACTACAGAAAGAAACTGGTTATGGTTTATTAGAGAAAGCAATTGTCCTGGCCTGGGAGAAGCTCCATTGTTAGAATGTCAAATCAGGACTCATCAGCTTCCACTGCTCAGAGAAACAGTGACACCAAATTAAAGTCCTGAGTGAATTTGAAATTTGAGACCAAACACTTAAAAATTTCTTTATAGGTAGATTAGAACATCGGAAGAATGAAAGACCAGTGGACAATGTAAGATTTGCAGGACCAGCATGTATGACACAAATATTTTCTGCTACATATATAATGTTTCTCAGTGCAATTAGAAATATCAGAAGTATCTCATGGTTTCAACGATACATGTTGGAAGAACATTCCACAACCTAATTTGAGACAGACAGTGATATTCTGTTTGGTTTTTTTTTCAAGTACACAGCCAGCATTACTCTCCCTAGACTTAATCTCATTTTAATATGCCAGATCATATTATGTGTATATATATATAATAATATATACTACATGTGATAACAGATTCTATAACTTCTGTAAAAATTTTAATTTTCTTAAAAAAAGACAAATTTCAATGCATTATTTTCATTCTTCTGACCTATATCTATAACTCCAGCTGCTTTCTAGAAAAATTTCTATGTAAATTAATTTTAATTTTTTTTACATATGTGAATATAATGAAAATTATACATATTGTCAAAGAAATGGTAAAAAAGTTTTATACTGTCAGGAAAAAGAATAGTTCCAACATTCTCAATTATTTTGTGATTACTAGTATTTCATTTTCTTTTGAAAACCTCCCCATCATTATGTCATGATTTAAGACTTTTTATGAATTAAATATATATTTCCGGACAATTACTAGGTTCATTGCTAATCTAAGCCCATCAGCCAGCATGTCTTCTATCATATTCATTCAAGGAACTGGATTCAATAATGAAAGGCATTGCATGGTTGGACAGTTAGCAAACAGGGCATATTCAGCACACTAATTTAAATAGTGCATATTCTTTTCACACTGAGGGAAAAAGGCTGAAATAGCCAGCTCACTGGATGCAGGGACTCTGTTGACCTCCTCAGTTATTAAGTTAATGAGAACTGGAGTAGTGTCAGGAACATTAATCACGTTTGAGATCTTTTGCTGATGTTTAAACAGGTGCAATATCTGAGTCTGGAAGTATTTTAAATACATTTATGAGTTACACAACATATAGGAGTTTCTCTACTTTTTCCATTTGCTTTGATGGCAAACAAAAGGGGAAAAATAATCAAAATACCTCAGTGATAGAAGAGAGACACAGAGGAATTAACTTGCTCAAGGTCCTACGCAGCTGCAGTCATCTCAGCAGTTTCCTAGACTTTTCTCCAAACCATGAAATAACCTGTCTTTTCTGGCAACAAACAAAAATTAAATTTTTGCTGGTAATTGGTGGAATGAATACAAGTTGTACAAGAGGTAACCACTGCTGGCTTAAGGAATTACATATAGATTAGTTTTATGTTATGCCTCAGTTACCCCACAAATTAGAAAATACATAAGCACCATTTTAAGAGGAAAAGAATGTGTTCAGACTAATTATTAGCTACATTATAGAAGTTCTCCTATTGGACAAGCTTATCTAATTCAGACTAGACTTTAAGCCAACAGTTACCACTACCTTTGCAACCTCTTTCTGAATAAAATACACTTAAGGATAGGCCCTTCCCTAAAAGCATTCTCTTCTTCGAATTATTTCTCACTGGTGATGCAGATGATCAAGTCATTATTTAGTGGATATTTTCTTACATTAAATTATGTAATATTGGTTTGGGTTTTTTCCCAATCTTTTCAAACAAACACTCAGAATACAGCAAAATCTGTATTTCTGCCTTTGTGTCTCAGCAGGACAGAATAGTAATTCCTTGTTTACACAGCTTTTATTATTTTCCCCCTCCAGAAATAAATAATCTGAAATGAGGATTACGTTATATAAAACTCTCCTAGATTACCAAATATTCTACTACGACCTAAGTTTTACTAACTTTAAGTACTTGCTAATTAGAACAAAAACAAGATTAAAAATGAAAATGAAACTTAATCAAGAATCAAACAATAAATTAGATAATTTAGCACTTTTTTCTGGGTTTTTTTGTGGGTTTTGGGGGGGGGCAAAAATTATGGACTTAATTTATCTTAAAAATGGTATCAGCATCAAGTAGTGATAGCACTACAAGATAACACACTATGAGAGTTACACAATCATGAGCAAAACAGAAGACTTCTTTTAGGCCAGAAAGCCATAGCCTGGCTCCCTCTTAAACCAATTATCCCTCTCTGAAATGTGAGGGAACCCAAAACATGGGTTGCAGTGGAAATGTACCCCAACCTGAGTTATCTAATACTGTCAGCAAGTCACAAAGAACATCAAGGAGAGACCACCCATGTCCTGAGTCTTGATGCTATGTTCTTAGAGAATGATATTTTACCAGTCTTCCCAAATGTGACTCTTTCTGGATTTAGGAGAGGAAAAAAAAAAAAAAAATTTAAGGACAAAATCCAAAGGAGATTTACCAGAAAAAGTTATATAAAATAAAGTATTTGATGCAAAGTCCTAGGACTGTAATGTGTCTTTAAAAGCCATCTTGTTTTCTTTGAGCGGATCTCCAGGCTGGCACGTTGCCTAGAAAGTCTTTTGGTAACAGACCTCTTACAAACAAAAAGTTGTATAAGAAAAGAGGATCCAGTAAAACCACTTTGTCTTGTCTATTCACAGTCCACTCTGGGACAGGTTCTTATAAATAACAAAGGGCTGTATACTTAGCTCAAGCTGTGCCTTTCCCATCAAGATAATGATAGATGGCCTTAAAACTTGCCCAGCACTGGACGGAGATGAATGGCCTGTTTGGCTTCTTACTCAGCAGTACTGTGTTTGGGGTTGGTTTGTTGTTTTTTTGGGGGGCGTGTGGGTTTTTTCCCCCCTGGTTTTTCACTACATGCTCTTCACATGCATAAGAGAGATTAGTGTTCTTTTGGAAATGGAAATTGTTAATGCACATCCATCAACAGAAAGCAGGGTGAACAGAGATAAACATTACACACAACACATTTCATTTTTCATCAAATTCAGAAAGAAATGTATTCATTTTTCAGTAGAGGGCTAAAAATATCTAGCATTTGCAACTATTCCTTCTTGTATATCAACACAATTCATAAGTCTTAATTCATTAGACTAATGTGTTTATAAGGCAGCTGAAATGTCAAAGCACTGCTAGATTTAGTATAAACTTAAATTCCATTACCTGGCAGGCATTAATTGCTTATGGAGCGTGGGGATTCTTCCCAAGGGTCTTATATGTTTCCTTTTGTCATTTTGCTAACTATTCTGTCTAGACGAACTTAAAGCCCTTAATCCACCATAGGGATCAATAAACTGCACAATAATTCAGTCCTAATAATTAGCTTTCACTTAAACACAAATGGTCGTTTCATTGTGAACTGCACTACAAAATGATAATGCAATAATTAAAAAGACAGATGAAAGAGTGACTTAATAGGAAAGAGGCCTTACTGTTCAATTAGAGACATTACCATTCAACCTTTTTATTACTGCCACAACCTTTCAATTTTTAAAAAAATAATACTTCAAGCTATGCTCATTTAACACATGACAGTATCACTATTACATGCACAGTCTTATGATATGAGCCTCGCACTACAAGACTGATGCAAGGCAGTTGTCTTGCTGAAACCATTAAAATTATGAGCATTTGCTGCTAAGGTCTACAAGTTGTATATAAATCACAGCACTACAGTTGCCAAAAAAGAAAGTTTATTTTTTAAAAAAGCTCTTTTATCCCCAGGAATATGAGGAGTATTGTACAGCCCTTTGCAACAACATTAACATGTTACTCTTCTAAGAACTGTGTTAAAGTATATTTGAAAGTAAATCCTATGACTTTCTACTCTTTTTACAATACCAATTTCCTGATAAATCACAGAGTGCTAAATTCTCTATATTTGCTGATACAGCAATTTAGCTATAATAAGTCCAAAAAGGTACAAAACTTCATTAACCTTTTAATACAGATTCACAGATGTAGGATGATAGATATATTTGAAACCTTATGATCAAAGCAATGGCCTAATAGCAAGATCTTTCACTTTACCTTTGCCTTTTCTTGCTTTCATTTTAATTTCTGCTATATCTTAATACATTGACACAACCAGAATTTTATGCAATCTCACTGGCAGATGGAGAATCCATAAGCAATTTCTGTTCAAGTCAGCTTCTACAAATGCTGGTATAGCTTTTTCTTTGCTCAGGCATGGCTTTGCTCTTCATTAATGAACATGTTCCCATTTCTGTTACTCCTATACTCTTTATATTGTAGAGATCTAATAAGTGGCAGCATGAAACACATTGACTGCCAGTGGAGCATTCCTATTACTTTAAGCACATAGTAATTTATCTCTCAAAAAAATCTGAAGTCATTGCTAAATAAGAAAATGAAAAACGCGAGTTTGTATTGGAGACTTGGGACTCAACTGGACATAATCTGAACTTCTGAACTGCAGAACTTCAGATGTGTAAAATTTGGATCCACAAACCTCTTTGAGAAAGGTGCTTCTCCTCTATTTGAGGTGAAGGATGGAGATGAAGAAACTGAATAACATACAGCAATTAGAAAAACCTATGAAAAAAAGTGGAAGAGATAAACTTTAGTCCTGGAACTAGTAAATGGTTGACTAATAATAGATGAAAAAGACTGTTGCTTTCCTCAATAGCTTGTAGATATTTTATTTCAAATTGCTAACATGATTTGTACCAAGCTAGAAAATTACTGATACTTATTTAGATGCTGCTGACAATAATTCCAGTTCAAAGTACTTTGAAATAATTAAAATTCAGTGCTCTGCAAAAGAATTGAGAATATATTAAGCACAGCTTTTTTTAGATGTCAAAACTAATTTCAGAGTATAGAGTGTTTAAGTTTTGATCAGTCTTTCTTTAGGCACAGTATAGGATTTCTGGCTTGAAAGAAAATGGCTAACATAACCATGACTGTTGTGTTTGCCACTAGTGCCCCAAACTTCCTGTCCAATAGCCACACACAGCAGATGGCTGACGTAAAAAACCTGATGTCAAGTAAATTCTATCCCTGCTTGGTTCAGAGAAGGGTCCTGAACTTTCATCTTTCACATATAATCACTAAAATGCTGCATGAGTTTATTCTGTTTTAAGTGTTTATGTTTGAAATACCAATCCACAGCTCTCCAAAGGAGTTCAAAGTTAATGTTGCCTCTTTTTCAAAATGCAGCCTAAACTGAATGAAACTCACACAGTAGGTATAAGGAAGGTTCTACTTACACAGCAATAGGCAAGGACTAGTTGTGTTACATTTTGTGCACTGCTTTTACATCTAGAATATTGAAGAGCATGAAAGCTCATGAGACCATAATTTGAAACAAGTTTCTCCCTAATTCACCTTCCAGTCTTTCTGCCTAGATACTCCAAACATCACCCGAACCAAATTTTGTGCCACTGCTTCTCCCCACCTCCAGTCCCAACTCTACCAAGGATGCATGAAAGGTTGCTAGCACATGTCCAGAGACACAAATCTGGATGAAATGACCTACTATACCCCCCAGATAGAGAAACTGAATAAAATTGAATAAACAAAGGAAGAATTTGGGCACATCCAGAGAGAGAGTTACTAGTGATGCTGAATTTATTTTTTGCCTATTTTTTCTTTTATATATTCTTTATATTCTTTACACATATATTTGTAGCTTTGTAGCCTACTATTATATTCGTAGTTAGCTCCAGTACTTTTCCCTATCTTGAGAGGCAGAAAGACAAAACACATTCCAGAGGCTCTAAGCTGGGGGTCCGAGGCTCCTACCCTGTCTTGGTTCTTCCTGGCAACCAAGGTTGAAACCAGCTCTTCAAGACACATTTTCATAAACAGATTTTAGCTCCTATCTATAGGAGGCTGGGGGGAGGATTCAGTAGGGTTGAACTAGGAAGGAATTACCTCACCACATCTGTCTTTGATTGGGGATTCTTGTCAGATATGCTAATATGCAAAACATATAAAAATAGTATACCAGTTATGCTACATGTACATCTTCAGTGTTTTCCACCTGGCGAATTGTGCACCCGAGGATCCTTATAAAGGTAACCTATTTTTATCACTAACTGTATCTGGCTCATGATTTTAGGACCAGCAAAAAGGCATTACTAGAAGCAGCTAACAGCTCATGGCTTCTCTCCCTGAAATCCCCACAATTCCGTGTTCTGCAGCTCTAAAGCAGCCTACTTCAAAGTGATCTTCTGACTTTAACATATTGCTTGCACACAGAAAATGATTTCTATCAATGATGCATGGTAGGAGCAACAAGACTCTTGAATAAAAAAAAAAGCATGCAGCTACAAAATCCAGCAAAAGCATAGCATTCATCACCATCTACCAAAATAGAAGAAGATGAAACATTTAATTCAAGATAATTCAACTGAATGTGATTGCATTTGGTACAATTTGTCCAAAAGATGATCAGTAGTTTAGCTGTTAACTTTCTTTTTCGGGGGGGAGGGGGGAAGCAGAGAAAAGCAGTACTAGCCATCAGGCTTCAATTCAGCAAGGTTTAAGAGCTTTTTTAAAGTTGGATATACGCTTGTCCAGAAGAATGGGTAGTCCAGGGAATACCCATGTCTAAAAAGCTCTGAATGTGGTGTCAGAAACAGAAAACCACTGAGAAAACTAAACTTCCTTCTAAATGTAAGCAGTGAAAGAGTCACCAGAAATCGCAGTCATCTCTTTTCAGATGTTGGTCATAAACTGAGGAAACAATACTCACTGAATAAGGTACTCCATTTATTGCAAGGTTTGTAATAAGAAGCAATGCTTGTTGGGCAGAATGATATTGCTAGGGGCGGAGGACTAAGAGTACTAACATTACAAATTATTAATTTTTGAAGCCTGTCAACTACCCAAATAAGACAGAGTTAAGGATGTAAGTTTGTGCTGGTTTGGCCAAAATCTAGCAATATATCCTCTGAGAGAAAAACAGGTTACAACCACCCTTCCCCCCACCAGGTTCAGGAAAAAAAACTTTTCCTTGGAAAGTGAAAGAGATAAAACCTATTTATTAACAAACACACAGGAAAAGGATAATAATGCTAAATAGTAAAACCCCTCACTACAGAGAAAAAACCTGGGAAGAATTTAGAGTCCTTTCGTAGGTGTGGTCTCTCCTTCTTGGAGCTGGCCTGGGGGGTGGCCTTAGGCCCCCTCTGGGCCTGAAGAAAAGTTCTCCTGATGTGTTCTGATGTTGTTGAAGCAGTCCAGGAGAGAAAAAAAGGAAAAAAAACCCAAAATCCCAGGAAACACGCTGGAGAAAAAGGGAAAAAACCCACAAACCACCGAAGAGCTGGCTGAAGAAAACAGGCAGGGTGCTCCCTCTGTGCTCCTGCAGCCGGGGCACGCAGAGGAGTCTCTATCTCTGTGTCCTTGGGAACTGCTTTGAAAAGTTCATTTGTTTTTTTTTTCCCCCCTCCCCTCTCAAGCTCAGTTCAAATGCACAGAAAAGGCACAAAATTAATTTTTTGGCATGGAGCCGTGATAGGGGATACACATCATGGAGTCACTCCAATACAAAGTTTGTCTGAAAAGCTAGCCCCTTTTTCCTCCAGAGATTATCACAGCTACAAAAGGGTTGCTATGATTTTTTTCAGTTAAACGTAAGTGTTAATTTTATCAAACTCTTCTTATTGACAAATTGTCATGATGTTTTTTGTAATAGTTCTGTAACATGCTCAGTTGTACACATGAAGAATAATGTACAGTAAGGACATATTTTGAATCTATATTCTACAGCCAGAGAGACGGAATGTATAGAGTGGTACAGGTAATATGCTATTTTCTCAAAAATTAGTTTCAAATATCCATAGTGTTAGGAGAAGTGGTTTTCTAGGATATTAATATAAAATATCAAGCATGATATATGTACATTAAGAATAATATTATCCATATAACACTGTTATTAACTTATATGATGCACTATGTTATATGATGCATGCAAATACCAACAAAGTATGATGAACATTCACAGACTTCATTTATGCATACTGAGAAGTCTGCATAAATCTGAAAATCTATATATAATTAGGCAAAACGTGGTCTCAGTTTTGAGGTTAACATGCTCATACATTCTGTTGCTGGATACCTCTCAGCTTGATATCTCTTGAAACTTCAACAGCAACATCTAGTAACACAAGGTGCTGTACCTCATTGGCCTCAGATAGTTATCAATAGCTAATAAATGCCAAGGACCTGCTCCTTCTGCTTGATGGAAAAGGTAATCAAGGTTTAATGAGTGCCAAGAATCACATTGTAGTCTATTGCTTCCTACATAACTGGAGGTTAAAAATGTAAAATTTAACTCTGCCACTAAAAATGACAAAGGTACAGTGTATTTCCAAGATCACCATCATTCACAATTCTCTGCTGCCTCCACAGCAAAGTGTTAACAGTGAGAAGCAACAAGCTTAGCGCAGGTTCTCCAAAATTGAGATGCTTTATACAGAAACTGAGATAATTATGTAAATATGGAGCTTTTCTGCTCTATTTTTTTCAAAATGTGTGTACCTTGTCTGAACCCCTGACTTGATACAAAGATTATGTTCTGACAGCATTTATCTGCCATAGGTACACAGCTTAATGAGGAAATGCTTGTGATGGCAAGCAGTTTAATGAGGAAATTATGACAATGGTATTTTATCTGTTAGGCTTATGTATTAAAATATACAGTAATTTTTAAAAGGTCATTTAGACAACTCATGGTCATATAAAACAACATAATTAATCTTAGTGTTTAATAACTCAACAAATTTGAAATATCACCGTCAAGACAAAGAATAGAGAATAAAGGATTCTTTTAAGTACAGTTTAATTAGATAAAGCAGTTCATATTATCTAAAAGTAGATTTTGAAATAAAGATTTAAAATATTGTGACTCCAATAAAGGAAAAGCAACATACACAGAATCACTGAAAACCAGACTGTCAGCAGTATACAGACTTATTCTTGACTACTAACCAAGAAGTTCAAACATTACCATGTCTTTTCAATGGTTCAAAAGCAAGTGATGTTTGTCTCTCCAACCTTAAAATCACAATGTTTTGGAAACGAATTAAGTTTTATGAGTCACTCCTTAGGACTTCAGGTCATTCAGATCATCTGCTGTGCACCTTGCTCACAGTGAACTCCATACCAAGTTTATGAAAACAGGATGACAACTGTATGTTTGAAAGTATTTTAAATGAGAAACAGTATAATTACTGCAGTACTCTAGTAACATAAAAATATTGTACTTATCTGCTTCATGTCTGTACTGTACACAACAATAGAAGTTCTCTCACAGAGAAAATATTTTTGAAGCAATAGTTTATAACCACCTACAACTATTTCAAAAATGAGGAATTCTCTTGTTCTGGTGTACATCTCTCTTGATCAATACAAAGAGTTTGACTTCTAGTGATGTCAATACTTTAACCCACTAAACATAGTTATTTTCCATTGCTTCCTGACAAGAAAAATAAGATTTGAATTATATACAATGATTCCAGATCCAAGCACCTTCTTCTCTCTTGCCACAGAAATACCTATTTCTTTCCAGATATATCCATGCAAAGAAAAAAGGAAAATAAAAATAAAATTAAATAAATAATGTGACTAACAGTGTGTGTAGGGATTATAATTTTATTTTCAGTTCTGTATAGAGTTTGATTAAATTTACCATGGCCTAGCAAAGGAGAGACAAGGTAAAAGAAAAGTGATGGAAAACATGTTACAGATTTTGTTACAGAAGTATACTTACAAATGGATAAGCATTTCCACTGAACTTTTCCATTTTATTCCAAGGACATTTTGAAGGCATTTTGCATTTCGCCACCAGATCATGTTTGACTTTATGCCATTTATATATCTGAATGCAAAATGTTATCCTAAAGTCATCTAAGAGGTAATGGGTGTTTCCAGCTTTTACAGTAAAGCGAGGAGATGCAAGAGCTCTAACAATCCTAGTCATTGACATTTACAACTATGGGGTTTGTTTTTAATACAGGGCAGTGAGCAATGTACTTAAGGCATCAGAAGATGGTTTATAGCACTCACTAAAGGTGAATCACTTTTTTAGTAGATTTATTAGCTAGAGGACCTGCAATCTCTAGAGGAAATTTAGCCAGTTTTAACCCAAGTAGTGCTGTCTCTTATAGTCATTTCCTTTGAAATTCTCAGCAGATCTCAGGCATCTAAAATGTCCTATTCAGGGATGCTTCTTTTTTCCCCAGCTGGTTTCTGCCTCCTTGGGTAATGGAAGAGTACTCATTAACAAACTAATTGATTTTTATTAATTATCTGTGGTGTAATCTTTTTTACTGATTTTTCCCCTAGTATCTAAGCTTATTAACTGCAAATACACAGTCAGTATATAATTAGTCCTGAAGTAAAGTGGACTCAATGACACTCATTGATTTAAAAATCAAATACACTAATATATATAAATAAATATAAACCCCCTATGTTTTAAAGTATTATTACCGATATGAAAAGAAATTGCTAACAATTTATGACAAAATTTCAAGACTGAGCATGTGAAATAGGATAATTTAAGAAACCCCTTGCATGAACTGACCTATTAATGCATAATTCCCACTCCCATATTTGATGCACAGACTTTAAAAGCAACAATTCTGAGTGATAATAAATGCTACCGATATTATAATTAAATATGGCTACCACTATTATTTTTGCTTTTCAGAATTTTCTCCTGAATATACATAACATGTAATTTATTAATTAGATATTAAATGCTTTTAAGATACTGCACCTGGATATTTGTAGTTTTTTTACAAGTAAATTGTCGGCAACTTCTGCATGAACCAGTAGAGACATTTTAGAATATCTATCTGACCTTTATGAAACTAATTTTAGTAAGCACAGCCCAGTTTTATTAATTGTCGTAAAAGGAAAAAGCCACTCATCTAGGCTAGCTTTTGTATAATGCCTGATAAAAGACAGTGACAGAGACCAATTAACAATTCCACGTTGCAGCTGATTCCTTTTGGCTTCCTGGCCATCAGACTTTAACTATCAAATAAAACACCAGAAACAGTAAAACCTCTGGTTGGTGTAGACTCCATTCCTCCTTCATCCACAAATAAGGCACTCATTAAGAAGAGGATTTTAGTCTTACTGGACATTTCTTCATTGTGAACCAGGCAGTAGTTTAAGAAGTTGTTGACAGCAAAGGAGGTGATCATGAATACTTTCAAGGTCCTATGAAGGACATACTATATACACACATGTAACAAGTAAAATAGTTCCCAGTAACTATTTCAAACAACTAATTCTGACTGATGTTATGATCACATTCACCCCTTATGAGTTCATGCTATATTTGAACATTGTATTTATTTGAATAGCTATATCAAAACTATTACAATCTCTTCTTAATAGATTGTTGTAAATGTTAAGCTTTTCATATTTGATTTTCCATAAATACAGTAATTGGTCAGACATCACATACTGCTGTTTTTATTAATTGACCCAACAAAGCTCTGATAGAACATGGATGGAAATTTGGTCTCAGTTTACATGCATGTTCACAAACACGTACCCCAAAAGAAGGTTTGTATAAACATAGGCAACAATAAATGCTACTAAATTGGAGCACAGAATAAGAACCCAGTGGCAGACACCAAATTGATTAAAATATCTGGCTGATTGTTCAAATAAAATTCTCCCAGAATCACTGTACACTAATTGTTTCACATGTTCTAGCTATTGCTGGCTGCCAAATTACTAATGTTACTATGAGAGGAGGAGTAAAAAAAGTATCTAAAAATCACCTTGGTATTCTAAGTTAAAAATAGCAATAAAAACAATTTATGGCAGATGTTCCCAAGGAAGCAAGATTTGTCTATTTGGAAAGATCATCTGCAACATGAGTTATGAAAATTCTGACCCATTATCTGATGGCATGTGAGCTTTAGCTGATTAGTGGTGGCTAGACAGATTTTCAGTATTTATCCCTAATTGTTAACAGTCTTTCTGAAAATCATTGATTCCTCTGGTCTTTTCAATAAACCATCTTTTTTTTTCTTACAAACATATTGTGGCTCTGGAGAGAAGCAGTTAATATTTCTAAAAAAAAAAAAAAAATAAAGGTTTGATCATGAACTGCAAAAGAAACCCTTTAAGCAACAAATGTTGGGGTGCAGTAAGGTCAGTCAGACTGAGGAGAAAACTGAGTTAAAGGAGAATATTCTAATAGCACAACTCCCATCCATAAAGATAACAGATCCATGGTATGCAGGTGTTAGGAAAGAAAGTGTACAATTCTGTCCAATCCATATATTTTTATGCAACAATACTTAAAGTGACATCTAAGTTTATTGTGCCTAGAAGAAATTATCAGAAAGGTCAGGTTTCCTAGACTAGATTAATGGTAATCTCAAAGCCACATTATTTATCTCATTTGCTCCCATTTTATGTGTGCCTGGTAGACCAATATTGTCCCATTTCTGAACCTCCACAAACAAGTCCAAAATCAGATAACCATGCCATACAGGTTTTGTTTGAAAAGAACTAGTAGTATTCTTTTAGTCTTATTTATATAATCAGACTCCAGGGGCAACACATCAAACAGCACCATAACCACTGTCATAATTCCTGGGGCATATTCCAAAATATCGGTTTTAAAAATTTCAGAAGAATTTTCAGCTAAACTTGCCACTGTATCATTTGAGAATGATCCAGCTTCATGCAATTACTGTGTTTTCTGAAAATGAGTTCTTCTAAAGTAAGTTATTATGACGGGAGTACATCTGGAAGATTAAATATTCAATATATCAATAGAAACTTGTAACTGTCAGTTCTCCCCTCCCCATGATAAAGCCTCTTCAAATATGCTTACTAAAGCAAAGCTAAACTAAAATAGTTATTACAACAGATGAAGAGAACTCTTTCAATCAGCCTTCAGCAAAAGTAGTTGCAACAGTTCTAAATACACATTTTTGCCATCGTTACATCGTTTTAAATCCTTACTCCATGAATCATGCTGGTTCCACTGCATCCACTTTTAAGTAAAACTGAAAATATCACCCACAAAAATCTGTAACACATTAGACCAAAGTGCCTGTGTACTATTAGGCAGATAGATGAATAGACACATAAAAAAAAAATACATGCAAAAAATCAACACACAAAACCCAGATGCATGTAGAGATAAGGTATCACACGCATTGCATAGCACAAGATTTTCCAGTAGTTTCACTCAGCTGCTTTTTACTATTGGAAGCAAATTCTCCATATCTTGAGTATCAAACAGAAATTTCCCTTAACAGCTGAAATAGAGAAAAGGACCTTCCTCCTGCTACACACACGGAGGGTTTGGTTAGATAAAAATTTTTATACCTGTATGCTTCTACATAAAGGGCTCTATGCATTCTTTGTGCTTCTCTGAGAAAGAAAGGGGAAATATTTATTTCAGCCACACTGATTACATGAAGGGATATAACAGGATTTAATATGACGTGATGCAAAAGCATGCACTGAACATTTAAACCACAATAGTAGTTTGGAGAAAATTACCATCTTCTATTATCTAAACACTTTCCAGTGTGGCTCTCCAGGTTCATATGCATTTTGGGCATTGGAAATCAATCTGACAATCATCTCTATTTTGACCTGATGGTATCTAAGCAAACTGAGGTCTAAGACACATTTACGTAAAACTGGAAATTATATTAAAAAGTGAAAGGGAATGCTAAAGATGTCAAAGGAGGAAGCCTAGTGAAAGAGCTAATACCTATATCTTCTCCAACAGCATGAACATGAGCACAAGTTTTATAATGAGATGACCCTGACCTGCCACTTTCTTTCGCAAATTACTACTGCCTTAATTATTTGCATCCGTGAACTCAAATGAAAATACTTAAGGATATATCAATATGCTCATAAATCATCTGCAGGCAATAAGTAATCCAACATAGATAATTAGAGAATTTACGGAAGGCTTACTCCTTCTGTTTATCTGCTTATGACATTTGCAGTACAGCCCTAACAGCAGGATAATTACTAGATTTATTCATCAAACAAAATCACGCCTTCTGGGAATGCACAGTGACTCTGGTTTTAGGACTAATAAAGACATTTTTCACCAAAACTCAAGTACTAATTTGCTCAATAACTAGCTGCAATAAGCTTTTATGGAAGCACTCAAAGAAAAGGCTTGGCACCAGAGGGCAGATAATTAAAGGTGCAGTATCCCATACAAAAGTCTCTGAACAATTCCCTGACCATATTAAAATTTAATTGTTGAATGTTAATTGAAAAAAAAATGAGTCATTACTGTTCCCTCTGTTTCAGTAATTATTCTTCTCATATAAAAATATATATATCTATATGTATACAACAAAAGAAAACACCTAAAATTTAAAAAAATAAATATTTTCATTAATTTCAACTAACACTAGGAAAACACAAAGAGATAAACAGACCTCTCAGCTACTCAACTTATTTTTTAGTAAAACTGGTGAAATTATTTTAAATATTTGCAGAAGAATATGTATGCAGACTGGTGCCCTGTATGAGTACCCAAGTAAACAACTACTTCTCTTACTGCACTACAGGCAAAAAATTTCCAATAAAACGTAAGAAAAAGAAAGCAAAAATCCCACACTATTTGATCGAGGTGACAAAGATGGTATAATTCTTACTGCTGCAAAAATTTAAGAAAATTTTGCAATTTAGCCCAATCTTTCCCATAATATTTTGCTAATAATTTTTTTATTTTAGTCCCTTTTCTGAATTTCTAGTCTCCAAATCAGAAATCCAGAAGTTCTTGAAGCATATGAATTAACAATAACTCTTTCTCATTTCCTCAGAAATTAAAAATACAGCCTTTATAATACTGGCCAGGCAATGGACATGCACATTCTCTATGCATACTGGTCTCAAAATTTGGTATTTGGGACAGGATGGGTGTTCCCTGAGACACTAAGCTTTTACTGTACCAGAATGCAGCACAGCCCTAGGCCAACTCTCTGCTGCAGAGAAATGATGAACTACACAAAATGCAGACTTTTAAACTAGTATTTAATTGTTTAATGTCATGGCTCTTGGTAGAGCATTGTTGCTTGAAAAATAAATTGGGTAATTCAATTAAATGGCTACAGAAGATACATCATATCAGCTGTAGAAAGGCACTAACCCCAGCTTGAACTTGACGTCCCACATTGCTTCACTTATTTGACAAATGGATTCTTGAAAATAATTGAAACACATGGCTGCCAGCGTAGGTCAATAATACTTTTTTGCCATTCAGGCTCTTAACAGCTTCCATTTTTTCTTGCACTGTGCCATTCAGGGCAAAGATTGCATTTTCCTGGTAAATCATGCAAACATTATTACTAAAATGGGACTAAATGCAATGGAAATGGACTACATAAAAGTAATGGCACTTAAATAAAAGAAAGACCATCTACTAGGGCAAACACTTAAAGTCAGATTTAAATTCTATATGATATTGCTTCCATTATAAACTTGTATTATAGATGTAAGAAGGCAAGCTCACTAACTATACACATGCTACTATTTGTTCAACTAAGCTAAGCAGTGTTAACAAGAGAGAACAGTGAGAGAAGGCTCACATATTAACCAGTTTGGAATATTCATATATTTTATTTGGTTTGCATTAAACAGCCAGCACACAAGAGTATAGCACGTCATAGATGCAGAAGATATGCTGTTTTTAATTTCTTTAGGCATCTTTAAGCATCAATTTGTAACCAAACCTGTCTGGAGGGAGATGTTTCTTTAGTGTTTGGAAAAGTCTTTGGAATTACAGAGGTAAGAAGTATTAATCAAAAATCCAAATCCTGCAGAAAAGAAAATCACAATTATTTGCACTGATAAAGTTACAATTTCTTGGTAGAGTGATTTATACTCAATAAGTCAGAGAGGAAGCATATAAAAACCAAATATTAGAGAAGTGTAGCAGAGAGACTGTTGGCATTTCACCTTAGTGTTTATTTTATCTCATCCAATTTCTCACTTGCTTACAAGTCTCAGATTTGGTAAATCACTCCAGCAAAAAATCACAGATGTTTATAGAGAAGTGGCTAGAGGTTTGCCTAATGGCAATTACAAATAAATTAAAACCCCAAACCAACAGAACAGCAAAAAGTAAGAAAATAAACAAACAAACAAAAAGCAACTGGTAAACAATCTCTGTGCACCAGACTTTATTTTTCATTCTCATACTTTGAACAAATATTTCATTTCCCCGTAGGTGTAAGCTAATGGTTCTTTCCTTCAAATCCCACTTAGGAGAAATTAAGTTTTAGCAGCCTTTTAACACTAAACCTTTCACTCATACTTTGGGATTAATACCAAGATTTCAATATACTAATTCAATTATGTAGTGTTATGGGTAATATTCTTAACTTAGATCTAGTAGAAAAAGAATTTAAACCATCTTTCTCATCTGCATTTCTTCTATCATAACAGCAGAGTTTTATGCTTCTTACATTATCATCACTTTTCTTCATAGAAGTAAAGACACATTTCTACATCTAATTATGTTCTAGCTGCTGAAGAAATTTCAGTGCAACTTCAAAATACACTTAAAAATTACATGATACTGTAGCTAGCATAGAAAATCTAGTTTAAAATAGCCAGTCTATGTGTGCAAATAAAAGAGAATAGAGTATAAAAAACATGGCAAGCAGACTATTACAAAAATTTAAAGGAAGACTCACCAAAAGTTATTTTTAAAGTATTTTCAAAATGATTTTAACAAATTGTCATCCTAATGCACCTAAATGTAATATGAACTCATTGTATTCTCACCTTAATTGTTTGGCTTTATGTTTTGTGCAGTGCTTAGGACAACAGCTTTACCATTTTACATAACATTTACTGCAGTATATTAAATAATAATCTTCTGGGGAATGCTTCCAAAAGCAACCTTGAATCCTCTGAAATTAAGGTTTGCCAGCAGCTTTCCCAGCTTGGAGCTCACTGTTCAAATGTCTACTTTGACACTGTTTAGTGCACACTGCCTAGTATGTATTTGCCCAGCTAAGGTTCAGAAGATAAACAATATTTCTTTCCTTTCTCATAACAAATTGAATTATCTGTGCCTTGAAGAAAGCACTTTTTAATAAACATATATCTTCCCAAGCTCCTCTCCCACTTATTCAACATATGCCATCACTGTTTTGAGATAAATCTAAATCAACAGAAAATGCAAAATAGCACAAAACCAGTGTAAACTGCTTCATGCTCTGCCTGTGTTCCATTCAACCAGTCTCAGTTTTTGTCTTTTAAATTATTGTTAAGTCCACAGCTACTAAGAAAGCTGCCCTGGAAACTAGTGGCACAATGAGCAGAAAGACCTTCCGAAAATTTGGAAAAGACAAAAATGTAGAAAAGAATGAAGGTGTATGGAAATACGTTTCTTATGAAATAACTTATTACTATGAATTAAAGCCATCCGTATGACCCTTCAGTAATGTGCAGAATTCAGAAAGGCAGCTGAAATGGATGAAGAGGAAAATGAGGAATTACTGGTTGTAACCCTCCTCTTACTGTGTAATCTGACAAACCACAAGTGCCTTTGTATATTAATCAATTCCCATCAGATAGTTAAGGAAAAAATAACACAAACTATTATTTGAGAGGAAATAGCAAACCAGTACTTCTCTTCAGAAATATTATAAAAATTAAGAGTTTGTTCCTATGCTTTCCAAAATAAGATTAAGCCAGAGATTTATACTTTTACCATCTTAATTTAACTTTAAAAGTCTAATTGCACTGTAGCTGCAAATTTTCTAGACTGCCAGCCAAATATTGGGAGGGGGTGGTGCATGGAGGGTGCATGTGTTATTGTTTGTGGGCTTACAAAGGGAGTTTTGATAGTGTTGCCAGCCCTTGAGCTCAATTTCAGCATGGTATTTCAAAACTCTCAAGGCTTACTTTTCCCAATTAAGGATTATGGAAACAGGCCTGGTGAGCCTAGAGGGTTTTGAATTGTGCTTGTCAAATATTAAGCAAACATTGGTATCTCCAGGCTCACAAAGCTCTGATGAAACTATGTCTATGAAATTAGATAAATCAACAGGAAATAGTATGTGATATATGTCAAAGGGTATTTCATAACAAACAGCATATAAGAAAACAGCAACTACAGCCTAATGCTTTGACTCAGCTACTAATAATATTTTAAAAAATTATATCTTTGCATGGAAAAATAAAATTCACAAAAATAAGATATTTTCACATAGTTTTCTGCCAAATAATATCCATGAACTCATCTGCAAACCAAATATCCTCAGAATGCCACCAGTCAATTAGGTGTGTATTTATCTTTAAGTTTTTAATTTATGTCACTTGGGATACAAGTCAGTTTTCTTAATTAGAATATATCCATCAAGATTAGAAAGTAGGCTTGGGCAAATATATAATGAATTGGTTTTCAAAAAAAAAAAAAAATGCATAAAGTACATTGTGAGCTAATAGAACATTTAGGTTTAGGTTGATTCTTCAAGGGTCAGAATTCAAAGTTTTCCATAATGGTGTGTCCCTTTTAGACCTACAAAAAGAGATCCTTAGCATGAGCCTAGGTCCCATTAACAACCATATTTTATTGCATCAAAGAACGAATTTCATTAAATAGAAATTTCAAGATTATTAAGAGCATGGACAGTGAAGCAGGTGTTAGAATAAACTACTGAGTTTTGTGCCATTGACAGTCACAAGCATTTTAATATGTGCATGTAGAAACGGAAGTATGTTGTAAACTTTATTTCTTAAGAAAATGTTGAGTACTGTTGTAGGAATGAAGGATAAGGGGGTTTTTACACTAGTATTTCAAGTTCAGTCTGTATCAATGGATCTATGATAAAGCACCTCAGGAGGCTCTTCACAGAGTCTAAGTTAGACTGATATTTTGAAAATCACCTTAAGGGCCACTCTCTCCATTAACACTATGAGAACAGTCAGCTAATTTAGCTAACTCAAGTAGGTACTAAAGTAATATATTAATAACCCCCAAGGAATGTATATAATCTTATTCAAAAAACAACCTTGTAGGCTTGGTTAGAATCAAAGCTACACTGCCAAAAGGTGGATAGATAAAAAAATCCAAATCAGCTTCTGAAATCAGCTCTAGAAATCCAGTGAACATGAGTTCCACTCAGGTGGGCTGCACACTTCAGGGTCATGGAAAGGAATCCTCCTCCATCAACCTACTTTAGAGTTATCTTTTATTTAGAAGGTTGTTTGTCAAAGTGCAGATGAGGAGGTGTAATGGTAGATTTCCTCCTTTCCCCACCAACAAAAGACTAAGCTCACTACAGAATGGATTCTTGCAGAAACTGGGACTATGCCATTTCTTGAATGATCATTCTGAATTGACCAAAACTGAGACTTTGCCATTTACATGAGGAGCCACCCTCTAACTGTGATGGCTCTTGTTCTTGTTTTTCCTCTGCTTTCATGTCTTTGGTATCTGTGTGCATCTCTTAACTCAAATAAGCCCAATTTTAGCCTGGGCTGCAGAATCCAGCAGCTAACATAATTGCATCTTCCTACACCACTCCTACCTTTGAACTACACCACTGACCATGTTCAGAAACATCCTCTCCTATGAAAGGTAGGTCCCTTGGAGTACTTTTTTCCTTCATTTTTTGATGCGTTATTGTCAAAAAAGAGTCCACAAAATATTTTTAAGCTCCAAGACAACTAATACAACCTTAAACCAGTTATAGATAAAAAAGAAAACTCACTGCTAGACTGGAAATTAACCTGTAATGATAAAACCACAGGTTGAAGAAAAAGCAGCTGAGCCAGACTTATGAAGTAAAGTGTCATTTTCAGGAAAAAAACCCAACCCTCAAATGATTTTTTAACTGCAGGGATACAGGCAGAATAAAAGTAGTGGCATTACTGGTAGAACAAAGTGAACTACTCAAAATGAAAACCTGTTGCTGTAGATAGTGCTACTATGAACTTGCCTAGAGATGGCTTACTACAGCAGAAACTCTTCAGCATAGGGTTCACAAGCTTTGAACCATGTAAGTCTAAAATCTGTTTTGACATTTGCAATAGAATCACAAATGATCATCTGAAAATGACAAAAGCCCTCACAGCCACTTTCTATGAGTTAATGTTACTTTTACTGAGATGCAGTGAGAATATCACCAAACTACAATAAGTGAAAAGTTTAAAGGATATTTAGAAGTGTGGTATATCACATTTCGAGTTCTCTCTGGATGAGTTCCTCCATTTACTATATATATATATACATATACACATATATTTACCCTCCCCCCGTAATTTGAGATTACGAGGTCTTAGAATACAAATTAAAGTTGTGTTTCAGATACTTGAGCATCTTACATTGCATTCTGGTTATTTTCACTACTGCTTTGAAAGTGGGTGTTAACACACTTAGATAAAACAGGCAATCCTTTGGGAATTACCTATTTTAAGAAAAATGGATAGGTGGTTGAACTGAGAAACTCCATCTCATTCCTGTAATTTACAGTGTTGCTTACTGTGACTCTTTGTATTATTCTCTTCCTCTATTATTTAAAAAAATGTTTTAATAATTTTTGTCAGAGTGTAAGCATTCCAATATTAAATATTTCTTGTTGGCTAATTTGACTGGAAGCGTATTAATACTGTTTCAGTTGTAACAGAAATCTTTTAAATAGGAGACTTTTAATTTTCCTTACATGGGCATAAAGTTTCACCTGACTGTGCATGTTATGAGCTGACACTTATTTGAGAAGTTTAACCTTATCTTTTGACTTCTACCACAACAAAATCTCAAACAGAAATGACTACTGCTTCAGTATTTCTTAAAACTTTTAATGCTTTGGGACACTCATAATTGGTTTTTCTAATCTTCCCCAAAGCCACACTTCCTGCATCCCTCTGTTGAACTTGTCCTGAGCTATGATCAGTTAAACCACCACGCAGAAGGCACTGAGGCTTTCCATGTGCCCATTTTGAAGCCACTGCTGTGCAACTGGCAAATGCAAGCCTTACACAGACAATGTAGTACGAGCCTCATGAACAACAAGTCTTTGAGTTTGGATAAAGTAGGACATAACTATAACAGCATAACAATAGGGATGGGTATCCTACATTCAATACTTTGAAGAAATTTAGTTGAAATGCTTGAGTAGGGCATTAAACAGGATCTGTAGAGGTGTGGTTCCTATCCCAGTTAAATGTCTCTATATGAACAAAACCAGTAAAGTCAGATTAACACTTAGTTGTATTTTAGGAACTAAAATTTACTCTATGACACTGAAGATCTCCAAATGCATAACATAGTTATGAAAACTTTAGTTTAGGCTCATATAGAGCCTAAAACTTTTCCTAGTCTAATTCCTAGCCTTAAAAAAATATCCTTAATGTCTTTTCCTAGTCCACTTGCAGAAAATACTTCCTCTGCATCATAGCATGACAAGGGAATCAGACACATCCCTTCAACAGTGGTATGACTGGTGGAAGTGGTACTTACTGGAAACATAAGGAGCAGAAAATATTACATTAAAAAAGATTTAAAAGTTTTAAACTATTATTTATGACTGTCTTTTACTGAAGACTTTTTGCTGAGTACTGAAAACAATATCTTTAGGCACCTATTTTCAAGGAATGGTTTCAGGCTGTTGATCCTAAGCAGATAGGGATGTCAAGAATGACAACTGGATTTGAAACATAACCCAGCATTCAATGTTTCCTATCAGGTGCCTAAAGACTCATTTGCTGAGGTCTGTGTCAGCAAGCAAGTTCATGTACTGGCCTCAAACTTAGCTTTCTTCCTAAAAACCGTGGAGGGCTGGGGATGGTGAAGGGAATGCACATTTTCAGGACAGACTAAATAAGCTGTGCATGCCACAACCACACATTTTGGTAATTTATTTATGCACTCCTTCTGGTTACAAAACCCACATTTATGTGAAGAAAGGGAAAGAGAGAACAGGCTGTGCTCAAGCAGAAATTTATGCAGGACGGTCTACACAACTTGTTGTTATTTCAGGGGTAATTCTTTGAGGATGAACAGCACCATTCCCAGCATGTTTAGGATCAGGGACTGATTGTCGAAACACAACTTGACTCCCAGGCTCTGCTTTTTGCATCAGATATCATCAGACAGTAAACCAGTAGGTTTTGATTCAGTATCAGCCAAGAGACATAAATGCAGCTTGCACTAATCTCTGAGTTCATCAGAACCTACAGAACATACAAAACCTTCAGCTTCTCCACACCCAAGCAAGACTTCCTCTTCAATGAAAAACTCAGAAAAATCACAGTGAATTAAGTCGACTGAGACCAAATATAGTAATCAGCGAGCAGTTACTTTGACTATTTCCCTGCTTCCAGGTGTGCACTACCATTAAGCCCACCCTGGCAATTTTTCCCCTGTTAGGAAATGCAGGAATTATTATTCTAAAATACTAACATCTAATCAATCCTGTTAATTCTATCAAATTTGTATATGTATGATTTAAAGTGAAGCAAAAAAAACCAGTCAAAGCCTAGTTAAACATCTTCATCATAAACTGCAGCTGATGGAGCCGTATGTGATCAGAATGCTGAGATTAACAGGAACCTCGAGCTCAGATTTAAATTTCAAGCCAATAAGTATGAGGATCTCAGTGCTGAAGATGAAAGAATAGCAAACCTTGTTTGATTCTTCAGTAATGCAAAGAATACATGTTCAAATACAAATTATGTTGAGATAAGTGGTACATTTTGCTACTGTGTTTTGTTTTTAAAAGCTTTACTAAAGGGCTCTTAAGCAACTGCTGATTTATTTTGAAAATTGCAACAGGAATTTTTAGGGGCTCAAGAGAGCCCCTAATCATCAACTGTCACAGTGAAAACTTTGTTTATGAGCAAATCATGCATGCAAAGCTGCTGAAAAATTGCATCTGTCAGGCAATCACATTTTTTTCAGCAATACAATAGGAAAAATATATGATAAATTTCAAAATATTTTATTGATTACAAGAATGTGGAGGTAACTTGTAAAAATTATATTGTTAACTAATGCAAGGTGGATGGATGTAAGTGCTGTGTAATAAAAGAGACAGAAGCCTCTCTCACTGTGAAACATCATACTCCCTGTTTTTCCTTTCACTTCAAACACTGCCCATTTCCAATATTTTCTGCACACATAGAGTATTAATTTCCTCAGAGATGAAAATACTATAAATTTACAGGACATAGACAGTATTGATCATAAAAGTAAAGAAACTTAGGAGAGGAAATGGCACAAACAATGTTGCAGGATGAAGGTAAATAACGGTAGTCTTTGAAAACAGCACTATTCTATAGTAAATATTTAACAAATTTTTAATTTCCCATTGAAAGTATAATATCAAAATTCACTTCCTAGCTTGTGCCAGTGGCTCAGGAAATCCTTAAAGACTGTAGAAATCCAAGTGTGTTCCTCCAACTTAGAAATATTGTTTTTTTGAACACTCTGAAACATTCAACTTGATATTTCACTTTACATATATGGTGGCAAGAAATACAGCATCTGGAATCAGTAATTCTCAGTACATGTAACTCATCTTCATTCACAGTGTCTAAAGTCCCACGTAGCCAAGGACTTAGTGAACTGAAACAATCAGATTAAGGTAAATCTGTTCTTAACTAAGACTTTGAAATGTGTTCTTATTCTGGTAATTCATGAGGTGGCAGGCTTTCCTCTGCATTGCTGCATGAACAGATGCTTTGCCATTGTGCTTAATCACTTACTTAAATGCTATATTTGAGGTAAGATATGAAGTTGACATATTGAGTTCTTTAGCATTAACCCTAATGCTTTGGGTAAATTTCCAAGTCATATTGTGACTATGTTTACACTCCTCCTGAAATTTTACAGGAAAATGTTTTCATCATTCAAATTAATTTTTTTAAAAACAATAGATATCCCTTTGCTTCAGACAACATAGCCTTGTCTCAGCTACTTTATCCTTGCACTTGAAACAAAAGAGGAAAAGGAAGCCCAAAATCAGACATTTATATGAAGACCAGATGGACCCTGAGAAAGCAGAGAATTTTTGAGCAATATCATGAATCTTTCTTCCAGAAATCTTGCTTTCTGAGGCCATTAATAAATGACACAACAGTACTTTGTAGTGAGGGAAGCTTCCTAAACAGATGTTACTTTCTGAGCATTTTTTTTTTACTTTCTTCACATCTTTGTATATCTGCAGAGCGACATAAGCAGCTTTTTAAAATAAAAAAGCTAAATTTAACATTTCCTTCACACGGGCAACACTGCCACATTGGAGTGCTTCTGTAGCACATATTCTGCCAGACTACTGTGTGAGGTAGTGTGATGTGCAGCAACTGAACATCAAATGTGTTACATCTATCATTTGCCTTGTCTAACCATGAGCAAGTCATGATCATGACCCATCTGCATAAGAGGACAAAAATAGTACCCTTTGTTTTCCTTACTGATCATTGATAATAGCCAGTCTTAAAAAGATTTCTAAATTTTTTTTTCTAATTTAAAAAAGTACATGTTTTAATATAGTGCAATAATAGAAGCAGAAAATAACTTAGCTTGGTAGGAAACCTTGTATTTTCTCAAAATCAGAAGTTTGCGAGAACAAAAATAAGCAATTGCATAGTATGCATGAAGTCAGTCACACTCACCACAGAAAAAAATGTGATGCTTCTTTCTTTATTTTGAAAGTAGAAAACATTCTGTGCCTCCTAGAAATTATCTGTAAAGATTTGGGAGTAGCAATTTTTCCCCCTTCCCTGCTGCAAAAGGAAGGTATTTGTGGTCTCATCAGAAATCAAAATGATTTCACTCTTTTATTAAGAAAAAAGCCAAATGATATGTACATGCAGTCAAGAGTTCTTTAATGAAGAACAGTAAATGTACTAACATCAGTAAATTACGTGACGGAACTTCAAATGGCTAACACTTAGAGGGTTTAAATACGCCAATATATAGACTTTTAAGAGTCCTTTAACTGTTGAACTCATTTGCTTATTCTGCATCAACCTTAGTTAGTTTATTAGATAATTTTTGGATTGTGGTCATGGTTACTAATTTGGCATACAGAATTTTGATTGTCTAAGATCCTGTATCACCTGCTTAAAGTACGAGTAAAATGACCAATATTAAAAATATTACAAAGAAAATATTTGAATTAAATACTGTTTAATTCTCAACTGAATATTTGCAGCTGCAAGATTCAAGAATGACATATATATATATATATATACATGTATATGTGTATATATATGGAAGAGGGTACAACATATCTACAGAGAAGAACTAGAAGTTTTATACATTAACAGGAAAGTATTACAGTTTCTTTCAAATCAATCTAAATCCTCCTAAAAGGGAGCAAACAAGTAACTAGGGGATTATCAGGGTTAATTTAATTTACACATAATATGAATACTTTCATAGTTTTAATATTCCAGAAAAAATTTTAGTTTTATGCCTCATAAAACCAAAGTGAAAAGAAAGCAAAATGGGTCAACTGACTGTAATGTTCAGGGTAACTGAAATGGATTAAGAAATTTTATAAATATAACTCGACAAATATTCCTTTTTTGCCTTGATAGGTAAAGGAAAATATATTTTGATGGCTCAGATGACTAGTCAGAATATACAGACTAAAACTACCTTTCTTAAATAAAAAATTTTACCAGTGTTGATTCCCAAATGGCATGTCACTAAACGAGCATAGGACAGTATTAACAGATAACACCCAGAGTTAAAAATCCAGCTGCAATAGAAAAGACTGAAAGATTTTTGTGCTTCATCCTGTGGATTTACTTTCCAGCTATGAAAAATTTAGACCAGGAATTGTTTTGAATTTTCTCAAATATTTTTTGGCCAAATAGTCAAGAATGAGGGTGGAAGGAACCCTTTGTGGTTTTTTGGGGGCTACTGTTTTCCAGACTTGAGTCGTAACTCTCAGGTGCGAGTCATGACTTGAATCCCTGTTGTCTGTGAATTATCCATGTCATGAGCCTAAATAGCAGATAATAGAATGGAACTAAATAGTCAGAAAAACTTCTTCAGGTAAAAGCTTCACAAGTAAGCCAAGAGAACACTGGTTGTGGAGGCTGGGGGACAAGGCATGAAAGGAGTCCTGTAGTGGGACAAGTCCTAGGTTTCTTTCAGCTTAGGGTGACAGAAGAAGCTTCCCCCAGAATGCTCTGCTCTGTTATGTTAATGTACCCCAGTTCTGCTTCCCTGGTTGGCTCCGTTGGCCACTCCACCCCTTGTTACCTTATCGTCCCCAGAGTTCCTCTACTGGTTCCCATACCCTGGCTGTGCCTTTATACCCCTCCTTGCCCTCAGATCATTGGTGTCTGAGCCATCTCTGCTTCCCTATATATAACCCTGGACCTGCCATTGCTCTGGGTCTACTTCTCTGGAACCTTGCACGAGTGTGGCTGCAATAAACCTCTCCTGTAGAACCCATGGCAAAGACCCTTCCTGCTCATTCATGGTTGGACTGTTTTTGCCAGCTATCCAGTGTGTGTGTGTACCTGTGTGTGCAGGTGTGGGGGCTGCACTGAGAGGCTTCCTCCTGGAGAGGCCTTTTGGGGAGGTCGCAGCACTCTACCATCCAAAACTGCCGTTTTTCAACATAATACCCCTAAATTTCAATTTTTTCTTTTAATTTGGGATAACTGCAGCTTGCAAATTGTCTTTCCAAGACTGTGAGAGGGAACAAACTGGTAGACAACAGATTCACATAGGGTTCATTTTAATACTGAAAGAAAGATCTCTCAAGGAGAAGCTGGGCCTACTTAGAAAATCAAAAACAATTTAAAAAAATAGATATTTATCTTCCTTTAAGACATCATTTAGATAAACAGAAATTGCCTTTTCTTTTCCAGTGGAAAGTACAAACCACTGAAAATAGTTGAAACTCTCCTCTCAGGTGGTAATAATTCTGGAAATCTTGGCATTAATAGGCCAGCAATGGCTGATGCTAAACCAAGCATGGAACAGCAAAGCTGTGAAAAATTTGAAACTAGACTTTGGTCAAACAACCCACAGTTCACTGGTTTATTCTCAAAGTTCTTCAAGCATAATTATGCCAGTCAAAATACAATAGAAGATACAAATGCTTTTTCTTTACAATTGATAGATTTATTGAACATCTTGGAAATCACTGCTATGAAGACTTCTATTTCTAGTTTTCTATTCCATAAACCCAACTAATTTACTTACATGATTTAGTGGACAACACTTAGGGAAAGAAAAAGGAAATACTTCTTTTAATAGAACTACATTCTCCAGAATTCAAAGTCACTTTATATTGACATTGTGGATTATGAATGAAAATGGTTTTTGAATCCTCATAATCAAATAATGTCTAGGAAGTATTTAACAAGAATATATTAAGAACATTTAATTAGATGATGATGCCTAACTTCTTGTGATATTCATTTATAACATGCTGAAAATATTCCTCCAATCATTCATATTGTCTCATATTTTAAATGCTTTGTTATTAAATGCACATTCCCATAACAAAAGATTTCATTTTATTGAAACATGTTATGACCTGACCTCATAAATTCAGAAAAAAGAAAATACAGTTAAAGAAATCTCATGGGGTTTCAAAATTATCTAAATTTTGTGCTAGTTAATGACATGCAATAATATTAATTAATTCTATTATTTAACTGTGTTTTATATAAAATATTCACATTTTCATCTAGGTGTTTTACTGCACTCTCAGAATGAGAAATTGAGATGCAGAATCAAAAGGACGTTCCTTTTTAGATGGTTACAGAATGAAAAAGTTAACTCCACCTTCTGGTCGAATCTGTGCAGTCACTAAGAGTAACTGCAAAATAATTCTGCTTCAGTATTGTCTCTAAATGTCTATCATATCTTCTCTTTTATAGTCTCTCTTATAAGTCAATAGAAAAAAGACCCAACCTTCTCCATAGCCAAGGAAGCTGGAAGAAGCAAAGCATTTACTTATGTCATAGACTGTTAATTGCTATATAAAGGCAATCTATATGTATTATAGCTGTGAACACACTTCTCTTGCTTAAATCCTTCTCTAAAATTTTCACATGCAAAAATATCTAAACCAAAGTTCCTCTTAAGAGGTCACGAGTGTCCTGGGACCATTTTCCTTCATATCTAATATGCTTGGCAGCTTCTATAATTTCTTTCATTGATGGGATTGCAGGCTTGTTGAGATTGTCATTTTACTTGCACATAGACATTTTACAATAAAAGCGAAGTATGTGACTGACAGTTTTATAAATAAGTATAAACTTCATACAAACGAAACAGAAATTTTCATTGTGTTTGATTTATAACTAGTATATTTATGACCTTTAACAACCATCTAAAAATTTTAAATAGATCTTTACCATTTGAATTTAGTAACTTGAGAACAAACAAATGGTTTTTAATGTCTTATTTCTTCTCACCAAATTTGTGGGGGACATTCCTTATGACTTCTTTAGATTGTTTGCCTGTGCATGAAAACCTGGCCAGCAGTAAAGGAGCATAGTTTTAAATAATTATAAAGAATCACAATGTTTGGTTTATCATGTTAGATAATACCCACTTTTCACTTTGAAAACTACAAGTTATTGATGAGGCAAAATAGCCAGATACAGTATTTGGCTAATGGAATATAATGAAACATCCCTTTAATATACATTATTGTACATTTCTAGGTGATTTTAAGTAAAAGTGGTGTAATCTAGTATTAATATGGATGAATTAATGAAAAAACTGCATTGTCATATTAATGATTCAAAGAGTTGTTTGTCAAGCCTGATCAATTTATTGATTTAAACATGTAGGAATGTTCCTGTTACTTAGGCAGCTTCCTTTTGTTATATCAAAAATAGTAATTTTAATGGAGAAAAACACAATGGAAGATGATTGATTGTCTGCTTTTGTCATGGAGATCAATTATTGTGGAATGTGAACATAAGAAAATGAAAGCATTGTTGTATAAGCTGTCCCTTGAGTCTTTGCTCATTTTGGTGTATTGTTCACAGACTGTGGCATAGGCTAATACAAAATAGCATAGTAAATAAGGCATTCTGCTAAAGTAAAATAAGTTTTCTCACCAATGAAACCTGCCTTTCAAAAAGTCTGAGTACTGTCCTGCCTTTTACATATTAAATGTTTTAATCTATGCCAAAAGCAGAGTAACCCAAAATTCATATAGCTATTATAATTGTATTACATTTGTAATGAGAGAACATAATGAAACATGAAAAACTTTATTTAAGGCATAATAGAAAAGCTGCTCACAAGCAACACAAATAAAAAGTAATACATTTAATCTTAGACAGCTGGTAGAAATAATTATATTTTTACTTAATTGTCAGTAATTTGTGAATGAAGCCAATTTTTTCTGTGTGGGTTTTTTTTGTAACTCAAGATGAATCAAACTGCTGTGTTAGAACCATCATACAAATGGTAAAAATGAAGAAAGTCATGAAAAATTACTGTTGTGTGGTCTGCCTTACAAACAGTGAATGATACAAGTTTGTGTAAGCAATCTGTCCAGTGGATTCAAATAGTGGTCTATAACAAGACACAAGCATTCTAAATTCAGAGGGGGGTTTAAGTGGTTGAATTTCTAATAAAACAATGCCATTTTAAAACAAACTCTCAGTCTTGTTTTGAATGCGTTTTGGGCTTAAATGTAGACTCTTCTTCTAGTGCTGCTGTAGAAATCCATTATATTTCCTTTAATGAGGTTGGTTTAGAGAGATTACAGAGGCTGTGAAAAAAAATAAAAAAGAAAATCAGATAATCTAACAGCCCACCTTTTATGTCTTTCTCTGATTCACTGCTACTCTATTTGCTTGGAGACAGAAGACTTTATTCTAGATACTGCTATCACCTGGTGTTTGCTAAATTGCTGTGAAATTGTTGCAACAGCTGTTTGTTACTGGGGAAATACTCACTTCATATTGCTGCAATAAACTGATCATTGCCAATTAAATGCCCATTAATTGTGTAAGCAAGGAATACTGCCAGATGTTTACATTAGGAAGAAAAATATCCTTTGCTCTTAATTTTTTACTTATAAGCCTCCCCTTTCATGTGGATAATAACATGAAAATGCTTCATTTCTTGAATATTCCACAAATTTGGGTTTGAGAGTTAATAAAATGCAGTCTCCTTTGGTGGTAAGACCTTGGAATATGTGTATACTAATAAATATTATTAGCACACATGAACCAGAATGTTTTATTTAAAACTGAAATATATATGTGTATATGTATTATTATACTATGAATTATACTATATAGAGTTTTCTATTAAATTTATTCCCAATACTTACTGATTTAAAGTTTCCAAAACAATTAATTTACTTTTAGTGAAAAATAGGATTTTCAAGGAATGCCCAAACACATCTCCCCACCATCACTTACCAAGACACTCTGTACAATCCCAGAAATCATGGAAGAAATTTCTGATGGAAATTTCTGTCAGGAATGGCTTGTAAAGGTTGCCCTTATTATCTGAATTATTAAAGGAACTTTGAACAAAAGCTGCCAGTATGCTGCAGGACCATGTTCCCACATAGAAAGCATGAGAAAACATGGCTGCAATCCCAATTACACAATTTTCTTCACCAGTGCTCACAAATCACAGAATCATAGAACCCTAAGATGATAGTGTTAGAGGGGACCTTTAAAGTCCATCCTGCCTAACTCTCCTGCTATGGACAGTGACACCGAGTTCAAACTGTTCAAGGCTATGTCCAGCCTGCTCCTGAAGAACAATGATGGGCCACTCATAATTTCTCTAGGAAACCTGTTCCCCTCCCTTACTACCCTCATCATAGAGATTTTTTCCTTATATCTAATCTAAGTCATATATGGAGAATAATCATATAAAATGGTTTGGGTTAGAAGGAACCTTAAAGATCATCTAATCTAACTTTCCTGACATGGGCAGGGACAATTTTCCCAAGACCGTGCTGCTCAGAGCTCCATCCACCCTGGCCTTGAAGCACTCCAGTTGTGGGGCACCCACAGCTTCTCTGGGCAAACTTCCAGTGCCTCATCACCCTCACAGTAAAGATTTTCTCCCTAATATCTAATCTAAATCTTTCCTTTTTCAGTTTAAAACGGTTCCCCCTTTTCATATCAGTGCAGGCAGAGGTAAAAATTCTTTCTTATAAGCCGTCTTTATCTATTTAAAAGCTGAGTCTACTTGGACCCCTCTCTTCCCAGCTGAACAACCCCAGCTCCTTCTGACTGTCTTCGTAGCAGAAGTGTTCCATCCCACTGAGCATCTCCATGGCCCTCCTCTGGACCTCCTACAACAGATTCACATCTTTGTTGTGTAGCAGATGCCAGAGCTGGATGTAGCACTCTGGGTGGGATATCATGAGATCGAAGTACAGGGCAGAAACCCCTCCCTCCACCTGCTGCCCACACTTCTTTTGGTGCAGCCCAGGACAGAGCTGGCTTTCCCTACTGATGTCACACATTTCCAGGTCATGTGAAGTTTTTCATGTTCATCAGTGCTCCCAAGTCCTTCTCCTGAAGGCTGTTCTCAGCGTGTTCATGCCCCAGCCTCTATTGAAGCAGGGCATTGCTCCAGCCCAGGTGTAACATGCATGGGTTCACACGGGCTCACTCTCCAAGCCTGTCAAGGTCCCTCTAGTTGTCATCTCTTCCCTCAAGATTATCAACTCTGTCAGTCATCTCTGCCTCACCTGTAAATTTTACAGGAAAAGTTATTATCTGCATTCTTAGTCATGCACGTACCAGAGTAACCGTGAAAAATGCATTGAAATATGTACTTTATAGCACATCATTGTCATATTAAAAAAATTCAAAACTAGTAGATGAAATAGCCAAGTTACTGACCTGGTTAAAACAGCCACAAAAGTTTACAACCATTTCCTGCTATCAGAGTTAGACTAAATTATTTACGCTTACCAAAATGTACATAACAAAGCTTGATAGAGGAGTAGTCCATAAACTCAAAATAGTTGTCTCAAAATGAAATTTCACAAAAACACTGAGCACAAAAAGCAGCCACTATTCTGACTGATTATTAAATTCCTACATCCAACTCTTGAGTATGACTTCATCATATTCACAGTACCACATAACATAACATAACATAACATAACATAACACAATATCATATCATATCATATCGTCATATCCTAATAATAATAATACTGTTAATAATAATAATAATAATAATAATAATAGTTCATAATATACACTGCCCAGATTGAAAGTAAAATATAGTCAAATATTATGCAGTTATTATGCAGTTTTTATTGCAGCAGTGAGCCAAATATGACAGCAAAGAGCAGTATTTTCATTCAGGTGTTTCAGAGAAGTACTGTGACATCTAGGAAAGCCTTTAGGATTCCATAGGTGAGGTGAATTTATCCCATCTCGTCAGGCATAAAATTGCATCCTGTCTTTACTTACTGAAACATGAAGTAACTGTGATACCATCGAGGAAGGTCAAAACACAGTGATTCAAACACTGACAGGTCTCTCTTTAACAGTAAATAGAAAATGAGATTATTTTCTGCTGAAATACTTCCAGAATAAATTCTTGCCCAAAATTTATTTAACATTAATGGGACAAAACTGAAATTTTATTCACAAAAATTATCAAATTGTGATTTTCTTGCTAGTTTTAATTTAGAGTGATGTGATCACATTCAGTAAATAGTCGTGGACAAATTGACAGTTTATAATCAAGGGTTATTTACACTAAAGTTTTAAAATGGCTCAATGAACAGACTTCAGTACTATAGGAACTCAGCTCAAAAACAGAGTATAAACTTTCTCTAGAAATGAATAGACTGACTGGAAAAATTTAAATAGACTGTTTTTTCCTATTTAAAAAGAACATATTTTCAGTTCATTTTTTGCTTTCTTATCCATCTCTTATTTTGTTTTGGGTTTTTTAGGGGGTTGGTTGGCTGGTTTATTGGTTAGTAGGTATGTTGGTTGTTTTGAGGAGGTGTTTTTGAACAGCAGTTAGTACAGGAAGTTCTCATTGATTGTGTTAAATAGAAGCTTAGAAAAACTTACCATAATTACCATTTTTTGGGCCTTTTTCCTAACAAGACATGACTCTTGTTCCTTATGCAGAATTAATATATTCTTCCATACTGGCTAATAAATAAGGTGGCAATGCCAGGTGGGGGTCAATCTCTTCTCCCAGGTGACAGGAACAAGAGGACACAGTCTTAAGCTGCACCAGGGGCTGGACATTAGGAGAAAATTCTTCACAGAAGGAGTGATGGGACATTGGAACGGGCTGCCCAGGGAAGTGGTGGAGTTACCATTCCTGGAGGTGTTTAAAAAAAGACTGGATGTTGACAGGGTGGTGTTTGGTCATAGGTTGGACTCGATGATCTTGAAGGGCTTTCCCAACCTAGATGATTCTGTGATTTATACAGAAAAAGGCCATATAAACCTTTAGAAAAGACAAAGCACCTGCAGTGGCCAGGCAAGCCAGGGACAGGCACAGGGATCAGTCTGCTGATTCCCTTCTTGACAACGACAAAGAAAGAGCTAGAAAAAAAAAATGTTTACATTTACTGTGAAATATATTAAACAAAAATAAACCATGGAAATACAATCTAATGAAAACTCTCAAACTGTGTGGTGGGAGGTGTTTTTGAGGTTGTTTCTTTCTTTGTGTTAAAGCAAAGTAATGTAGTACAGTAAGATATGCTCAGATAAGCTCTGAAATGTGTCTTTCAAATTGCCTAACAGGTATTACACATAAGAGCAGAGTTGGCTGGGGGCATGTGTATGTGTGTGCATATATATATATATATATATATGTATATATATGTAAAAATACATGTACACACACAATACTCACCAATGCTTCCTATGTATATGCGATAGATGAATGGTGAAGGAACTAAAGAGATAAAAAATGACTAGATAGAATATTGTTTATTGCAGCATATTGAACCCCATACTCCCTTTGGAAGGTGATCACAGGACACAGGCTGAGCTGTGGAAGATATAAGGCAGCAGCATCTGGCTCCTTAAATATCTCCACAGGCACTTGTAACAGCATCTTTGAAGTTGTCTGTGCATCTGTCACATGTTTAGTCTGCTTATTGACTGCCCCAGCTGAGCACCATTTTGATTCTTTCAGACATGGAATAATCAAAGAATGAATCTCAGGGAAATCCCATGCAATATCATTCACATGTCTTTCAAAATAATAATGGGACAGGACACTACTTCATCCCTACATCTGATTTTTTTTTTTTTTAACTGATGTCAAGGCTTTAATTTAACTACTACCTCAGTGTGATCGTGTTCTGCACAGATTTTTTCTGGATTCCATATGATATTGGTCAAGAGATAAAAATAACTATCAATCCCTTATCTCAACTGCAAGTCATAGGAATTATTCTTTCCACTGATACAAATCTTAAGATACACATTGTGTCTGTCATAAAGGATAAACTGCTGCAGAAGAAGAGTTTTTTCTTTTATTTTTCCCTTGTTATTTTACTATTAAAAATATCTTCAGAAGACTAATTCTGATTAAAAAAAAAACCAAAACCAAAACTATTAACAAATATATCAAACACAGAACAGGGAAGAGTTAATATATGTTGATATAAAAAATTAGCATTTTAGGCTATCTGATTTCACAGGACTGATTTTAAAACAATCAACAATACATTTTCATCTCACACATACTTCCTTCTAGGTCTATAAAAATTAACTAGTGCAGGGTTGGTGCAGTTGGAATTCTATTTTCCATCCACATGAGTCAGAATATTCAGGGCTTAGAATTAGACCAGGACTTACCTAAGTTGTTGACTGGAAAGTTTTACCAAAGCAGTAGCGTACAGCAGGAGCTACTTTAACATAGAATTTCAGATTCTGGGCAAAACTGAAAAGTCGTGGCGGAGAAAATGTAGCCAATTTTAAGTGGAAAAATCAAAGGAAAAGTAGCTGTCCCTTAATAGTAGTTAAAGCTCTCTTCAACCATAAATCCATTTAAGGTGAAAATTTATTTCTACAGAAATCCCCTCTGAAAAAACATGGGAGAAAGACAGTAGAGGGAAATAGAAACATGTGTTAAGAAAAAAAAAAAGAAAGAAAAAAAATGTGGCAGGAAAAAAGTTATCTTCTGTGGCAAGTCAACAGGAGTTAACAATATGGAGGGAGGTAAAAAGAAAGTATTCTCACGTTCACATACTGTAATTGGATCTAGCACATTGTATTTAAGAAAAAGACACTTATCCAGAGCTTTCAAAAAATCACCTAATTTGAAAGAATCTAAGGAAAACCTACTAAACAGGTGTTTAACCCCAGTCCTACCCTGACATGCAAACTTTTTGTACTTGTTAGTAAATCTCTCAAAACAATGGATTGAAAATATGAAGTAATTAATCTGCTATTAAATACTCACACCTTTTTAGTTTACATTCAATATTTAAAAAAAAAATACACTAAAAAACCAACTATGTATATGCAAAATATACTAAGATTTCAAAACACATAAGATGCACAAAAATAATTCACGATTATTTTCATCTCTCTTTCCCATGTGCTTACTCTTTCTACAAAAAGAAGTATCACGTTCTTTACTTACAGATTTTGTCTAAAATTAAGGGGATTGAAACTATTTTCATCCTAAGGAGATACGGACAGGAGGGAGTAGTTTAGGGTAACTCAGCTTAGAGGGAACTGGAATGGCTCTCACGTCCAACCTCTTGCTCAAAGCAGGACCAGCTATGAGATGAAAACTGGTCACTCACAGCTTTATCCAGTCAGGAAAGAGACCTTTATCCAAGGACAGAGACCTCACAGCCTCTCTGGAGAGTCTCTTCCAGTGCCTGATTGCCCTCAGATTGACATTTTCTCCTGTCCTCCTTCCATGCACCACTGGAAAGAGCTTCACTTGTTATCTTTTGTATTAACAATTTCTTGTAGTTATGGGAATGCTGTTTCTTTTCCAGATTCAACAACTTCCATTCCCTCAGCTTCTCCTCCCATAGCAAGTGATCCAGTACCTGACCATCCTAGTGGCACTGATCAATATACTGCTCATATGGCAGATACCAAACTGGTTGCAGTATCCCAACATGGTCTAGCAGGTGTGGGGTAAAGGGAGAAAATCCCTGCCCTTGACTGACTGGTTGTGCTCTCTTCCATATAGCTCTCTTCAATAATGTGGTATTATCTTCCTTAGCCAGGCAGAGGACACTCCTGGGTGTCTGACAAGGTCCCTAGAAAACCTTGCATTGGAGCTGCTCCACAAACAATAATGTGCAACCTGTAAAATCCTAAGCACTAGTAATAAGAAAGCCATACCATATACATACAAAAAGCTATACATACTATCAAAGCAAAACCACCCAGCTGATTTCACCAATGCACAATCTCAGAATAACCAGGTTTTATGTGCTGCTCTCCAGATACTTTGAAACACTGACAAAGTTGCGAATTATTTTAGGTCTCTGATTCTATACAGGCTAATGTATGTTATATCTATGCTTTGATGAACCTGCTGTTTATCCTTCATATATAATAACTAAGAAAAGTTAAAGCATACATGGCACATTCAGCTTTAATTGAAAATGAGATAACTATACAAATGCTCTGACACTGTTTTTGTATTTTAACCTTGTCAGTTTGAAAATCATTTAACAGTTGTGTTTAATCACTGTTAGCATCCCACCTTAAACAGACTGCATCTAGTACTGTACTGAAGAGCAAAGCCTCATTATAGACAGCTGTACTCTATGGTGCTACTTTGTATGTAAATAAAACTGACAGAATAAAGGAAGACAGAGAACGTGTAACTCATTTGTCTTTCAGGACCTCTACAGAGAAGACACAGCGCCTGTTACTGAATCTTATTCAAATAACATGGAAATATTTAATAGCTAGTGTCATGCTCAGCACAAAAGATAAATGTTGACTACATATATCATCATATGTGATGAGAACAGCTGACCTGATACATCCAGGAGTTACAGCACAGCCTCATACAGAGGAAGTAACTCCATTCAGCAAGTGGCATAGCTGCACAATCACAGTGAGTGACCAAGGTGAGTAATGCTCTCAAGAGATCCCAGCTCCCATTCCAAAGCTTGTTACATCATGTACCATTGCCCTGGAAGAAATTGCATTTGGAAATAAAGATACTTGGTCCTAAACCAAACCAATTGCTGACATTTATTTATATTCAGACGCAATATTTTCTTTTTCTTTTGCCTCTGCCTCTTTATTGTCTGTTAAGATTAAAAGCTCATAGTATCTAATCAGAGAGGTTATTTATTCCTTGTGGAGTAAGGAATAAATTCCTTACGTAAAAGTAACTTTCTGCTCCTGAAACAATCTTTTCTAGCAGACATTCTGCATTATCTGTGTCAATACATGTATTTTTTCCCTGTCAAAAGTTAGTTGGCTTTCTATGTGTTAAAAAGGCCACAATGCTAGGCATTGAAAAAAAAAGCTATATTCTTTTATATTTCCAGAAAACGAAGCAATATTTTCAGGGCAGATTTGTCCAACCTACATGTGCACCTGAGCTTGGTTCAGAAACTGAAGTGTCCTATGAAGAAGCACTATAGAAGAGAGCAGACTCAGTTGTTCCTCAAATATTTATAGGAATTTTTGGAAGGAAAAAAATTGTTCACAAAAACCCTTTGATATATACATCTTACAAAGCAAGCAGCACACACACCTAGATCTGGAAAAGCCTTTTCCACTCTCTGCAGCTATCTGCTTTAAAACTTTGTAGGGAAAATTTGGCCACTAATTAAAAATGTACAAAATCATGAAATGCTTGTTGGTGGAAATGTCTTCAGGAAATCATCCATTCCAATCACTGTCCTCAAAGCTGAGCCACTTAAAGCAGGCTACTCAGGACTGTGTCTTTCAGGTTTTTAATATCTCTGAGCATAGTAACTCCTAAATCTTTCTGAGCAAACCATTCTCCCAAAAACCCTAACTCCTGGCTCTTCAGTAGATATTTAACTGGCTCATTCAGTGCTCTAGTGCAAACAACATTGTCAGAAATAGAAAAAAATGAGTAGGTTATTTTGCTGCTTCATTCACTAAAAAAATGTTTAGAATGAAAAATTTTTGATGCTATGTAAATGGTGCAAATAACATACAAGTTTATTATAGAATCTAACATCTCATTATTACTATCTAAATTCTATTCCTAAAATTCATATTTTAAGAATTTACCTTTTTCAGGTTCATATGCATAGGGCAATGTGCTTATGTATGTAATTTGTATACATATACATTAGTTACATTAACTGTATTTGCATGAAAAGGTAACCTGCTCTCCTCTGTTACCCTGCTTCAATGACCATTCTCTCCTGACTTTGAAATATCTGTATAATGGCATTGAGGCTCTGCTGGAAGTCACTAGGTGTAATAACTCAAGAACATCTGAAGTGTGTGAGTCCCACTCCCCTGTCTCTCCCTGGCCTGTGGCCTGAGTCAGGGTGTGATTAACTCCCTACAAAGGTAGGTAAATCAAGAGATACAACCCAGAAAATTTTTAATTCCTTCCTCAAATTATATGCCAACAGCAAAATAAAAGCATTGCTTGTTGGAGCTGTTTTTTCCCATTTTGGCCAGCACAGGTCCAAGCGACCTGCAATCTATCTGAGGTGGCACATCAAGGCAGAACAGTAAAGGAAAATCAGCCAACTTCATAGAGAGAAAAAATGGTCAGTACTACACTCTCACCCATTTAAATTTCAGTTTTTATAAAAGCATTTTGGTCAGTTATGATGACACAGGAACTCAAGTCTAAAACTATGTTGAAACTTACACTTCTGGACCATTTCCAAGTTTTTCACATTAGCTTTCCAGTAATTTCAACTTATCAGTCACATATACTTGCAGAGGAACCAGCTTTTGCTTGTGGGAACAGAAGAAACTAATTCATTGAGGGATACAGGCAACACTAAAAAGATGGTTTGTATGTGAAAAATTGCATGAAGCAAACTACAGATTACGACTAAAATCACAGGAAATTTTCTATTTTATGCACCAAATAAGATTTTAATTACAGTCCTTCACCTAAACTAGATTTATATACCTCAAATGACAAAGCTTCTGTGAATAAATTCAAGGTGAAATTATGACTGTTTTATTAATGAAACAGTGGAATTTTGCACTTAGAAAGGCAGATTCTCAGCTGAAAAATGCTAAAAATATGAGGTGAAACCACAAAATGATTAGGTATTTTTACAAATTGTAAAAAGGTTATTGTTCTTCCTTGTTTAGCTTCAGTTGCACAAGCAAAAAAACTGACAGACACAGTTATATCATCTCTGGGAATTGTGTCATTGTCTGTATTTCTAGAACAGCCATCATATTTTTTCCATCCATGAGTCTGTTGCCTTTTCCTCAAGTTGGGATGTTTTATTCTGAGCACTCTGTTCAAAACCAATGGCTAAGTAAAGTATTTCTCTGGGCAGGACAAAAAATTACAGGATTTTATATTTGCCAGATGTTATTGTTGCACGTAAGAAGATGGAAGGACAGAAAATAATTTCTAAAGTTATGGAGACACCTTAGAGGGTTTTTTGTAATCTTAGTACAAATCAAATTCACAACATCAATAGCTCCTTCCTGTGCTATGTAATTACATTACAGGCATTTAGTTGAAACTAAATAGAAATGAAACTTTGCCTAGCATAGACATGTTCTGATGGTAGAAAATCAGCAGGAGGGCACTAGTTTATTAAAAATGTTCTTCATCTATCTAACACTTCAGGAAATAAATATGTTTTGTTTTGAAGTACTCTTTGTCCTGTAAAAGCATCATAACCACAAACCTAAGATTTTTTCCAATTAAATATAACAATAAGTAAGTTTAATTTTACAAATATGACCTGCTGAATTATAAATTTGGAAACAAAGATGTATCTTTGACTGGGTTGGGGTGAAACACCCCCACGTACAAGCAGACAATTCAGTTGTTAGCTAGGAAAGCAACTTATTTTACTCACATACAAAATACATTGACTGCAAATATGAACTCTTTACTTTAGTGGATAATTTGATATATTGCTTAGGGGAAGCAATTTTAAAAATTATGAGCTGACTTGAAAACTCCAAGGCACACTTCCCTTCCAAAGAGGACCATAAATAGTTCCTGGAAACAGGATTGTGTAGGAGTGTGTTTTGTACAGAGAAGTTTCCAGTAACAAATGTACAGTAACAACTTCTGATGAGCAATAAGAAATTACTCTGAAAGATTTTGAAAACACAGCTAAGCCAACAAAACCCCATTGTGCTCTAAAATCCAAGCTAGAAGGTATTCTGTTTTAATTGTGGTATAATTCTGTCGAATATGTATATATCTACAAAAAGGCTCAAGTTAAAGAATTACCTAAAGTTATTTCCATATGCCACACTAGCATTTACCCAGAGATGTTACTGGTCAAAAATAAAAACCCTCTTAAAACATTTAGTCAGTTTATATTAAGTAAAAATATATTTCTCAAGGAAACTGTAGCTGTACACTCACCCATTGCATGCAACTGGAGAAAGACTGACTTCCTTTCTGTGAGTTGTCAGGAAGGGGTTAAACACAGAACTCAATTTCAGAGCAAAATATCACAAAGTCGCTGATGTAGGAACTCTCTCCTGAGGAGGCCACATATAAACTGCACCATTTACTTGCCAATTAATCCAAGGAGATAACATTAACATTAGTTCCAGTAGGAGATGCTTGCCTGCCCACTTTCCAGGCAGTAAAGGCTAGGTTTGCAGCTACCAAATACCAGGACAGAGGAAACAAATAGGAGAAATTTTAAAAAAATAATTTAAGGAATTTTTTTTTTGTTTACTTCTGTATTGGGTTTGCATGGCCAAGCTTTGGTAGCAGGGGTGCTACAGGGGTGGCTTCTGTGAGAAGCTGCTAGAAGCTTCCTCCATGTCTGGTAGATCCAGTCTGTGGTGGCTCCAAAGATGTATGTGCCACTGGCTAAGGCTGGGCCAATTAAAAATGATGGTACCCCTTCTGTGATAACAGATTTAAGAAGAAATAGAAAAAAAGTTTTTGCGCAGAGGTAATTGAGGCCAGAAAAGAGTGAGTGGGGTGAGACTTTGTGAGAGGTGTCTGCAGACACCAAGGTCAGTGGAGAAGGAGGGGGAGAAGTGCTCCAGGTGCCAGAGCTGAGATTCCTCTGCAGGCTGTGGTGCAGACCACGGTGAAGCAACTGTGCCCCTGCAGCCCATGGAGATCCGTGGGGCTACACAGATCCACCTGCAGCCCATGGAGAAGACCCACGCCAGAGCAGGTGAGTGTCTGAGAGGGGGCTGTGACCCTGTGAAAGGTACATAGAGAGGGTCCATGAAGACCTTGAAGGACTGCACCCTGTGGAAGAGTGACCCACACTGCTTCAGTCTGGTGAGGACTATTGCCTGTGGGATGCACTCACGTCAAAGAAGTCCATGGAGAACTATCTCCCACGAGAGTGACCCCCCAGTGGAGCAGGGGAAAGACTCGTCTCCCTGAGCCACTGCAGGAGAAACAACCTGTAACAGACTGACCATAACCCCATTCCCGTTTCCCTGTGCTGCTGGGGAAAAAGGTAGTGCTGAGACAGATGGAGGGGTGGGGGGAAGTTGCTTTGAAGGTTTTATTTTACTTCTCAGTATCCTGCTCTGATTTTGATGGTAGTAAATTCAATCAGTATCTCTAATTCCAGCCTTCTGTGCCTGTGATGGTATTTGGTGAATGATCTCTCCTGGTCATTATCTCAACTCATGAATCCTTCATTATATTTTCCCTCCCCTGTTCAGTTGCAGAGGGGAGTGATAGAGTGGCTTTGGTAGGTGCCTGGAATCCAGCCAGCATCAAACCACTACGTTTTCAAAAGGAGACCCAAATGTCATTCTATCTTATGCAATGCAAACAAGATTCATTTATCACTAAAATTACTTAAAAGCTTTTAGCTTCTTACAGGAAGAGGGACCTTGCCAATGCCTAAAACCATAGATTTGCCCTAACAAAGGAACGGTGAGTCAGTGCATACAGCTTGGAGAGAAGACAAATAATAACATAGTTCCCACATGCAAGATAAATGTTTACACATTTAAAACATTAATGCTTGCTTGCCTGCTTATGCTTCATAAGAAATGCTTTGATATGGAAAAATGAATCATATAGTCTGTTTGGTACTCAAAGCAGCCCACATTCTTGTATCCTGCTTGAAGTGGTTCCAAGCATGTGAAACAGGTAAAAATTGGATACCTGAGGTGCATGTGGACAACTCCCAACAGCACGGAGGAGGTTTTGCTTTTCACTGCTCTTCTCAGTGTAAAAGGAGTGCATAAGGAACTGCTGAGAAGAAACCACAGCCAATGGACCTCGTTAGTGTCTAAGTGACCAGCAGAGACCATAGCAACAGCAACGTAAACTTGTCTATTTATTTGAAAAAGGACTCTTTACCTCTGTCTCCATTTCTGTTGCATGGATATTTTTATTTTTCCTAGTTCTGCAGTGTGTAGAAAGGGCCATAATTAGTTTTAATTATTCCATAAGCCTCACTAAGGTTTTTGAAACCTCCAGGTTCTGATCTTCTTCATTTTTATACAGGCAAAATTTCTTTTCCAAGATGAAGGGAAGTTCTTCTGAATGAAGAGAATAGGATTGACAGAACAAACTCTAGCTGAACTACTTGTTCATGGTGAAATTCACTGCTGACTCAATAAAATTCTTTTTATATCTAGCAGCAAAGAATTTTTATTCAGTTACTGAGTTATTTTTCTACTTAATGACCGTGTTGCATTAGCATTTTTTTTACTATTTTGTGCATTGTCATTCTATACAGGGTACCCAGCTAAATGAAGAAGAATAGTACACACTGCCATTTTCAAGGCCCTGTAGAATTATTGGAACTTTTAATGAACCAATGGTTATCACACACAGTCATTTACAATCAATTTCTTCTGGCCTCCCTATAATGTAGCACAAGCCAAGTCAGTTTTGTGATTTCTATAAACAGTGGAGAGCAATTTCTCAAGAACAGGTGCCTCCTACATCTGAAGATGGTCCCAGGGTCCTATTCATTCCAGGGTGAAGTAATGGTAAAAGAAACAGATTTTTTCTATTTTTCAGCAGTTGGCAGAGCTGCCAGAGGAGCAAGAACATGCCCTGGAAACCTAGAGAACTGAAGAACAGGCTGAAAGTATGAAAATACTATTTTAGTGGGAACAATTTTATAAGGCAAATCTTGATCATGGTACCCCAAAAAAGCATGATACTTCAGCTAAAGAAATCTAATACTTCAACACTTCTGATAAAGTCAGTCCAAATAAAGTCTACCTTAAAAATGCTTCAAATAAGACAAAGTGCCATAGAATTATGACAGGTCTTGCTAGTCTCTATGCAAGGCCAATGATACACACAAGTGTTTTAAGCTTAAAAAAAAAAATTGTATCTGGAGAATTACACTTATCTTTTCCTATTGTGTCATCTGTTGCAGTATTTATGTCTCTACCGTATATCTAAAAGAAAAAGTGAACATTCAGCAGTTTTTCTATTTTTCCTTTCTTTCCCTGTTTTTATGTATATGTAGTTTTTGCAATGAAAACCATCTTTGCTGTTATTGCTATGGCTATATGTCATCCATTTGCAAACAAGTTTCACTGCATAACTGTATATATCTATTTTAGATATATTACTGCATCCTGCCTTCCAAATTACACCATAACCATGTTAAACATCTTAGCTTTATTTTTTCAAGAGTAGGATAATTTGAAAATGTGACAAACAGTAATCATCTTACATTTAAGATGAGTCAAACAGACATTCTCCTTCAGCTGAACTTCTGATGACAATCTTTGAAATTGACAGATTAAAAGTGATTCATAGCTGTCAGAATTGTATCATTTGCTGAACAAAGTAAGAATAAAAACTTTACAAATAACTGTCTGTGGTCTTACGTGGCAGGTTATCTTCCTATACCCATTGTCAGTTAAATTAATAATGTCATAATCTTCTCCATCTGGGGTAAAGGACTTTAGCATGTCAATAACTAGTTTGCCATGATGTCTCGCCTGTGTTTAAGACTATATATTGATTTCACATTTGGTTCAGAATAGCAGATATAGAAGCCCCATATTTTGTTGTAGGATGGAATGTCAAATAAACAAAACTTTTACAGTCTCGGGAAAAAGTAGTAAAAATGAAAGGTCTTGGCAGTTATCAAGGTATCCAATGCTTTTAAAACAAAAACTTTTACCAATAATGATCCTGTATTGCTATTTCAGCTGTACAAAGTCGTGGTACAACTGGCATTCCTATTAGAAGTATGAGTTTATTACTTTGCACCTTAAAATGTCTATATAATGGAAATCAATGAAAAGGAAGTGATCCCCAAGAATTAAAAAAAAGAGAGGCTTCCACAAAATTTAAATTACCAACATAATAATTGATAGAATCATAGAATATCCTGAGTTGGAAGGGACACAAAAGGATCATGGAGTCCAACTCCTGGCTCTGCAAAAGACAGTCCCAAGAGTCACACCATGTGCTTGAGAGTATTCTCTTGCTTCTTTGACTCCGTCAGGCTTGGTGCTGTGACCAACCTAAAACTGCCCTGACACAACTTCACAACTGCCCTGAAACAACTGACACACATTCCCTTGGGCGCTGTCACTGGGCACCAGAGAGAAGAGATCAGTGCCTGCCCCTCCTCTTCCCTGCATGAGGAAGTTCCAGACTATGGTGAGGTTTCCACTTAGTCTCTTCCTCTCCAGACTGAACAGACCAAGTGATCTCAGCTGCTCCTCATACACCTTCCCCTCAACAACTTTCCCCATCCTCATGGCCTTCCTATGGACATTCTCTAATAGCTTGATATTGCAGTAACCAAAACTGCCCCCAGCACTCGAGTTGAGGCTGCCCCAGTGCAGAGCACAGCAGGACAATCCCCTCCCTTGCCTGGCTGGTGATGCTGTCCCTGATGCCCCCCAGAACATGTTTGGCTCTCCTGGCTGCCAGGGCACTGCTGACTCATGCTCAGCTTGCCACTGACCAGGACCCCCAGGTCTCTTTCCCACAACACTGCTCTCCAGTGTCTTGTCCCCCCGTCTGTCTGTACACCCAGAGTTTCCCTATCCAGCACTTTCCTTTGCTGAACTAATGAAATTCATGATTGCTCAGTCCTCTGATTTGTTGAGGTTTCTCTGCAGGGACTTTCTGCCTTTGAGGAAAGTCAACAGCTCTTCACAGTTTATTATCACAGGCAAACATACCTTTGCATATAAATCCAGGTCATTTATGAAGATGTTGAAGAGCACAAGCCTAAGATGGACATCTGGGGAACCAGTGTGAAGACACCCCATTCACTTTAACCCTTCGTGTCTGACCCATGAGCCAGTTGCTCACCCATCCCATGATGTGTTTATCCAGGTGTGTGCTGCACATTTTAACCATAAGGATACTGGGAGAGAGAGCACTGAAAGCTTTATAACCCACAAAGATTACACCAGCTGGCTTCCCTTGATCAGCTGGGTGGGTTACCTTGTCATAAAAGGAAATCAGGTTTGATAAGAAGGACTTTCCTCTCATGAGTCAATCTCTGACTGTGACCAATGACTGTGTTATCTTTCAGATGTTTTTTAATACCTCCCAGAATTCTCTTCATAACTTTACCAGGCACTGAAGAGAGGCTGACAGGCCTATCGTTTCCAGGGTCCTCCTTCTTGCCCTTCTTGAAAACTGGGAGAACATTCACCAGCTTCCAGTCAGCTGGGACGTCTTCAGACTCTGAAGACTGTTGAAAAATCATTGAATGGGGCCTCACAATGATATGAGCCAGCTCTTTGAGTATTCTCAGGTGAACCCCATCAAGGTCCATAAACTTACAGGGATCCAGCTGAAGCAACAGATCCCACACAAGTTCAGGGTTAACTGGGAGCTGAGCATTCTCACATCCATGATTCTCCAGCTCAGAGTGCTGCGACACTGTTAGTCCAGCATCTGTGCTGAAGACAGTGGTGAAGAAAACCTGAAACATCCCTGCCTTGTCCATGTCCCTTTGTGTGAGGTCACCATCCTCATCCTGTAATGGGCTGATGATATTTCTGTCTTTTGCTATTAATGTATTTTAAAAATGCTTCTTATTGTTACCCATAGTATTTGCCAGCTCCCAGCTGAGCTTTGGTCCCACAAATTTTCTTCCTACAGTGGCAGTAGCATCTCTGTATTCCTCCCATGTTACCTGATCTTGCTTCTACTGGGCATCCACCTTCCTTTTTGTCCTTAGCACCAGAAGAAGATCCCTGCTCAGCCAAGCTGGCCTTCTGCCTTCTCTGCTTGCCTTCTGACCTTTTGGAATTGCCCTTAAGAAGTGATGTTTAAAAAGTGACCAGCACTGGGACTCCAGCACCTTCAATAGAATTTTCCCAGGGCACTTTACTCACTAGTTTCCTGAGCAGTCTGAAGTCTGCTCTCCTCATGCCCAGAGATGAAATTTTGCTGGCACTTTTCCTACAGTCAAAACAGATTTTAAACTCTATTGATTCATGGTGGCTGTGGACAAGATGGCAGAAAATCCCTAACTACAAGACTCTCAGTTAACAAGCAGAAAAACAAGGAGGGCATCTTTCCTAGTCGGCCTACTTAGTGAGAATACCATGAAGTTATCACCCCAGTGTTTTAGTAATCTTCTGTGCTTGTTTGTGTCATCTGTGTGGTGATCCCAGCAAACATCTGGTAAGCTAAAATCATCCATAATGATACTTCCTTGCCATATATAAAGATATACATATTTATATTATTTATATATAAATATGTATTTTTATATATATTTATATGTATTTATACATTTTACAGATGTATGTCTGTGTAAATGTATATACATGTATGTATGCTGGGGACAGAAGAAAATAAATGCAATAATGTTTTGAGATGTCAGAGTGCCTCATAAACACTTCTGTCCATACCAGGCTTTGTTTCTAAATGATTGTGGGTTATCCAAATGAAATTCAAATTTGTGAGTTACCCTGAGACATATAAAATCCATCCAGTTCTATATGCTTTAATATTCCTTCAAAATGCATTGAGCACTCATTTATTTCTAGTGAGACAGAATAAATTATCAGAAAAACATGAGCACAAAATAAATTTAGAAAAGTGATTTTTCCCTCTCATTTTATGAGTACATTTGAGACACAAATTTAATATGAATGTCACCATAAAACAAGCTAAGTCAACAAAATAACTGCTTCAGGACAGGAATCACAGTGTTCATGCTATATCTTAACAAGCTAACAAAAGCTTGCGATTAGAGATGACAATTGCATTGCATCCCATGCTGAACTTTCATGCACTTCAAGATCAGTTTGTATGTTTGTAGTGTCTCAGTACAACCAGGTTTCTGTAATCCATCTTTTTATTAGCCTGGCCCCAATCTTCGTCATGGAACATCATGAACCACTGCAGGAAGAGTTTTAATACCCTCACAAGACTGGTTATTTATCTAGAATATAAAAAAGCTTGCACATATGTGTACACACACTCACATACATGCAGTGCTTAATGTAGCTACCAACTAAAATTTCTGAGAACAATGTGTGGACTACTAGTCATATTAAAATACTAATCTAAATGACAAGATTTGTTTACTTTCACCCATGATAGTGCAGAGCACTTAAAAAGTTTCTCTAATGGCTATTCTCAGTTTCTTAAAAGACGTTTCAAACAAAACTTTTAACAGAAAAGATGTTGGTTTTTCAAAAATGTTTTTTGTCTCCAAGAAAACCCTCCAGGAGAAACCTGCATGGGCAATATATATATATATATATATATTTTTTTTTTTTTTTAATACATGTATATGTTCTGTAAGCTTCTAGATGAAACTTGTAGAAAAAAGTAGAAAAGATAGCTCACTTAAACCCCATTTCTCATGTGACTCAGTTTTGGTTGCATGACACTTGAAGTGAAATTGTTCTGGGATAACATCTTGGACTTACCACTGCAGCACACACAATTCAGAAAATGTGGCCCTTCTCATGGTGATAGAGGAAGTCCATAGGATGTGATGTACTGTGTTAACCACATCTATCCCAAAGTAAATATTTGACCTACTCCACCCTCTGTCTGGCAAAAAAAAAGGCACCAGAAGGATTTCACAAAGCTCTTGCAGATGCACTACCTAATCTCAGCAATTTGTTCTCAGTAGTATGAAACTTGGACTGCAGGGAGACAACCAACACTGAAAACAAAAAAGTATCAATTTTGTTGTTGCTGTTTGTTTGTTTATGTCTCCAAATAGCCTGCCCATTTCTGCCCTGGTTTGTTCAACTAGGTACCATTGCATAGAGTACAGAATTCATCCATTTCTCTGCATGCCTGTAAGACGTGCCCTTGGGGCTAAGTCTGACTTTATAATTCTTCTGTCATTCATACATTAGATGTATGGCTAATTTACATCAGACAAGAGCATTAATGAAATGAAGCTATTCTTTTTTTTTTTTTTTTGATGTTGTATACATATACCGCTACAGAAAGAAATGGGTTAGGTTTCTTCAAGGAATTTTCTTCCATTTTTCTGTCACGGAAATGGCAAATAGACATAGATTAAGAGATAATGCCTTGGCATACTGTTGAAATTGTGCAGGGAGTGAGGGGGGGAAGTGTGTGTTTTTGGCAGTTTCTTAGCTGGAAGTGGTTCAGTCTTTGCCCATCCTGGAGGTGAGAAGTTTGTGGTGTTTGGTGCTGGACTTCTGCACAAAGGTTTGGTGCTGCTGCGAAGTTTCTCCTGACTGCCTGTTGGGGAGGCTGCTACTAACAGTGAACTGTCAGTGGACTGGGACTCTCTCAGCAACACCCACCCTCACCAGGAGAGATCCCCACCATCTGCGTGGTTGTTTCCAAGGGAAAAAAACAGGCCCCCACCTCCTTTCTCTTTCTGGAGGAAGCACCTCCCAGCTGCTGGTGGACTGGAACCTCACTGGGGCTGCCATCACCAGGGTACCACACGAGACATGTGAGAGCACGGGGAAACCAAGCACCCTCCCTTTTCCCCTCACCTCCTCTCTCTTTCCAGGGCTGCCATTAACACCTGGGGGGAGCTCAGGGCTTGCATTGGAGCACATCCTGAAGCTGTGGGGAAGTCCCTGCTGCCCTGGTTTCACCAGGAGCCATCAACATCCCCTGCCTCTTATGGTTGTAACTGCACCAAAAAGGGAAAGGGCTTGATGGCCGGGAAAAGGCTGTTATGGGGTTTTCTTTTTTTATTGTTGTTACTGTCGTTGTTTGTCCTTATATATATATATATATATTTCTATTTATATATATGTACACATACACACATATATGTCTGTATATATATATATCTATATATGTTTGTCAGAGACTGAAAATAGTTCATGCCTCAAAGATTGATATAAAGTTTTGCTCGTAATAAAGAAGCTATAACCAAAGAAGCTTCCCTGAAGAGTGGGACTTTGAACTGAAAGTCAAACTGCAGATTAGATAAAGGGAAACCCATTGTTCAGTCATCTCAGGCTGAGGGAAAGGTTTGCATCCACAGAAGGATGCCATCAGCTGCAACTATCTCTGGTTGAGTTTGGGGTGGGGGGAAAGCACAGCTCACAGCAGCCAGGTTTATACAGACTCCCCCCAGCTGAGGGGGCAGGAGGAGGTTTTGGGTGCATGGTGTAACCTCTGGTCAGAGGCAATAAACACCCATCCTCCAATTACACAAACTGGCCCAGCTGTGGAACCCCCAACCCCACAGGCCACATCCATGGGACTTTCACGTGAGAGGCTTGGCCCCACAGGACTGCACAGGATGCAACAGACCCAGAGTCTGCTGTGAGAGACTGCATCCCCCACCTCCAGGGGGACATGGCCGGACATTGCCATCAGCCTGAGCGTATATACCCATGGGATTATACACCCATTTATACCACACTATGTTTTTTGGGGGGACCTTCACCACCAAGAAGACCAGCTGCAGAGGATCAACGGAACATTGTTGGGATCCACAGAGTGATGATATTTTCCTTATTCTGTCCCTATCACTCTTTCTGTCCCCCCCACCTATTTTCTACTTCTTTTCTTTCCCTCTCTCTCTCATATTTAACATCAATAAAACCCTTACTATTGTCAGTAGCATATGGTCTCATCTGCACCTTAATTTGGGCAGAGGCATTTCTAAGAACCTTAAAGCTGGATCATAACAATATTCTGGTAAGGAATTATTTATTTTCCCATATCTTTGCTTGAAAGCCCTGCAATTTCAGAGTTATAATAATTTGGAGAGAGAAGGTAATATTTTCCATTCCAGGAAGGTTCCCGCCTTCCTTGGCCGACACCTGTCTTTTAAATGAGGACAAAGGGTCAAAATATTTTCCGGCTTGAACAGGGAATAATAAAAGGGTTAATAAAGCACCATCTTTGAGAGCAACATGTTTGACAACCTGTTGACTGCATACTCTTTGCATTTCTATTTTCAAGAAATTCTAGTAAACACTTCCATAGTCTAAAGCCCACAAAGATTACTATATATCTCATATCATCATTTTGGTATCCATTTTACCTGAATGTGCACAATGTTTTTCTAATGCATTTTGTTTTGTGGAAAAAAAGAGATGCCATAATTGCTTATGATACCTAGGAATTTGCAGACCTTGACTGGTAAAGATTTCAGTACCTGAAACACATTGCTCTGTTAGTTTGTATGTATCAAGTGAAGATAGGAATTAACACTCAATCTAATACACACTGGTATGAAGTGAATGGATGCAAGAACTAACGTTAATGCAGTAAAAAAGAAGAGAGGAACTCAGGACTGCAGTCATTGCAAAGGACAACGGAAGAGAGACAGTCACTGCTTATGAAAAATAACATTCAGCTCCACCCAAGGAGAAAGATCAGAAACTCTCAATAACCCCTCAGTCCTAAACAACCTGTACAAAGTGTGAACTTCCTATTTCTGTGGTCACATTGAATTCATAAGGTGGCCAGTTAGCAAAGCCCTTGGTACAGTAAAGAGTTATTTTTATGGAAAATATTTTCCTTTGATTTTATCTGTTCAGTCAATCTATGTCAACCCAAATATTGACCACGCCTTCTTAATTATTCAGGTTTTCACACTGCTTCCATGTAACCATGGAAGTTACATACTCAGATAAAAATTTCATAGGAACACAAATATTTTATCTTAAAGATTTTAAACGTCATTTTTTTAGAATATTTAATGGGTATACTTCAGCATTACTTCAAAATCACCAGTAAAAAACATCATATGACAGTCAGCTAGTCAGATATCCAGTAGTTTACATGATAAAATCCAAAATGGTCATCTCAATTTAGCCCTGCCCGCTAGAGGTGATAAATCCTTTTGGAAAAGTAAGCCTTATTACAGAAGATATGAAAATTATTCATTTAAGTTTCATTTGTTGAAAATCAACCCTGACCAATTTATACATACATTCAGACACAGCTTTTAAGTTAAAAGAACTCAAACAAACAGCAACTAGATCTTGAAGCTGAAAATGCAACTTAGAAAATATCATGTTACTTATGCAAAAAATTATTTTCAATCAAGCAATCTAAAAAAAAAAACTTGAATAAATAAATTTTAGTTCTTTATCTGCACTTGAAGAGCAGTCCGTAAAACTACATTTCCATTTTAAATATAGAAGTCCTGGAGCTTTAGCTATCCCAGGAAAGGAATAAAAAAACCAGTCCTATTCCATAGTGACCTGACATTAAAACAGAAAAAGACACACGTAGGAGGTGAAACAATGAAGAAATCAAATTCAGTGACAGTTTCTCCAGGAATAATGAATGTTCTTTTTGAACCTTAAAACCAGGACTTTTTTTGGTCTTAAAAATGTAGTTTAATTTCTATTCTTTGTTTTGCTAAAGATAAGAAATTACTATTCAAAAAGAAAATATAATACCATCTTTTCTACAAGAGGAGAAGAAGCCAAACATGTTTGTAATTAACAAGTTGATTGCCATTGATATAAACTCATATATTACTAAGGAATCCTTAACAACTACTTAAAAAATAGAAAATGCTAGCTGAAAGTAATTGCTGCATAATTATGTGAAAAATTAAGTTGATTTAATTCCTTTCTCTGTCTTGTAGTCCATGCTTCTTTTCTGCAACCAGAGAAGTCAATTTTTTTTTCTTTTTGTTAGCAAGTGTCTTGGTTAAGGAAAGGTGTTCCCCAATTTAGTGCTCCTACTGAAACACTTCAAGCCATGAGCAATTTGCTCACTCCCCCCACTCCCTCCCCCTCCTCTTGCAGGGGGCTGGAGAGGAGAATTGGAGTCACAAAAGGAAAAGGTTATGATTTGAGATAGAAAAATTTTACTGGAAATAGCAATAACGTAAGAATTGAAGAATAACAGCAACAACACTAATAAAATGTATGCAAGACTGGTGGGTGAATGATTCACATGTGAAAAAACTCACCACATGGGAACCTGCAATATGTGAACCACCTCTGACTGGAAGAGAGTCCCTTCTCCCTTCTCGGGAATGGCATAAGGTGGTATAGAAAAATTTCTGTGTTCCAGGAATGCCCTCTCCTGCCTACTGCAAAAAATTATCCCTGTCCTGGCCCAAGCCAGGACAGCAAGCATTTTCCATAGACTTAAAATTAATTGTAGGTTAATTATTTCAAAGCAAACGTTGTCTAAGATAAAGGTTTGATTTGGAAATGTTTTTTGCATTTTTCTACAAACCTCTGCCAGTGCAAAAGATGCTGGTGGGTGACAAAAACTTGCCCCTTCCCAACCTAAGCACTAGATTGGGCAATATTTTCCTATAATGGTTAAATGGTTAAACAAAACCTGACCCCACCCCCCTCCCCTCAAAAAAAAACCCAAAACAACCCAAAACCAAAAATCAGCCAAAAAATCAAACCAAACCAAAAAACTCCAGAACACATAGCAAGAGAAGAGTTTGAGAATAGTCTGGCTTTGCAGAACCATAGTGGAAAAGACATAAGGAATTAGATTTGCACCTTAAGCCACATCAGCCAGTACAGCTTCACTGACACCAGTGTGCCAAAAAGCAGATATGAACCCCATGCAACTGTCAATATTTCTTTCCAAAATATGAAACAAGCATTACTTTGGCCTTGTGACAGTCCAATTAGTTTTATGGGGCAGGGGTGGTGGTGAAGGTTTCTTTGTGTGAAGGTTAAGCTAAACTAGATAAACTAGTGGGTTTCTATAGCTGACCAGCCTCTCCTTTTTATTTAATCTAAATTGATGAATAATGTCTGTTTCAAGTACGCAAACCCATTCACAAGTACATATTACACTAAATAAATATTTGTCAAGGATCTTCAGTGTGTCTAACTTAACATAAAGTATGGTTCTCATGGACAGAAATACAGACTTTTTTGTGAATCCCACTATTTTTAGAAGTGCTTGAGAGTGTACCATTTCCAGGGCACACATGCCCATTTATGATTGGAACAGCAGTGTAAATTGCCATCTGTATATAAAAAAAAAAGTACTGTAATTTATTTTCTATATAATATTTCAGGATTTGCTATGATGTACCACAACATATCTCCATTGAAGAAAAACTGATTTTTGGTTGAATATAACATCCCACTTGAGAAATTTCTTCAAGTGGAATATTTTAATCACCTTAAAAAATGGGGCTACAGTGAGACTGAGAAGGAATTACAGATGGCAGCCATAAATCAAAAAGTGTAATGGATATGTTCTGATACAGACTTTAAAAAGGGCTTTTATTTTCATTTTGAATTTAAATTACTTGAACATGACAATGGACAGGTTTTTAGGTACGCTGGGAGTACCTTCATTGGTAACTCTTCCATGAATTAAAAAATAAAAACCCGTATTTTTTTCTTTTTTAGTCTATTGTAACCTCACTATAACATGAAAACTAACAAACACGGAAACAACCCTCGTAGTAAAAACTGTATTAGTTTCAGTGCAGAACCAGTTCAGGATTCCACTAACAGAACAGGCTTACCCAGCTAGATAATCAATTTCCCAGGTCCCAATAAACACATGGTGCCCTTCCTGAAAGCTTTACAAGCAGAAACAACAAAAAAGTATCTTAAATGTTCATGAAAGATGAACTTGAATTTGCCTATAACCAAGTGTAAAGTGCAGGACTCAGTCATTCAAGCATGACATCATAAAGCCTGAGTTTTCTGTAATACTGATGTAGATTTTATCCAAGATTGGTCGTCAGGTGTTTAATATATCCATCTGTTTGGAAGTCTGGCTCTAAATGTTTATTTTCCTGTCAAGGGCAACAGAAAAAAAGGAGGTGTGTGCTGCAATGAAAGGAATAGGTATAAATTTGGTTTTCTTTTCTTCCCATAACCTGGACAGTCTTTGTCAAACTGCAAGAGACAAGATGTCCTCAAAGTTGTGTTTCTGATTGAGACACCTTTACAACAAAACAAAATAAAACAAAAACAAAACAAAAAACCCAACCAACCAACCAAAACAAACAAACAAAAAACTACCAAAATACCAACAACAAACCCCGCCCCCCCAAAAAACCCAAACCAACCAACTGAAAAAAAAGGTGCAACTGAGTATATTGTTAATGGTACATTGTGAAGGCATTTCTCCCACTACCTAGTGGTTCCAGGCTGACCAAGAATTGAATATCATAAAAATCTACTTGCAAAGAGAGAACCTTAAATGTCACCTTTTTATAAAGATCTTATGAATAGATATGAATGTATCTGACCCAAAATATGTCATTTACTTTTCAAAATACCTGAAATCCAAATGGAAAAAACAACAGATGAGTCACACATTAAAAAAACCTCACAAACAAAAACCCCATAAACCTTAATGAATTGTCTGTATGAACTGCAATTAAAAAAAAAAATTACTTGCTTCACCTTCAAAAATTGGAAATAAATAAATCTTCAAATTATTGCCTACATATGGTAGTTTTTATTATGCACCTTTTCTTCTGATTACCAAGGCTAGGACCAGAAGAAACAATGATAAAATAGGAAGACAAATTATTTTCTACCTGTATGAAAAAAACATGAAGCTCTGGAAAACTGTCAGGGAAAGATCCATTCTCATAAAAATTCTAGGTCAGTTTTTCTGCCACGAGATCTGACTATAACTCATCATTCCCCAAGTTTATTTTATCTGGGTTTGAATTCAAAGATCAATTAGAACTTTTTATTTCCTCATTTCTATTCAATATGAATAGCAATATGAGTACGATCCTGTTTGTATAAAAACCTCAGTAATTAAAAAACATTTAAGGAAAACCCAAAGCCAAAGAAGACATACAAGAAAGCCACACCAAAACACCACTACACAGCCTGTGAAAGAGAGTCAGTGCAGGAATAAATACAAGAAGTAAAAGTATTGTGTGTATACTGAATTGACCTACTGCTACAGGTCAAATTTTCAGAACTAGCCTCCAAAACTGCATGTATTTGGTGTTTATACACATAATCATGTAACTGTACATTCAGATCAGGCTGTCAGACGCACACAGCTTGTAGATGGACAGAAAGTTCATTATATGCTCCTCTTTAGGGATTAATTTGAAAAGATGTACCAGAATGACTCTGGGGTGGGTGGGGAGTGAGGAAACCACAGAGTGTGGCTGTTTATTTGCATAATCTCATTATTAGTAAATATTTCTTACATGGGACAGTTCAGGGTCATAGATCCATGAAAAACATTGGCAATTATCATGTCTACAGAGAAGTACAAGAAGTATCATGTCTAGAGAAGTACAAGAAGAAAAAAGACCAAGCAACTTGCCTATTGCCAGCATTGTCAGAAGCAGTAGGAACATACCAGAATCCTTCAGAAATCCTGTCCCTTACTTTATCAACACTTCTCCATGCTAAGCAAGATGGATTAAGTATAGACTTTAAGTTCTACTGCCTTCTAACTTCAGGGATTACAGCAGTGTGAAGTACAGCAGTGCCAGGATTCTTCCATGCTTTTTCTAGAAAAACATAATTTTTCAGGGATTTTGCTTAGTCACAGAATCACACTTGTATGATGGGTGGGTAAAGTTGGAAGGAGCCACAATGGGATCATCTGGTGCAACCTTCTTGCTCAAGCAGGATCATCCTAGAAGGTCTATTTTTTTATCTATTTTTATTTATAATGATTTTAATATATTGATATTTCATCATGCTCAGCCTTCCCTTACTCCAAGAAAAGGCAGGCTTGCTCTCAGGCATTTGGGGAACTGCCCATTACCCTGCATCAATGACCAGAACTGAGAGAGCACAGAGACATATTGCAAATATTTGCAAATACACAAATGCAGTTACAGCAAATTGGAAAATCAGACAGTGTGCCACACTGAAGCACAATTTTCACTTTCTTGATGAGCGATGCTTGATCTAGTCTTTTTTTGGTCCTGAAGTCATGATGTTTCTTGTTCTCTTCACCCAAGCCCTGGGCCATTTCTATACTTACTGTTCCATTCTGTTGATGTCCTACTAAACAAGTATTTTGAGGCCCAACACACCTGAAGATTTTGCATAAAAAGACTTTTAATCTTGAAAGAATAATTAAAAAACTAACACATCCAGGACACTTCTCCTAGCACCTCAAAAATATTAAGTTTTCAGTAGGACTGTTTGTGCCTGTGCTTGATCTTAGTTTAAAGCATATGTGAAGGAAATTATTATTACCAAGCATGAGCTGCCCATCTCCCAGTGGTGTGGACAGCTCCAAACAGTATGACTCATTCTTCATAGATCATTCTTCAGGATCTAGGAAATGGGATCCCAATAAAAATCATCAAGTGCCATCTTTGCCACTGTTAACTTTGACTACTAGATCAATATAGTGATTTTTCTTCACGTCAATGTCTACGTGTCACTGGTCTTCAATCTCATTTTCAAATGCAAAGTAGAACTGTCTGGTAAGGTTTCCTCTTGAGAAGGTAAATCACTCATCATTTTCAAGCCCTCATGACTGCAAAGTACTGTTGAAAACTCACATTAACAACCCACTTGTAGGTGGACAGATGACACAAAAGTTCATTTCAGTAGAAGGATGTGGCAGTGGCCCAACCCACCTTTGGGTTTCACATTAAGGAGGACATTCAGTGGGTGGATTTTCCTGCCCAGGACAGTGGGTCTGAGGGCGAGCCTGCAGCTGAAGAACAAACTACACCCCCGAGCTGTCAGTCCTAAATTATGCCTCCTCCCTTGTACCGCCCTACCTTCTTGTTTATTCAATTCGTTTCTGGAAAGTTCTGTTTTGTTGTAATTCCCATTACCGTTTTAACTAATCCCTCCTCAAAGCTCCTGATATTGGGTGTCTGTCACTGTTTGTCACTCTCTTATTGGCTTATCCCCTTGTTCCGCCCCTTTCCACTAGGTGTATAAAAGGTCGTGTAACTGCTTTTCCCGGTTCTTTGTTGCTCTTCATACTTGCCTCTTACTCCTCCAGACCCTCAGGGCGGAGAATAAAGACTTGGGTTGCTGCTACAGAGAGTCCGTCTTTTCTCCTTTACCTCTGCCGATCGCTACTGTAACAAGAGACTGCTGCCAGCTCCACCGAGAGCCCAGAAGCAGACTATTCCACCAGGAGTTTACACCAGGCTGCCAGGCTGCCAACTGTCCTGCCACTGGGGCACTGGGAGCGCGGCGGAGCCTCTGCCCAGTGGGCTGTGGCCTGCTCCTGCTCATCAGGCCCTCGCCATCCAATGGGCCGATGAGTTGGAGTCAGAGGGCACGTCCATGGGCGGAGACCCCAAGTAAGTGACACCCACGTTTCTAGAAGGTTCCCTTGGGCTTGAGCTGTTATTGGTTGACGGAAAGGATCCTCCCTCTTAGTTGGTTTTGATTGGTGTTCGACTGTTTGTATCCTCCCCATTGTATGTATTCCATTGGCCAAAAGGCTTATCCCCACCCATTTTGCCTCCCCTTAAAACCCCATGACAAAGCCCTGGACCCTCGAAGATTTCCCTTCTCCCTGGTTCACAATGAATTTCGTTGGACCATCTCTGGAAGTCTTCCTCTTCCTTTACCTCTTTGCCTCCAGGACTTGTTCCACCCATCCCCTTGAGGCAGGCTCCCCACACCTGGGGGCAGCTTGCCCAACATCAGCCGCCTGAGAAAAAGAAACTGACTCAATCCTTCAGGAGGGCCGCTTGACTTCCAAGTGACCATCGAGCTATCCTGAGGGGAAGCAAGCGGACATTGGAGCAAGTCGCCTGCTTGGCTTCCGGGCAGTCAAGTGGTCAGTGACAGAAGTACAAACACGTTGGATTTTTCTCATGCTTTCTTAAAGAAGAGGTCATCACCCTCCCTTCCTGGACTCCATCTCATGCATTTTTTGCACAGGTCTCATGACGCTTTGCATTATTATAAATTACTGCAGTTAGAGCTTTCAGCAGCATATTTGTGGGTTTCATTTGTAAAAGCTCAGCAAAAAGTCCATAGGGCAGTATGGAAACAGCCATGACACACAAGAGGAATGGAAGGAAGAGGTGAGAAGGAGAGGTAACACAAAATCAAAATACTTTTTCTTTCAGAAGACTGTCTTACTTCTTTATCAGTTGTATCTAAAAATTTGTGATTTACAGATCTAAAGAGGAGATTTATATTAACAAATGCTTCACTTATTCCCTCAACCAAGCTTTCTTCATCTAACTGCTGTGAGAGACTAGCAAAACTGATTTGCTAGACACAATTTGCAGTAAAGTAGTTGGGGAATGTTTTCTGAAATTAAATTAGTGACGGCAATCTCAGAGAGATATAGGTAATGAAAACATTCATGAGTGTGCATGCGACAAAAAAAAACATGTGCTTTAAGCCAAACTTGCTTTTCATTGCTCTTTTGTCACATCAGATGTTTTTATACAAAAACATAGACTGTCCATGTATTCACCACATCTGGTGTCCCAGTTTGGGTTTTTAGTGAAAACATACAAGAATGTGACAAACTTTGATTGATTAGCTAAAGTGAGTGACAGCTTCCTTCTAAGTGCCTAGACCTGATAGCGTGCACCAGCGCACAGGAACCCAAAATGTAGGTGTCAGCCAAGTGCAGCAGTGGCTCACGCTAATTTTCATCAGGAGATCCAATCTTCACATCCTGTTCACATAGACACATAGAGCTGAGCTCTGGGTTATTCCAGAAAATTGTCAGAGCCTGACTTTTATTAAAGCTCACTTTGGCTGACAAAATGCTGACAGTTTCAAAGAAAAATGCCTATAATGTTAAACAGTGTGAAAATGTTAACCAGTAGGCAATGAGTAATCTTTAAAAAATATATACTGTTTGGAAACTAATGTAATCTTCATAGTATCAGTAAAAAATAGCATGTTAAATATGTAGAGAGAAAAGTAAATTGAGTAAGATCTTTCATACTGGGTCTTGATGGTTACCCCTCTTTGTGAAGAATTACATGTTTTAACAAAACAGGCCTGGGGTAGATGGGCACAGTAACCACATTTTATATATATATGTATATTATATATATACATACACACACATATATATATATATATGTATATCTTAGAACATTAAAACATTAATTGTGTTTATAGGTATGTCCATTCTAAAATAAGCCTGGTTTCATAGAAGAATTATGTATGTTTTTCTAAGCAAAAAAAAAGGCCAATTTCTTCTCATATTTTCTTAAGTGTTGCTAGAAGATATTGGCAGCATGTTCTCCCTTTCTGGCAGGATTGAGGGTGAAGAATGAAGGTTCACTCCTCAAGAGTGTGAAAGAGATGTTCATATTTTCTGTTAAAAATAAGACCCTTAAAATTAAATTAGAGATGGGCAGAAAAGGTTTTTAATGATTTTTATCTTAAAAAAAAATATTTGCTTGTTTGCAGTCAGTGGAAAGAATCAGACAGCCAGTGTGTCCAAAATATTCCAGTAGCCTGTTGGGTATACTGTCTTCCCAGAAAAAAAAAAAATTCTCATCATGCTCCTGCCCTGCCCAGTTCAGCAGGATTTTCAATAATACTGATATAAGGTCCAGACTATTCCCTACACTCATTCATTTGTCATGCGTATGCATAGAGAAGGCAAGAAAATTCTCTCTAGAATTCCAGAAAATTAAATGCAGTAAAGTTATTATTGTTTCTCTTTTTTAAAAAAAATTGTTATTGTTGTTTTTGTTTGGTTGTTTGTTTAGGTTTTTTGTTTGGTTGGTTTGCTTTGGGTTGGGTTTGGTTTTTTTTTTTAGATCCATGCTGTCTAATGAAAAATTACTTCTGCTTAATTTCTCCAGCCTAGGCTGTCCGGACCAGCTTTCTCTTGTCAGTGTTCTCATTCCCTTCCCATACCCAGATGTCCATTCTTGAGCATTTCAGCATGAGCACCTGTACTACTAAATTTTGGTCAAAAATGCTTTGGCACCTGCCAGCTACATCTCCCACAGATGATGCTGATGCAGAGACCAGAACAGGCTGTGTATAGGGCTGTGCAATTTGGGCATCTTTCCATCATGGCTGTTGACCACTCTCTGGTCTCCTTTCCAGAGGATTTAAGTTACTAAGATAGATTTAGCCATAAGGACTGTTTTCCTTTCAGCCTCAAAACACAGCACAATCATAATAAAGGAAATTAGGAGATTGGTTCCTAATTGAATAAATTAATTAATCTTCCGCAGCCCTAATCCTGATAAATTAAAGCAGTTTAACAATATAATTTACCAAAGCTTGTCTTAATCTCTGTAAGGCCATAGATTGGTAGATACTTTCTAACACTCTCCCACAGTACTCCATCTTGGAAGCTCAAGAAAGTGGTGGACACAAGAGATATTTCTTCACTAAATGTACTCTCAGCTTGCTGACTGCATTTCATCTGTGAAGTTAAGCATCATTGAATAGGCATCATGAAGAAGCTTCACAAGAGTGGATCAAAAATAGACATCATGGGGTGATGTACACAAATTCAAAACATCTCACAGGCTTTACATTAGTACTATTCAGATTGTGGATAAATCTAATTTTCACAAACTTTTTTTTTTCTTTAAAGCAGGAGAAACATACACAAATCTATGTTAAATACTTTAAAATTCACTGAGGATTTGAAATCCAGACATACATTCACCTCCACACTTTACAGATGTTCCCTCTCTATGTTACAGTCATGCAACAGGGCTGGCTGTTGGATGATTTAGGTGCCCATAATCACATTTTGCACTTGAGCCCAGATTTCAGTCTTCTGTGCATATACTTTTCTTCCTCTCAGACTTTCCTGCAAATGACATATCCCAAGCAGCTGGCTATGTAATTGCATAAACCAAGCATACACCAACTCATCAGCTGGAAGCAACCAGATCTCCTTCTGTTCTTCTTTTGCACTACTTGGTCACAGGGTAACTAAGACACCAATTTAAAGCAGCCATGAAAAAAGCCAAATATAATCCGAAAATGTATTCCTGTTAGACCCTAGGGAATATTAATATTATTTCTCAAAATACTAGTGGCTTTCATCTGGGCTGTTTTATATTGTTCTTGTCATCCATTTCAAGATAGATTAATCCAAAGAGATACATATGCAGAGAACACCTAGTAGGATGACCAGAAAAAGAGATTACCTCTTCCAGAAGAGGTTGCAATTATGTGGTTTTTAAGCTTAATTAAAAAAAAAAAAAAACAAAAACAAAACAAAACAAACATTGTTGAATGAGGGGAGAAAGTGAAGAAAAGGTTTGTAAGTGAAAGTGGGAAGAGGTTTCTACATAGATCAGAAGACAAGAGTAGATGGAGAGAAAACAAGGAAAAATTGTTTATCCTATGCAAGAATACAGGAATAATAAAAATGGGATTAATTGGTCACAAATAAATTCAGGCTGAAAGCAAATTTCCTAGCCATCACAGCAGCACATTTAGGAACAATTTTAAGTTATAACAGAATAAAAAGCAAGAGTACAAATATTCAAATTAATTTGATGGAAGAGCTCCTTCAAAGACTAGACCTCATCAGGCAGTTTATGGGCACATTTACCCAGTCCCTGATGAAGGACATGACCAGAGCTGAAGACACAAAGAAACTTCCGTTTTTTGCATATATTTGTCATTTGAACCCTGTGCTTAATGTTATCATTCTAGCAGTCATTATCTGTCAGGTCCCAAATGTGAAACAAAAGTTCCCTGTCACATTCTGTCTAGAAAAAGGTATGATGACCCAAGAAGAATATATGCAAGTGAATAGAAATGCTATTTTTAGGTATGGATATATATACATTAGCAAAAGAAGGCATCCCCCAATTCTAGTATTGATTAATGAACAGAAGCCCTCCGAAATAATATGTGACTGTTTTAGATGAAGTGCTAGAGAAAAAGCAGTCGCAGTGCTTGAGCTGATACACCAATCTCTGTTTCAAATTGCTCTGATGTCAGTTCTTATGCAGTTAACATCAGTTTAGCAAGTGGGAAAAGAAAGGCTGAGGATAGTGAGAGAGGACACATATAAAAATTCTTGCAGCAAGATTAGCTTGTTTTATGTATGAAACCTGGTGTTTTGTTGTTTGTTGGTTTTGGGGTTTTCCCCGGTCTTCAGCTAACAGAAAAAATGTAAAGATATTACTTTATGATGATCACTGAAAGTGTGTAGTAATTCAAAATTCATTTTGACAATTCGTTAGCTGATGCAGTTCAGATATAATGAAGACATCTCACTTGCTAGATTGCACACTATGCCTGCAGAATTATGCAAATTAAAGAGCTATCAGTCTAAGTTAAAATTTCACCATTAAAAACTTTTTTTTCCCATGTGCCTTTTAATAGCTTTTTTCTACTGTATATGTTCTTCTTCCTTTTATTGATCTGCCTCTACAGATTTGATGTATTAGAGTGTAAAAAATTTCTGATTTTATTATTTTAGCATCTCTTTTGGGAACTTGTTACTGTTTAGCTCAGTAAGTCATATCAAAACTCCTCCTGAATACAAAGCCAATAGTGATGCCACAGTTCATCAGTAGGATACCCTGCTGTGAACAATGTCAATAGGGGTTATATCCTGCTCTCAGAGGATGTTTACAGAAATCCTTATGCAGAAAACGTTATGGATGACACAGCCACACTGGTTTGGGGTTGGATTTCTTGGGATTGGGCTGCAGAGTAATTTCTTCTTAGATTGCAAAGCTTGAACATAAATCTCAAAGGCAAAGGATGGTAAATCCAGTCTCTCAGCTTCGCTTTTAGTGGCCATCATCATTGCTTTCTGTCTTTGTAACCACTCTTCTACCTTGTAGTTTTGCTTTTCTTGTTTCATTCCTCTCTTCAGCATACTCCTTATTTAACCTCCCTGCATCTTCTTCAGGACAGTTTTCACCCTACGCCTCCTCTAAATAATTTCGCCAGTGCTGCAGGGTTTATAGCTGCAGTTGCTAGAACATCTTATTGGGTTACAGCTGGCAGAGGTAATGGGGGACCCTCTAATGTCAACTACTGTACAGGGCACCAGTAAAAGAACAGAAAATCATTCTCAAAAATGGGGTCAGTGATAGGTACAACAGGAAACCAGAAATATTATCCCCAAAAGGTGCTTACATGTGTATATGTAATGATCCAGCTAGTGAGAAATGTCTTTGCCCAAGTTAAGGTGCAAATGAGACCATATGCCAAATTCAGTGATACAGATTTTATTTACCAATGATTATGAGGTAGAGAGATAGAAAAGAATAAAAAAGTGAGGGTGGGGTGGATGGGAGGGAGAGTGATCAAGCAGAAGACAATTACCATGCATGGATACAGGGGTGTCCCCTTGGTCCTTCTTCAGCCTGGTCTTCTCAGAGGTGGGGATCCCAAGGTCATGCAAAACTTTTTATTATTTAGCAAACAACAGAATTAATGCTTATTGGCTACAGACTTCCCTTACGCTTTTGTTTAAATTATTGCCTTGCCTCTAATGCTAACTACTCCCATTCTGAGTCTTCGTCCTTTTTGAGTCAGTGGGTTTCTTGAATCAGTGGATTGTAATGTCCCCCCACCAGAATTAGCTTTTACCCTGTCATAACTGATTTCAGCACACTTTCTGAGTTGGCTTTTCTTGTGGCCCATAAGTTCTGCATCCTTTGGGTTCATTACCAGGGTACATTCTTCTGCCCAAGCTTTGTTAACCTTTTGTTAACGTTTTGGTCTACACTCAAAGAACAGTACACCTTTATCTTACATCAAGTTCCCACTGTGGTGGCATAACATACAGTCCAAGTTGTAGGTATTCATGGAATCATATTTCAGGGGAGTGTTAAATGGTCGTTGGTGGTCACAGACGCTATCTGTCCCATAATTTGGGATGAAATTTGTTTGACTGGAGATAGGTGTTGGAGTTTCTTTACACAGTTTGTCACAGCAGGAATTTTTGTCTGGATGCATTACCCAGGACCCAGCTAACCAGATCTTGCCTTCACCAAGCCTGAAGATAATGTCACCCTATCACTCTCTTCTGTGCTTATCTCATGACAAAGTCCTTCTGTGGCCTTATCAGTGTTTGAGACAGGCAACTGTGTCATTTACATCCTTACAGTGTGTAGGTGTAAACACAGCCTCCCTGATTCACCTTAAAGTACGTTTTTAGATGTAGAGGATCACATAGGGATTGAGACAGATTTTATGAAGTTCTGATCTATTAGCAGATAAACTTCAGCTATCAGAAGATGGAGCTCATAAGGCAGGAAGCACCTTTATTTGTGTGCCCTAGAGAGCAGAGACAAACTGGTTTTCTAGGGAAGGCCCCCTACCATCTATTGAATGGCCACTTACATTCCCAGCTGTGCCCAAAGTCATGGAAATTTCTAGTACTTTATTTAATGGTGGCATAAGAGAGCTTCTTTCATGAAGCAACACTGTGCTGATGTTAAAAATGACACTGATTTTGCTCAGTTTCTGTAGTGTCAAGAACCTGCCTTTCTGCCCAGGCTGTCCCATGCAGGGTGTGAGAGAGCACAGGTAGCAGGCTGATGTCCTGGTGCCAAGGCACTGGGACTGAGATGCAGCGGACTTTGTGTTGGCTTTCTGATTCCTGCCAGCCGCTGCTTGTTGCCAGACAAAGAGCTACCAAGACCCTCAGGCGTACCCTGGGATTTTATTCACCACCTGAGATGCTCATTTTGATGAATTAAAAGCAGCTAATTAATCCCACCTAATGAATCTTACAGCTAAAATTTATTATCCATATCTAAATCACCTGCCAATGAATCAAACCAGCTTTATGCTTTTTTGGAAACCAGAAGCGATGCCTTTTGATGGCAGTTTTCCAGAGATATAAATGCATTGTAATAAAGCTGTGGATTATTTATAGATATTATTTCCTTTGGTTTGCAGCTTATGCTTTTGTGCCTGCATCTATGTATTTGTACCTTTTCACTTTCTGAGGAGCTACAATGCAACTCTGAATGCCAAGGTACACACTTTCCTCTGCATAATATCTTACCAACAGTTAAACACTCATTTATAACCATTGTGTAAGAAGCTATTTAACCTATGATTTATATTGAGGCATGAAAAGAAGAAATGGAGTGAGGTGAAGATACAGGTAGAAAATACATTGGTGGAGGCAGGGGAGGGCAGAACAAGCCAGCTTTTGATTTAGAAAATATCCTTAGGCAATCATATTCTGAAGTATGGAAAAATGCAAAATATTTAGGATACCATGTACAATATAATGAGTGTTTAGTGTTTTTTGTGGTTGACCAGTTTTCCCATGACTAGCTAGAAGGAAAGTAAAAAGGGAAAAAGCCTAGAGGCTCTTCTCAGAAACCGAATCAGGGTTTTTCATTGATTTTCCATAGTTCATGGCTCTGTCAATCCCAAAAAAACACAAACAAAAAAGCAGTATCATGGAATTTCAAGCACCTGGCTGATTTGAATGAATCCAGCTAAAAAATCAAAACATGTACTGCGAAAAGTAGTGGTGACATTTTTGCTGACATCCTGATCTCTCTCTTTAAGCATTTATACCTTGATCATTGCTGATACTCTGAATTATTTTCTCTGCTAACTTCAACATTTTCACACAAATAGCAAATTTAAATAAACAGTGCATTTCCATTGGAGCTATACAGCCACAAAAAACCAAATTGCAGAAGTTTCCAATTTTATTGGAAATAGACCGCTTTCTGGGAACAAGATACAGTCAAAGAATGAAGAATGCTTCTTGCTTTTTTTTGCAAGATATAGAATGACCAAAGACAGTGGATAGTTTAATGCAACAGGAATTGCACAGCTCTGCTTTTTATTCTTGTTTAGATGATACTGTTGCAGAGTTTTTACAAATAGTTTTAACTCTATTTGTACTTTAAATATTATAATATTCATCATCTATAAATTAGAACCACACCTATATTATGGAGCAAAAGATGCTAAGAAAGAACATGACTAACATTCAAGGAATGGAATAGTTTGCATTCTCTTATAACTTAATATACAAGCAATAGCTTTTACATGTTTATAGAATAATTTCATAGTCAGTTAAATAAAGCTTTTGCTAACATTACTGCTATAATTTCTAAGCACATATGGATATAAGTATGAATGCTCTTTTTAAAATATTTATGCAACTGTGTATTTAGAAATGAACTGCTCTTTAGCAAATGAGTGTTAGTGAGCCTGTCAAAACACTGTTAGTTCTTTTATGGTTACTTGTATTTAATTTTCTACGTGCTACAATAAAAAGATTTAAATGATATGGCAAACAGCTAGTGATTTCTCTACAGGGCTTATCACACTACTTTATTAACATAGCATACAGATTATCAAGCAGCTGAGGTTATCCTCCAAGAAAAGGTAACCACAAGCAACTTCCTTCACAAATTCATGACTGCCCCAAATACTAAAAGCCAGTGATGTGTAGGAATTAAAAAAAAAAAAAAACCCCTAAAAAAAAGGAAAAGAAAAAAAAAAACCTTCAGAACTCCTTCCCTGATAAATGATAGGAAAGTTTGACAGATCAGAACGATACGAAGCAGCCTAAAACATTTGGCACAATGTGTGTCTGGCATACAGAGACTGCTTGTCAAATGCCTATGACTCCATACAGCAGCTAGGGACCCTATGGAGCAGCAGATGGACCATTAAGGTAGTATTAATGTAGATGCCATCAGTTTTCAGTTCTGACTGGGACATACTCTTTAGAACTATGAGCAGCTGCTGCCATTTATTGTGACAGCTTCCTGCTAACTTTTGCCAACTGGCACAATCTGACTCTTTGTACCTGAGCTATTAAATGTGTGACTTCCACCGTTTTATTCCTCCAGAGAACTGTTTTAATAATCCTCTGAAGAAGGAGTAAGGCATTTATCATCAAAGTTAATACACATACCATACAGTTCTATTGTCCTTTCACACTGCTGTGGATTTTACATCAGGAGTAAGCATAAGCAAGCTTCCCATGCTTTACACAATGCCTGAAATAGGCAATGGCGAGTTCTTAAACTGCAATTAAATGAACTGCATTTCAACTCCTGTTTTAGATTTAGCTTACCTTTCAGGGAGGGGAAAAAAAATAAAAAAAGCATGTTTCATTTCATTAATACACAGAAAGAAAAGTACTTTGAAAAGACTATGAGTCTTGCTGTAAATGAACATAGGTCAATATTACAATTATGAAGGGATTTTTGAACACCCGCTGGTCTACTTAATATCTAAACATTTCTTTTGTGGCAAGCAAAGCTGTCCATCCTTGTAATGTCTTTACTGCATAGCAGGAAAAATGTATTATAAATGATAAGTGATCATGTATTTGTTATCGCTTGCACTATAATTTTAGCAAAATATGCAACAATACTACTGGCAGAAAAAAACCACCCTGTTGTATATGTCTTTGATCCAGCTAGACTTCTAGGGATACATTACATCATTTGATTGTGCCAAACAAGAAAGCTAACAGTACAGCACAGCATAAGGTTTGACATACAATGAGAACTGCAGCTAGTCATTATAAAAAAAATGGCTGGCAGACATTCATTATGCTGAGCTAACACTCTTCTGCTTCAAATCTTCCTGCAATTGGACTAATAATGTATGCATGGACTTCTATTGCAGAACTTAGTTGCATGATGCTACACTAGCCATGTATACATATGTAATGTCCCCAAAAATAAATCTATGTGAGAAAAAAAAACCCATTTAAAAATATCTGTGCAATGGATATGTGCAATGGGAGCCCTACACACTATTGAAGATACAGAGGATAAAAGTGTGGAGCCCGCACATATTTGGAAAATTACAAATCAAACATAACTAAATATTAATAGAAATCCTTTACCTTTCATATGAGGAGAAAACATTTGAAACAACATTAGTGGTTCCAGTAGAAAATTAAATCCTGAATATTGGAATGATTTCACTTCCAATATAAGTTAACTTTTACATGTACTGTGCATCACACACATAGACTCTATATTAGAATTCTTTTCAGCTATATTTTTTATAGTATTACACATTCTTTGAGTGAAAGTTACCATAAAATTTTCATTCTTTTGATCCATGTCAGAACCTAAGCAATTGTCCAGTGTGCAGAATAATACTCGTTCTAGGAAATTAGGGTTATGCAGAGTAACGCAAGTGGAATAATATCAATAATATCAATAATATCAAGGAATTTAGAAAATCTCAATATTTAATAGGATTAAGGACTTACACCCTGATTTTAGTGGTTTTCTCAACAGCAAATAGCAGCAATATGCTTAAAAATCATCAGATAATGGCCCTAAAGGTGATGCACTAGAAAGGATCTTTGTTCAAGAAAGACCTTTATCATACACTCAGCTTCAAATGCCTGCTCAAGACCCATGCATAAAAAAAAAAAAAAATCAAACAAACAGAAAAACAAAAAAATAAACAACAAGTAAAGCATTTGCTTAAAAGCTGTTCTGGATGGAAGCCTGGGGTGGGAGGTGGTAGGGAGGGAAGGAGAAGTGGAGGCAGAGGAGAGATGGGAGGTAAAAGTCGATGGGAACTTACATGCAATGAGTACCCAGACATTACAAGTACTTACCTTAGCTAGCTAAGAATGCACTAAGTGAAATAATAGATAACATTCAGCTTTAGTTTAGTAAATGCCCATTCAATCTTTAAGTACTTAATGCAGAAGATAACTCACATGTACAGCAAACTGCTTATGCAGTATCAGAATAATACTTCCTGACTTTACTAACTGTACTTAAAACAGCCCATCATGAGTAGTATTACTCATAATACACTCATTCTCACATGTGCCAATGAACAATCTGTGGGATCTTTTTTTTGTTTCTATAGGATGTACAAATAAATAATATATGTACTTATAGGAAAAAAATCCATAAACAGAAAATGAGGTTCAAGAACCTGGATTTGATAAGTATCCCTTTGAGATTATGAACTTAATTATGTGGAGACAGAAAAAGACTCAGCTGATGTGTTTTCCGAAGCCATCACTGACACTGAGAAGTTGAACATATGAAAAAGATTCTTCCAGAAATATTGTAACATAAACTACATAGAATCATTTAGGTAAGAAAGATTTTTGATGTCATTGAGTCCTTAGCTAATCCATTTTAAATCCTTTGTATATACTCAACATGGCAAAGTAATGGGACATTAATTGTTTATTAACTTTCTACAGCTTATATAGAAATTATTTTTCTACATGACTACCACAGTTTTTACACACTGTGTTGTACTCTACTCCACTGTAAACCAAGCATAAGAATAAAAATCACTTCATGTAAGAACTCAATTCAGGTTTTAAGCACAAGTAGTAAAACACTCCCAGGTTATAAAATTGAAAATTGGCTCAAATTACAGAGCACTTTTGTTGCAAGGACAAATATACACAGTCTAGTTTCAAACCTAAAAAAGTCCAGTAGAATTTTATAATTTCAGAATTTTTAGACAACATTCCTTTCTTAAAGATACAACAAATAAATATGTGAGTCAAGTTTCGTCTTGTTTCTTACTGAGCAATCACATCGAATGAATGCTGCAATAATTACAAAGTTTTTACTAAGAACAAGATTTTCAATCTATTAATTTAGACAACTGATTAACATGTGGCTCATGAGTTGGAGCAGGGGGAGAAATAGAGAAATTGCTCTTAATTTAGGAAATACTAATCTTCAAAATTTTATCTGATTTTAAATTGCTCAGTACTAAAATAGCTGAAAACAAGATGTTCCACCCAAAATTCAAACTCAGCCCTAAATTTTTGATATATTAAAATACTTGCTTCCTCAGTAATAATCTGCATGTATTTTCCATTGCACCTGATAATATAAAAAATAATGTGTATCAGCAGAATATTTGGAAACATTATGAAAGAAAGAGGGTATGTATATCTGTGTGTATGTATAAAAAACCTTTTCCCCATTTATCCCCTTTCTTTATTATTTTTGGACTTAGGAGTCTGAATACAGTGTTATATTTGATTTTATTATTTTTAATTAAGATTACCTCTCTGATAGTCTTTCAAATATGTTAAGATTATGGTCACAATTTAATTCTCTGAGCAAGAAGTTCACAGTATGAAATTACTATCACAAATGGCCTGGACTGGCACCCATACCTGCAATTCCTAGCACAGAAGACAAGAACTTGGTTGTGAGTGGGAAAAATGACCTTCTGGAGTTTCTGGCTCAAAAGCTGAACTATATTGGTAAATAAGTGTGAAAAATCTCTACATCTACATCTAAGTGCATAAAGATGGGTCAGACTTAGGAGTTCCATCCAGACCACTATCCAGTGATGAAAAACAGGTGTCTGAGGAAGGGAAAGCACATGATACTTCCTTCAGCAAACTCCCATGGAAGTTTCAGCATCGGGAATACCAGAGACAGAATTGTCATTGTGTTTAACAGCCTTTAATGAAAAGCTCTTTCATGAAATAAAAGCTATTGCTTTTTAATTTGGGGAAAAAAGTTTCCTCAAATTTTGTACTGAAAATGTATTCTACCTTTGGTTTTGGTTTTTTTAGGTGTTTAGCTGCTAATTTCATTCAATTATCCCTAGTTTGTATAATTATAAAAAATTTGGTTGATAAATTTCTTTTTATCATGTTATTCATGCTTCTGTCATGTCTTGGCCCCATCAAGAAAAAGATGAATCCAAGAAATGAGTGAATAAAAAAAAATGTAAAACTACTAATTTTAAGGTGCATGATCCCATGTCCAGCTGGCCACACAATCAGCACCAACACAAATACCGAAAAAGGAACTTAAGCTCATGTGGGAAGTGGACAGGACGTCCCCTAAAACATACATACAGCCCATACATACAGCAAGCTGTGTTGATCAGAAAATGGGAAAGCACAGTGGCTACGCACGGCCTATACATTGATTTTCTTCACACTTTTCCTGAGTTTGGAGATCTGTTGGTTGGAGGAACAAGACATGGCTTTGGTTCTCAGCCAGGCAAGGCTATCTTCTCTCGAACAGAAGATAGAGGCCACGCAGGATCTGCTTTGCACTGCCATACATAAATGATTAGAATATAATCTTCACAATACAAACAATAAGCAATTCTCTGCACTCTCTTCCCACCCCTAGAAACAAAAGAATGTACTGTCTTCTATTTTCACCCTCCCCAACCCCCAAATAGAGTTCAAAGGCTTACAGGTGATTTTAAAAAATACCAGCTTTTCATCAATGTGCATATTTTACCAGTTTCAAAAGCATATTAATATCCTTTGTGACTTCAGTTAAAGTAAACAGAAATAATTGGAAAGGTGACAGATAAATTATTAGAAGACAGTATTTAGGATATGCAATACAAGCTAAGGAAAAAAAAAAAGAAGAAATTCTTCTCAGATAAATAATTTAAAAGAAAGTAACACATTTACTTCAGCACGAATGGTTTATTTAGGATAAGATTTTTCATACATGTATACTTTGTGTACTTTGGAAACATAAGTGAAAAAAAGAAGTATATCCTCATTTTGTACTAAGCCACACACACAGCTATTTATTTTGGTTTAAATTTTAACCAAAAAAATAACAGACATTAGTACGTGAAATGTTGAAATAGCTGTCTCTAACCACTATTAATGAAATAGTTCTCTGTAAACTATACATTCTACTAGGCTGATAATTATCTCTGTATTAATCACTGTACATTATATCAAATAATGGCAATTACTCTAAGGTAGATGTTTCAAGCATGTCCAAAATGGTATTACAAAGATAATTAAAAGCCTAGTAGTCTTTTGTTTAGTTAAAGTGTACTTTCCTCCTTAGAAACCTTTTACCACTTCCAAAGTCAAAGGATTCCTCTCCTTTTGCTGAGGGCTAGACAACATTTATAATTTATTTTCTTCCACAATTAAGTAGATGAAACTGATGAAAATCTGTGAAAAGAACTAGCAAACACATGCAATAGAGCTTTAATAAATAATAGTGAATGCATTGGTGCCTATATATGAGGTGTATTCAACTGGAAAATGTTTGATTCACACAATTTACAAAAATAAGCTTCCTAGTTATTTTGTTACCTGAAGTTGTGTTCCTTGCCTCAAGCAGGAACCATATTTTGCAAAGGACATATCTCTTGACATGTATGATAACAACAGATGGCACAGACACACCTGGAACTAATAAATAAAATGCATTCCTCTGCTCAAGGTAAAACATCCTATCTCATAATATGAAAGCTTGCAACATGGATTTGGACACCGTAATGTCACATATTACATATATTATCTCTGTGCTGTCTCTGCTCATCAATTGTGTTTGTTGTCAGAGGCTGTGCTCCAAAAACAAAGACAGTGGGAATGCGTAGAGCTGTGTGACACGTCAGTGGAGGAACAGGCATGTCACATACCTGCAGCTTCAGTGGTGGAAAGCCACCAAGCTGTGCCATGTCACCACTACCTTCTGCAAAATCTCAGTTCAAAGAAAGGTGTGTGACATGTCTGCCTCACACTTCAAAGACACATATGCCACGTGGCAAAAGCTGCTGCAAGCCCCTTCTCATGTTTTGGATCAGCATTTTATGCTTGGTTTTTTATTCCTTCTCCCACATGGTGCTAATAAATGGAGGAAAATCGTTTCCATTTTACACACCTGCAAGCATCAGATTTCAAAAGCTAGTGTCAGACCTGTCACCTTGCATGTATATGCATTTTTGACTATTCACACAAGAGTCTGGCTTTTGCATCCCATTGTGCTAAGCTGGCACTTTTAAGAACACAGTTTCTTTAAGTAGTATTGAACACACACGTGCAGATTTGGGCATCATGGGAGGATACACAGATTTTATTTAGTGGAAATACGTTGTGGGGTTTATCCAAAATATGTGAGGCAGTGGTATGACCCTCCTACCAGCAAAATTAGTGATGCTGAACTAGAGGCAATAAAATAAAATTGATTTACATGAGTTGAACTTTTCACATACCCCTTTGCATAATGCATGTAATGAAACCTTTAATCAACCTTCAATTACAGGATGGCCCGGGTCTAAAGTAGTATCTTACGTCTGAAAGAAAAGCCTCCTCATTGATATTTTCACTTCAGAGAGGAAAATATTTTCATCATGGAGAATACTCAAACACTTTGGCATAACATTTTAGGAAGCAGGTTAAGTGCTGCTTTCTGAGATACATACAAATAAATTAGGAAATGGGACATATACTGTTCTAAAGGACATTGTATACTTTTGTAACTGTTAACAGTTCTTATTATCCCCTTCATCAGTCAAACTTCTGAACTATGGAATATTGCCTAAGAACATCTTACCATCACCACTGGAATTCCCTTTGAATTGAGAAAGTATGGATTTCCCAACATGATGCCCTTTTGAGACAATTCTACCCACGCATAAAGACAGACAGTCACGCAGCACTTCAAATGGTATGACAGCTTTCCTGGACCATGTGCAGCTTGAGGAATGGCATTCACAAGGAGAACTCCCTGGGAAACAAAGGCTTCCAGATTTCAAATTACACTGCCTTGCAAAAGAGAGGCAAGGTTGTGCAGAGAAACTAGGTGATGCAAATGGTCACACCAACAAGTTTCTGTGGGGTACCTTCAGGATGGAATTATACCAAGACAGCGGCCCGTATGCAAGTTTCTTACCCTTTCATAACTACCATTTCTTTTACCTTTTTTCTTAGCCTGATGATAGATATGATTCGCATGCACTGCAGTTCTAATCTGCTTCATATTCTTACACTCTTATTCCTGGTCGTAATAAGACAGTTTCTGAAATAAACACCGTTTTGTCTTCATCTTACACTTTTCCAAAATTTTACATTACTTTAAAAGTAGAATTTCTAAAGATTTCTAACAATGTGTTTCAAAACATTATTTTCTATAGTGACTTTTTTGGGAATAAACTAATGCTCTGGAGGATCCATCTGAATATGAGGAAGAACTTTCCTGTGCAAAAGACCCTTGCTGGAAGTATTTAAGAGCTCTCTGGGTGTACTCCTGTGCCATGTGCTTTAGGATGACCCTGCTTGAACAGGGCATCTGTGATTCCTGTAGCATGTTAATTGGGCAGCACTTGCAGCTATGCTTACATCACACGGGAGTGCACATCTAAGATTGAAAGAGTCAAGCAAACTCACTTCTGCATGGTATTAGAACCATTCTCTTATGCAGGTGAAAACTCTGTCAAGGGTGAAGAGCTGATGCTCAGAGAGTTGTTGTACTGCTCTATGCATTTACCCATGAGCCAAGTTCTTGATTTCATGTGGAGGAGATGCCAAACAAGTGAAAACCTAGAATACTTCAAAATGGTACCTTGATATTATTTTTGTCTGTGTGTGCCATTACGGATCTTTCTATAAGAGAGAACTATATATACAGATATCCATATTTATGCATCCATACATTTACCTGCTGGACTGAATCTAGAGGATGGCCTTGAAGGAGCACCTCTGGTATGGAGACAGGCTGAGGGAGTCAGGGTTGTTCAGCTTGGAGAAGAGAAGGCTCCAGGGAAACCTTAAAGAACATTCCAGTACCTAAAGGGACGACAAGAAAGCTGGAGCAGGAATTTTGAGAAGGGCATAAATGATACAACAAGAGATGATTGCTTCAAATTGAGAGAGGACAGGTTTAGGTCATTAGGAAGACATTAAGAAGAAATTCTTTACTGTCAGGGTGGTGAGGCACTGGCACAGGTAGCCCAGAGAAGCTGTGGATGTCACATCCCTGGAAATGTTCAAGGCCAGGTTGGTAGGTTTCCCTGCCCATGGCAAGGGGTTTGAAACTGTATAATGTCTAAGGTCCCTTCCAACCCAAACCATGCAAGGATTCTGTGATTTTTAATAGAGAAAACAGAAACAAAGCTTATGCCTCCTGAAAGCTGCAGCTACCTGGATATTTTGACGATTTGTTTTATTTTGCATGGGCACAATCCAGCCATTACATATGTCAATAAATAGATTTTCGCTGAACTCAACAAGATTCATTATGCTTTTGATATTTATGGAATTTTGTTTCTATAAGCTGGCAAGTTCAGTGGCTTCAGGGATGTTATTTTTGTATATATAGCTTTAATAACATCAATTAACTGAATAACTTCATTCCTATTGCTCCAGATCTCTCATTAAGTCATATTCCTTCTACTAGTTCTAATTCAGCCATAGTTCTCTCAAAAGTCATGTAATACCTGAAACTTCTGTTGTTGCCATCACAATGGTTTTATCATGTCTCTGTGCCCAACACCACCATTTCTTGAAGAGACTTATTACTTTTCAAATACAACTGAGCTAAGATCCAGCCCTGTATCTAACATCATATTGTTTGTGTCTTAAAAGTAGAAAAAAAAAATCTTAGTTCTAAATTTCTAATTCTGGTCTTACGTAATAAAAATATTGTCCCAGCAATAACATTACATCAAATTTAATACCTTTATTATAAGAGTTAAGATTATTCTTTTTTTCAAAATATGCTCACTTAAGCCATTCTAGTTTTAACCTAAGACCAAAATGTTGTAAAGTTCCCTTTTTTACTAACACAACATATGTGTCAAAAACACTGTTAAGCTGAAGGCTTCTTGCTGTACAGAATTGATGTAGAAATGATTTATACAAGTACAATATCATAAGGGCAAGTAAGCAAGCCATCAAGTCTCAGGAGAGCAAGAAAGCAGAAAGTTAGGGAAATATGAGCATAGAAAACCCAAACATCATCTCATTCAACCATCATTCATATGGAAAAAACAATCAGGCACAACTTACTTATACAAAGTATATCCTAGAGGGATGCTACCATCTTATCATTCTTGTAAGGCAGAAATCTGACCACTGTTCCTCAGGAAGAAAAGCTCCCCATAACCTCACATATTTTCTTCCAAGACCTTCTGGGGCACAAGCAAGAAACAACAAGAAAAAAGCTGATCTCTCTGCATTTAACCCTGACAGAGCTGACTGAATATCAGGTACTTTTTATATTTCCATAAAAAAGGCTATGAACCTCAAAGTCCATATCTGCCAAATATCTAGAAAAAATTGAATATATTTTATTAAAATAAAACAAATAAACAAACAAACCCTACAAAGAACAATTGTAAACTTATTTCCCAAGATATTATTGAAATTACAAGGATTCATTAATAGGCTTACACATTTAAATAGGACCATTTAAAGAGAATAGCTTTTGCTTGTATAGATCTCTTTTCTTCTCATAACTACAAAATATATCTGAATAGAGCATCAAAGATGGCCTTTACATACCTCAATGTACTATGACTGATTTCATCCCAACAAAGCTATTTTTTCAGGATTTCTGCAGCACAGAATGCCTAGGGTCTGTCTTGGGGTGGTTTTCTATTCCCATGATCATCTGCTCTATGCCCAGAAATGGTTGCTGGAGCTTTAAGGTGGGTCCAGGGGGAGGAGGGAGCCTTGGGACTCTAGCGTGGGCTTTTTCAAAGCCTCGCTCCCCAGGTGTCCATAGTGCCAGGTGGACTTTGTTTGCTTAGACAGCTTGGTTTTTGTTAGCTTAGGCAAGAAGGGTTTTTTCCTTTCCCTGCCCTTGGAGACTGTGACATCAATTCCTTGGTGGCCTTTTTGTGAAGTGAACTCTTCGGTTTGGTTTTGGTCCAAGATCAGAGAGGACAAATCGATGGGACGCAAATCAGCCTGGGACTGGTGGGATGGCAACGGGCTGCATTGTCCTGGCCACAGACCACAGAAAAGCTGTACCAGCAAGAGAAAGGACACCAAATCCACCAGCTTCATGTGCTATCAAGAGGGGACCCACACCAGAGATCCACCAGGTTTTGCCCGATCTGCTGCATGAACCCTTTGGTTTTCTCCCTTCCCTGAGACATGACGCGTTGCCATTATTTGTTCCTCCTTTTCCTTTCCCTGGCATTTTGGGCTTTTTTTGTTCCCGTGTGGTTTGTGTGGTTATGGGGGGGTAACGTTGGACAATTCAATATCTAGCTTTTATTTTTTTTTTTTCATGCGATGTGGGCACTCTGTCAATAAACAGTTGTGTTTTGTCACTTTCATCCACTAATGTTAATCTCATAACAGGCAGACAGGGATTGTTGGAACCCTGTTTTCAGAGGAAATACTCATTCCAGAACATTTTCCTTCTAAATTTGTCTCTAAACCGAGAAAGGGTCAAAATATCAAATTCATTAATTTAATGGAGGAACAGTCTTCACTAAAAATTTTGCAGTTTTGGAAAGCCTACTTTCTCCAAAAGAAGTACACTCACATTCAGCTTCTTAATTATATTCTGTAAGTCAATATGGGCAGTCATGTGAAGTCTTAAATGTTTTTAAAGTTTTCTGGTTTTCTTATATATTTCAGAAAGCTTTTACTTTCATTCTTTGCCATCACTAGCACTGAGGAAGCCAGACGATGTCATTGTCAGGCCACTCCAAAACACCGCTGAAGTATCAATGCAATTGGGGAAGATTTCCTCCCTAAGAAAGGAGGTAAAAGTCAACCCTATCTTCAAATATGGCAAAAGAAAGACTAAAGGAGATAAAGTTTCATCAGTCTTATCTTGACTCGAGGGAAGGTGAGTGACAATACCCTCATGTAGGGTAACTTCTGAACACGTTAAGGATGTGAAGCTGATGCCATGATGAATTTTGTCTTTTCTTTTATACCCCTGTTATACCTTTTTGCAACTTCTGTATTCTTGGTGCTTTTTTGCCTACATTCTTAGACTTGTTTGTTAAGCTAAGAGACTAAACATTTTAGAGGCTTCGTAGTTAGGGTGCCAGGGTGCCCAAACCCCAAGGTCCTCTCCAGAACACATTTTGTACACTAAGATGGAACCATCCAGGGGAAGGTTCCTTGAGAGGGGGGGCTCATTTGAGCCTCTCATTGGGGAATATTTGATGGATATGCTAATTAATAAGACCTAGAGTGTAAGACCAGATCTAGAAGAGGGAGACTTCGCGGTGGTGATGGTGAGGTGCACAGAGGTGTATTCGACCAGTTCGTGGTGCACCTAAGGATCCTTACAATAAATACCAAGGTAAAACCCTTTTTCCCCTTCTAACCATGTTCGCCTCTTGATTTTTAAGACCAGGAAAGGCATCAAAGCTAATTAGGAGTGGTTGGCAAGGATTCATAAAGAAGAAATGATGCTTGACTAACCTGATAGACTCAAAATTATCATGAACCAGCAATGAGCCCTCACAGCAAACACCAATAGCCTCCTGTGCCACGTTGGGCAAAGAGTCACCAACATGAAGGAGTTGAATCTTTCTCTCTGGTCAGCAGTGATGAAATAGAATGCTTTTGGTCTTTTTGGCTTTTGTCCAGGTGTTGGCTTTCCAGTACTTGAAAGAAATGGACATACTGGAGTAAATCCAGGAAAGGGACACAGGAAAGATACTAAGGCACCAGAACATCTTTCATAGTCTCTCAAGGAGAGACTGTGAGAGCTGGAACTGTTTCGAGACAGACAAGATAGGGTGCCAGGGGAATCTTGTCACTATTCACAAATACCTGATGGAATACAGAAGAAAGCGACAAAGCTAGCAATGCCCAGTGACAGGACAAGGGTCAATGGGCACAAACTGAAGGACAGGAAATTCCATTTGAACATAGGAGAATGTTTTTCTGCTCTAGGGGTAATCCAGCATTAAGACAAGTTGCCCAGAGATGCTTTGGAGTCTCCAGGAGCTGATCAAAACCTGACTGGACACAGTCCTCAGCAACCTGCTGTAGCTGACCCTGTTTTGAGCAAGGGGGTTAGCGTCAAGGGTCTTCAGGGGTCTCTGCAGGCTCTAACCATTCTGTGATTCATATCTGTTAGGTATCAGATACTTCTAGACACACCTACTAGATTAGGAGGTGTCCAAGAAGAATAAAGGAATAACATGAAGTTATTTCTCCAGACAAAATGTTACAAAATAGAAATCATATATCATATATATGTGTGTGGGGTTTGAGCATATTCTTCAAAAGCATGAAAATTCAAAAATGTCAAGTTTAACTGGGAATATGTTGCCTTTTCTTTCGTACATTTTTATTGTAAAGCAACCACCATCCCATAGGAATGTCCTCAACCGGGAGGTATTCATACATTCAGAATTTCGCAGAAAGCCAAAGTGGATCAAATTGAGAACATACAAATGGCATTATACCCATGGGTTGAACAGAACATTTATAACTGTTATTGTCATTAGGACAAAAACCATTAGTTCAACACCAGAGAGCTGCTCTATGAGTGAAGTCCATGAATTTTGCCTTCATGAGTTGCTATACAGAATGTGACAGAAATTATTAGGTACTGCAGCTAATTAGTCCAGCTTTTTCTTCCAATCTCACTTTTGTTATTACAGCTGAAACATTTAAATCCACCAAGAGAAATTGACAATGTCTTTTCATACCATAATTCAAACACAGCCACGCAAGTCGCTAACCAGCCAACAGATGCATATTGTTTTTTGCCTGCACATGTGCAAGTAATGTTTCTTGAAGGGCAAATGTAACATTAGTTTGTGCTCCTATTATAGTTCATCATAATGTTGTCACTGGAGCTCTTGCCTCAAACTAAATATTGATTTTTAATTTTTTAAAAGATTTCATTGTCACTGAGCATCTTCAACTATATTTTCCGGTGGCACAGTAAGTGGTATTCATAACAAGATTTTTGAGAAGGTGGTTTAAGGTTCACAGTTGAGAACAAGACAGTGACAGATTGTTCATGGAAAGTAGCAACATAAACCCTACAGATGATAAGGTGAAGACCTTATGATTATTATCTTCCAGGAAACCACACAGGCCAGTCTTTGCTCTGGGTCTGAGACAAACAGAAAGAAAGTTTTCTTTTCCCCCTTCTTTCTCTCTTTTGTTTCAGCAGTGAAACACAAAGCAGATATACTTCAGTGTCATGATTTTTCATTGGCACCTTTCCATAGCCAATTCCATTCATCCAGAAAAGGGATGAAATTCCATCATTCGAGCATGACATCTCAAAATTCAAACTTAATGAGAGCTTTGGCAGCTTCTGTCGAAGGCAGACAGTGATTAACAAAACACTTCAGAGTACAAGGCACAGCAGTGCTCAAAGAAAACAGTGATGATCTCCACTTAATTGTAGAAAAGCCCAAAGCATCTGCCAGCGGAGGAGAGCTCAAGCCATAAGGAGCTATTGCTCAGATAGGCTGTCATCTCCAGAGATCAACAACCATATGCTCAGCTCAAGCACAAACTCCAAAGAAGTTAATTTTCTGACAAAATACAGGGATAAATATGACATTCAAACAAGTGTGCTCACTCATCCTGAACACACGTTCATCTGCACTTATCAGACTTATGCATCATTTAAACTGAAGCAAATATAATTTGTTTGGAACACAAACATTACTGTGTGAGCACAGGTATAATTAATCTTTGTCTGCTCCACAGGTTCTTGTGTTGCACTAGTTAATGCTTACAGTAAACTTTTGATGAATGAATATGGTCACCTGTTGCAAATTATCTCATGTATAAAATATCTGCTTGTCTTTTCTGCTACATAGGATGCACATAGTTATCACACCTTCAGCTGCAAAAGATTCTTATCCTGTGTTTTATGACAGTGTAAGATTCATTTCCCAATGCCAAAGATAGGGACTTTGAATAAACTCAAACAGCAAAATATGCTTATTTTAAGAAAAAATATCATCAAAATGTGCAGAGTTAGGGAAAGCTTAATTAGTCTACAAATATATTAACTCTTTTGTACTTATTTACTGCTTGATAGTCAACAAATGGAAATACGTTATTAAAATGTATACGCCTGGCAGCAAGAAATTAACAGAAGGGAAAAGGTCAATCTAAAAGGGGAATGTACTAGAAAAACACATGTTGTTGAATATAAAGTTAAATGTACTTTCAGTTTACCAAGAAACTTTTTTATCTTACTTTTTTAAAAAACTATTACCTCAAATGCCCCTTTGCTATATCAAGCACAGAATATTCTGACTTTTTTTGAAAATAATTTACCCAAACACCCAGGAAGCATTCAGTTTAGTAATTCAGAAAGGCTATCCAGATAGGTGTATTTAAAGAAATTTACATGGCCAACTTGTAGATATCTGCATATCACATGTATTACATCTGCATGGTTACAAATTTATCATTGTGCTGTCCTAACTTCTCCAAAAATTGCATTCAAACTCCCTCTACCTAGCTATGGGACATTCTGTTGAACTCCTGAAGCAGCAACATTCATCATAAGGAGGAGTTTGAGGAAAAGGGAGATCAGCCAGCCATTTGATACACTGTTCTAACAAGCTTCAGGACTGAGTGTAACCATAATATTGTAGTTGTCTAAAACTATTAAAAAAAAATAAGACCTGTTCCCAGAAGCATAGCTATAGGATTATGTATTGAAAGATTTGTGTCTAGTGTAGATTAGCAATGCTGTAAATTGCAAAAATGCAAAAGAAAATTATAATTTGTCCTTAAATGACTGAAAGTAGAAGAATATGCTGCAACTCTTAATTTTCTCATTTCATCTTTTTTTTTTTTCCTTCTTGTTTTGGTATTGATTGTCAGACATATTCCTGGTAAGCTGCTAAGATACAGCAGTACCATAAAGCATATGGGAACATCTGAAGGCAGAAAAGGGTTCCTCATGCTGCAGCAGGGTGGGCTGGAGCAGAGATTTACATAGCACGAATGATGAACGGTACACAAACCCCACACTGCTTTGTGACACAGAAAATACAGACAGTTTGAGAAAGTCCTGGCTGGATGGTGGAGGATGGGTTTAACAACAGGCTGTTGCAACCTCGGGTCCAAGGGCACACTTGATCCCTTTTCTTTCAGTGGGGACTGAAAAGCTGTCAAATTTCCTCAGGAATTCCCTGGGAGGTGCTACTTTCCACTGATAGAAAATAAAATTATGTCTCAATTATTTTGAAAACACTGTCCTGTATCTTTTGTTTAGACTACTTACAGAAAGTAATATGAACTTTGTTACACCTTCAGCTTCACTGCATTTAGGGCTGCAAAACATCCATATTTCCCTCGATTTTGGGGGCAGAGTACTTAGCAGAGGAGCAGCAGCAGAAGAAGCAGTACTTTGTTGAGCCAGTGCGTATGAACAGCTCAGCTGAGAGCCCAGCAAAGGACTCTCTTGTGCTATCTCACAGCACAGACAATAACATACAAAATGTAAAAACCTCTGCCAAGTGCATGGACAATGCAGACAGTATCTCATACCATTGCTCTCACTAAATGGTCTGTTAAGGGCAGAGCAGCTTATAAGAAGCAGATACAAAAAGATCAGGCACATGCCTGAGCACAATAGCAGACAAACTATTTTGAATAAAATGTCTTGGAAAAATAAATAAAATACAAAGAAGTGATTTTTTAGAATGCAGATATTGCATCACCTACAGATTCCTCCAGTAGATTGTGGGATAAGAGGAATTTAATTTTTCTACTGTTTAAATCATCATGTACAGTAACATTCTAAAAAAAATATTTTAAATGTGTTACATTATATTCCAAACAATGTAAGTTTTTCAATTATAGAGTAGCTAGTAGAGTATCAAAGAACTGAACAATAAGGACTGATGTGACTTGCAAAACAGATTGAGAAACAGTTATGCAGGACTCAATTTAACAAGCAACTTATACATACACTTTATTTTTAGTGTATAGATATTCTAATTAAAGCGAATAGGATTCAACACATGCTTGAAATGAAATATATGCAAATTTTTTCCTGAATCAGAACATTCTTTCAGATTCTGTCACTCATATTTCCAGCAAAGTTAACAAAATAAGTAATTAGCACCTCACACTGAAAATAGTGCTCGTCTTTCAACTTGCAAAAGGTGTCAGAGTCTGGCCCCTTAGGTAGCAAATATAAAGAGCACATATGTGCATGTAATGCCAACAAAGAGCATCATATAACTATTAATAGCAATCACACAAGTACCTTCAAGCTTGTGTGTGCCGTTACTCAGTTTATCTTTGTAAACAATTCATGAAAAGTCAAGCCCCATACATGCTGGAGATAATCTGCTTGTAAAGGAATTTGGCTGTATGTCTGGACGCATTTTATTTCAGAGTACAAGAATGCCCTCATCTTTTCTGGCAACGCTGTACACCATTTTGAAGAGAGGTGCTTATAAGGCATTTTTTCATTGGGCATTCACTAAGTTCCACAGTCTCTTTTAGCATATAATTTTTGAAATCTTCTTAAGTCAAAAAGAATTGCTACTACCAGGTAGCAGTGCAGGCAAATAGAAATTGCACATGAATAATTTGTGTTACTCCCTTCTTGCTGCCTGATTTGAACAGTCTAGGAAAAAGAAAGTAATTTGCTTGTTTTATATCCATATAACTGATTTTACTTATTTATTTTCCTAAAAATGTTGCTGAACCTAAGCATATTCTATCAATTTCTATAATTTTAAGCACTTTAGTGCTTGTAGGAAATGTATTCTTAAATGGTATATGCAGTGAATTAAAAACTGGCTTACTTTACAAAAAAGCATACTCCACTAAATACCACCATAACAGCAGCACAGATCTAGGGTGTGTTTCCTACTGGCCATCAGAAAACAAGCCATAAATGTAGTTAAGGTAACACCCTCCTTATTGATAGTGATTGTTTTCTTTTGTGCATTTCAGTTGATTAAAGAATGTTCCTTAATCCCTTCGTTTCACACAGCAAAGCACCTTTGTTAACAGAACGAAGTCTCCTCTAATGAAAGACTAAATCGATACACAAAACCCAAGAGAGATTTCTGTGAGAGCTTATGAATATCAGAGTTAATATTGCAATCATGTTTTTTGCTGTACTGGTTGCATTTTCACACATTTTTCTGAAGCTCTAGGGTAATAAGCATAACAGAACAACCAGCATTGAGAAGTAGTCTTTTAATGAAAACCACCATTACTGTGCAAGCTTTGTTGGATGTGTTAAATGAACCCTTGTATTTTCTGTTGAATTTCATGGAAAAGCATCATGTAGTACCTTCCCTTTGAATTTTTCAGGCATCATTTTTAAAATGAACATAAAGCATAAATCAAGGATACCTCTTAATTGAAGCAGAGCTACAGTTGTCTTTCCTATTGACAGTAACTTCAAAGATAACAAGCCTTTGAAACTGACTAAAAATCTATCAATCTGTTGAAACAGGCACATCCTGGGTTCTTCAATAAATTGTAATAGTACGAGTTCACAGCCCTACCGTATGGCTTTATGACTTAAACCCAAGAGTTTTCTGTAGTGCTGGAGAAAAATTGTCAGACCTGCCTGCCATCAAAAAACAAAAGGGAGTATGGTGAAAGGGATAGGACACTGCTGCCCAAAAGATTCTCAGGAATTTAAAGGTTTCCACAGAACAATTACATTTGATGAGTTTGCAGGGGTTTGTTTTTAGAAAAAAGAGAAGGTTTTGTGCTGTCATGGAGCTATGAGGTCCATCATTTGAGCAACTGACTTACCCTAAGCAGACACTCAGGTGTGTGGGGAAAAAGCAGAATCTATCTGGATAGAACAGACACACCATCTATGGGAAGCTGTTGTATTGGTATGCAGAGCAGCTTGGAATAAATGGGGGCAGGGGGGTGGCATATGATGAACTCTGTGGAGAAAAACAAAGAGTAAAAAAAGGTCAAATATGCCTGAAAAGGATTTGCTATAATTATTACATGTGTCTTTCGGACAAACAAAACTCCCAGTGAAGTATTGTGTTTAGTGTAACCAGTGCTGTAAGAACACATAATCTGCTTTAAGTTATGAGTTACAATAAGGTACTGCAGAAACTGTTCTTGACACTTACTGATAGGAACTGACAGCCTTTTTCAGCTATCTACAATGGTGTTTATTTCTGAAATTAAAAAAAAAAAATTGTCATTGCCACCTTCATGTTTGAATGATTGAGACATTTTAAAGCTGTACTTCTCAAGTTCTTTTCAGGAAAGCAAGAAAATATCTTTCACCTTCGAGAATTCTTAGCAGTTAAGACATATAAATTTTTAACATCTATTGCTACAAAAATACTCACCACATAGTGTGCATCTATTTCAGATTCTCAACTTTGCAAGTGCTGTCTAGTATGGGAAAAACTTCAGTGGTTATGGAACTCACTTGCACATGACCACAACACAGGGGTCTGTCTAGTAGGACAGTGAAACTGTGCAAAGATGATGTAAACTAGCTACTAACTACTGTGAGTTTAACACTATACTGGAAGCTGAAAACTGCTGCATGGGTGAAATTCAACAGGTGCTAAAGCAATGGCATACAGGTAGAAAAGAAACAGAGTTAAAAGTAATTCCAAGGATCACGTACAAGGACTTGCACTCTCAAGCAGAGAGGGGCAGAAATGTTGAGTAATGTAGATAAACCTCATCTAGAAAAAGAAACCTGATACGAGGGGTCTCAAAATCTTGCAGATTTTCCACTATGTAACTACTTATCTACATCTCTGCTCTGCCCTACATCAGCTGTATCTGTTCCTTAATGACCTGAGTACCTGGTGCACGGGAGACCTGTACCCAAACTCTTCTATAGATGCAGTGTTTCTCTCTGAATCTTCTCAGAAGACTATAGGGCATAGAGAAGGGCTCTGCAAACAGGAATCTTTTATTTCCAAACTATTCTCTTTCACGTTGTGACTGAAATTACCTCACATAGTGGAATCTTGAAGCTAGAGGTTAAGAATTAAGGTGAGAAGAAGGAGTATTCCTTGAATATCTCTCAATGAAATGACAGGAGATGATGCAATTAAAGAAGTTCATCCCTATTAGTGTAAGGAGGGACCTCAGTGCCCATGTAGACCTATATATGGGTACACTTAGACTTCCTTGGAATTTACAGGGACAAAACTCCATTCCTTTCACAGTACTGTGATTGCTGAGGAAAAGTAGATACAATGTAAGTCATGACAGTCTGAAAGCCATATTTAGAGACCATTTCATTAGTTGTCCCTTCCTGTGTATTAAGTCCATTATTTTCTAGGGAATGCCAGAAGAAATTCAAAATGAAAGTTTCAAATTTCAGTCAAACCAGAAAAGGAAGTAAATTAATAATTCATAAATTATATCAAAACAACAGTTGGAAAAATCTCCATGTAAATGTGCTTCAAATGCTTTTCCATATGCCTTAAGAGAGTCTTTAGAAAACTTAAATGATCTTAAAATTTCAGCTGGTTGATAGAAAAATGTCATGCAAGACAAACTTGATGTATATGCATTGTGTTTATAATATAGTAAAATGTGTGTTTCTTATTTTAAAGACAGTACTAAAAATAACAAAACCACAGAACTTCTCAAAATAAAAACTAAGAAAGCAAAACAAGCATTTATTATTTACCACTAAGCATCCTTTACTGTAACACAAGAATAAGGAAAGAGTTTTCTAGTTGCATTTAATATAAAGAGTTATCACAATAAGCTGGTACACCAAATCAATCATATTTTCAAATCATATGATGAATATTTAAGAAAATAAATTTCCAACATTTTACCCATCTTTGGAGACATTTTCAGGGATAGCATCTTGTTAGTAACTTAATATGACAGCTGTGCAAAATCAGGACCATTATATATAAGGTAAGCCCAAGTACCTAGCTGGGCAGGAAAATATTTAAAATAATTATAATTTGAATTTTTTGAAAAAGATGAAACATTGATGCTGCCAAATACAAATACTGATATTGATAATTTTGAACCATTTGTTCATAGTTTTTACTACAGTCTTGAGTGCATATACCATAATCAGCACAACTGAAGAGATTATTTGCACTAGGAAATAATTTGAAAAAATATTTTTTTCTGGAATGGTCAAAACATTACATTTTGTCAATGGTGAATATTTAGAAATATAGAGAATTTAAGAACTTAGTTCTCGAACTATAGTAATGGAGCCTGAAAATGACAATTATCTATCAATTCTAATAAATATCAAGACTGTGAAGACTAATTTTCAAAAACCTTGAATATAAGTTTTGAACAAAAGCAAATGTCATTTATAAATCCACTTCTTTAAAAATTAAATTCTTTTAAAATCAGAAGCTATTTCATGAAAACTGAGGTGTAAATTGCATTTCAAATTCCCACAGTGAATAAAAGTAATTTTTCATCCTCAATGCTTACTTTGAAGTATTATATATGAAATGATTTACAATTTGTCTGTTACTACATTTGTATTAATATATAGTATCCTAAAACAAGATAGAATTCTTGAAGAAAATTAACCATTCGAGTTTTAATTTCATATTTTCTTACCTTGGTTTGAGACAACCTTTTGACCACTTTTGCAAAACGGGAAATATGCTGCAACAAACAATTTTTTTGAGCACAAATATTTGAAATATGTTGTCACTTTTTCAAGTAATTGTTTTAGGTCTTTTCTGAAAACAAAAACTTATATATTCATAAGGGGCCAAATTAAGATACTTCCAGACAGGCCAAGCACACTGTAAAGGGGAAAATTTATTGGATAACTGAGGTGATGAGTAATCTCTGTGCAAGGCAAAATATAATAAATGAAATACACACATGATTCAGAGAGAGATTATAAATCCACATGAGTAGCAAGACTATCTAGAGACAAGGTGGCTAGTGCTAACCACAACTTTAAACGTCTAACTTAGTTAAAAAAAAATCACACTTCTGAGTAAACTATTCTAAGTATTGCAAGTTGTTATGCAATGGATTAAAATTTTTTCGTTATAATTTGGAATTCCTGAGTGTGTATCTTGGGATAAATCACTGAAATAAAATAATCCCACATTTGACTCAGAATGGCAAACACTTCTTTTTTTTCAGCTACAGCATAGATTTGGAACAGGTGAACCACAGTTTTACATGCCCCAAACATATCTTTACTAGCATCCTTACACACACACAAAGGAGGAAGAGGAAGAGAGATAAGGACCTCTATTTCAGCACAGAGTATTTATCCTAAGCAAAAAAAAAGGATGTAATTATTCTTCAGCCCTTCCCTTCTATCACTAAGGTTTCTCTGATTGTCCCATGATGATCTTGCAAAAAGCCAAAAAGTGTAATTTCCTCCAGCGACCAGCCCACAAAGGCTCACTATTTCATGTAACCTTCATCAACATGAAATACTGTGATTTCATTTATGCCAATAGTATAATAATAATAATGAAGTCTTCAAACTATTATTTATGTTGTTGTAAAACAGATTTTCTACAGAAGGTCTACTAGACAGCCAAAAATTTCACAGGTACTGTTTCTACTCTGGATTTTTTTTTCATATCTTTAAGATGGAAAAGCAATTTATCCATTTCTAGATTCTCCAGCAACCACTTACAAAAAAGACAAATATTTTCATCTTCTGTCTGTGGTAATGTCAGAGAAGTTTCAATCACATTTGCCAGGAAAAAAAAAAAAGGTACTTGAAAAAAACTCCAAATGACTAAAAAGTCATAATTTGCTGAAAAACGTCTGCTTTTCCCACTATCTTAACTCCAACCAAATGTAAAATATGTGGACTATAAAAGCTATATATTCACATAGACCATTAGCTGTTGGGAAAGACTATTCTTCTTGAATAGCAGCAACATAATACAAAATACTGGATTTCTATTTCACAGCTATGTGATCACTCACCTTACCCTAAAAACCCTCATCTTGACACATGATCAGCCATCAGAGCAAATTTCATAACTAATAAGTCTTAATTTTCAAGACAGGCTAATAAACTTACTCAAAATACTATCAAATAAAAATAACCAGTTGCTAAGATTGAAAGCAAATCCCTGTTGCAAACCTGCAGTACTGTAGTGAATACTAAAAAATGGCTTGATGGAGCTGAAAAGATTTGATATTCAGATGGATGCAGTTCTACCTTTCCCTTAGACATGCCCTTTCTCATTGGTTGGAGTACTTGTGATAATCTTTACATTTTCATCTGTCTTGGATCCTTGAAAAAAAGCTGTTATCTGTCTATTTATCTTGTTACAAAACGAAAAGTACAAGCACAAGTATTTCAGACAAACTTTGGATAAACACAACACAGAGAACTGTAGTTGTTGAAGAGCACCCTTACTGTCGGATAAATAAAATAGATTCTTTCAGCCATTTTTCTAAATTTCTTTTTTTTATTCTTCTCCTTGGAAACCTCTGATGTGTGAAAAGTTACCCTAAGGTATAAGAAGCAAGGATCCAAAGGCTCTTTGGGTCAGTAGAGCACTTTATCATAAGAAAATATCATTACTGACATTTTAAAAAGATCAGGTATAATAGTCTGACAGTAGTAAGTAAAAACCTTTGTTTCAGGTTCCATTTAAATACTACCTCATTTAAGCCAGAATAAAATTTATTTCTTACATGGAACATCTTGATTCATGTGTTCCAATACAGAATTTCATTACCTCCTGTGTTCTGTCTGTAGGCCTCTGTTCTTATGTATTTGCCATGTGCACCTTTTCACAGATCAGAACTGCTGTACAAAAGCTCCTTCTACTGTTTGCATAATGAGTGATGAAAAGAGAGACTGAACAAAAAAATATAATCAAGAGCCTGTTTCTTAACCATATTGCACATTATTGTATCCACTCTTTTTGCACCACTGGTGTGAAGAGGCAGCGGGGGATAAAAGGTTTAGTCTCCCATCCAAAGACAACTAGGCTCTCTCGTAAAGGAAGATATGATTCTATAATCAATTAAAATGTACAATGCTGACATAAATTAAAAAAAAATTAGAAAATAAAAACTCCAAAGAAATGCCATGTTAAAAGCACCTAAACCATTGCACGTGAATTTTCTTGTTTCTTAAACATTATCTACAGGGCCTCAAAATTACTGGTTTGTCATTCTACACAGGTACTGCCATTAAAGACAGGGCTTCCCCAGTTACAAGACCCTTCCAATGTCAAAGAGAGGGCAGCTGCAGAAACCTGGATAACATCTGCAGTGACGGGTGAGGCTTAAATTTCTTTTGGGTATTTGAATAGGTCAACAGGACACTAACTTTCTTGGACACCCATGGATGCACTTGAGTTCACCATCATTATATCCAGAATTCAGCAGAAGCTTCTGGATACAAGCTCTTCAGAGCTACCATTTTGGAAATTTCCCTTTGATTGACAAATAGGATAGGATTTAACATTAGCATTGCTTCTTAATATCATCAAACTAACACTGAAGTAGGATTTCTGAACAAATTAATTAGTATTCAGAATATTTGAAGTACTCACTTTAAATATTTCTTTCCTTCAAGCACATGGTTAAGCACTTTAATATGATTCAGTGTAATATGACTAACAGAATTCATTAACATTGTATTTAATTATTTGGCTGTGAAATCTTAGTTTCCCCATCTAATTGTAAACACTCAAAATACAGATTGCGGTGACTGCCTGCCACTCTTCTCATAGGAGAGTCTGGAAAAGGGTTGGACAGGGAACAATAGGAAGGACTTTTTCTTTTCTAAAGGAAAAAGTTGCAGGAAGAGGTAAATGAGAACTTACACAACTTGACCGGCTTGGGTGAGAGACTAAGCAGAGAGACTGGCAGGGGACAGGACTGAATTGCATCTCCCTTCCACAATACTGTGAAAAATCAGGGATATAGGGCAGTGATGCAAAGTTCATATTAATATCAACATCACAAAGACACTTCTGATTACCCAAGGCTATGATTCAAAGTAGTAGTCAGAAGAAAGTGATGTAGCCGCTACAGAGGGCTGACAGCTAAATCCAGATAACACAGCCAAACCATCATACCACCTTCCCTATTTGTATCATCTGGTATAGTGGTCCGTATAAACATCACTCAGCTCATGGGATCAGTGCCTTGAAGCTGCATATAGATTTTTTTTTCTCAAGTGGTGTACTTTATCATTATAGTCCTTGGATTTCTTGCGGCTCTGTTTCCCTTTTAACCATTTAGTCCTGCTCCAACACCATCAACAGTGGTTGTTTTTGACAGTCTTAGCAAGTGTGCTGCAAGTCTGCAGCTAGTCACACTCATGGTAAATAGCTTTGCATGAGTAGGATGGATTTGCATATGCTAATGTGACATCTGGCCATTGTGCAATTTCTTATTTCTGTAACCCTTGAGTAGAATATCTTCCTAGAAGATAAGTTAGCAATAATCACCATTCAAGCTTTCAACTCATGTCTTTTTTACTATAGATGTCAATCTTAATCAAAAGATCTGTTAAACATAGGTCTGACGGCAGACCAAAGAAAACTGCTTAAAGTATGGATGCTCCATGTGCATTCAGAAACAGCTTATTTGCTTTCATGTAGTCAAAAAACTTTGAAATAGTCAGAATTTAACCAAACTTGGATGTTGCAGGTTTTACCTTTCCCAAGGTGAGAGTCAATTCAGACACAGAAAAACCCATATAACACAATCATCCAGCCACAAAATCTGTGCCGTGGTTAACAGTGGTATTATAAAGACAAATGTAATTTATATGACAGCTTAACAAAGGTGAAAATTGAGCCAAAAGGAAAAAAAAGCACAGCTTTTTAGGTAGAGTCAATACTCTGCTTGTATTTTACAAATATCTTCTTTTGCCAACTACATTTAGGCCTTTCGATCCTAATTTCAGTAGAATTTTAGACTTGGGCAAACGAAAGAATACTTTAAGTAAGGGAACATCATTAGTTCAAACCTTTGAAGCTTGGAAAGTATAATCTCAAGGGCAATTAAGCACTGAACGGATCTTCCTCATCCAAGGAGATTATTTCAGTTTGATTCCAGAAATTTCCATGACAGACATAAGATTATTCTGAAGGACAATATCTGGTCATATTTGGCCCAATAATATTAAAAGAAATGAGCTTTAAAAATTCTTAAATTATCAATATATTCCCAAAGGTTTTTTCACTAACAGAGAAATTCTCTGAACAAGTATTTGTTCTCCTATATTGCCTGTATTCCAAAACAGGTGTGCCAAAAGCAGTAACTATTATAATGATACATAGGCAGAAAAAAGAACTGAAGGTAATGTATATATCCTGTTGTTGTTGTTGTCTTCTGGGAGAGAAAGCCACTTAAGAAAAAGTTTTGGTGTGATTCAGATCACTTATACAGAGAGCTTTATTTTACCAGGAATAAGGAACACACTTACCAATCTGAGCTGTAATCTCTCAGAAAAAAACAAAGTAAGAGCTGTCTGCAAACAATTTGTGCTTCCATTCTTGACAAAAAAAAAAAAAAAAAAGTCACACTGTTTGTGTTTAAAATTCTACATGTAGACAGAAGAAACTTGATTGGAGCTGCATGTACTTAAGCTATAACCAGCATTATAAGTTTTCCACTCCTAACAGTAAGCATCCAGATTTTTGTTATCATCCAGCAGTAGGCGTGGAACTGACAATGGGTGGAGGAACAGAAGTGCTACATATCTAGTCAGGATTTACTAACACTTTATTGATCCTAGGTATGAGGACATCTCCTCAAAAGCGGAAGATCTACATCCTACAGAGTTCGTAGTATGATGCCACTTGAAATCACACCATGTGTCATCGAGTAATTCTAGTAATCTCACCTTGAGGTATTTTGAGTAAAATCTTTGTAGGTACATCCTACTCAATCTGTGCTAATGTGTATGCAGAGAGCAGCGGTCATGCATTCCAATGAGAACAATCCATAGATCCAGCACAGCAATCGAGGTGTTCAGCTAGATAGGGCAGGCTTCATATTCTTGATCTTATCCTTTGTCCTGTTTTGGGTTTTTGAAGTACTTTCGGGTTCTTGACAAGTACTGTTTCATTGAAGATCATGGAACAGTCCAAGCTGGAAAGGAACTTGGATGATAGTCTGGTCCAGATTTGTAATTGGAAAGAAGCCTAGATGAGATCATCGAGCACCCTGTCCAATTGCATCTTAAAAACCTCCAGTGACAGGGACTCTACCATGCCTCTGGGAAGCTTGTTCCAGTGAGAGTTATTCTAACCATATGAAATTTCTTGCTTATATTGAGATGGTACCTCCCTTGTAGAACTAACCACAGCCCCTTGTCTTCTGCATGTGACTCTTTGTGAAGTGAGAGTCTCCAATATCTTTGTAGCCACCCTTTAATTACAGGAATTCTGTTTCTTTTCCAAGGTGAAGAGACCTAAGCCCTATACCAAGATGACCATATCTGCAAGTAATTCCCATGTGGATGTAGCCCAGGATCAGATTTGCCTGCCATGCTGTTGGCAGCTGTTCTGGTTTTGGCCAAGGATAGGGTTAATTTTTTTGCAGTAGCTGTGAGGGGGCCAAGCCTGGAGCCTTGTGAATATGTCTACGCTGTTACTCTATACCACTCCCATCATCACTGATGGCGGAAGTAAGGGGTTTGGGAGAAAGAATATTCCAGATTACAGTCAGATTGTAAATCCACTCTATCTTATGTCAGGGAAGAAGAATGATTTCAAGTGGGGCCCTGAAAAACAAAAAGCTTTTGAACAAATTAAATATGACATTGTTCATACAGTAGACCTTGGGCCAGTCAGGATAGGACAAGATCTACACTGCTGCATTCTCCAGGAGAACTGTGCTTCCTGGAGGCTCTGGCAAAAAGTACCTGGGCAGTCTTGAGAACAACCTCTGGCATCCTGGAGTCAGGGATACAAAGGATCTGATCCCTGTTACTCCCCAAGTGGAAAAGAGATCTTGGCAGCTTATGAAGGGGTTTAAGCTGCCTCGGAAGTGACTGGCACCAAAGCACAGCTCCTCCTGGCAACTCAACTGCCAGTGCTGGGCTGGATGGACAAAGGAAAAGTCCCTTCTGCACATCATGCCACTGATGCCATACAGAGTAAGTGGATCACTCTGATCGCACTGCAAGCTCAAACGGGAAACTCCAATCACCCAGGGATATTGGAGATCATCATGATGTGGCCCGAAGGCATAAATTTTGGACTGTCGTCACCACAGGAGTAGAAAAATGTAACGTGCTGCAGAGGCTCCACCATATAATCAGCTACGTGAAAAAGAAAAGCAAAACTCTTTTCACTGACAGTTCCCACCCTGTTGTAGGGCTACACTGAAACTAGAAAGCAGCTGTATGGAGTTCTACATGGTGAGTCACAGGAGGGACAAGGTGCATCAAGTAAGGTAGCAGAGCTGAAAGCTGGCTTTAGAGATCACTGAATGAGAGAAATGGTCAGTGCTCTACCTCTACATTGACTTGTGGATGGTAGCAAATGCTCTGTGGTGGTGGCTGGACTGATGGAAAAAGACCAACTGGCAGCACAGAGGTAAACCCATCTGTGCTGCTGAATTGTGGCAAGACATCACTACTTAGGTAGAGAAGCAGGCTGTAAAAGTACATCGTGTAGATGCACATTCACCCAGGAGTTGGGCTACTGAAGAACATCACAACAATGAGCAGGTGAGTTGGGCTGCCAAGATTAAAGTGTCTCAGGTGGATCTGAACTTAAAATATAAGGGTGAATTATTTCTGGTCAGAGGGCCCATGATTCCTCAGGTCATCAGCAAAGAGAGGCAAAATAGATATGGGCTCATGATCAAAGGGTGGGCTCAACGATGGACACTATGTGCCAGGTTATCCATAACTGTGAAACATGCTCTGTGATTAAGCAGGCCAAATGAGTAAAGCCTCTGTGGTATGGTGGATGATGGTCAAAATATAAATATGGGGAGGCCTGCCAGACTCATTGTATCACACACCTGCATATCCACCAAGCAAAGCACTACATGCTGGCAGTGGTGTAAAGAGCCACTGGATGGCTGGAGATGCACCCTGTGCCTCACACCACTGCCTGAACATCATCTTGGGCCTTCAAAAGCAAGTCCTGTGGTGACATGGCACCCCAGAAATAATTGACTTGGACATCAGGACTTGTTTCAAAAACAGACTCATAAATCCCTGGTCCAGAGAGCACGGTATTGAGTTGGTATCATATTCCCTGTTGTGCACCAGGCTCTGGGAAAATTGAACAGTACAATTATGTACAACATAATTAGTGCAGTACAACAATGGGCTGTTAAAACCACATTGAAAGCAATGGGTGGGGGAACCTTCAAACATTGGGAACTACATTTAGCAAAGGCCACCTGGTTAGTTAACATCAACTCTCCCAGTTGAGCTGGTCCTGCCCAATCAAAATCCCCACATACTGTAGAAGGGGATAAAGTCCCCATAGTGCATATTAGGAATATGTTAGGGAAGACAGTTTGGATTGGTCCTGTCTCAAGCAAAGGCAAAGCCATCCGTGGGATTGTTTTTGCTCAAGCATTTGGGTGTACTTGGTGGGTGATGTAGATGGAAGGGGAAACGCAATGTGTACTGAAGGGGATTTGACTTTTGGGTGAGAACAGTCTGTAATTTTGAATTGTGTAATATTGTTTGCTGAATGACCCTGCCACTATGTGCCATAACTCCCATGGCCAGTGAGTATGGACTGCACCAGATGCACCAGCCATGAGCAGCTTGCAGCCACCTGACAGCACACCAGCCCTCCTGCCCTGGAAGACATCTGGGACAGACAGAACCCACAGTCACAAACTAAATGAACTCAACAGGTATTTTGGAGGGCTGGCCATTGACTATGGAAAAGATACCTGTGCTTGGGTATATATGTATATAGTGGGAAGATGTAAGATCTGGGCATGAGGCGAGATAGAATAAGGGGTGGGTAATGTCCTACTTTAAGCCAAGAACAGGGTTCATTTTTCAAAGTAGCTATGAGGGGGCAGAGACTGGAGCCATGTGGGTGTGTCTAGCTTGTTATTCTGAATAACCCACATCATCACTGGGGGGCAGAAGAAAAGGATTCTTACTTCTGAGAAGGAGGGGTGTGGCTTCCAGTGGCACAAAAGAATGGATGTGGTGCATCAGTCTGACATTTTGTTCACTGTCCCAGGGTCGCACTGTGTTGGGTTGGTTGATGAGCAATATTTCTTAAGAAAAAAGTAATATATATTTTTTGCCAAAATAGTAACTGGACAATTTCAAGTAATTTTTAAAGGCAACATAATTTTTGGATTTGCCTATTTGGGCACACAAATTTTGCCTGTAATCTTCAATTTTCATTCTGACTCAAGGAACCAACATGGAAAGCAGAAAAGAACAACCCAGAAGGGGAAATTTGGAATGGCTAAAATACATTCCAATTTCTGAAAATGTAGAAATACTTTTCCATTATATTGTGTGCAATTATTGTAGTACAGTTACAGAGCCATAATTAGACTGTATTCATAGAGCAGCTTCTTAACTTCTTTTCAGATGTAATTCTCTGTTGATCTCAAAATAATTTATCTTTACCTTATACATATTTCTTTTGATACATATAGTAATTTTAGCCAAAACGTGCTAAAAATTTAATCTAAGGTGTGTAAAAGACAAATAAAACATTTTAGTATATTTCTAAAATAAAATAAATCCACAGTTCAAACGATGCACTCATCAATTGTAAAATATTATGTTTTCTGTCTCATTTCAGAAGGTATTATGGTAATAATTTTGGATTTTAGCCAAGTGCTCAGCAGAGGATTTTAAACATCCTCTGAATAGACACATTTAATAGCTTTTAACCGTACAGAGCACTGCTCTTATCAGTGAGTAGCAGGAAAATGATTAATACACTCTGGGTAAACTTACACTTGGTCTTCTTTAGGTGGAGAAGGAGGCATCACTAAGGGCAGAAATCTCTAATTATATAAGAGGATATAAAAGACAGCAACTCACAGACATCAGATGCATATTCTGTAGGTCTACACAACAGATGGTGGTGTCTGGCAGTGTCTTTTCTTTTAAACAGAAAAATATTGTTATAAAAATATTCAGAATACATTTTTAGTTACTTAACCAAATGTGTGGATGTATAACTGGGAAATGAAAGCCATGATGCAGTGCAGGCATGAGAAAAAATTTATCTGAAATCTCATTATGTAGGCCTCTTCCACTCTTATGCTGCTTTAAGCTTTAAAACACACTGGTGTGTTCATGTCCTTGGCACTATACATTTAAATACTTCCCAAACTCATACATTTTTTTATATATTTAATTTGTACTGTAGTGTATTGGGATGTCCTGAATACCATGTTTTTACCCTTTTCCAATCCATTTTTGCTAAAAAGAATCACTATTATCGGCCACAAAGGGAATTCTCTCTCGCAACCAAAGTCCTCTGAAGGGAGAATCCTCTGCAGACCTACACTTTGAGTGACAAGTTCTTACGTGTGTCTCATTATGAGTGGGTTGAATTAACATATATTCTGCCAAGTTGAGGAAAATAGCTGTGGCTAATAAATGAAAATTCAGGAAATAGTCTGTAAATCTGACTGTGATGTATTTCCTCAAGATGATCCAGTACTTCAGGAGTCAGGTGAAAATATTACAATTATGTTCAAATCTAAATAAATCCAGCGCATCTGGGCTGCTTTTTTTGTTGGAACAAGCATTTCAACTCCTCTCCAAAAAGATCAGCTCTTTTCCCTCCACTACCAACACACAGCATTAGAATGTGTTACAGTGGAAGTAGTCACACTGGCTTCTGAGACATAAATACAGAGCCCTGTATGTGATCAGATACCCCAAACCTTCAGGAGGACTTAACTGAATGAACATTTTCTGCTGAAAGGCTTTTCTCAGTATGAAAATTCTTTTTTGCAAAATTGAATGTGACTACCTAATGTCCTTCCTAAACAAAAGCTACAGGAAGATGGCAGTCATACCATGAGATGGACATTATAGAAGAAGTGGAAAGATTTACCCTAGCCTTTCTAACCTTTTGTGCACATGCTCCCACACTGCACATCACTAATATTTAAACTTGAACATTAAAAACCAGTATCTTGTGTTGTAAGCAATTGGGAAATCTTCTGGAGAAAAGATGCTGGGCAGTATGATCTTAGCCTATCCAATTCCTATTTTTGCTGGAATGCTTTGCTGGGAAGAATTAATATTCAGTTAAAATAACTGGTGAGACAGAATCACTGGTTTCCAACACGCAATAATACTATCAAAGAAATAATTCATAAACCTGGGCACAGAATTTGGAGAACATTGCCCTTCTGTGATGTTGATGCCATGATGATTTTTTGCTTTTTCTTTTATACCCCTTTTAACTACCTTTTTATAGCTTTTGTATTCTTAGTGGTTTTTTTGCCTAAATTCTTAGACGTATTTTGTCAAGCTAGGAGACTAAACATCTTAGAAGCCTTGCAGTCAGGGATCAGAATGCTCCAGACACCAAGGTCCTTTCCAGAACACATTTTGTAAACTAAGATAGAACCATCCAGGGGGAAGATTCCTCAGGGAGGGGGTCTCACTCAAGCCTCTCACTGGGGAATCTTTGATAGATATGCTAATGGGTAAGACCTATAATGTTATACCAGATCTATCATGGGTATGCATTGTGGTGTGCATTTCGGTGCATTCCAGCTGGACGTGGTGCACCTAAAGATCCTTAAAATAAATCTGAGGTAAAACCCCTTTTTCCCTTCTAACTGTGTTTGGTTCTTGATTTTAAGACCAGTAAAAGGCATCAGTGTCTCCATTTAGACAGTGGCATCTCGTGAAGAATCTTCCATCTATCAAGACAGGAAGAGGTAGCAATATGTTAGTGTCTTTGTTTCAAAGATACAAAACTGCAGACAAACGAAAACACACAAAAAAAAAAATTATTCTGAGATTAAGAGGTTTGACATTACCTACTGTAAAAAAAGTTGGGGTTAAACAATGACTCCTTTCAGTTATAATCACATTTACTGAGATATGCCTCTGCCCAAATTAGGTGCAAACGAGATCATATGACAAGGCAAGAGTATAGATTCTATTCTGTAGTAAATATGAGGTAGAGAGATAGATGGAAACAGGAAAGAGGGGGAGGAAAAAGAGCATGAGAGAGAGATAGATTCAGTAGAAAAATATCACCACCAGATGATCCAGACAGTGTCCCTTTGGTCCTTCTTCTTCTGGTCTTCTCAGTGGTGGTGGTCCTGGAGTTGATCTTCTGGAAGTACCACCTTTACACGGTCCAAATCCTGGGCAATTGATTGGGGGGCGGGGAGGGGTAGATACCATTCCCATAATGTGGGATGTGTATAGTCCATATAAGCAATTGCTTCCTTTCCGACAGTTTGCCGCAGTGGGAATTTTTGTCCAGATGCACTAACCAGGTTGCTACCCAGATCTGACTCACCAGGTCTGGAATTAGTGCTTTCCTGTTGCAACTTCTTCCCTTCTTTTCCCAAGATCCTGCTGTGGTGTCTTGTCTTATGGCACATTCCTGCTGTGGCCTTGACAGTGTTTTGAGATAGGCAACTACATTCTTTAAGTTCTTACACCTTCAAAAAAAACCTCAGTACAAAAAGAGATACAGCAAAACACCATAATCAAACCTGTTTGTTTTCCATATAGACTCTATATACCCCATGAGAGACCTAAAAGAGAGCCATGAGCCATGTTGCTTCAGATGAAACCTTGGGAACAGTTTCCAAATGTGCCCCCACATCAGGAGTGCCCTGCCATACAGCTATCCATCCTTTAAAAGAAAAGGGCTTCTAGTGTAAGTCACACTCTAGTTCTGGTCACACTCTAGTTCTGGTCACACTCTAGTTACATTATAAAGTTTGAGGTGCTCTTTTGAGTAGAAAGGTCTTAAACTATATGGGAATTCATTAATTGATACCAATGGGCATCCTCGGCCCAGAAAAAAATTCCAGATAGAACTACCCCAATGAAGAAACACCAGGTAATAAGTACTATCTGCTAGAAAAAAACCTGACAAACAAAATTTAATGTTAATATTTTTGGCATATTCGTTGCCACTTTTGGTTTTTTTTAAACAAACTACACATGTTTTTTTAATTAACTTTTAAGATCAGTGCTTGTAAAAATAAACTAATTTGCAGCAGAGCAGGTAGAGTTTTTAACCTCAGTAAAACAAATGTACATTCCCTGTACTGAAGTATGACAAGTGGTCGGTATATTCAAGCTATTCCTTGTATTTTTCACCAACACAGAAGGACCAAAGTAAGAGTTCTATAAAAACAGTTTACCTAGTTTGCAATTCACAAGCCTTAGATCAGAGTTAGTTCAAGCTAAACACATTAACGATCCTAAAAATGGGTCTTTTCTCCTAATGCACTTGATCAAATGTGCAGAGCTTTGATCAGAGAACACCTTAAAGGTGCCTTCATATTTCAACCAGTTACTTTTATATCCAAGGAATGGGTACTGACACTTCAGAATGAAACCATGAAAGCCTTTGCAATGTTTTAATTTTAAAAAATAGTTCAAAAGAGGAAAAAACAATACTTTTGCATCTCATACTCAACAACAAAGATGGTATATGATAGTTCAATACCTCTTTCAGGTCAGAGGTGTATTGAGAAAAACATCAGGGATGATTCTGTCTAGATTTATAAGTAAGCTAAACGACAAATACTGCACTTTAATCTTCTTTTGATGCATACAGTTGACAGGAGCTACAAAGGTACAATATAAAGCTTTTGAGTATTTCCCCATATATTTTGTACAAGATGGAGGAACACATCTTCTTCCATAAAATATGAATACTTACATTTGTGCATTATGTATGTGGGGTTATACAAGTGAATAAGTTTCCTAAAACACACCAGAGCTGAAACTCAAAGAGAATGTACAGCTCAGAGGAAGAAAATCAATTAGCCCAGTACCCTAACGATATCAAGATGATACTCCTTTTTTCACTGGGGCTCATTCTAATTTGTCCCGATGTAACTCCATAAATTTAATTAAACCCTCTGAAATTATGTTGTTTAAACTATCATATTCTGATATATTTCTTTTTGCATTAATTCACTTTTTGTATTGATTGGTTTATTTACTTTGCTGCATTCTGGTATTTCAGGGACTTAAAGAAAAACTGCTTTGAAAGCTATGCATGTTCAAATAAACAAGAAAACAATTCATAAATTACATTCATTTACACAGAGTTGGACTTATCACTCTGTCTTTATATAGCAACAATCAATATATACTACAGAAATAATTTTTCATATTTTCAGAGAAATAATATTACAGATATCCCTAGCCATTTCTTTGGGGTTTTTTTACTGGTAACAGGCCAGCAATGGGTGAACAACTGCCTCACAGGCTGGGAGCAAAGGGTTATAGTAAGTAGGGTTACATCAGACTGGTAACGTGTCTAGTGGGGTTCCACAGGGCTCCATCTTAGGCCCTGTGCTTTTCAACATCTTCATAAATGATTTGGGTATCGGACTTTAAGGAATTCAAAGTTTGCAGACAATACTAAATTGGGAGTTGTTGTTGACTCCCGCAAAGGCAACGAGTTCTTGCAGGGAGGCCTCGACAGATGAGAGGACTGAGCCAACCAACCACATGAAGTTCAGCAAGGGAAAGTGCTGATTCTGCACTTGGCAACCCTGGACATTGGGAAAGACTAGGGAATGAGAGGCTGGAAAGCAGTGCCATGGAAAGGAACCTGGGGGTCCTCGTCAATGGCAAGCTGAATATGAGCCAGCAGTGCCCTGGCAGCCAGGAGGGCCAAGTGTGTCCTGGGGGGCATCAGGGACAGCATCACCAGCGGGGCAAGGGAGGGGATTGTCCTGCTCTGCTCTGAGCTGGGGTGGCCTCACCTTGAACATTGTGTGCAGTTTTGGTCACTGCAATATAAATAAAGATATCAAGCTACTAGAGAGTGTCCAAAGGAGGGCCATGAGGGTAGTAAAGGTCCTTGAGGGGAAGGTGTTTGAGGAGTGGCTGAGGTCACTTGGTCTGTTCAGCCTGGAGAGCAGAAGACTGAGGGGAGACCTCAATGCAGTCTGGAACTTCCTTGAGAGGGGAAGAGGAGGGGCAGGCACTGATCTCTTCTCTCTGGCGACCACGACCCAAGGGAATGGCCTGAAGTTGTGTCAGGGAAGGTTTAGGTTGGATATCAGGAAAAGGTTTTTCACCCAGAGAGTGGCTGGGCACCGGAACATGCTCCCCAGGGAAGTGCTCACAACAGCAAGACTGGCAGAGTTCAAGAGCTGTTGGAGAGTGGTGTCAGGCACGTTGTGTTTCTTGGGGTGTCCCATGCAGTGCCAGGAGTTGGACCCTGATGATCCTTTTGCGTATCCTCCAACTCAGGAAAAATTATGATTCCATGACAGTCTTTTCAACACAAGAATACTTTTGTTTTCTTTTTTTAATCTTGTCAAGGTATTCTTTATTCAAGAATTACTGGACTGCCTTTACTTGTTGGAACTTAATTATGAGCACGTAGATTTGCAGTGAAGTCACTAAACCCCAATTAATATAATCTTATCAAAGAGAATTAATTCTAGGATAAATTTGGTAAGTCTGTAATGCCTCATGCTGTACAAGTATATAAAAATGGACTTCAGTGAGATCAGCCATATCTGTCTTTAGATTAGATCAATTCCATAAAATGCTACTTTGAAACCTCCACAGGAAAAGTTGCACGTATTCATCTTCAATATCTGTTTAAATTCATCTCAGAATAGAAATAATAATCAAGTGGTGATTTTATTTAGTGCTTTGAGAAAGAAAGGCTCAGAGTAAAAAAGAAAGTCATTGAGTTTAGGAGAAACTCACCACTGATCCTTCATAAGGCTGTCACAGTATAAATTGTTTGTGAGTGCAGTGAGCAAGACAAAAAATGGTGCAGGGCCTCTTGAGAAAAAATGATAAAAAATATCTAAGGACAACTTGGTAACAAACATAAATACCTAACTGTGAATGAATCCTGATTTTCAAGAAAACCATATAGTGGAGTATTTTCTCAATGTTGTTAAGAACAACAAAACATTTTATCTGTATGAAGAACCAATTTGACAAATTCGACCATATTGGAACTATGTTAGCAGCTCCAATAGATGAATGCTGTGTATGACTTTGTTATTTCAAAATAAGTCTTTGATGAAAGTTATGTTCTCCAGAAGGAATGCTAAATTTTCCAAATAGAGAGGTTTTGGGTTATTTTGTTTTAGGGATTTTTGTTGGTTTTTTAGTGTTTTTTAATGCTTATGTTTTGATTTTTATTTCAAAGAAAAAAATATTTTGTCATATGTTTTAATGGATGACAAGATAAAAATCATTATGACATTATCCTGTAAACTCTGGAAAAATGAAAAATGAAAAAAAATCTGAAATACAACTTGAATTTCCATTACAAAACTTTTAAACTACAGATATAAAAAATTAAAATATTCAAATTTTCTCAGATCTGCTTAGATCTTCTCCCACAAAAATTCCAGTTAATTTAAAATCTGAGCTAAAACAAAACTCAGGAAGGCATCTAGTCACCTCTCTGTACTTCATGGTTTGAAGCATCCATGCTACATGCTTATTTAAATAGTAGTAATTGCCTAACAAGCCAAATATGTTTTACCAAATTAGGCAGAATGTCAAACATCCGGCCAGTATTCCTTTACATTTCAGCCAAATATAATAAGGTAGCAACCAGAATGATAGTGTAACCTATGACACCTTCTGTAAGCATCAGGTCCACTGGAATTTATATAAGCAGTGGTCTTTTAAAAACATTACAAAACTGAATTTCAGGAGGACTGCTACACTAATACTCAAAAGATATTTCTCAGCTTTTTACAGTTTCATACTCTAACTATTGTTCCTATTTTCTGGTACTCCTTCAGGAATTCTTGCTTTATAAAATGCTATCATGAAGGGTTGAAGGATTTTTTTTCCTCCTACTTGTATACTGTCAAGGGATGCTTTTTGAAGACCTCACTTTCACCATAAAGAGCTAGGGAGGCAGACCTGATGGCCTTGTGGGATTTAATTAGAGTTCACCAAGTTAGAATCTCCAAGCTCTCAAAGTCCTAATTTAAATATAAGTTCACTCTCTGTTCAACTGTTCCTTAGGTCCTTATTAAAATTTCAAGTTATTAAAGAGAATATTCGAAGGGGTTCTTTTTCCTTTTTTTTTTTTTGCAACAGATATAAACTAAACTAGAAATGTGCCACACTCAAAGCCCTCCTGTGTTAAAACCCTTGCCAATTGCTTGTGATAAAACAACCTCAAAAAGAGCAGAATCAATGGAAATGCATTTAGACTATTAGGTGTCCAACCAGAAGGAGATGGAGAGGCACCTGCATGACCAAAGTGAAGGTGGTGCTGAATCACAGACACATTTCAAAGGCACCAGTTTTCTGGGTAGATGACCCTATGCAGTCCTGTGATAATACCAAGTACTATTGCTCTTGCTTGGTGTGATCAGTATAGTATTTTCTTTGTTAAGATGTCATTCAGGAAGCTTGTTTTACACTGATGACACATCAGATCTGTTTACAGTAAACTTTCTTGTCAATCAAAGCTTTACAACGTGGTTTTGGGAAAGAACCACATATATATATATATATAAAAATATAATAAGTTTTATGGGTGACAATGTAGCTACATAGCAACTTTAAAAAAATACAAAACATGCTTCATTCTTTTACTCTGAAATGATGGCAGCAGCATCCACCCCAAGACCCACTGATTCTGCTGACAAGTTATGTTAAAAAATATCAGGGAACAAAGTGACGAGGAAGCTGCAGCCATGCCCATGCTAAGGAAATTGAACAGAAATGAGAAGACATAGTACAAGGAAACAAACAAACAAACAAACATTCATTGGCTGCAGAAATCATTCATGGGGAGGCTGCAGGGACAGCAATTCTCAGCATTATCTCCACTGTATCTGTTTTATCCTGCCTGTAATTGAATAGGCTGTAATGATTCCTAGAATAATACTTAGGGTCACAAACTTTCCTACTCTGTTTTGTGGTTTGTGTGCACTTGATTTTAAGTTTGTATGGATCACAGTGATGCCAGAAAGATACAACAGGTGGAGAAGCTTCTTCTTGATCAAGCCCATCTCTCTTTTACCTGATTTACTTTGATGCTGCTGTTCGTCTCATGGATACTGTGTATCAATTTTTAATGGATTTAGAATTAAGTTAAAATTACCCGGAAGAGGATTAATTAATCCAAAGTGATTCTAAGGTATTTCTAGGACATTTGTTATCAATTCTGTATTAAAAAAATACAGCCATAAATTTAATGTTTACGTGCTGGTTGAATTAATCATCTATTCCCAGAAATTTATGTGAAACTTAAAATGTAAGTGTAAAGGGAAGAATTATCCTTCCTGGAGCTTTTCTGATTCCAGCATAGATTTAATGGAGGGTATTTTAAAATGTCCATGAATCATTTAATTTTGCTATTAGGAATGAGCCTAAGCATTGCAGTTCAGATTTGAAGAAAGTTTGAGATTCCCCACTTCCAAGAAGTTTTGAGAAGCTCTTAGGATAGGAAAGAGCATCCAGGATTAAGGTTTGCCTGACCATTTACTCAAAAATCCAGATTGCTTATAGCTATGTTTGATTCTGCTGATGATTTAAACGGAATAGCACTGAGGGTCAATTTGACTGCTTGGTGGAATTTCAGTGTTAGACACCTCTGACAAAGCAGACAATAAGGTGCCAAATTCAAATTTCTTGAAAATCTCTATCCAAAACAAAGTTCTCTAGCATATAGGTATCACACAGAAAATATTTAATTCACCATATGGGCCAAACTGAAGTCATCCTCATGACTCTTGGCCAGGAAAAGACTCAACATCTGTAAGGCAAGTTATGCTGCCCATAGAAGGTCTGTGCTGGCAGCATTCACTTCGGGGAAATATCTGTTAAGTCATCACTTTCTTTTTAATTATAATGGCAGGTAGGTAATTTCTAAAAGTGTCAGCAAAAATCTGGTAATCAAACCCTGTACTTGTTCATGGTTCTACCAAACAAGAGCATATGAATACAAGCATATGTGTATAAAATTCTACAGTTATACATTTTAAATAAAAATTTTCTGATAATCTGCTTACCCACTGTAGTGTGTTCTATGACAAATACAATTACATGTCAAACGAATTCAGTCCTGGCTGTGACACCACATGAAACTTAAACTATTTTTAATGGTGTTAGAGATGCTTGAGAAACTTAAAGTGAATGAAACATAACATTTCTTTTCTTGGTATTAGAGAGGTAGCAAAAACCTCTTAGATCTGAAGTTAAATCAAAAGACTGAATAATGATGAGACCGGCCATGTACAGGAGAGAAAACAAAAGGCTCCTCAATAATTTTTTGAATGCTAGGAAAAAAAGAAAGCAAAAAAATCCTTTGTATTTATATTTTGTCAAGGCAGCTATTACTATGTTCCTCAGGTCCTTCATTTTTCCTTACACCTTTGCTAAACCTATCCTGTCTACTTAGGGTCACCAGTGAGGAAATATGTGAGGTAAAATCAAAGAGCAGTTCTGCTGAAGGCAGTAGGATGTAAAAAATAGACTGAAATAAGAATATTATTATCTTATTTAAAAATCTGGATGTTGATTAAAAGAAGAATTTAAACACAGGTGCTCCATAGAAATACTCTGAGGATAAAGAAACAACATTAATATATTAAAAATTACGATCATTTTGTCAAGGTCTTCTTTGTAATTGGTAGTATTTATGATTAGGTCCGTAGAAAATTATGCACAAAATCTACTTACTTCTTCAAAGACAATTCTGTAACAATGTTGAGGATCCACAGAATTCTTGGTACTTTCATTGTTCTTTCTTTATTTTCCTTTCTCGAGCAAGATAGTAAGCAAAGTCCGTGATGCACTGATTTCTAGAGTGGTCTGAATACGCCTTGACCAGAACGTGGCATGTAAGCAACATGTGTGAGATGTGTGTCTGTTCCCTGCAACATATTAAACTGCAAGTCAAAAGGGGCTTCCTATGACTCTCACCTATGAGTGGATGGGTTGAAATTCAGACCAGAAAGCAGCAGCTATGCTAAGCTGGGGTTACTTTGTCATATGCACTTTCCTTGCATTATGCCATTACATGGCATAATTTCTTTGAAACTGTACGCAAATTACTAAACTACAATGTCCATTTCCTTTAAAAGAGTTTATACTAATATCAGCATAAAGTAGGAAATGTTTTTTCCACTCTTGAGAAAACTTGTGGCTTTCAAAAATATGTCCTGATAGAATGAAAACTTTTCTTTCCTCTGAAGATCTACCCCGCTAGTTTTTTCTTCGCACAGTTTAGGGGTTCTTTTATAAAAAACATGAATCTGAAGAGTAAGAGTGGAAGATTTAAAAGAAACTCCCAGAAGTTCATGTCAAAATAACTTTGAGTAGTTCAGTGATATTCAACAATTTTCCTATTAAATGTTTTATTTTAGTAGATCCTGATGGAAACCTGCCTTGCTGGAACTTCTCCAAGTGGCTGTTATTGAGGAAGGATACTGCAGATAATGTCTGTCGCAGAGTGATAGCTGTAAAAAATGTGGGAAGAACAGCCCTACGAGAACATACAAGAAGATTAAGGATGGTGGGAGTGAGCACTGGCAGTTTACCATGTAGTGGTCCTGTTTTTGTTTTCTGTGTCAAAGTTAAGGCTGTATCTTACGAGCACCAGAGCTCCAATATTCCACAAGAACAGTCATTCTGGATCAGATCAAAGATTGACCAAATGCATTATTTTCTGTCTGGCAGTTCCCAAATAACTTCCCTAAAGAGCAGACAAAAAATACAGCAAACATTCTCAAACACTGCCCTGGTCTTCAACGGTTTGTGAATCAGCGATGTCAGAAGTCAGTGCCAGTACTTTTTCAGAGATTTTTTTCCATTATATAAATTATAAAAGTATAAGAAGACATTTGTCTGACATAGCTTTGCAAATACCGCTACTGTGTCACAGAGTCTCTCCTGCCTTCTAACATTGTCCTGCTGTTCCTTCCGCAATAGTTTTCAGCACTTTCACATGAAGAAAGTGAAAAAGATGAGGTATCTGCTTGTACTTAGAAGGATTTGTCCTTCCCAGTCGACCAGGAGGTGTTTGGTAAAGCCTCCCTGACTGGATGATCATTGACAGTGTCATGCTGTCTGCAGTCTGGTTGTCATAAAAAATCAATCCTGTTACATACCTGTGATAGTGCTCTATTTCTAGAAGAATTTTCAAAAATATATTTTTGTATGTAGCAACTGGCAAAATATTTTTTGTAGTTACAGATTGGTCATAGGCAGATGCAAGTGGGAGACAGTCCAAATTTTAAAGGAAATTCCACCATTTTTCTGCTTGCCAAGAGCAGGAGGAAGTTTTTCAATGACTTGTCATGTAACATTTGTAATGTCTTTAGTAGTATTTTTTCTTTAACACCTATGAATTATCTTCTTTGACAGACCAAATGTTGGCATTTGTGAAAGGGATATTGCTAAGGTATGCAGCAAAGCATAAAAAAAATTTAAATACTTTCCTGGTCCCAGAAGCTGGCACTGTCCAGAGCTTTTCTCCTGATTATCTATGCTAAGCCCTTCTCAATTACAGTAAATTTCTCTGATTCAATCGCCTCTGTATGGTCAATTAAATAGTCTCTATTTTTAGGGAATATTCCCTTCAAATATTCACTGAATTATGAACCCTCCTGTTGTCTTTAGCCAAGCTGTAAATATATATTCAATACTTTTTTTTTTTTTTCATATTTTAATTCCTCAAATCTTTTAATCATGATTAGGGTTCTTCTCTGAACTACTAATTTTCCATTATCTTTGGTTGGTGATGATGTATTTACACACTTACAGTAATATTTGTGTGAGTTATGATCACAGTTATATTGAGGGGAATTAACTCTTCCCTAGTTTTACTCCTCCAAATATACCACTAAGGATCAGATTAGTTTTTCAGCCCTATTGCATGTAAACACCTACCAAATCTGCTGCTTATTGAGTGCTGGTGTTGACATAAACAGTCTTTTTTCTTATAATCTATTTCTTCTTCTTTATGTGATCAATTTTCCAAATTAATCCCTACCTGTGGTGTAATCTTTCAAGTGGGCATTACTCTTGTGCCATGTGAGCATCACATAGGACCATGCACTTCTGGACATTTCAAGATGTCTCCATTTTCATTTCTGATGGATATTGACTGTTCAAAACATGGTCCCTCAATGTCTGAGCATTTGTTTAGATTCCTTACTAGACTACAATTAAAAATTGAAAGCTGCATTCCAACTTTAGATGGTGGAAAGGAAAGTGGTGTTTTGATTAACATTTCCCTGGTTATTATTTCAAAACTAGTTTTGTCTTTTTGTTTTGTTTTGTTTTGTTAGGTAACATTATTTCAGTTCATGATGATGAAATCATGTCTTTTGCTATTGACAAAGGAAACATGACCCAACAAGTTAATTGAATAAAGTGTTTCTAAGGAAAAATCTTTCCCTCTCTAATCCAAACTCTGCTAATAAAAATTAACAAAAATTATTTTATGGGGGTATATGAACCCAAAATAGAAATATAAAATATCTGAAAACATGGCACATGCCTGCACTGCAGTAACACAAGTGATTCTATTGGTGTAGCTAACAACCTGGATTCTCTTTGAAAGAGAAGGCTGGCTTAGTTAGGTACCAAAACCAGCATGCTTGTCCTATCTTAGTGCATGTTAATTTCAATCTGCTAAAGTGGGTGCATTCCATGTGACCACACCATGGATATCACTCTAACTGGGGTAAAATCCTTTGAAAATTATTTGTTGCATGATTTTGTACCATCAGTGATGAACGACAAAATTTTTAATCTGTATTATTTATGTCAAAGTGGAACAACACTTTGAGTTGATTAATTTACTGTTCTATCTTTCAGGGATTTTTTTCCAAATGTTTTCTATGGTGGTTAAGATACTGTATAGTTCTTAGGTCTGTGCCCATCACTGTCTCAGAACAGAGAATCATTCCAAAGTTACCCGTCTCTCTTTCAATGCAGCCAAGCAAAGGATATTTCAGGTCAGTGAAGTTCATAATTCTTCTCTCTTTTTTTTTTTTGGTTTTGTTGTTTTTTTTTTTTTTTTTTTTTTTTTCTCTCCAAGTCTAGAAAACTAAATTTAATTACTTTAAAAAAAAATGGCATCTTTTGCCAGTAGCAATATTTTCATGCACTTTAATGGATTATTTTTGCTCTGCTTAGCAGGGGACCTTTTTCTCCATATGCAGCAACACGGTATATGGTCAATGAATTGAGACTAGATGCCCATTTTACACTTCTGCACTTCACCCTTTGAAATCCACTGTCTTTGTTCTTTACATAATATTCCTGTGCTGCTGACCTTCCAAATGTTTCTTTAATTTCTGTTCCTTGCTGCACTGCAAGAGTTTTATGAGAGTGAACATAGAATTAGTAGTCTATTTCCATTAGTAATAAATCTGCTTTTGCCCTTGCAGGGGAACCTTTGCTGCAGTGTCTGTACTTTTGCAAAAATAATGAATTCATGCAAGAGGTTACCCGGATAAGAGCAAAGCAGGGTTTAAAGTCTAACCTGGTACATCACTGCCTCAGGGCTAAATTCTGAGCCCATTTAAGCAGGAGATATGGGGCACAAAAGTGAAAACACTCCCAGCAGCTCCCAAGGCTGCTCCAATCACAGAATCACATGCAGAGGCTCATGATTCTTTAATTTAACTGTGCTGTGAGTGTTCTGTTTTTAAAAGAACAAAAAGACCCTTTAATCTGTATTTTCTCTCTTTTCTTGATTAGTTTCATCCATTTAACTGAGTCACGTCTGAGCTTCATGAGTTCTGGGAAATTAGTGCATTCATGATCATCTTCAGAAACAGACTACATTGTCTTATTTATTTGTTTATAATATTTATTTTTCCTTTTAAATTATTTATATATTGATATATTTATACATAATTGATATATTTCTGCTATCAATTAGCTGTTGATCTCTACCTTAATTTCAACTGAGTTTGAGAAAATTCTACAGCTATTGTAAAGTTCATATTAAGATTTCAGTGTCAACATTAAAGGAATTTCTCCTGTTTTTTAAATGAAAACGAAATCGTTATCTTGAGATTCCAAAATAGCATGTAAAAACTTTCTTTACATTTTGTGAAACATTCTTCGGAGGAGACAGAAAATACAAGACAAGGCTTGAATACAGATTTAGCACACCTGGAAATATAATAAAGCTGGTTAAATGGAAAAAAAAAAAATATATCAGCATGCATATATGGATAATGTACTTTTGGAAATTTGGACACATTTTTAACTGATGTGACAAGCTCCAAAAATGACCCTTGAATTAAAAAAAAAAGAAAATCAGAAAAATTCTTTTATGTAAGAATGGTGTCTAGATTATATAAAAAGATTAAGGAAAAATATATCCTACAACTAAAGTGCAACATTTTTGTTCTATATTTAACTATATGTCTAAAAACTCACTGGTTACGCATTTGTAAAGAAGAAAGCTGCCTTCAAAAATGTGTTACTCTAAGCTTAAATACCAGGCTGCAGAATAAATGTAGAAAAGGAAGGATAGCAGATAACTTGCTTCACTGAGCAGCTCACAAGAGTGGTGGAATAGCATTAGAACCACTTTCCTACGCAAAAGTTTATCTTATTAGTCACTTCCCACTTCAGTATCAGTAAATGGTGTGACCTGTTTTGAGGAGCAACTGCTTTGAATAGATTAGCTTTTCATCTGAATTTGGCTACTTAACAGTTAATATGAAGAAGCTTTCAATGCTGATCTGCTTATGACTGAAACAATGAGGATTACAGGGTGTTAGGGAGGTTGGATGTAGCCTAAGGATATAATCTCTGGTAAGGTCAAGGCTGGATGGCTTGGGAAAAAGAGAGATGTAAGCACTGTAAAGATCTATTTTTCCAGCTCAATAAAACAGGCCAGAATATGGGGTTTTTGTTCACTCTTTAAGGTGAAGTGCATGAAAAAAAAAAAGAGTTACCCTTTCTCCCCCTGCATTTAAAATGCAGAAAAAGTAGAAAGACAACTCCAGTTCTTTTTGTATTTAGTCAGATCTGTAAACTGTTAAGCATAAAAAATATAAGTGACATATAATTAAATTTTTATAAATATATCTCCATATGTGTTCTCATCCAAATCTCCAAGCTGCTGACATCTGGATTTTTCAGAGAAGTTAGGGAAACACAGAGAAAAGATTTTGAACATTTAACTGTAATACAAATTAATATATCACTTTCCGCATATAAAACAAATGACCCTGCCACTCTGATTTACTAAATAAGGCTTCCAGACTCTCCTCCAGACCTTTGTTCTGTTCTGTCATAAAACAAGATTTTCTATAACCTCGATACAGCTTGTTTTGTGGAGGAAGGAGATAGCATCACATACCAGCATTTCAGCAGTGTCCAACCCTCAGAAATGGTCTTCCTTGTAGAATGGTCACAGCTCCTTTGAGTGGTAATCTCTATGCCCACTGAAACCTGAATTTCTTACTTCCAAAAGCAGATACATATATTGTGGTTTAGCAGGATTGCATGGATGTGAATACTACAGTTACACAACCTAGATGTGTCTAAAACTCAGAATAGGATTATTTTTTTCATAAAAGGCACCTTCCTGAATAACAGAGAGCAACTGAGGGTTGAAGAATGTCTTTTACAGCAAAAGCAGGCAAAGCAAACCTTTTCAGCTTATGAACACGTCCCATTTTCCACATCTCACGTCAGAGTTGTACTCACTTGAATGTGAGTCCTCTAAGTCATGAAAGGATAATAAAATGGCAAAACATTTGAGTCATTTTTAATTTGATATTTAATATTTTGAACATTTGAAACTCATGACATACAAAAACACTTGCACTTTAATATTGTGTTCCTTTTAAAAGAAATACTCTTATTGTAATAACTAATCAAATAATGCCCAGGTCATATTACTCTCCTAATAGCTGGAACTGGCAGCAGACAGAGGAGGTGAATGTTCAGTGCAAGCTTATGTAGTAATTCTTTCTTCTTTAAATGTTTTTATGATACAATCAACGTGATTTTGCAAATTGAGATCCGTATTAAATGGGAAGTTGAAGTCACTTGCTGTTCATACTAATGACTTGCAATATCTGTTTAGTGGTAAGATATATTCTGAACATCTAGATATGTATCAGTGTAGAGCCTCTTTGTGGGATAAATTGAAAACTCCACACTCCACACTTTTAAGAAAGCCTATAAATATTACATAAACCCTTTAGAAATAGCCCAACTATAATTAATTGTGCTGATAATGAGATCAAGTTTTCTAGACCTTTTCCCTACACAGGTCTATAATAGAAACTACAAATACAGCTGCATTTCCTAAGATGAAAGTTGCAATCTCCATTTGTTATAAATCAATGTCTTTTTTGAGAAAGAAAATTCCAAAATAGTGTGCAGCCGGAATTTTCACCTCACTGCACCTTTCTGACTGCAATCAGCAAGACCAGTTGCATAATAATCCATTGTGTTGCTCACATGCTTAAATTAAATGTGTATTTAGATGTTTTGCTGAAGGAGGCTTATGCCAATACACAATGCAAATAAGGGGGTGGAAGCAAGCCCTTAGGGCCTCCATCAAAATTAATAAGAGTCTTGCCATTATTTCCATAGGCTTTGTATCAGGATCTTAGGTTTTAGCAAGTGGATCCTTGGGACCTGAGAGGGAAAATGAATGTAACACAACCCACCAGGGAGGTTTCTCTTCTTTTCCTGGTACATATCCAAGATAAGGATATGAGTCAGTTACAGCTTTCAGCAATCAGCTCTGTCAAATTCAAGTCATGTGCATTTGAGTGTTCTCTTCTGACATTTCTCCTGCTTGGCCCCTATGGGTTAAAGTGACAATTGTCCTATAAATAAAGTCAGTTGTGATAGTTAAGCCCAGTAATTATTGAGCATCTTCAAATGCACCATAGTACATGCCTTAGTTAAATTGTAAGATTTTCCTTCTCATGAGTGCAGCTTTTTGAATAAGAAGGTTGATATTTGCATCATTTTTAAAACATAAGCATGCTCTCAGACAGTTTTAGTTTTCTGTTGTCTCTGGAAACCGAGTGCTCTGTCACACTTGAGGGTGACTCTTCAGTAAGAAAGTGCATTAGCCTAATGACCACTTATTAAAGTTAAATCATCCCAAACAACTAAACAAATTTGTTTAATTTAATCTATTAAAAACGCTTGAGTAGGCTGAAAATTTTCTGAAGCAAATCTCTTAACACTGCCACAGATAAGGATGGACAAAATAAATAATTGTAACTTTTCCAGGTTTTATAAGATGTATTATTTCATTTCCAGAAATAGCACACCTTTATTCAAAAATAAAAATAAAAATTATGTTCTTGTTTTAACGGATAATCTAATTTATTGCTAGTAGTTTGAATCATTCCAGGGGTGAAAGGCATCTTTTACATCAATTTGCAAAAGCAAATTACTGTTTTGAAGGAGATGTAAAAGTCAAGTTGCTTGGGAGTACATTAAATTATATGCTAGTTAATGGTGTTAGAGAGATAGTTTAAAAATAAATGGACCATAATACCTTTTAATAAAGGAGCTACAAGCATTTTTGTTCCCTGCTAAAAGCAGATGCCTATTTGGCACTGTTTTGAATCCCATTTGCCATGTATATTTTGAGTAATACTATGCTGAGTAATGTGCACTGTGTGGTAAAGGTTCAGTAACCTCACTGTAAAATAATGAGTCTTCAAGAATAAAAAATACATTAGCTATGAAGTGGTATATTTGAGGTGCTCTGAACATATTCAAACAAAACAAAACCAAAAAGCGAAGCTTTCACCCAGTAAATTTGTTCAGAAAGGAAACTTGTGTATCTTGATTTGTATTTTGATTTCCATTTGAGCTCTGAAAACTGGACAAGGCATCAACTCTTTACAGATGTTTTCTATAAATACCTTTTCTCTGAGTCTGCCAGCACAGGAGCTTGCAAAAGTCCTGGTCTAAAGGGAGCTTATGACAACTGGGATGCAGTGAATAGCATGAGCTCACTCACTAAGTAGTGTCTTCAGAAAAAGGTCCAGCACTCATATTTTATGAAATATGTAACATGATTTACCCAAGGTTGTCAAAAGAGATGAATTTCAGGCAAATGTAAGGTAATAAATAGTAATATGTGCTGCATGTAGTTGACTTATAACCCTTGGCATTTTTAAAGAAAATTCTTTTGAGGAATTCATTTTATACGTCATAAACTTTCCTATTGTTTTTCCTGTTTTGACTGTCTTTGTCATCAGATTTCTTGTGGAAAGTTATGTCTGGAAACTGTAAATAAAGCAATATCTTGAAGAATACTTATATAAGTCCCTATTTCCACAATGGTTTAAGAATAAGAAAGTTAGTAGTGTAGAAAAATGGTCTGTTTCATTAAATCAGAACCTAGGGGGGAAAAAAAGCAATAAGGTAATGTATATGTGAGCTTTTTTATTATTATTTATTTAATGATTTTAGAAAAACCTTTTCCAAGGTTGAAAGTTATTTTGTTCTCATGACATACATTGTTTTGAGTAACAGAATAGTTCTGTTGTGATATTGTTATTATTATTACTACTACTATTTATTAGTCATTATTATTATTAATAATCAATTTTGTTCTAAAATGTAATTCACACGTATTCAAACATTTATCCTTATTTTACGGTAAGTATAATTGAAAACATGTTTCATATTATCATGTATCCACTTTACATATGCTGGCTTAAACCATATATATGCATTTATGAATCATCAAATTGGAGTGAAATCTATGTCCTTTACTGCCACCCCATACATGTTAGCTTAGCCTTCTATAGCACTACCTGTCATCTGTTAAAATGACAACCAGGAAGACTGACAGGTTGGTTGGTGATTGTCAGAGTGTGCTGAATGCTGGTGAACCTTAAAATGAGTTAGTGGGCTTCCAGACAGCATGGTAATATTTTAGCACATATTCCAATTTTTCAAAAGTTTTCCAGAAACTTTTCCAGTGTAGTCTGGTGAAACACCTCACTGATCACAGTGGTAGCCAACAGTGGATCTCACAAAAAGACTCACAGGCTCATAGGCATGGTTTGCCCAAAACTGCCAGTCTCTACAGCCTGTCTCAATGAGTCCATCAAGTGGGACTGGTACCTGTAGCATTAATCCACACATCTATACATCTGTCCCTCACACATTTATTTATATATGGTTCTATATATAGAGCCAAGACCTCTAATATCACTGAGCTCAGCCATTAACCACGCTCTGCCAAGTCCACCACTAAACTCTGTCCCCAAGACCTCTACATATCCTTTAAGTGCCCCCAGGGATGGTGATTCTGCTATGCACCCAAGCAGCATGTTCCAATGCCTGGCACTTTCTGGTGGAAGAAGTATTTCCTAATATCAATGTAAATTTGCCCAGGCAAATTGTGAGGCCATTTGCCCTTGTCCCATTGCTTCTTGCTTGGGTGAAGAGATTGACCCCCATGTTGCTACAACCTCCTGTAAGGTAGTTGTAGAGAGCAATGTGGTCCCCCCTCAGCCTCCTTTTCTCCAGCTCTGAACACTCCCAACTCCCTGAGCAGCTCCTCATCAGTCTTGTGCTTCAGAGCCTTCCCCACCTTCCTTGCCCATCTCTGGACATGCTCCAGCACCTCAATGTCTTTCTTTAATGAGGGGACCAAAACTGAACACAGGATTCGAGGTGTTACCAGTGCCAGCATCCTTACCAGTTCCAAGTACAGGGGGATAATCACTGCCCTGGCCCTGCTGGCCACACAATTGCTGATAAAAATTTTTCAAATATAGCATATATATAGTATATGTGGTATATAGGTATAACTGTGTACATCCTCAGATGTATATACATCCCTGTCCTTGAATATGGGAAGGATACATGGATATACAAGAGCAGGTTCTATAGAGAAAAATGCCTGTGAACGATTTTGGGTTTTATCTGTTCAGTTAATGTGCAGTAAGAAAGCTGGTGACAGTGCAGTGATCCACTGTTCTAGGCAAATACATCCCCAAGTCTTTCTGTGAAGGTCTCACAAGGTTGTCCTTCTCATAATGTCAAGGCAGGAACTATAAATCTGAAGCATTTTCAAGGTAATCCATTCCCTTAAATTTTAGGATTTGGTTAAAACAAGTTCAAACATTGTTGAATATAATCCAAAATGATGAGTATTTGGATAGAGTGGCCTCTCAGAAATGTTTGCAACCCTTACTCAAATAATATCCCAACAGATTTAACCTGATCTTTTCATACTAATCTCCAATTGCAGTCAAAGAACCAAGTAAACACTTTGAGGGAGGAAGTAATCTGAGTTATTTTCAATATCTAGCCTGGCATTACAAAAATAAAACCCTGACAATGCTTCCATGAACCATAAACTAAGTATAGAAGACCATTCCAGATGCAGAAGTTTGCATTTCTCCCCTGATGACAACATATTAAGAAAAATACAGATCCATCTGAAACCCTTTAATTTCTTTGTTCTAATAGAGCAAACTATAATAAGCTATTGTAAAGAAGTCAAGTGATGTAAGCACAGACTTAAAAAGCAGAGAGAATACCTGGTATTGAAAATGAAGGTAATGAAAGGGTTTGGAAAAGTCAATAGGTACTCCTGTAGTTAAGCAAGCAGACGTGGCTGAACCACACTACAGTCATGCTGGTAATCCCAAACTTCGAGGCTCCCAGTGCTTCCAATGTTTGCATTTACATGCACACCATAGTGCAAGAAACAAAAACAACATGTTGGAGAGCTATTCTGTTCCTACTTTTAGAAAATTATGCATTCTCATAAAGATAAGTTGGAGGAAATTGAACATTAAATAAAACAGGTCAAGATACAGATGAAAGAGACACAACAATTTTCTTAAAATATTAGATGCATTTAACAGATACCCAATCTTCAACTCAAAATATTTGCATGTAAGGAAATAGACATTAAGTGCAGATGTAGACATTCTTGTTTAAGCTGTTACTCTGGCACTAAAGATGACATTACCATCTGAGAGCTACTGGAAAAGGGCTGTAACTTTTGAGTTAGATTGGGTGAGCTGGCGAGAATGCCAGAAAAAGTAAGAAACTTCTGGAAAAGGTAGTTATCTAGTTAAATAATTCATGAGAAATTCAGTTTCTCCGAAATATTTTGCAGAAGACTTTTGAGAAAAGGTGTAAATGCTTTCACCTTGGGTGTGGAGAGTATCACAAATTTTGATAGAGGTGCGGAAAACTAGGAACTGGGATTTATGGTGGAGTACACACTGAGGTTTAAAGAACTAAAATGAAGTTATCTTTTTCTTAATTTCAAACAAAAAAAGTACATGTTTATTTAATTGCAAATAATTAATATGATGGAAATATTCCTTTAAATATAAAGAATAAGGTAAAGATAAAAAAATCCCAGGATTATTTTAGCTGCTGCATAGCCTAGAAAAGAATATTGAATTCCTTGATCGATGCTCAATTTCTAAATTGGGATGCATTTGACATCTCTCACTCCATTCACGAGGGCCCCCGCAGCTCTCATCTGACCCTCCGAGGCACCAAAGCCAGCACACCCCAGACAGAGCTGGAAGATGTCTGAAGCACAGAGGACTGTGCACAACAGCTTCTTCTATGGAAAGGGAAAATATGGCCAGGATGTGGTGGTTACCAAAAATCACCAGATTTACCAACTTTAATCTCTCCCACAAAGCTTCTGCACAAAAGAGCTGATGGACACCGTAAGTATAACCATGTCATTTTGTCCTCAAGTGAAAGTATGTGACTTTAAAAAAGCTGTTGCTGATTTTATAAATTCTTGCGAGTGTTTTCTATAATAGGGAATTTGAAAATTTTACACCTAATTTTATTTCCATATGATTAACTTTTCCTCATCAAAAAGTTCTAAATATGGTGTTTTCAGCACTGTTCTTTCTAACAATTACAATAATTAAATTATGTTAGCAAATTTAGCAGAATACAAGTTCCTGTTGAAATGGAAAAATTCACATCAATATTTGGAAAGTGTAGTAGTACCCTATGTGTGGTGATGGAGAGATAGGCCCTGAGGGCCAGAGAGAGCCTCTTTCCTGGGCCTGGAGGTGACCCTGGGAGTGCATCCAGGTCACCAGGGATGGGCTGAGAGAGGGTTGTGAGTTTGTGGACAGTGTTGGACCTGTGGGGAGTGATAATTGTAGTTTGTGGCCTTATAGGGTATTGTTTATCTACTACCATTTTAGGAAATATCTGTGTACTATCCCAGGTGATTGGGGGACACTGTGGTGAACATCTTTCCTGTTTATGTATAATGTTATATCCTGTGTGTGCTGGTATTTAGGGAATTCTGACTGCACAATAAACAGCTTTGCACTTGGACACTTGGTGTGCGCAGAGTCCATGCTCTTACGTGATTACTGCAGGAAAGTTCTTAAAAACTCATTAAAGGTAACATAAAAAGAATTTTTTTTTTTATTTTTCAACCACAAACTCTGTTGTGGCCCCTCTGATCTATAGGAAAATTATAGAAAAACCAACTTCAGAACTCTCAGATTATACCAGATGTGTAATGACCATTAGAAAAATACAGGCAATATGTATTTAATGATACAAAAATGCATATCTATCTATCTATCTATCTATCTATCTAGATATATACAGATATATATATAGATACATAATGACTACATACAAATATAATATGGATTTGAAACTCTAGATAACTTTTATATATTATATATATGTATGTTATATGCACACAGAGAGTTATTTAAATTTATAAATGTGTATGAACACCAATATATGTACACATATGGCTAACTTGAATCCTGTAAAAACAGTAGAAACCACTTACGTACATTTAGGGAGGTGATATTAGGTAACTATTCTACCATTTAAGTTTTTTAAAAGGTCTGCTGCAAGCACATAGTCTGATTACAAAAGAAGACAGTAAATTACCAGAAACAACTTCACTGATTAAAAAGAACCTCTGCTCTAAAACTAAATATATGTGAAAAATCAGGTTATGTAGCTTTTTATAGAAAAAGAGGAGCATTCTAGTGATACTTTTTTTTAAAAACAAAAACTTCACTGGTGACTCCATTTACCTAAATTTAGTACCACTTTCATTTTGTGAAACTCTTAAAACAGGAGATTTACAAGGACAAGATAAGAGGACTGGCAGATGTTCTTTGACTCATTCATTTGAAGGGAAGGGCATTCGGAAATGGCATTGGCATAGGATGACATTTGAAATAATGGCCTGTGATTCTGTTGGCGCTTTTAGTGTTAAGCAAGTGATCTGCAAGGTAAAGTGGATTCACAGTTAGAGTCAGCACCAGTGCACAGGTCGCCTGTAAAAATAGAAGATTCCATTATTCTTCAGGCTCCCCAGAGGGAGCAAGGTCTCCAGCATCATTACCAGGACTAAATCTGACTTTTCTACCTCCCCTAATTTCCTCCTAGTAATTATAGGTCAAGCACTCTTTTGTAAAATATAAAACCTTTGTTCTTATCAAAAATGAATAGCTGAGAGAAAAAAAAAGTAGAGAGTCCTAGGAAAATTTTCAATTAGAAAACCAAGCTAATTTGGTATGACCAAAGACTGTCAGGCATACTGACAGTGTTCTATTATGCAGTCATTTGGGCTCTTTCAAATTAGTTATGTTAATGTCCTGTGAGTGAATGTAACACTTGGATGGGACAAGATTTCTGCAATTAATTTCTGCAGTCAGTGGAGAGACAAGCAAATTTATTTTCCCCCTCTCTGGGAATTGGTAGTGGAGGGTGTGAGGTAGAGAAAGTGCATTTAGGAACAGAGTACAAGCTAAACACAAGCCCTAAATAAAGCAGAAACAATGGGAGCCAATGCCTCCTCATTCATTCAATTGACAATGTTTTGCAGCTTAAACCTGTTTTATTAATTATGTTTGACATTTCCTTAATTAGTTTCATTTACACCAAATCAATCCCTACTGCTGTATGGCATCATTTATCATTTTGAAAAATTTGCATACTGAGTGCTGACTTTTTCTACTTAATTATACATTAAAAGTGTCAAATGTGCTTGCTGCCTGGCATTATCTGCGCCAGAAAGGTTTGTGGCTGGACTGCGATGGTATTAATCATTAAGAGCTCCCAAGTGCTCCTGGGTAATATCTGGGGAGTAGAGTGGCTCTCATTTTAACGCTAGAGAGCAGAAGTGTTTCTGTAAAATGACCCAAAGCAAAAACAAAATAAATGACCTAAAACATCCGGTCTACTGTAATGCTTTGCTCTTTCAGTGGAAATATGCTCTGGGAGGAAAAAAAAAAAAAAATACTGTTAACTATTAGCCCCCTGCATGTTGAAAATGAAGAGACAGGTCCTCAGGATGGTGATGTTTTGTCTGAATGGGAATCATGATATTTCAATCAAATGTGTATTGATGTCTTAGTAGCAGACCAGCCAAAGAATGTATGTATCACATTTTACTGATTTATACTATTTGAGCTTTTTTTTAACTTCCCACTGTAAAGTATTTAAGTTAAAACACAAACAGGAATTAACATCTCCCTCCATAAAATCCATAATTTACATAAACTATCTTAAGAAATAATCAACTGTTTCTTAAATGCCACATTCTCCAGATGTTAGGAAAGAATGTGGCTCCAGGCATAAGTCATTCCTAAACAGAAAAGTAAAAGGATGGAGTGCATGTAACATCACTCTGCTAGTCTCTCTCTAAGTACCCGTAATCCAGTGCATGTATTTCAGCAGCAAATTAGCTGTGAGTCTGACAGTTCCTAGGTGCACTTCTACATTCAGATAAACAGCTGTTTTTGAACAGCTTCAACTGCTTATCAACAGTAGCTTTCAGAAATACTCCTTCTCTCCTAACTGTTGTGCTCATCAATTGACTCTTTCTGAGACCTTGTGAAGATCCTTAGCCAGGCTAACCACTGATTTGAAAAATTGAGTCCATTATGTTTGTCACATGTTCTTTCTTCTTCCATATGCCTAGTTAGGACCTGGGCCAAAACTAACATTTTTGACCATCCTTTCAACTGTCACTTTAGTTCCTGCTTTTGACAACCTGCATTTGCAAGAATGGTTTGTTGGTGAGCCACCAAAGCAAGTGCAAATACATAAGAGCTGTAGTAATTGTTAATCAATATTTCCAGAGCCATGTTAGATATCTTGTTTTACAAAATTCCTACCTGTGTTAGAGATTTTAGTGGTATTACATAAACCAGCATGATTTACAAAACTACCTATGCACACTTCAAGATCTGCATCCTCCTGGGGTAAAAAATGGAGTTTTCAGTGAGAATGCTCAGAAATATATAAGCATATCTTCTATCATCTAGTAAACACAGGTTCAAACTCACCCTATTGGTGTCTCAAGGATTAATTTACCCATTTTGCTCTCCTTTCTTATCATCCCTTGGCAAAATCAACCTAAACTGGAAAGTCAGGTTGTAGCTTGAAGTGAGTAAGAGGAGAAAAGGGTAACCCGCAGCCAGTGTAAGACTCAACCCTGAGCCTGCTTTGGACACCTGATCATTCTCAGTTTTCCATTCCTGTAGTTAAACAGGTTCTTTGCAGAGGCTGTGATATTGGTGAAGAGATTTTCATTACTCTGTCCAGCTGCAAACCATGCACAGCTCATGTCAATTACTCACCCAAATAAGCAGAATTTTATTCCTGTCTTATCTCTGACTTTTGTTTTTTTTTTTTTTTCCTAGCACACACATATGCACACATGTCAGTAGCAGCATTTTTAGACACTCACAGACACATCTGCTTTCCCCATGCCTGTCATTCCTGGATGCCAAGGGTATGAAAGATCATGAAAAAGACATCTAATTTTAAACAGAATACATCTGTTTCATGGGGGAAGAAATAGCAGTAAGGGAAAGGCTCATTCATGACCTGACATTATAACGAAAACCAACAACTTTCTGCAAAGAACCACAGAAGTTACCAATGTCTCATAGGCCAGTTCCTGCTCAGTGACTCAGGGAGGAGGAGCAGAGACAGAGCTCTTTAGAGGACTAGAGGAGCAAGTACACAGGTATCACAGTCTCACACGGGCACAAGATTAATTCTTGTGTTTGCCTCACATGCAATTCAGCTCCATTGCTTGTAGGGCTGGGGGAGCTTCACAGTGAAGCATGTGACTTTCTGTATGCTCTGTGTGATTTTGCCCTCTGCAGGACTGCATCAAAGCACCAAGTTAAAATAATACAGCCCCTGCCACTTCTGCGCTCTGTACACTGTGGTTTCTAAAGACACAAGGATGGGCATACCTGATGGTGCTCACGGCCATGGAATCATGCAGTAATTTCATTTGCAAGGAGTCCCTGGAGGTCATCTGGTCTAATCCCCTGTTCAAACCAGGCTCAATTCCTCAGGACCCCACCCAGTGCAGCTTTAAGTGCCTGCAAGGATATAGAGCATAGTACCCTCTCTGTGCAATGTGCAGTGCGACTCCTCAGGCCTTGAGGATTATTTCATGAAATTCTCATCCCTTTTGGCTGAAGCCAAATAAAATAACTAAGCATGTATCTACCCCTATTACACAGTTCAGAAACTGTGTAAAAGCTGGCTAAAGGCTGATGACATATCTGACATACTGATGATTAGAGTACAGAATGTGCTTGTTAGTCTTTCACATCTCAGTCATGATTATAGCTGTGATAGATGCCTTCACCATGAACCTAGCAATCACCAGTGAGTGATACGTGACTCATGGGGCCAGTTTCCAGGGAGGGCTGCTCACCATTTCTGCATGCTTCCCGAGGGATGCCCACGGCTGCTGCAAAGGCAGAAGCACCTCATCTCCCAGGATTATTAACAGTAAAGTCTGCTGCTCTTGGGCTTATTTTAGGTAACAGAGCACAACACAACTGAATTAGAGAAGGAAGACAGGATGAGCTTTGGAATTTGATTTGACAAGGAATTTGCTTTAATAGCAATAAAAATTGTTGTCTGATATTTCCCTTATAATTATGGATGTTTTGATACACAAGAGACAGTTTCTTACTCCATAAGAGTAAGGGTTAAAAAATTATCTACTTTGTATGCTATACACCAATCATGCCTGCATTCATGTCAGAACCCAAACTTACTGTGTTTAATATTCAAGTTCATTTTCAAATTCTTGCCCATTAACATAATATATGCCATTTTGCAAGCCTGGTCAGAGAAATCTGTAACTAAATAATTTTCAAGTTTCCTTCATATCCAATGCAGTGTGAAATTATTTCCCCACTTTGTTCTTCATAGAAGAGCAATGTACAATTTACATGATTTTGTTGTAAAATGTATTACAGACTTCAAAAGTTACTATATGTGTATGCACAATCATAATAACTAATCCTAAATGACTATTTAATTGTCTAATATAAGTTATACTTGATAGGCTATTACTAGTTAAGGATTCAAAACTTGCAAGACAAGAAATTTATGAATGCTAAAATAACTTTTTATAAAAACCTTCTCTTTCTTATGGCTCTGCAGTATAATGCTTCTTATCCCAAATCCTCTTGTGAGTATACCCACAGTATGTCAAAATTGTGAGAAGTATAAACATAAAAGAAGTTAGGAGTTTAGGCCATGTCTAATTCATAAGTATTTTTTGTTTACACAACAATTTCTAATAAAAATTTGATGTGAAAATCAAAGATGGAGAGCCTGAGAAATTAATGCAGCAAAACTGGGAGTCACCCAATCCTGTATGTAGTGGACTAGAAACCCTAAAATCAGACGGATTTATCTAATTGTTCACCAGGGTCACAGAACCCTTTTCAGCATGCCCAGCCACTGCTCCAAGCAAACCTGCCTATGTATGGAAACTGAGCAAAAAATCTGTTTTTACTGAATTAGCTTTGAGATCTCAGGAATTTCTAAATTAAAGAGGTAGATAACTGGTGATGCTATGTATGCAAGAGTATAAAATAAACTAATCTCATACTCTAAATAGAAGTCCCTAGACTATGAAGTTATACCTCTTTATACCAATGCCGATTTTGAAGTTCTGTTTAACATCTGAGATAGGAAAAAGAATGTCACATACAAAAAATACAAATTCCACTACAGAAAACACAGCCATTAAGTATTAATTACTAAAGCCACCAAAAATTTGCACTCAAATCAAGTGAGATTAAGATTTTAAATTTCTGAACATTCAATTTTCAAAAATGATTAAGTATACTTGTTCATAGATATTTATATCAGTTCATTGTTTTTTTATTTTAAATAATAAGATTCAAATGAATTCAAGTTACCACTGCAAGCTTAAAATAAATATAAAGGCAGGTATTTTTTGATCACACTGGCATAAAGATAACCACAGCAGATGTTAGCATTCAGTGTATGCTATTTCAGGTATACACTTTACTGACCTCAGATACAGTGTACAGCAAAATATAATGAAATTCTATTCATAATAATATGCACACACAGTGATTTTCAAATTAAAATATATTCCCAGATCCACATCCTGCTCCATAGTTAAGATCTAGATTAATTAAAGAACTTCAGTAATTCCACCATACTCTTACACAGGTCTTTAAACATATAAGTATGTTGTATGATTTACTTCAGTAAAACTACTCACAATAGTAAGCCTTCACAAGATTGGTCTCTAAAATTCTTTAAATACACTAAACCATTTGTCCCCACTGAGCATTAAATCTCTTGTCAGTTAAGTATTTTTTAATGAATATACTTTTGAGTTTTGTCATCATTTGAATGACTCAATTAACAGAAAGTCACCTCCCCCACTTTTACATACCAGAATATTCCAAAGATGTCCAGAGAAATAATCTTGCCAGTTGCCAGCCCTAAAGAATAAAAGCCCTGGAATAAGCACAAGAGTTTTGACAGAAATTTATTTTCTTCAGAAATATATAAATGAGTGCACTTCCTAATTTTCCACAAACAGCCATCTCAAAAAAATTTAGTCCTGATTGTCAATTAGTCACACAATATCTTGTATTTTCTTTTTGAACAACATTTGTCTCTAAAAATCAAAATACTACCTAAAATAAAAAACAGCTAATAAATATTTTGAAACATGTGTCAGTGTTTGTGAACATTGTCTTCCTCATGCTTCCTATACTATTTAAGCAACTGAGTTATTTCCAGTCTCTCCTAAAGATCAAATAACAAGAAATACAAGCTGATACTTTTCAACATCTATTTGAAATGTTCAGTGCCTATGATTTTTTCCTTTTAGTAGTTTTCTTGCAACTTTATTCAGAAGTGAATTGTTTCATAACTAGCTCCTGTTTTGGTTTCTAGCAGTATTTATCCATCTTTGGAGTCATACTTTCTCAAATATTAAGTGCTAACATATATTTCTCACCTTGTGCAATCAAATGATATGTGGAACCAGCTTCTGAGTCCTCATAGCACCTCCTCAGTTATACCATGGTAAACATCACTCTGCATTTTATTAGCAAAACTTCAAGTATTTCCACTTGTCTTATATGATGCCCATCAACAAAGTGACAAACTCACAGATACCCTATATAAAAATATAATGTTCAAGTGTTGAAAGGATAGATGTGACAAAGACAGGAATTCTTCTGGAGAACAAGTTCAGGCACATGAGTTTCCTTGCAGGGTTACAAACCCCCTGCAAGGTCCCTCTGTAGTCCTTGGCAAAGCACCTTTGAAAGAGTCAAATGTCCTCTGTGACTATTTGTGAATGCTCACAGTGGTGGGGTATCATGAAGAGCAGGAGATGGTGGCAATGTGAGGGCAGGCAGTTGAGGGGACAACTTTTCAGAAGAGGTAAGCAATATAAAGCCTAAGACTGCCAAGGGTGTCTGCTAAGCACCAGGATTAAATAACATACCTTTTAGATACAAGAAGCTAAAATACAGTTCAAGTAAAAAAATTAACAAATATGAAGGACAAAGCTGCCACAATACAATAGTTGCTTGCAGAGGCTTAAGGAGACTGTTGAATTCCCAGGTCTGTAAGACTTAGTCATGCTTTTTAAAAGTATATATATCTCCAAAGGCAGGACTGATCTGAGGCTGGCTGCTATAGGAGAATGATCCTTACTCTGCTTTAGGAGAATGATCCTCTATCTGGCTTTCATGAAACCATCCTGCCAAAAAAACCCAGCAATATGAAATAGAGAAAACCAGCAATTTTACTGAAGCTATTTTTGCCTAACTTGTTGGTTTAAAACTAACAAATAAATAAAGATACTACTACCACTATAAAGAGCACACTGAATAATGTTTTTCTCCATTGCAGGTAGGGGAGAAATGAAAGGACTTTTGAATACTATGAAAGAAATAAATCTTCCCAAAAAGACCCAAATCCTGTTTCCTTTGCTAAAATGAGTTTTCTCACTGACCATTGAATTAATTATGGATAATTTTTTTTTACAGTGCAAAGAAAAGACACAAAGTTTGAGCACCAAATATGTTTCTCTTTAATCTTCAAAACAATGGCAAGTGGAGTTCCATGCAAGGGTAGAATCTAGCCTTGCAAAATCCCTCACAACTTTTGTGGATTAAGATCCATGAAGGAAGGGGTTAAAACTGGATGCAATGAAAAAGGAAACAAAGAAACCCCCCCAAAAGCAAACAAAGCAAAACAAACTTCAAAGGAATTCTCTTCACCTTTTAAAGGGGCACCTGAATAATCTCTGTTAAGGTTTCTACCATTAAAGTTTTTTACAATTAATCAAATGCAGTTAGACCAGTTATGTTGTTCTCAACTTGGTGGAATTTTGCTTAAAGAAATAAAAGAATCACTTTTAATTATGAATTTTGAATAAAGCATGATTATGTTTTATTAGATTATAAGATCGCTGTCTCATTTTTAAACTGCATAGTTAAAAGAAGACTATTAAATCTCCATTTGTATACTTGGGCAACTAAGCCAGTTTTTTAAGGTGCTCTCATAATTTCTCATTTGGCAGCAAGCTCAGTCTGGCCTGGGTAATTACCTAGCCCACAGACTCTGGAGATATTTTGCTTTTGTGCAAAATGTTGTGTGTTTTCCTGACTGTGTATCAGGGGAATTAACATTCTTTAAAACTCTCAATGTGTACAAAGATCTCACCCTTAACAAAGCTTCAATTCTACTAGGAAAAAAAAAGAGAACAAAAAACCCCACAAACCCCAAAACAACAACAAACCAAATAAAAATCCCAACCAAACAAAACAAATGAAGACAAAAAAAATCAAAACCTAAATCAACTAAATTGTTTTCCTGCATAGTGTTTTCTTCTCAATGAATTTCAAAAACATAGTCTATAATCTTTATAAATTTCATTATTTTTAGAGAATTAATGACATAACAAGGAGACACTTTTTCAAGATTTTTTCCATGCTCTCTCATGTCAGTTCTCACTGGAACACAATTGAGGGACACTACAGGTTTTTTGAACACTTTTTTTTATAATCCTGAATTTCAAGACTTTCCAGTCTTTGAAACTGATTGTTAAAGAACAAAGAGTTCTCCCCCATAAAATTGGTCCTCTACAGCCTCAGCCATCTCTTGACATACTTAAAAACATTGTTTGCTTTTGCCTTGTGATTTCTGCTTGAGGCCACCTGGATCAGAAGTTTTATTCCACATAAATGTCACATCAGATCAGTCTTCACCTAGCTGCTAAAGGACATTTTGATACTTCAATCCATTAATATGATTCTTGTATCTTAGATTTCTTTTCCAGAGTTGTCTTTTCCTTAGCATTATTAAAATCTTTTCAATCTCCTGGGGAAGAGTAGGGTTACAGAGGTACTGTTCATTACAGGTAGCATCTATTTCAAATGTTTTTATGTACAAGGTAAATTCATTGGTTCTTTGTCAATACTGAACTCCTGGAGTAATAATAATATTGAGAATGTTCATTTTTTACAATTTTCACTTACAGGAGAAGGTATGAGGGAAGTCCTAAGGAATTTAAATAAATTAAACCAAAAGCATTCCAGTAGTAAAGCCAGTGTAAAATCTTCCCTTCCCTTCCCTTCCCTTCCCTTCCCTTCCCTTCCCTTCCCTTCCCTTCCCTTCCCTTCCCTTCCCTTCCCTTCCCTTCCCTTCCCTTCCCGTCCCTTCCCTTCCCTTCCCTTCCCTTCCCTTCCCTTCCCTTCCCTTCCCTTCCCTTCCCTTCCCTTCCCTTCCCTTCCCTTCCCTTCCCCTTTTTCTTTTTCTTTTCTTTTCTTTTTCTTGTTTTTCAATTTGATTTAATTCATAGATCTACATTTTAGCCTTGAAGGTTTTTATTTTTAAAATTTTCTGCTTTGTATTTCAGCAAGCGCGTAGATACATATCAATATACAAATGTGGTATGTAGAGAACATGTATATAATGTAATTGAATATTATATAGGAAGAAGTGGACTTTACCAACACAACAAAAGAAGGCCCAGTACAGCAGGCAGACTGATACCAGCTGAACACAGGTACTCAATAGCAGTGATGTCGAGGTGGATTTCAGAATGGATCAGCAATCCCAGCATTGCATCTGAAGTCCATGGTAGTCTCATACAGACTGTGGTAAAATACATGCTGCCACATTTTTCCATGGTATTAATTAATATTAACAGAAAAATGATCGGTCTACTTGCAATGAATCCTGCTTTTATTTGATTTTATGGGTACACATGTGGAGACAACAGAGGGAGTAAGAGCTGTTGATGTTATCATGGAAGACTAATGGAGTTTACTATATTTTCTGTCTTCTGTTAAAAATAACAATAAAATTAGAATAGGAATAAATACATTATGCAGTGTTTAAAATAAAATATTGAACTTAATTTAATTTCTTTGATTGTGGACTTCCCAAATTTTACTCACTTTCTCCGAAGATATTTTATGCCCTACTGTCAGCCAAAACCCAGCTTAGACAAACAGACACAGTTTCATTTGATTTATTTGTGGCATATTTTAATGTAATATCAACATTTAATATGCTTCAGCATTTTCAGCTCCATTCTGAGATACTTGACATACTCAGGCTCCAATGAGAAGTTAAGGTCTGCCAGCACATTTTAGCTGAGGTCAAAAAAATTTTGTTCTCAGGAATCCCTGCTAACTAAAACTGCTATATTTCAGAGAGATCTGAAATTAGCACATGTTCAGACAGCCTTTCCAAATGTCTTCTCCAGATAATTCAGCTAAACTGTCATATTTTTAAAAAGTATTTCAGAGTTGGTACAGAATGAGATCATTGTTAGAAACCTCTCTAATATACATGTGCATTCATATGCATTTTTCCCCAAGGTGGTTCACACAGCTGGCTGTGGAATACATTTAGTAGACTATTATACATAGGGCTGTCTTTCTGTCATAATCTTTCCTTAGATAGGACAATTTGTGGGACTCCATGATATGCAGCTAGCAGTGCCTGTACTCAAATGAAGTGATACTGAATTTCTATTATGCATGTGCCTTGGAAACCTAGCAACTCGCCATGAAGATTTTATTCACACAGCAGATTTGTTGTTACTTAGATAGTTTCAGACAATTTTAGATTTGAATGGACATGGCAGGATCTGACAGCATAAAAAGAAATACCAAGAGAAAGAAGCATGTAGAACCAAATGATATATGATACAACCTAGAGAGCAATAAAGAAAGCTGCATGTTAAGGTACTCTTGTAAACAACTATCTTTCAAGGAATTCAGGTTTCTTTTCCATAACACTTTTAAAATATTCAGTATGCATTACATAGGGAATAGATAGATGCATAGATAGATACATACGCACACACACTCTTGTACACAGATGCTGTGCTTGTCAAAATCCTTTCTTGTCTCGTAATCTTTCTAGGATCACTTTTAAAAAATTCTGTCTAAGCTGCAAACACAGGATATGCAAATCTACATATCATCCAAAAGCACACACACAATTTGCACTTCTCCCAAAGTTTCCTTTCCTGCAACTAGATGTACAGTTTTGTACATGTATTGAAGGAGGAAGTAGTGTACTATTTTTAATACAAACATAGACTCTTTATTTCTCACCACATTTAATATTTCATTTTCCAGTACCAAGGGAGTAAATGTTTTTATATATATCTGAAGCTGAAATCCTGCTCATTGCAACTGGTAAGAAAGGGAGGAGAGTCAAAGAAGCCTTTGCCTTCTATGTAAAGTAAAGGGACAGAACAGTGGTGGCTGAAAATTTGCTGCGTATGAGAAGGAGAAAAAAAAAGAAAGAGAGATTCTTTGCTTAGGGGAAGTTGTACTTAATTATGTTTGTGGATGGATAGAAGCATCAGTGTCAGAATTACCCCATACAACCAATCTTTCATCCTGGATAAAAGAAGAAAAATGACAGGAAGTAATATACATAACTTAACCAAGCTACAATTTTATTAACTGAAATAATCTGGAAATGAACCATCAATTACATAACTTCTTTGTATTTATACCTACGTAATATTCTACCTCAGTTTCCTCACCCTTTCAGAGTTCCTGTCATCCTTCTTATAGTGGTTAAGCACTTGTCTCCTTGCACCAGACAGAGGGACCTCCAGCTCCTTCTCTTCTTCTCCTTTGATGACATAACTTCTTAACTCTTTTTTCAACTCTGCTTTAGCAAGAAATTGCAAAAATTATTTAATAAGTATATTAAGGTTTCTTTGCAATCAGTAATTCAATTATTTTTATACTCTCCCTCCCACCCCATTTTCACTAGCTAGAGAAGCCAACAAGGGACCACACAGGAGAAGATATTCCACTTTTCCTCTCAGAAGAAGTTATTGTTTTTGTATGTGGGGAGAGGAGAAGAGGAAACTCAGACACCTTAGAAAAGTAAATGATTATGTGCCACATGATTCAGATGTGGCTTAGATTAAACATTAAAGTTGTATATGAGAATAAATAACTATAATAAGGAACCAAATCCTTCTGTAAAAATAGACCCGTTGAAGACCAGGAGAAAATAAAAGAAAATGAAAGAAGGAAAAATAAACAGAAAGAAGGGGAAAACACCTCTTTTTCAATTTTTTCCCCCAGAATTGCTCTGGAAAGTGTTAATTGGTCTCCATGAGCTCATACCTCTGTGTAAGGGAATAGATCATCACTAGCAACTGGACCATTTTCTACATCTTGTAAATCTGAACGAGAACCCCATTTCCTGCAGATCTTTCTCCCAAATATTTTAGAAGAGGGGGGGTCACATTAGAGTACACAAAAATTAATACTGATATGTCAGAGTTTCATTGAAGTGAGAGTCTTGCAGTGTGCTAACCTGCAGTACCAGGGTAATGGAAATGATGACCTAAAATGGCCTTTCTAGTGCCTTCTTTATCTGTTTGGGTGAAGTTTGATAATTAAACACAGTGAAGACTTGCTTTCATATATCTGTTTGCTTGCTTACATGCAGAAATATGTTATATAATTTGTGGACAACCATGGACGTTAGGACGAGGATGAAGCTTTAAGTATTCGTCCCAAATATTTTTAAGGTAATCCTTAAAATAAATGTACTTAGCCTTTACTTGTTTTAGTCATGGATATTACTGTGAGTGCATTTTCGAGTAACCTCAAGTATCTTTGTAATGTTATGCTGCAGAATGCCTGACTATATCTATAAAAGCCGTGTGTAATCTTCTTTCTGATTTACACACAGGACCTACAAGAGTGCAGAGCAGCCCTTTGGTAGTAGTTGCTAAGATATCAATACTTATGAAATCTGCATTCTTCCTGTACTGCATTCTCTCTCCAGGTTTGTAATCTATCTCTGAAATGAGCAAAAATATTCTTTGATATTTTATTGTCTGGAAAAATCTATGGACTTGATAACAGGAGTACTTCTGCACTGAAGAAATCTGGGGAATACTTTGACAGCAGGTAATCTAAATCATTCTCCAATTGTATCATCCTGATTATTAAAGGGAATCCAACCTCCAAAGTCAGGCCTCCAAGCCCTTGCGCTTCTAGTTGTGTATCTGAGAAGAAATTATGGTAATCTTAAAATCCTATTGATGCTGAAAGGCATTTCATCAACTGCAAAAATTAAGAGTGAGATGCAGAGGATGTTTTTCTATTTAGAGGAACTGCTGCTTATATGAATAGGCTTCATGTGGTGACTCTTTTGAAGCTGAGGACTTCAAAGCAGATCACTGACTTCCAGTGGGATAATCACTTAATGCAAGAGTGGGTAGATGGAATTATTACCATGCAGTCAAGGTAGATTTATCTCTTCTCCCCTCCTTAAAAAAAAAAAAAATAAAAAATAAAAAAGAAGAAGATGGAAAAAGGAACAAGCTAAGCTTTTGGATTCTTTGTCGCCATAGTTTAAAATTGGTGATGATGGAGTACTATTACCACATGAGGCATCAGCTGAAAGGTAAAGTGGGTAAACAAACAGAAAAAAAATCTAGGATATGTAAGAAATGTCACTAGCTTCAATTAATTTATTAGAATAGCAATTTTTGATTTTCACTACAGAAAGCTTTGCATTGGAAATTCTACTAGCCATCTTTGTAAATAAAATCAGATCAGAGTGCCAATATCATTTCCTAATCAATAAATAGAATGTCTTTTGTAAAGTTTTTTATTGATATTTATGTATGTAGATGGCATCATGGCCAAAAAAGAAAATTGCTGTATAGGAAACAAGCTTTCTTAGCTCTTGGAAAGTTGAAGTAACTCATCAGCAAATCCCATTTTCTACATTTTCATGCAGTTTTGGGCATGATTTCTAGCAATTTTAGCCCTGCTGGCTTGAGTTTGAACCAGAAGTTGTCTCTCAGCTCTTAGAAGAAAGGCAATCAAGTTAATTGGGATGATTTGGGAGCCTCAGTTTTACGTGTCAGGTTATTCCTATTAGAGGGGAGCAGGTTGTTGCCAACCTCGTTAGTGTGTAGCACCTCTGTATTTGTGAATTAATATTTCTGATGGGGGGGGGCGAAAGCAAATTTTCTTCAGTTTTTCTTTTTTTTTTTCTTTTAAAGAGGTGAGGAAGCATGAAAGCCCAGTGATGTCATCTCACCTCACCATGTGAATTAATTTACTGAATACAAATAAGATTAACCAAGCATCTGATGTCACTTATATAATTGTTAAAACTGTAGTGTGTGCTTGGTTAAAATGCATCAAGAATAGAAAAAGCATGTGTATACTTGTGTGTTTGTTTCTGAACTGAAAACAGAATTCCAAAAGACACTGACATAAAAATTTATATACACACTTATGTGTTATATGCCACTATTCTTCATCTTACATCCATATTCTATGCCAAAAAAAACCCCAAAACTGGGACTTAATTCAGGCTCAATATTTCAGAAAATTAGCCACATTCTAGTTGCTAGTCCATGCTAAAGATTTAATGGACACAACTCTTTTGAAAATTTGAGATTAAGAGCCCAGAACCTGCAGACATTTCTTTCTTAATTTTTTTCCATAATGACAAATATGAAAAAAATGATATCAGTTATAATTAATGTATTAATAAATAATTATTTAACACCTTCTTCTCAGCTTTATCAACCAGCTCTGTAACATTCAAAAGTTTTTAGAACATTACTTCACAAATGATGTCACCCTTCCTGCAAATGGACATTCCCAAACTGCAATGGCCATTTTCTCTTATACCACGAATGACATGATATGTTGCAAATTACATTTCCTATCCTCTTTTCATGCTGTCTTTTCCCACCAAAACATGTTTTCAACCCCTTTTTTTGTAGTGGTTCTGTCACAGATGCAGTAAAATCCTTTCCCCCTAATTATTTCGTTGTAGTAGTTTAAAGCCAGCTGGAAATTAAGCCCCATGCAGCTGCTCCCTTTCCCCCCTCTCCCTCTGGTGAGAGGGAGAGAGAGGCAGAAATTCTTAGTTGAGATATGAACAATTTACTGGAAAGCAGCAATGAGATAAGGAAACTAACAGTAACAGCAGCAGTACTAAGAACAGCAGTGTACAAAAGAGGGTGGTCACATGCAAAATATGTGCACTGAACTGGTGGAACCACCCCACTGCTCTGTTCACCTCGTACTCCCCCAGGGAAAGGAAGAAAATGGCCACCACTTCTCCATGTGGGGCCATCTTCTTCTACCAGAAGCTGTGCTTCAAAAGTGAGCATCCCTTACTTCTACCCCTAGCAATGACATGTGTGGTACAGAATAAAAACCTGGGGTGCCCATATGGCCCCAGGCTCCACCCCCTTCATGGCAACTGGAAGAAAATTAACTCTGTCTTTGGCCAAAACTAGGATATCTTTATATATTCTTCTCAGGTAAAATGTTTACACTCCCTTGAAAAATCCTAGGAAGCATTCTTGATCCTTGCAGTAGCTGTATTCCAAATAGCATAAACTTGTGGTCACATGTTTACAAATTAAACGAAGTTAATATTTTAGTCTACTGAGGATTGTGTTTGCTTAGTTTTTCTATTTCTGTGTTTATTAAGATAGCTCCTGTTGATTTATCATCCTGCATGTTATAAAGGAAGAAAAAAAAAGTGTTTTTGCTAAGCAACATTGTGAGTAAAAATGATTGCATAGCAGAAAATACTGAAGAATACATATAGTAGTATCATTCATGGCTAATGAGTTAAAAGGATATCATAGTGCATTTATAAATCACTACACTGTGTTGCAAAGTTTATTTAAATTCATTGTGTCTCATTATAATTGAGCTATGCACCTTTAGGTCTGAGTTGATTAGGAATGCTATAGCTCAGAATAGCTTTTAATTCAGCGAAACATGATTTGACCTTTACCATAATCCTGTGTGAAACACACTATAGTTTAGACATTAATAATGATACTACCTCTTTCTTGTACTGGTAAGATGCCACTTTAAAAAATTGTATTATTAGTTAACAAGCTCAGGACAATTTATCAAAACCAAATTATCCTTCTGTGTATAACTGCAGTACTTAATTTCAAGTTCTTCATCTCTTATAACTATTACCTACCCTTTAAAAATGCTAAAAACTAAAACATAATAGTGTCATGTCAGAGTAATAAGTCACATACACATACTTGCAGACTCCCCACGGACTTATGCCAATCCCAGCTTAGGGATCAGAGCAACATGATGTACATTATACAGGATATGCTATCTCTTTGGTTTGACCTTTGTCTTCATATTTAAGTGTAACATTTCCTTAAACCACTTTCTGGTAACTCTGCAGTTTCCACTAACAGCACTTCTCTGCTCTTTTGTCATTATTGCTCAGTTTCAGGCTAATTTTCCAAGGATGACCAAAAAAAAAAAAAGACGCATACGGCCTGAACCCAGCAATTGGTCCCATAAGAGCTGGACAACCACGTTAGCCTGAGAGAATTTAAATTTCACACACTAAGCCTGCCCTGCCATCCGTGACCTCAGGGATCAGAGAGGCTTCTTGGTCCTCCCAGCCCTCCTCTATCACTAAGTGCATTTACTGGACAAAGCTGTTCCTTAGGTTACATTTGGATGATTTGCAGTTTCCACCCTTCAAGGTCTTAGTTCAGGCTTGCATGACTTTTCTTCTCAAAATGAGTTTTTTGTTTTCAGTATTGTTACTGTGTTCAGTTTTGGGCACCTCATGACATGGTGACTACCTCACTCCAGATGTGTCCAGAGAAGAGCAACACAGCTGAGTCTGGAGCAGAAGTCTGACGAGAAGCTGAGCATTTAACCTGGAGAAAAGACCTAATTGCTCTCTACAACTACATGAGAGGAGGTTACAGCCGGGTGGGGGTCGGTCTTTCTCTCAAGTAACAAGGTGTAGGACAAGAAGGAAACATACCAAGGGAGGTTTAGATTGGGCATTAGGAAATCTTTCTTCACAGAAAAGGTGGTCAGGCACTGGAACAGGCTGCCTGGGGCAGCGGTTGAGTCACGATCCCTGGAGGGATTTAATAGCCCTGTAGATGTGACACTTGGGGACACAGACTAGCAATGGATTTGGCAGTGGATTTGGGTTTAGGGTTTGACTTGATGTTTTAGAGGTCTTTTCCAGCTTAAATGATTCTACAATTCTATGACCTATGATGGTATGATTCTAAATTTAATGGCTGTCCAGGCTCCAGTAACATTCTTATTACAGCTACATAAGATTAATAAAGATTAATTGTGGTGAAAAAGGTAAGGTTTTGCATCTGTGACACAACTATGTTTCTGATCCTGACATCAATAAGAATATTCTCTAAGCAAATATAAAATTGACAATAACAAGCATCAATGAATTTAATATTTCTAAATAAGGGTGATTAGGATTATATGTCATCAAACGAATTCAACTTACTTATGAAACAAAGGATGTTGAATAAATTTATTTGTTCACACTTTATCTGTATAAGAGGAAATCAAGTTCATATTGACATTAGTTAACATGTTAAGTAATCTAATCCTTTCCCCCAGCTGTAGCTGTAGGTTAATGTCCCAGTTTAACAGTCTGAGATCAACACAACTGGGTCAATTTCAATTCCCTAAGCTGAGCTGCGGGAAACACAGCTTGTGTCAAAACAAAAAAATACGTTTTTTTAAGTTTAGATTTAGTAATTGCTGACCTAGTCTCAGTGTTCCTGTTTATAAAGTTTCTCTTCTCAAGGGACTAGTGCTTCCTGAATACTTAATAGAAAACAAGCAAAAATACTTTTTAATTTCCAAAACTAAAGAAGAAAATTTCCATTGTTTTTCATGGCTTGTGCTGTGTGCTTCTTGGTTGTGATGAAGAGGAATGCATTAGTGGTGGTAGGAAAACAAAATCAGATTACTATGCTGCTTAGTTCTGAAAGGTGTATGTAAGAATAAACTGCATTTCCAAACTATCTGACTACAGATCCTCTCCGTCTTCCAGTGTGATCTGTCTCATCATTCAGATCATCCAAGGAAGGAAAAGTAAGCATAGTGGAAGCTCTGAAGCATAGACAGAACAAAGAGAAAAAAATTACAAAGAAGTTTGACCTGGTAATTATCCACACAGATTCAAATAACAAACACCTATTAAAACAGTTTCTGAAGGCCTGGAGCTTTCAGAAGAAAATATAAAGGCATTTCTCCCTGGAAAACATTATCTTTCATCTTTGCATTCTTTAGAAAACCAGGTCTTTTCAAGTTTTCTGGCTAAGATGTTACTGTGTGATGTATCATGTGTTATATCTAAATGCATCTGTCATGAAGGTTTGAGTTGACACATGTTCCTATTTATACCTGTTCACTCAAGCAGTATTCACTTCCACACAAAATGGTTAATACAGTATCAAATTCTAGCGCAGATATTTTATGTGTGAATTTTTGTTATAATACCCATATTCAAGACAAAGCTTGCCAGGTGAATAGGGGGCACAAAAATAGGTCAGATTGTGCCAAACTGTGTCTTGCAAATAATGCATGCTATATATACTAAAATTATGCAAATATTAATTAATTAATTTTCAATTGAACATTTTTAGCACTGTGCAAAATTAAATCTGTGGGAAAATTGAGCAAAGATGACTTTTTTTTCTCTCTGAACATATATAGGTAATAAAGAAAGATTTGATAAATAGCTGCTTCCCTATATCACTTATAGTAATATTTATCATTACATAAAAACTCTATGACATATCATCCATAATGTTGTAAGTACTGATGAAAGAAAACAGCATTTCTTATTCTTGTTAGTGGTAACGCTGGTCTGCATTTGCTTGGTAAAATGTCAGAAGACACAGAGAAGTGTCTACAGAAAGGAACAGCTCAGGTGCCTCATGGCGTTGTCCAGACATCCATCTGGCTTTGCTGGGGATTTAGATTCCTCTAAGCTAATGCATGGCTCAGAAGGACTTGGAGGAACACTGACAGACTGCAACATGAGACCAGTCACATATACCAAGAGATGACAGCACAGATTCAAAGTACAAGACTGTACAGATAATCCCTTTTAAAATGTACATTGTCTTGCATCTTGCTTTTTTTTTTTTCTGTGCTATAAGACCTTACATAACAATAGGTTAGCAGAAGTAAATGTGATGTTATTCATTCTGCCCAAGTGGAAACTAAACAGGAGAGCTCTGGCTGACAAAAGCAAAAATAGTGCAACTCAAGATACTAGTGTGGGATCCAGTGGGTGAGGAAAAACCCTCACATAATTATATAATCCCTTGTTGGCAGACCAGGATGTCCCCTAAGTATTAAAAGCCAAATGAACTGGTTAATATATTTTCCATGCCTAAGTCAAATAAAGACATAGGAAAAAAATTAGCAATGTAATACACTAAAAACATTTTAAGTAACCTATGAGAAGTCTTAACAAATTAAACCAGACTGTTCCCATACCACCAAAACTCAAAAGCCAACAGAAAAATTACAGATATGAAGGCTGAATTTGATAAATCAATCGTATTTTCTATGAAAGCAACTGCAGACAGACTTCAGGTACTAGAGTTTTGCAACAAAATTTTATTTAATGGAGAAATTTAGATTAAATAAATCAATTCTGATTCACAAATTAAAGACTAATGTCTTTAAGCAGAACTGAATTTTATTTAACACTTTACAATAGAAATCAGGGGAGGATATTCCCAGAACTAAGAAAATCCATTAATACATATTTGTTGCCCTCTTTTCTCTCTTTTCTATGAAATTTAAAATGCTAAAATACTTATCAATTTCCAAAAACTATATTTGGAAAGTTTTTTGAGTTTTGAATATATTTAGCTTCTAGGAAGTACCAAGAATTGGCACTGATGAAGATCACATAACTCTGATGTTTACCCAAACAGAAAGGGAGAGGAAGGCCATTAGTGCTTCTCTCTTTTGTGCATGGATTTGAAGAGCTATCCTGCAGGAAAATAGTACTATCTTCTATGGAAATATAGGATTTTTCTGATATTAGTGCAAAAGCTGCCAATAAAAAAAACCACCTAAACACAGAAGTTATTGTAACTCTTGGTATTGTGAAATAAATGAATTTCCTCAATTAAAGAGTCAAACCACCATACCATTCCACATGGCTTAACAAACAGCTCTGATTCTGTACATATTTTTAAAATAGTAATGTACAGCATGGTGGGATTAATAGGAGTTGAAAAATTTGTCACTGTGCTACTTCTCGAAGTTCTCTATTGGAGTTATACATTTTTAAGCATAAAAGGCTCCTGAAATAAATATTTTACCAAACCTGTTGAGAAGTTGATTTATTTTTCTCAGTTTTTATGCTTAGCAAAATAAGTAGGAATCTGTCATACTTTTACGAGCCTAGTTTTTAAGCTCAGTTTTATCTCATGCTAGTTTAAACAATGTGAAAAACATTTCTTTACTGTCAGTATTTCAGAGGCAATTTCAAAAATGCACAATATTGTTATATCTCTGTCCTACTGAAACCAATACAAACCATCAAGTGAAGGAGAAAGGAGGTCTCACTGGGATAGTTTTCAGTTGCTGTGGGCAAAAAGTAGGTGGGATGATGGGAAGAATTCAGAGAAGGAGAAGAATTCAACACAAAGCAGTGGCATGTGGCAGGGGAAAAAAGGGTTGGCTGCAATCCTAGTGTGATGTTGTCCGCCCTGCGGCTACCCTGATAGACATCCTGTCCAAGACAATTAAAAGAATGTGAGAAGCACCCAGTACACTGTCACTGTCAAAATTTAGCTTCACTCCACAAAGAAATTCTTTCCTGAGCAGACAGATATTGCAATAAGTGTGTTTTGAGGAAAATTTTGAAATATACCCTTGAATGGGCAAGACCACACATATCCTCAGCACTAAGGGTTGGGCAATACATCTCAGAAAAGTAAAAATGGTGTTTATGAAAATCAATACAGAACCTCATCAAGTCTTCTTACGCAGTCTCTCCAAGTAATAAGGCAAAAGAAAAAATCTGCACATATATACTTCTTTTTTATAAAAAACACCCTATCAAGTATCAGGAAAAAAAAAAAAGTTGAAGAGATATAGTGAGTTAATAGGACATTTAAAAATTAAAATACAGGACGACCGGATTAAGTTCTAGAAAGTAAATTCCAATATCATATCAAAAGCTCAGGAAAGTCGCAGGCAATACCATTCTTGAAAGGCTACAGTGGTCTACTGCTCTACAGTAATTCTATATTTAATGGACATGCTGATAGGTGTTTGCGTTCTTATTCATTGTGGTTCTAATCCCATAGAAATATTTTTCTCCTTCTTGGAAATAGGTTTAAAGGATATTAGGAACCCAGTTCTGGAACAGGTCCTGTCCCCAAGTTTTAAGTTACAGAATGGAAGATTCAGATTTTCTAAAATCATAGACCTTTTTATTTGTGCACAATTTTAGGTTAGCTTATTTTTTCCTCAGAAATTACACTTTTTAGTAGGTTGAGCTGGGTTTTTTTTGGTGGCATATGGTTAAGAGTAGGATTGGTCTATATATTCATATATTATGCTATACATATACAGCATTATATATTTAATAGTGAGTTTGCTGAGTTTATTGACTGAAATATAGATAAATAATATTATTTTACTTACCAGCTATTTTTGTTTATTTGTTACTACAAGTATTGAACATAGGGTTCACCAAAGTAAAAATGAAATATATTTCAGTTCTCTTTCTAAGTCAGTGACATCCTCTGCAGGCTTTGCAGGCTAAATGTAATATTGTTTTTGTTCACATTATTTACTGCTTATCCCAAGCTTTCATTTATTTAGTTTCCAAATGGTACAGTAAATTTGAGAAGTCTGCAGAAAATAAGACAGAATTATATTTTCTTGGTAAGTGAAATTCAAGAGTTAGGTAGGAGATTAAGGAACACCCTACTCTCAGAAAAGAACAGGTATCCCAGAACAATGTACACATTGTGGAGGGCTGTGAGCCTTCGACTCAGAAGTCTTCTGCACTCCCTTGGAAGAAAGAAGTCTGAGGGCAAAAGTACTCAGAGATAAGAAACTTCTTAGGTTATGGTGAGAGACTGAACCACCCCCAGCATGCCTTGTTTCTCTATGGTAATGCCTTGTATCCAGTTGGTAAATTGGGTTCTACCCCACCCCCTGCCTTTCCCATAGAAAGGCCCTGGATCTGCCCTGAAGGAGGGAGCTGCTGTCCCTGGCCACCCCTTCTCAGGGACTGCTGGACAATAAAGCTCCTCTGTGGCACTGCCACACACGGCTCCTGTCTCTCTGTCCCCAAGTTTCCCTCTGGTGATCTCACAAAGAGCTGAATCACAAGAGCTGGAATCCCTTGTAGCTGAGAAATGGCTATGCTTGTTGGGATCACCCACCGTCCAGGGAGGCTGCCTTGGCCCCTAGAAGAGCTGTTCTTTACAGGATGCTCTCTAGGAAGGTTCTGGCTTCTGGTGCTTGACCAGCATCACACCTCCTTGTGACAACACATCTTTGAACGTAACTGATTCTTATGGTTACAAAGAAAAGTTAATCAGTGTAAGACCGCTAAGGAGGGAAACTGAAATAACTAAAATAATCATACTAAACATGGTAGTGGTTGTCTTCTACCCAACACTGGGTTGCAAAACTGGAATAATGTGTTCATTTCTGCACTCCTCAGTATGGGAGAGATATGGGTGCGTTGGGGAGAGTCCAACAAAGGCCTCAAAGATTATCATGTCATTGGAGTATCTGACATACAAGGAGATCCTGAGAGAGCTGGGACTGCTCATCTTGGAGAAAGGGAGGTTTGGAGGAATCTCACCTATGTGTATACATACCTGAAGAGGGAGTGAAGAAGTCAGACCTAGATTCTTCTCAGTGGTGCCTGGGAAAAGGTAAAGAGGCAATGGGCACAATATAGATACCTACATTAAAATAAAAGAAAAATTGCCAGATCAGACATTGGAACAGGTTGCTTGCATCTTTGGGGTTATTCAACATCCATATGTACCCAACTACATAAAGTAATAGATATCCTAGACTGGGTGTATTGTTAACAGAAAAAGAACATGCAGAGGATGGGTCTCTTATTATATAGAAACCCCACGTAACTCTACCTAAGATGTGCATAATTTTTACGTGAGAAGTATTCATATATTTGCTATATTTCATATGTCAGGCTAGTTTTCACAGGTCTTACAAAATAAGAATACAATTTTATGTTCAACCTGTACTCTTCTAAGTTATTCTGGAGATTGTTGTCTGGTTTCCGTTCAACACTCAAGGTAATTCACAAGTAAATACATTAACTTTTGAGTAGCATGAGGAACACAAAGGTTTCGATGAGATTCTGCTGTGCAAAAAAGAAATTTTTCAAAACTTTTTGAACCCCATGGAAAGCAACATTTTCTATCCCAGAGCTAAACAAGCAAGCAGTAATTTAAATTCTACATTACTACATGACCAAGAGGAAAAAAAACAGAGGTGAGGGGAATTTACCACTAAGTATACATACAGATTTCGGTAAGTATGTAGCCATACTTAACATGTTTGCCTTAGTAAATACAGATAAAGTACAACATTTTTTTAGGCTAATAATTTTTGTCAGGATTATGTCTAAGTGCTTATTCTAGCCACTTGGACTGGTAATGACACTCGGAGTGTGGGCACACGGCCACACCAAAAGCTGTGAGACGCAAATATTTACAATGAGGGGAAATGGAAGACATTAAAGACTCCTGAGTGTTAGGTACATTGAGAGTACCCATTTAACCAGATTTCCACAGATTACTAATGAGCAAGATATAGAGTGCAATTTTCCCACAGCTATATGAATCGGCTTGTATGTCACAAAATATAATAAAAGTTAGTTGTTAACCCATTCAAAATAAAATAGGCTGAAGCTACAGTACAAAGGAGTAACACGTGTCCCACCATTACTTATGGCATGCCTATGTGAGATTAAAATTAACATAAATTATGGGTTATGACTGCTGAAAGGACCTTAACAAAAACACTTCACATGGGCATAAGAAGGGGTTTGTATAATCTTTAAATCTTTCAGCTGGAAATGGGATACAAGTCCAAGAGACATATGATGTTTGTAAATACACTCCAGAACATTTACCAAAAGCATGGTTAATATCCAGATAATCTGTTTAATAGCTGTACATATTAAAACAGCTTTTTAAAAAATTGATGAGTTTCAGGAAAACAATGTGAACTGTGACTGCCAAATACACTGCTAGTGATGAAACCTTGTAGAAAATAATTAAAATTATCAATAGACAATCACTAAGACACTGTTTCTTCTTCTTGTTTGGGAATTCTCAATATTATACAGGGAGGTTTTTTTAAGCAACCAAAGCTTCTTGCTGAGGAAGAAAGGACAAAGATCATCCTCTAAGTGCTGAAGAACAAAAAATTTGAAAAGATATACAAAGGACATTTACTTTAAAGGCGTAAAATTTGCAGGTTGGAGACAGGAATGTGCTCATGGTAGGCACATGCACTCAGATATTGACTAAATAAAGAAAAGAGACTGTCTTTGAAATCTGTGAGGATTAACTTGTCATGAAGTAGACAATAAGCACTATTTTATCAGAGATAGACCTCAGAAGGAAATAAACTTTTATAAATGTATAGATCCAAATACCACACTGTGAATATAAAGCTAAACCAAGAACTGTGTGTAAAGAGTTATTGGTAGTTAACTGTCAAGAAGAAAGCATTTTACAGATGTATTATGTAATATTGGGAATATCTGCGTAATGAAATCAAAGGTATAGGTTATTCATTTGTAGATTGCACTAGGGTGGCAAGGGTTACTCGCATCTTTTAAGATGATTTTACAGTTTAAAAACATCTTGACAAACTGGAGACAAAGTCTGAAAAGTATGTTCATTTTCAGTAAAAACAAATGCAAGGTTGTTATAGACAGGCAGGAAAAAAAATAAAAGAGAAAAATCAGCTATGTTACCTGGGAAACAATGGGTAGACAAAATATTCATCAGGAAAAAATGGAGCTTTTTTATAAATAATAATTAATCTTAAAAAAGCAATGTCTTCCACTTGCAAAAAAAAGGAAAATGCTGTGCTTTTTAAATAGTAGGAAAACATCTAGATTATGTGAAATAATCCTTTTTTTTTCTGTACTGCCACATAAAGTTTTTGATTAAACTGTATTTCCAGAAGAAATTAATTGCTTATATGAAGTCCAGAAAACATGAATGAAAAATAGCAGACATGTAGAAAATATAGTCTGTGGGGAAATATATAATAAATAGAAACTGGTACATTTAAAGAAGAGGAAATTAAAGGGCCTCACGACAAGTATTTTCAAAATCATTAAAAATTTCTATGGAGGGAAAAGAAACACTGTTCTCCAAGTAAACAGAATAAAAGGTCACAGGCTTGTACTCCAGGCAGGGTACATTTACCATGGTAAACACCATGATAAATTAGGAAGATTCAGACAAGACTGTACCAGAAATTACAAAGGCTGCTGGCTCTCTTGAGGCCTGAGCTTCCGGGATGATTTCAAAAGGTACCCCCAGCCCTATGACATGGCATGGAAAAAACAGAAAAAGAAAATAAGAAAATAATTGATTATTGCTTTAACTTTAATGTGTCAGCTTCATTACAAGATACTATTATTTATGATGACATCAAGCTTTTCTTAATCATGGTTTATCTAATAACAGTTTTCATTAAGATGTCTGCAGTGAAGTGCTAGTTAAGTCATGTTACTTTCCACAGTCCCATGGAAACCATAAACCAATTGAAAATTTCAGTTGAAAATGGCCTATATAAGGATACAAACTCAGATTTAAGTCTATAATTAGTGTAATGAAAATCCAGAAACATCAATGAAACATGGGTCACCATCTGCTGAGATTGTGGCTAAAAAGGGATACAGAAAACTGTATGCCCACCTAATTAAGAAACTGATGTCAGGCACCAAGACTTGCAATATGGTGATAATAAAAGTCTGTATTATGGGGAGTTCATAGAAACTGATGCTCACATTTGTATTGGTAAACAAGGTTTTTAAACACGCAGTGCTCTCATAAAAATACTTCTATAATCTTGGGAGAACATTATTTCAGTTTGATTCAAAACATAATCCCTTTTCCATTGTTCTAGACTGGACAAGGTCCTTGTTTCTCCAGAGACAGCTGATGAGGATGTCATATAAAAGAGAATAATTATGATGTAAATATTTCAAAATTAAAATATAATTACCAAATTATATAGAACAAATACCTTATAACCTCTGATACGTAAGCACACCCATCTCTTTATTACTGAGGTATACTACAACTGAAATGTATTATGAAAATTGAAATCTTCCCCAATGACCATCAGTCTCAAGAGCCCTTTTTCTTCATAGTCTTCCAAGAATTTCAAAACTGATAGGTAAAAAGCAGCATGAAGTCTTACCTCCATGGCCTGAGTGTTCCTGTGTTAATAAAGATGCTAACCTATACTGTTCAGATGTAGTACAACAACTGTGGTTAGATCACAAAAGATCTCCAGGACACCACCTCAGCACCTTGGCACTTCCCCATCCCCAGTCTATCCAGATTTCCCAAGCTGACTGTATGCACTCATACTTTTCTCCAGAAAACCCCTAGTTCTTGATTGCTGTTAAGGAAACTTCCTTATCCGACCATCCAGGAACCACTCTGGCAGTTACACTTGCACTACCTGAACTGGAACCAAGGACCTTACACAGCTACAGCTCCCACATTCACACAGTCAGACCAGGCTTCTTTCCTGGCTCAACCCCAAGTTTCCCAAAGCAGAGGCTGACATGTCAATCCTTAAAATAATTTAATCTTGGCGCAATAACTGAATAACAGCTTGAGCTGGTGCCTTCAAGAACGGACCTTGAACAAAGGGATTTTGTATCTTTGCAGTTGCACTAGTTTGAAAACAAATCAGTGGGAGATTGCAAGTCAGAATTAGAATTTAATAGGAAAATTAAAATAAATGCAGTAGTACAAGAACACTGACAGAGTCAGGATACAGCCTGACACCCTGTTAGTCAGGGTGCTGGTAGCAGTCCAGATGAAGTGGTCCTGTTGAAGTGGTGATCCTGTAGAAGGGTCTGGTCTTCACCTGAAGGTCCAGTGATAGCTCTTGTCCTCTGGTGTGGGTGGTGGAGACACAGACCCATACGGGCAGGGAATCTGAATTGTTTATTCAAAGGAACGAGCTGGTTTTATACACTTTTTCAAGGCATGGCAATTCTCACTACATAACCTATCCCATGTTGCCACATCAGCAACATATCAGCACTTCTGTGGGGTGATCACTCGCTGTTCACCCGTCTGTCAGCTTCTGGTAGGCTCCTCTCCATAAGGGTCCGTGTGACACCTCCTTCCACCAGGGTCTGGCGAAGATAAGCCTCTCTGTGCCACCATGTGCTCCTTTGCTCCACCATGTGCTCCTTTGTGGTGCCATGTGCTTCTGCAGGTGTGTCCCACAGCCTGTAACCCAATTCTACCTTATCTCTCTCCACAATTCCCTCTTTTTTGTTTGATACAAACAGGAATCATGAAACAAAACACTTCTAAGATTAGAACATGTTTGGCCCAGTGCCCAAACCAAATAAGCTCTGTTCCTATGAACAGGGGGATGGATGAAAACACCCATTAACTGGTAACTGCACACGTTTCTTTCCCATGTATGAAGACAGTGATTAAAGAGATAGAACTTTGAGAAACGACATAAAATTATATAAAAGCTTTACCATCACCCAGAGTCTGCAATTGCTGGGGAGTCCCATTTCACAGTGAAGACTTGGAGAGTCTTTCCTGGGCAAGACTTCCAAGTTTACCTTGAAAGAGAGTCCAGCTTTTATAAGATCAAATCAGCAAGTCAAAGTGACTTGATTACACTTTTAAGGCAGAAACACCTGGGTTTGATGGTATAATCACCAGTCAGCCAGGGCTAGGGCTTGGACAGAGCCTCAAGCCTTGATTGAGAGGGTTTCCCCAAAATACCTACAAAATTGCCTAAAAACTTTATTAATATTAGTTAGGAACATGACTTCAGAAGAGTTTATCTTCCCCACAAGTTGATTATGAAACTGGAGTATCCAAGGCTGGTCGGACCACTCTTGCAGGTACCAATCTTGGACCGGAATCTATGGAAACACAAGCATATCCTTGTCTCCAGGTTATTAATGGAATGGGGCCTTCCCATTTTCCACTTTCAAGATTCCTAACAAGTACCTCAGCTTTTTCTAAGTGAGACTGTGATTCACCAAAATGTCGTTGGATGGGGGTTTGGCCGTTCTGAATGTGATTCAAAAAATTGACAACATATAGGGCTTTCTGCAGTCTTTCATGGCGGGTATATCCCATTCCTGCACTCCCTCTTTTTTTTATTTTTACAACATGGACTTGAGAGTGCTATGGGCCCGTTCAACAATTGCTTGACCCCTAGGGGAATGCTGTGACATGGTGCATCCCCCACAAGTGAAAAAAGTCGGCCATCCATTTGGATGTATAGGCTGGCCCATTATCAGTCTTTATGGATACAGGTACTCCAAGGGCTGCAAAAGTGGACAAAAAATGACGTTGGACATCTTTTGCACTTTCACCTGTATGTGCAGGGGAAAAAAACATGTCAGAAAGGTATCAACCATAACATGAATGTATTTCAACTTACCAAACTCAGGGATGTGTGTAACATCAGTCTGCCAGATTTCTAGAGCTCTAAGTCCCTGGGGATTAACTCTGAGGGCAGGCCAGGGTGCTACCTGTTGACAGTAGGCACAGGCTTGCACAGTTTGCCATGCTTTCTTGAGTGTAAACTGGAATTGTTTTCTAAGAGCTGCTGCTGCACTCTGGTGAAAAAAAACCCATGTGACAGATGTGCCTGAGAAAAAACATCTGGCACAACAACAGCCCCAGCTAACTGGTCTGCATGGGCATTACCTTCAGAGGTGGGGCCAGGGAGACTAGTATGGTAACGTACATGTAGGATATAATACCTTTTCATATGCAACAGCACTGCAAAACGCAAGCGTAGTCATAAAGAAAAGAGCAATGCGTTAGTTACTTCTTTGATACAAACTTCTATTCTTGTCACTATACCTGCAACATAAGCAGAGTCAGTAACAATGTGAACCTCATGAAATTTTTCAAAAGCCCTAACCACACCTGCTGATTCTACCAGTTGTGAAGAACCATGAACTACTTATATATCTTGCAGCCACTATCCGTTACTTTCCTATACTATTACAGACCACCCAGTCTTTCCAGAGCCACCTGTAAACAGCCTGCAGGCGCTGGCAATTGGAATAGAGGAACAGTAAGATTTTTCAATAAAATTCAACTGTGATAAGATGTTCAACAAAGTATGAGCAGTCATATCAATGTTTAATTGACCAGAAAACCCTTGCAGGGCAACCTGAAAAGCCAGTGAGTGTTGCTGCAGCCAATCTAAATAATCTCGGGTCATGGGTATGTAGATAACAGAGGGATCAGCACCATCCAGTTGCAGCAGATGCTGTCGACCTAATAGTGTCCCTGCCTAGTTCCCTGGGGTCCTGCGTGCCCCCACAGGTGCCTGGGCAGGTTCAGTATTAAGTCCATGACAAAAGAGTCATGAAGGGTATCTGCTTGCATTCCGGCAGGAGAATTTATTGCATCTTCACTGTCAAAGGTAGCAGGGGCAAATAAGAACATGATCCCAAGGGGTTTCCATTTTATCTGGGGGTGGGGAAAAGGCAGGACCAAGGAACGGGGACCAATGGGGGAGTGACAAAGGATAGAAGCAGACAGCCAGCCGGGGAGTTTAAACTGGACTAGATTAACAGAACCATGCATCCTGGGAAAAGTCTTTTGGTTGCCTTAACACCATATATGTTCACCGGCTACCACATTGACCTCTCTGTATTGACAGTGAAATCAGTTCAATGTGGGAAACAATGGTTTTTCCAAATGGATGCGGCAAAAAAATCCCCTCTGAAATAAGAAGAGGGTCATTTTGAGCATCATCCCATTGGACCAACAAAGCATAAAGATTGACAGGGATGCCACCAACTTTTCTGTGAGCCTGTCGAGCACTTCGCATCTGTGTGATCTGTTCTAAGGCTTCTGTTGCTCTGGGTATCAGGGTACAAGGGGAAGTAAGTTCATGGTCCCCTTCCAGTAAATGGAAAAGGGGGTAGAGTTGTTCAGTTGTAATGTCCAATAAAGGGCATACCCAATTAATTGTTCCCAAGACTTTTTGCAAATCATTGAGGGCGGACACTCAAGATATCAATTGCAGCTGCAAAGGCTGAACAGTTTCATTTAAAATTTTCCACCTATATATTTCCAAAGAGCTTCTTCTTGTACCTTTTCATTAGCTACTTTCAAACCCTTTAATTCTACTGCTTCAATAACCAATTGTTTTACCCTCACTGCTTCAGCCAGCAATCAAAATATAAACAGCAGCAATCAAAATATAAACAAGTTGAACAATTTGCATCCCTTCAAGAATTTGATGGGGGGATATAGGGGTCCAAACTATCTCCCCTGTAAAATCCCCATCTCTGAGTCTAGGCAGAACAAAAAAACCCTGCCTTGCGGTTGACACTCAACCAATACCAAACGCACTGCATTCCCAGCCCAGTGGTCCCCGGACATCTGAAGGCAAACAGTGCATATTGCTGTCCTGAAGAGTTACTGTGACAGTGGAGGCCAAGTCCATGACAGTACTGCCTGCTGTCTGAGCTTGCAAGGCGTTTGAGGGGACGAGTGCAGTGGGGCTTGATTTGCTATCCACACACGGTTTGCATAATGCTGTCTTTTCCGGCAACGTGGGCATACGCTTCATTCCCCGGAACCTCTTTTTTTCTGGAGGCATTCACGTCTCATGTGACCAGGCCTTCCACATGAAAAACAAATACTCGATCCGGAACGAACGCTGATCGTAGCGAGAGCCTCCAAAAGCAAAGTCATGTCATGACCAGCAGTGCCGATTTCCTGACAAGCCTTAAGCATATCTATGACTGTGGGGGCTCGCAGGGGCCGTAAAATCCTTTGACAGTCAGGGTTAGTGTTCTCCACTGCTAACTGCTTCAGTAATATTTCTCGTGCAGTGACATTGTCTATTTGTTTACCTAGGGCAACTTTTAACTTATCTAGGAACTTAATAAAAGGTTCATCAGCTGCCTGTCTTATGTTAACAAATGAGGTTGTAGCGAGACCACCATCTGGCACTTTATGAAAAGCCCGCAGAGCGAGCTTCTTTGACTGCCAAAGAGCTTCCACAGACAGCCGAGCCTGCATTGTGGTCGGCGCATATTGGTCTTCCCCCATAAGAGCTTAGGCACCAATAGGTTGCAAAATGTGCCCGAGGGGTAGCCATGAATTGTCCATAGCTTGAACAGTGCACAGCTCTCTCCACTCTGACATCCTGACAGTGAATTGTATACTCGTCAGCATAATTTGTGCTATTTTCTTAAAGTCTTGTGGTGCCAAGTTGTGTAAGTTCACCACAGTTTCCAAAAGGCTAGTAGTAAATGGGGTACTAATGCCATTGTCCATGGCTGAGCGATGCAGCTCTTTCATGACACCATAAGGCACGCTTTCCCATCTGGGTAGCTGGTTGGGCTGATAGACAACTGAGATAGTGTGCATTAATGAACCGGCATCTCCTTCTGCAGCAGACTGTTTTCTCACTGCTGCCCACTGATCGGGGGGAGAATATCAGGCTCCCTTCCCAGTGCAAATGGATTGGGGGACCAGAGGGCGCCCTCCTGTTCTCTTCCCACAGCCCTGGAAAACTTACAGTCAAAATCTTGTACCTCATTCAGCAGCAGTGCAGAAGGAGCAGGCACGGCAGGTGTGGGTGGGGCAGGAGCGGGCACCAAAGAAGGAGGCTCTGAGGGAGCTGGCACGGCAGACACAGGCACTGAAATGGGCACCTGAAGAGCCTGCTCAGCTGTTGCAGTGCCATCCTTCTTTTTCCAGTCTCCAGGTGCTGAATGCACCATGCATTACTCAAAGTAGGAACACAGTCTTTGAAATCTGTAGATTCAACTTTCCAGCCGTATTTTGTCAAAATCTGTTTCAATGTCTCTGCGACATTCTTTTGTTCCTGCGATACACTACTCCCCATAGTTCTCGGCTGCTTACCTTCCTACCTGCGGAAAGTGGATTGGCACCACAAGCTTTTTTTCAGCTCCTGGGCTTTGTTTCAGCATCGTTACTGGTACAACCACTAGTTGCCTATCAAGTCCCTGTTGCAAGGTGCCATTTATGGGCAGCAGAGACACAGACCCATATGGGCAGGAAATCTGAATTGTTTATTCAAAGAAACGAGCTGGTTTTCTATACTTTTTCAAGGCATGGCAATTCTCACTACATAACCTATCCCATGTTGCCACATCAGCAACACACTTTCTAAATGTCCTTCTATGGGGTGATCACTCGCTGTTCATCCGTCTGTCAGCTCCTGGCAGGCTCCTCTCCATAGGGGTCTGCTGTGTGACACCTCCTACCCCCAGGGTCTGGTGGAGACAAGCCTCTCTGTGCCACCATGTGCTCCTTTGTGCTGCCATGTGCTTCTGCAGGCTTGTCCCACAGCCTGTAACCCAATTCTATCTTATCTCTCCCCACACTCGGGGAATCAAGTAGGTAAGGGCTGATTGTGCTGTTCCAAACCCCAGATTATATCCAGGTGGGAATTCTTGGCTCCTCTCTCCTGGGCAGACTATCTCACAATGGGTTGATGTAATTCTATGAATCATGTGGTGGGTCCTTCATTGCCCATTAGACAGAGATAGGCCCTGGAGGGAGTTATCAGGGATGAGTCATGGTAGGAGATAACAAACACTGCCCCACCCACTTTAACAGCTTGTGAAGATGATAATAGAATACAAACTATTGTTTACATCTCACATTGTAACCTAGGATAGCAGTCTAAGAACAAAAGAGTCTGTGTGTCATCAGCTCCTGCCACGTCTGTGACTGTGTCACTTGGCTGCTGCCACAGGTCCATCAGCCTTTTGTTGTGCAAAAATATGAGGCCAGTTCATGGCCTCTTGCCTTGAGCTCCCACCATTTCCACTGCCTAGAGCTCAATCTGCAGCTGCGCACTGAGCTACCTGCACTAAATATATTCCTCAGCACTGTGAACAACCTTTCTCCACACCATCTTATATCATTGGAGGATATGATTGTCCTACAGCACTGGTTGGATATGAAGTTGACTTGGATTATATTATATCCTGAAGTAAAGGCAAATGCTTTGGGTTACAAAACAATCCTTTAAGGTTTTTAAATTTTTAGGCAGGTTTATAGTGCCTAATGAAATGTCATCCAAATCTATGCTCTTTAAGATATAATAAAATGTCGTGGTCTCCGGCTTGTGGTGCCGGATGGTGAGGTGCTGCAACCTTCCTAAAAGCATCTCCAAGGCGAAGCTGCTCCAGCAGGACCACCACACACTCACACACGTGTGCACACACACACACACGGATAGCTCCTTAAAATGGGTCAACAGCAAAGAGGCAGGAAGGGTCTTTGTATAGGGTTCTACGGGAGAGGTTTATTGCAGCCACACGCGTGAATGGTTCCAGGGACGAAGACAAAGAACATGGGAGAGTCCATGTTTATATCCAGGAGCAGAGGGAGCATCAGGGACCAATGATCTGAGGGCATGGGGGCAGTACACAGGCGGGACTAGGGAATGGGAACCAATGGGAAACTCTGAGGGCGTGGTGACGGAGCAAGGGCCAATGGGGAAGTAGGGAGTGGAGAAGCTTCTAGATCAGTAACATGTAACGTAACAAGGGGCAGGGAGGCCAATAGGCCAACCAGTGAAACAGAACTGGGATACATTAGCATAACAGAGCAGAGCATCCTGGGGGAAGCCTTTTCTGTCATCCTGACCTGGGGAGCATCTCTTGTACTTAGGGATTGTCCCACCAAGGGACTCCCTTTGTCCCTTGTACCACAGGCCCGCTGGCCTCCACAATAAAAGTATTAAATGTTACGTTTACATGTCAGAAGACTTCACCAGACTGTATTAAAGCAGAAGATGGATTCATAATGTTTCTACCCACATTATGTACTGATGTTACTAGAATTTCAGTTGCAATTCAGTTGCAATTCAGTCAAAACAGATTTACAATAATTGTTGAGGTAAAGTGTTTATTTTGATAGACTGTCAATTGCAAGAAATAAATTCCAGGTTAGATAGATCAGATATTAAGTGAATAATGCATATGAACATATAGATTTTTAATTGCTGTATTGTTCTAATGTTATTTTTTTTACCAAAATAAATTCTTGCTTCAATGATTAGAAATATAGAATGGATATTGGCACATTATTTGATAATATACTGATAATGCACCACTCAAAAGTAGCAAAGTACAGTAAAAGATGTATTCTCAATTTTAAAACATCGTTAAAAAAAACAAACCATGATTACACGACTGCATTTGTGCCACAGGAGCATTTGCTAAACAGTACTAGCATTCTCAGAAGATTCTATGCTCAAAACAAAGAATAAAGAAAATTATGGAGAAAAAAAAGTGGCAGTTTGGAAATAGAACCAGAAGCTCTGTTTTACAGGCTGTTGATGATCACTTTTCTATTTTATGTGTCAGGTTTAAATTTCCCTGTGGCAGCAATTTAAATCTTTTCTTCTTTCCTGAGGCTGCTTAAAAATTTAATTTAGCTCAGGCATGGTGTCTACATTTTATAATAGGAATATAGAAAACTCTTGTAATTTGGGGGATGACCCTTTTAACAGATTAGAGAAATTTAAACATAATTAATCAGCTTTATTCATAGAGTTACATGGGCTTTCCACAATTTACTCATGTAAATTTCTTTGCTTGAGTTACAGTAGACTACATTATAGAAGGGTATTTGAAGGCGGATATTCACAAGTCACACATTCATGTAGTGCATATACAGTGAAGGAGTCATTTGCATGCACATCCACACACACACACAGATACACATCCATAAATCCAATAAATCTACATCTCTTCAGAAGTTTCACCAGTTATTGTCAACTCACATTAACTCCTTCACACTCAAATTCCTGTACTATTTTTTCTCTACTTTCAGTTAAGGTCAGAAATTTCCACATGGGATAATCCTTTCGTCCTTCTTTCCAAGGTTAGAATATGAGTCCTCAATATGAAATGGTTTTAAAATCAGATATTAGGATCACAGTTGCTGATTAGTGTTGCTGAGTGTTAAAATGAAGTACCAAAGTTTAGAATAGTAAAATCACCACAAAATCCTTAATTACATTTTTTGTTCTTTTCTTTGTAAGTTGTAGCTGAAAAAAGTTCTAAATGGCTTTAAATGGTTTTGTAAATGATAGAGGTCAACACAGCAGACTCAAAGGCTGCATTTCTCAGAACTTGTGTCTTACCAGCAGATGAATTTTTGAAAGGATAAGAGGTGCCTCTTGACCCACTTCTGGCATATCTGCAAATCTCTGGATGATTTTTGAATGTTCTTGGGAATCTGAGAAGGTCCCAGTGACTGGAAGCCGGCTAACATTGTCCCAGTATTCAAAAAGGGAAAGAAGGAAGAAAACTACAGGCCTGAAAACTACAGGCCTGTCAGTCTCACTTCAGTGATTGTTAAGATTACAGAGAAGATTATTCAGGGAGGTATTGAAAAACACTTGAAAGACAACGCAGTCATCAGTCACAGCCGTCATGGCTTCATGAGAGGAAAATCCTGCTTATCCAATCTGATTTCCTTTTATGGCAAGGTAACCCCACCTAGCTGATTAAGGGAAGCCAGCTGGTGTAATGTTTTTGGATTTCAGTGAAGCTTTTGACACTCTCATACTATCCTTATGGACAAAATGTACAGCACAAATGTGCAGCTGGCATGGGATGGGTGAGCAACTGGCTCATGGGTCAGCCACGAAGAGTGATAATGAATGAGGTGACATCAGACTGGTGACCTGTCATGTCTCTGTCCCAGCCCTGTGCTTTTCAACATCATCATAAATGACCTGGATACAGAACTGGATACTAAGCAAATCAGCAAAACCAGGAGGAGCTGTTGACTCCTTCGAAGGCAGGGAGGCCCTGGAGAGAGACCTCAGCAAATCAGAGCACTGGGCAATCACCAACCATATGAAGTTCAACAAGGGAAAGTGCCGGATTCTGCACCTGGGATGGGGCAACCCTGGATGTATGGACAGACTGGGGAATGAGAGGCTGGAAAGCAGCACCATGAAAAGGGACCTGGGGGTCCTTGGTCAGTGGCAAGTTGAATATGAGCCAGCAGAGCCCTGGCAGCCAGGAGAGCCAAGCCTGTCCTGGGGGGCATCAGGGACAGCATCACCAGCGGGGCAAGGGAGGGGATTGTCCTGCTCTGCTCTGCACTGGGGCAGCCTCACCTCGAGTGCTGGGGGCAGTTTTGGTCACTGCAATATAAATAAAGATATCAAGCTATTAGAGAGTGTCCAAAGGAGGGCCATATCACCTCCATACGGTGAAGGCTTTGTGGGGAAGGTGTATGAGGAGTGGCTGAGGTCACTTGGTCTGTTCAGCCTGGAGAAAAAGAGACTGAGGCGAGACCTCATTGCAATCTGGAACTTCCTTGAGAGAGGAAGAGGAGGGGCAGGCACTGATCTCTTCTCTCTGGTGACCAGGACCCGAGGGAATGGCCTAACGTTTTTTCAGAGGAGGTTTAGGTTGGATATCAGGAAAAGGTTCTTCTCCCAGAGGGTGGTTGGGCATTGGAACAGGGACTCCAGGGAAATGGTCTCAGCACCAAGCCTGACAGAGTTCAATAAGTATTTGGACAACACTCTCGGGCACATGTTGTGAGTGTTGGGGCTGTCATGCGCAGAACCAGGAGCTGGACTCCATGATCCATTTGTGTCTCTTCCAATTCAGAATATTCTGTGATTCTGGGATGTAACGTACCCAGATGGATTATGGCTAATCCCTTCCTTTTGGGATTATGAGATTCTATATTCAGGTGAAATTATCTCATCTTGTAAAGAAAATATTTGGAGAATATACTTCTTGGAATTTCTATGGTATGTGTTGTTTATTTGCAATGATACACAATGACTTCAAGAATTTGAAACGAGAGAAAATCTGTGCATGATATTTTTGAGCAGAGTTTGTCTCAATGTTCACTTACACTTTTCTTAGTATTTGGGTTGGACCCATTTTTGCAGAGCCAAGCAGCTACTGGTTGCCTTTTAATTAAAGATTTCAGGGTTCTAGACATTTTAGAGTTCATAGGTCTCAGAGTCTTGTAATATAGCTGCTTTGATTGGAATGTTCATCATATTAAAAGTCAAGACTGGTGTCTGAACACTTCAGGTCACGACCAAGAAGTGATTCATAATTATAGTCAATGCTATCATAATGCCTGAATTTTGATACATGCCGTGAAGATCCATGCAAAAGGGCCAAAAAAAAGCTCTTAGAAACCTTAAAAAAGATCAAAGCCAGATTGCAATTTACAAACACTCATTACTGATAAAGTGATTAAGTACAATCATTTTAGTAAAAAATTTAAACTAGGTAAATGCCTTAGTATTTTAGAGATTGAAGGATGGTTCTTATTTACACTCAGGTTAATTCCTGATGCTTTAGCAATGAGAAATGACCTTTCAAGGTGAAAACAGATACATCTATATATGCCTCTTGTGACAATAACTAATAATTAGTAAGGTGTTGAATTGTATTGGTGTATACAAGGATAAAGCCTGAAATGTTTTTGAGTCCAGGTTTACACTACCTGACGCTAAAAAATATCTTTTCAGTGATGGAATGGGATGTTTTATCAGGATATCTATGAGACCCTAATTAAAGAATGAAAACCTAATTGCTAAAGGATGAAAACACACTGCAAGTAGTTCTTGGAACTGCAGAACAAATCAAGATACTGAAAACATTTCAAGTGGACAAGTTTCTTCCTGTTAGAGAAGGTAATATATTCTACAGCATAACCTCAATGCAGCCACACTGACAACTTGATGGTATATTGCACAGATATCCACAAGATGTGCAAGTCTAACAGCATTTAATTCAGCCATGCCAGGGAAGTTCCTGCCTGTGAAAGAACAGACTTTGTGAAGCACATTGCCAAATCAGGCTCTGTATTGTTCACACTTTGCAGTGTCTGAGAATCTTACAAGATCTTTTGCCAGCCGCTCTCCATGAACATCAAGTTTCCTTGAAAGCTCTTTTGGCACCTAAGTCACAGAAGTCTTCCTCTTCTTCAGTCTCAGTTTTGTCACCCCATTAGCTGTATTGGCCATTGATTTTTTTCTGTTATAAACTGTAGAGCAGTTTTGGGATTATTGTGGTGTAATCCAGCTCAAAAAGTGAACAGATTGAAGACAGAATCCCACACATATGTTGCATAGCACAGTCTTCTGACTCAGCACAGCAGGAGTTATCTGATAAAATATAGAAATGACAATTTTCTTACATTGTCTAGATAGCCAAGACAGGATAAAATGAAGCCATAGTTCCATAATCCTCCAAATTTCCTGTGCAAAAAATCCCTACCTATGTCCTGAAATGCCACTCAAACTTGAGAGCTGCTATTTTACCCAAACTGGTGCAGATTCTAGCAATTTAGTGAAAGCAGCTTAAAAGCATTTTGCTGGAAGTGAACTTTTCTCAATTTTTTTCCCAAACAGACCAGGCATCTTCATATTTTGTAATTTCTCTAAGTAGTTTAAAAAGTACTTTAGAAAGTAAATTTTATTCCAAAAATTTGCAAATACACTGACGTAGCAGACATTGAAAAAGCCAATCTGACTAAATGTAATCATGCTGTAAATGTTATCAGATTTCCATCTCCAGAGATTAAATGTGCTATTTCTTTTTCCATTCACCTTTTCCTGCCCTGTACCAATTCACCATTCCCTTTCTGTCTAACTGGAGGGAGACTGACCAGGTTCTGACAGGAACGTCAACCTTTACAGAATCTATCTAGACACATTTGCATTGCAATAGTAAATCCATTAGTTTCTCAGATGTAATATAAAAAGTATTGGAGAATAAAATAACTTTAGATTTGGTATTATTCACAAAAATAAGATCAGATTAAGTTTAAAAATCAAATGAAATCCATTCATAATTGTGGACTGGGTTTAGAGCACTGGTAATTTTCTACAATATAATAATTTTGTGACTTACTTTCGAATCAGGATCAAAAAATCTAAATTGACTAACTATCAAATGAATTTCTAAACTGTTCTGTGTTGAAATTCATTGTGCAATTCATTTGGAAAAGGTAAGGGAAAACAAGAAAACAAAAAGAAATGCACAAAAGAAGATAAAATTATGATAGAACATAGATTTAAAATCTGTTCAGACTCCAGGGAATTCATCCTGTGTATATATATAAGTGACCTTATCCAACAAATCTGAAGATAAAATGAAGTGCAGCTGATGACTGCCACCACCATGCTTTTAGTGGCACAAATTCCTGTAAGACCTTCAAGTGAGAAGGTTTCTATATTGCAGCAATCATGAAACATGCTTAAGAACAAAGTTACTGACAATAGATATTTTCTTGGGCAAACTCTAACCTTTAACACTGGAATAATGATCAGTAAGTTAAATTTAAAGTAAATGTAAAAATCTTTTCCATCAAAGGGACATTTTTCCAACCCATTTTTACAAACATCCAGCTGAAACCTGGGCATTATTTATGACTGAAAGGTCAATACTTGACTCACTTTGGATGAGGTTTCAGTGAAAAAGCAATTTTATCTTCATACTGATAGTGAAACTACGTAAATACAAATCTGATGTCAGCCAAAACTCTGCTCCTCTGTGCTCAACCATCACTACTTATACAGTTTCATGTTTTTAAGATAAATTCTGAGCCAACTTGGACCTAGAAATATCTGACCAATACCAGGGTCGTGTACTTAGCATTTCATATTACAACTTAATTGTTGTCAGATCACTGTTGACGATTGGAACATGATCACTATTAACTTTATTCTTGACAGTGTTAAAGTGTGTAAGATGAAACCGAACCTCACCTTTCCCTCTCTATGCTGCATTGCTATGGCCTCACCTTGAACGCTGTGTGCAGCGTTGGGCAACACAGTATAAGAAAGATACAGAGCTATTAGAGTATCCAAAGGAGGGCAAGATGGTCAAAGATCTTGAGGGGAATCTTTGCCTTCCCTGGTAATTCAGATCAGTTCCTCCTTGTAAGTCTTCTGTGATGCTCAAGTAGACATTAAGGAAACGGACAGGAAGCTAGCAAGTAATTTCACAGGAATAACTTGAAGAGCTAGAGAGAAATTGCACTTTATTATTATTTATTCAGGACGAATTTGAGATTTTATTGGAGAAATAGATACTTTGTGCTGTGAATATGAAAGCATTCAAAGTTGCCTTTTACTGGTTTTGTTGATAGACGAAGACACATCTATCTCAATAGAATACTATTATTCTATTAATATATAATAATGTATATTTATATGCTCTATTTATATATTTTTAAATATATATATTCATATGTTCTATTAATGAAAGTATACCTCCTCCATGGAAGTATTTCTCTTAGCTCATAGTGACTTCATGATGTTGGAAATCAACAACCATATTTAAAAAATTTCAGAATAAAATAAAAACCAATTAAAAAAAAAAAAAAAACCCACACAACCAAAATTGAGAACCAGTGAAGGCATAAAGGAACCTTGGCCTATTGAAACTTCATGAATGTTACAAAACACTTAACAATGATACTGAGACAAGATAGAATGTTCTAGAGCTTTGTTTCTGTTGTGTCATGAACAGTAAGACAGATGACATCCTGTCTTCTTTTTCAGATTTCTGTGAAACCCTATACAAACATGCCAATAATAAATCAGAGTACAGATGATGTCAGGTGCAGAAATATTCCATTAGGTGACACTCACCATTAGGTGAGGTTCTATAGACAACACAAAACTATTTCCCAGCAGGAAAATTTTTCTCTAGACCATTTTTCAGAGACTCAAACTATGGGGCTTCCATCACTTCTCTCAAGAGACTATTCTACAATTCTAATACATCTCACTATTAGATACATTTTCCTGGTAATAAGACTAAATTTTCCTTTGCTCAATTTCATCCCTGAAAAATGCATCCCTTGGTTGCAGTATGAAACACTTGCTGGTTCAAAGCTAACCATGTGTCTTTTTGTTTCCACATAGCAGCATAACCTAGAGTGCTCTAGTTTTATTCCCTTTATTTTTAAAGATTTTATATGCTATGAAAGTCACCATTTTAGTACATAAAGCACAATTCTTTCCCATTCTTACTTTTCACATGTGGGAATTCCACTTCTCCATTTTCCAGACTCTAGAAAACTGCACCTTTATGCATTGTTAATGGCATGGGTTCTGTCTGACTGGATTTTCAAAAGCAGTTCACCATATACAGAAGAGTTTAAAAAACTTTCATTCTCTGTGAGTGAGTAGTTTGACTTCTTTAAACACATAATTTCATGGCCTACTTTCCTATACCAAATAGACTTAGACATATCTAGTACATACAGGTGCATTCAAGAGGAGCTTCTTCATTTAAATTTTAAATACTTAAATACTACATTTACCCTGTGTAAATGCATCTGCTTGATTAAAAAACCAATAAAAACAAAGGGGAAAAGGAGAAAAAAAGACAGCTATTCTTACTTAATGATGAGCAAAATGCTATATCTCATTTTTTAAATTTTCATTTCACTACTGTATTATTGCACAATTACCCCTGTAATGCCACACAAACCACGATTCTGTTCCTGAGAATATCAGCAGTGTTGCACTACATCAAGCCAATGGCCTGCATGTGAACACAGGAACTAGAAAGATGTTTTCCTGTTTGAGGGTGTTTCTGAACCACAGTGTATTCACAGCTGGAGCTTCATTAGGTATTTGCCACTGTCCATGCCTGTACACATATAAATCATATCTGTCTCCAAACACTGACATAGATGCTACTTGTCTTGTTGTTGCATATTATTCAAGGTGTAGCATCTTTGGACCCTCAAATATTTAGAAACATGGGAAGATTAGCGAGAGGTAGATTTCATAAAAAATTACAGAATGTGACTTTGGCTCAGTAGAAAGTGAAATCCAGTGTTCACTGCTGAGAAATTCAGCATGAAAGGATGCAAAACAAAATGACATATGGGTGGCAAACCCCGGAAGTTGTTAAAAATATATATGTATCAGTGAGACACATAGGTTCAGGTATCAGAGCAACATTTGCCTAAGAGAACAGTTTCCTGCTTTGGCTTAAGTTTTCTTTAAAATCAGGGTCAAGTGAACTTGTTTTACTAAAACAAGAACTGACCTGAACCTTCACCAGACTTGAACTACTTTGTAAATATTTCAGAGGGGCATGAAAAATGTAAAATTCTGCAGAAATGCTTAAGCATGTATTGCTTGATTCTGCCATCATTGCTCACATCAAAGAGTCTCTTACTCTTTGAGTAGTCCCACAAAACATATGTATTTACCCAGGGAATAAGATAGCTGCACAATATAATGGTACAGAACAGCATTACTTTTGCCTACTCCTTTCTTTAGCAGTTAGTGAGGAAGATGTCTCACATACCAGACCTGACAGTAATGCACAATAAAATGCCTAGAGAGAGGTAGGTACCACTGTGTTTAAAGCAATTTCTGAACTAGACCCTTTTCTAATCTCTACTTTAAGTACAGTACTTAGTTACAATCTGAATACATTTTTTCTATGTTAAAATCTTCTTTTGACACTGCATCTGTCATACAGCCAACATGTCTGACCCAGATATACCAAGTGGGCCCAGCAGATTATTTGTCAAACAAATTCTGGAACCTAATATTTGGGTCTTTTAATTTAATTGGTATGCAAATCAAGAAACAAGACAGCATTTGTGCTTGATACAGTTGTCATTTCTAATTCTGGTAACATTCATTATCATGCTTACACCCAACATCTGCCAATACTACCTAAACCGCAGGAAGTTGACAAACCTGTGCAAACTTCTTCTCAGTTCTCCCTCTCGCTTTTTGTTATCTGTTCCATGCTCACTAATTTTGTGCATCTGAGGCCTCTGCTCGCCAGAATTATGCCTGCTTCCTAACACCTCTGCCTCCAGAGCTTTGGATTTGAAATTGAATAGACACAGAGCCAATTTATCATAGGATGACATGTGTCATGTTCATGGTATAACCAGAGGGACCTACTGTATGCACTGTATTTATCCTTTTGTTGTCAACGCGGACAAAAACAGTATCAGCAATAGACAGATATTAAATTTTAAAATACAATACATATACTTAACTGTTGTTCTGTTAGAGTTGGAATTTTTAAATGCAGCACAGCTCATTTTGTTTAACACCAGATTTCCTTTGTCAGATAATCATCTGTCATTCAGGCATGCATCATATTAAAAAATGTGAGTACCAAATACCAATGTATTAGCATCAAGTCTTCAAAAAAGAATTACATGAATACAAACCATTACATGCATACACTTTCTACAAGTAAGAAATCATAATCAGATTTAATGACAGCTAACACATATTTGTATATAATAATGTTGTTTTTAGCTACATATACCTAATGTGTATGCTTTTGTGTTTGCATTTATAGATATATGTAACAAATAGTTTGTTACAGATTAACATGCAGACAAAATTAGTAGCCTAACTAGCAATGAGCAAAATAAAAAAAAATCTCAAAATATTGAGAGGAGATTGCTACCAGAAAAGTATGTTCAGAGATTTTATTCCCAGAGAGTAAAAATGAAAAGGTTGTTGAAATTTGCTTTTCATCTCCTGACTCTGAATAACCCCATGGATAGAAATATCCCAAGAACCTTTTAGCTGATTTTCAGGTGTGCTCTCTGATACCTTATTCATGTGCTGGTTTTTTTGCTGAGGAAAGTGGCAAAGCAAGGATGAGTCTACCTTTTCATTGCAATGATAATCTTGAATATGTCTTTATTTTAAATAGTATTATTCCTTCAAAATCTTCTTAGTTAAATCTGCTGGTTGATCTGCGATAATAGCAAGGTGAGTTTGTTGGTCTAGTAGCAGAGAGCTATTCAAGGGACAGAAGTTCAGGGCTTTACTTCAGGAACAGGTAGGGATCAAATACAGACTAAGATTCAACCTGAAAGAAAGGGATAAGACCCTATATATTTCTACATATATATTTCTCATTCAGGAAAACTGAATTTTTAAAATTTTTTTACATTTATTTAAGCATATTTCATATCATAGGATGCATATGAGCTAGTTATTATGCATTCATAGATGATCAGAAGTCATCAAGGTTAAAATCTATTACTTCTCCTTATTGGATGAATGAATCTCTTTAAACAGGGGATTGGCACATAGTATGTAGCAAATAATGGGCAGAAAAAAAACATTTCACACTACAGAATTTTTGCTATACAACTATTCCAAAATCATTAAAAAATTTGGTTTTGAACATTTTCATAGAGTGCAAATGATTGCATAACAGAAAAAATTCTGCATTTTCATTTGAATATATGATACAATTTCCACTATTACAATCTTAATACAAATAAAAGAGAAGAGAAAAAGTAGGGAATCTTGCTCCACACACATACACTATTGAGAAATAATCTAGTACCACTCTCTTCCAGTTTAGCAGACTGGGTTTCCCCTTTTTTATTTTATTTGCCAGTATGAAAAACATCCAATTTTACTCCTGAGGGACAGTAAAGAGTTAGCTGAAGTATTCAAAAATTCAAGGTATATTCAGATTGTCATTTAGGCAAAAGATGAAGTGCTTTGATCTTATTTGATATCATTCATTTCATCTGCTCCTGGTAATATAAAACCATACTAGAAAAAAGATAAGGTGGAGGGGTGAAAGAAAGAATGAAACAAATAGTTGTTGAAAACAGAAAAACATTAACATTAAATAAACCAAGTAATCTCCATTCTTTGTAATAGTTTCTCTTCTGCAGATATAAAAAAATAGAAAGTTTGGCAGTACATTATTGCAGTAAGCATAAAAGATAACCAGAGCTAGTCATATTATGCATTTTGTTTTGTTTTATTTTTAAACAATTGGAGGGAGAAAAAGCTTGGATTTAGCAAAGAATTTGCAGCTGAAAATTTTCTGACAGTACTGCCTCTGCCCATCTGTGCAAAGATTTTTAGTAACGCAAACATAGCACTGATGAAGAGCATAACATGAAATACCATATATTTGGCTCATTTCAAGACACCAGCCAGGGAGCATGGCTCAAAAAGCATAAAATGACTGTGCACGTTCTTCAGCATAAATAATCCAGTGGATAGCTGTTAATTGTCAAAATAATCAAAGGTCAATTCTCACAATCACATACATGAGATTTACAGGAAAAAAGAATAACGGTAAATGAGGTTGGGGAAGCTTTTCCTATTCACCCCACACAAGCTTTCTCCTTAACTTTTCCCAACTCCAAAAGTGTACTTCTTCATATATAAGAAATAGCTTGGAACAGCTTTATGTTGTTTATATTTTATGCACAAGAAGATACTGATTTTATAGGATTAGTCACTGGAGCAGTGAGAATGAGATAGAAAAGGCAAACATTATCAGGCAGAAGTAGGCCAAAATGTCTACAAAGTAGAATGTCATTATCTGTCTTGTAAAAGCAATATAATTTGGTTCTATTTTACGGTGAATACAGAAAAACATAAAAATATGATGGGGGTGAATTTTATGTGAATTGTTTATAGCTCTAATGTTTCAAACTCCTTGCGCCTGCTATAGCTGTCTCTTAGAAAATTGATCAAGGGTATTTTCTGACCAGAGTCTTATAAGTGACTGAAGTGCAAATTTTTTTTGCTGGTTTTGGTGTTCTAAACTATATATTTGAAAAAAAAAAATAAAGTAAAACAGATAGTACTCAACTTCAGTTAGAAGCACCTGTAGACAACAGCACATTTGTTTCACTGCTCATGGATAACAGGAAGTGTATCTCCCATTTACAGAAGTGATACAGTATTAAACAGCAAATTTTTCTTTTCAAGCGTATATAACAGAAGAGCTGTAACAGTATGTGAGGACCGATTTAAATATCTGATAAGATAATGTTGCTGATAGGTGCACCAGGGAAAGACACTGGAGTTTGCATAGCCCTCCAGCCTGGACAGCAGTTATGTCAGTGGGGCCTAAATGGGAATGGCATCAAAATGTAAGCTAAGCACAGCAAAAGACAAAACACAAAAAAGGCAATAAAATAGATGTATTTCTATGTGTAAAAACTACTTCTCACTAGAACTTTCTCTTGAAAATTTTCTCAAAAATGAGCAATTCTATTACTAGCTGCTGTCTCAGATAATTTATGTGCTCTCTAAATATTTGAAAATATCATGTTTATTAAAGAAAAAAAAAGGAAAAAAAGAAGTTTTACAAAAAGGAGGAAAAAACCATGGTATAATCATTAAGGGAGAAAGGGTCCAACTTACCCCTAGGTATAACCACACTGGTGCTGAACACAGAGTTAGATGGCAGTTCTCTCTACATAGGAAAGCTATATGGTCATTAATTCAGACTGATGAGAAAATACTGCTTACAGTCAGTTTCAGGTTTTTGTCTTTCTCAGATTATTTTCTTTAATAGGCAAATCAGGCTAAAATTATTTTATTGGGACGCACAAACAAAGGAGGAGATAAATCAGACTGATTTAAGCAACAGGCCTCACTATTAACACTAGAAAGAATTCTCAACCCCACACTTCCACTTTTGCACAGTAGATATTTAATTATGTGCAGTTCTGAGAGCAATTCATAGTAACCTTGCTTGGAATTTTCTTAGGATTCATTTTTGAAATCCATACGTTTCATTATACAGTGAATGAAGAAACCCATCAGGCACCACCTTAATCCATAAGGACATTGATGCTTCTCCCTCCCATAAAAGCCCTGGATCCCATTATTTGCAGAAAGTTGGCCTACATACAAACACTGCAAAAGAGTCCAAAATTCCACATTTAAATAAAAGTTTCCTAACTCTTTGCTATTCAAATTACCTTTGTCTTCAAAACACCAAGAGAAATTTGAAACAGCTCATTGAAAGTTTCCTCCAAGTACAGAAAGAAAGTGGGGAGGAGAGGTTCTGGAAATGTTTATATGCAGTTTAAATAGATCAGCTCTACCTCCCTACCAGCCCATTCAGTCCAGCTGTGAGTTCAAAACAGTGGAAAAAATGGAAGAGGCCTCTTCCCAGCTCTTGAATACATGCATTCCATCCACATTTGGTGGTATGCAGGATGAGTGTAATACCTGTGTTTTCAGTGACTATGCTTCTGAGGACTTTTATTATGATGTCTGCAGCAGCTTAACATCTGCCCATGATCTCAAAGTGTCACCATTTTGAAGAACAAGGAAAGAAGAAAGACTGACAATTAGAACAGACACTAGTGAGTGCTCACAGTATTGCACATAGAATAACAAAGCAAAAACAAGAAGAGATGGCTGGAGATATGGAAAAAAGATCACACAATCCTTTGAATACTTTCCACCTCAGCTGGCAAGGTATACAAAGGAAGCAGCAAATAAGGAAGAGCTGTACAGATGTGAAGCATTCTTTTTTCCCTGAATTTTTACATCTCTGTCTTAAGGGGCTGCTGATGTCTTCAGATCTAACATGTATCTGTGATGCCAGTCTTCCTCAGTGAAGGGCTTGGACCTCACAGAGGAAGGGACCTCACAGGCTTCCTGGAGTGCAGGAGGTCTCCTGTGTTCCTAGAAGGCCATACCTATACAGTAGTGTCATATATGACCAATCACCCCATGACCATTACAGGACATTGAAGAAGACCAAAGGTCCCCACCACTACCTCTCTGAGGCTGAAGCAGGATAGGGATGATATCAGTCAGCACAACTGCCTGCAGCAAAAAGGTCATCCCCAGCATGTTCTCAGTGCTTTGACTTCTCTTGCCCACAGAGATGGTGCAAAGACAAATTTTGAGTATAATCTGGTATGGAGTGAATGGCCTCTCCACTGCTTACCCAGTCATGTTATGGAAGGTGAGTACCAGGACATGGTTTGCAGTCATCTACCACAAGTCCTTGTCAGGTGTTGAGCCCTGCTGCCTGTTTTGTTCACGAAAATTTTTATTTTCAGGGCTATCTGTACAATGAAAGGAAGTAAAAAACTAATTTTAAAAATTGTTAACCTCACTTTGTTTAAAACAGAAGGAGAAAAGGAACAAACAAAACAAACATTTTTTGTTTGTTTTTGAACAAACAAACAAAATAAAACAGTTGAAAGCTGTTATTCTGTTTCTAGAGGGTTAAAGGTTAGCTTTGTTAATAATGATCTTGTCAGAGACCTTCAAGCCCTCTCCTGTTCATCAGTCTTAGAAGAAATAGAGATTGAATCTGTGATGAAGATGGCTATTAAGTAAATATTCATTTGTTAATGTTTGATTGAGCTATTTACAAACGTATCTGGTAGTACCTATCAGCTACATCTATTTTGTATTGCAATGATGTTTTCACATTATTGCTTTGGCTAAGAAGGAGCCCATTATTTACCCATTTTGTGTAGCTGGTCATTGTTGAAAAACTGAGTAGTCATGAAAAACTGAGAATCACTGAGTAATCATCACTTATCATCCAGCTTACAGAAAATCTGATACTTTCTGACAACTATCTAATCACTGAAGGAGGACAAAAAGTAAGCATAATTAAAGAACGAGAGAAAAAAACCAAGGCTGTTGAAAAGTTTCAGAATTTAGGTAAGAAAACCTCCAGCCCCTGAGGTTAAACATGACCAATTTCAAGGAAAGATTGCGATATGTAATAATGAAGATAAGAAGATGGACTTAGAAACATCTGTGTTTCTAATCACCTTGCACATATTATTAATAGGTTAAAATTGAAATTAATGAGTATCTTTTCTTTCTGTGAATTACACTTAGCTTGATGCTGTTATTTATATTTAGACTGGATTCATCTTCATTCTCTCAAGTCACTGATTCAATGTATTTTCCTGCTTCTTTGTTTCATATAAATCATAAAGCAGCTCTTATGGGGTGAAGGGTAACAGGTCCTGACCAGGCTTTTTGGTTTAAGCAGGATTGTTTGTGCTCGACAGGGCGCTGAGAAATTGCCCAGCACATTGTAGTGTGAGGAAACTTAACAAAGAAGCATACATGCTACACACCAGGTAATGAGCAAAACACTACATTTTTTATTTTGATGTATGCCTTTGTCACTTGACAATGTAATTTCTCCAGCCACTGGCAAAGTTGCTTTGTTTTTCTTTATAGTGACAGTCTCATACCATTTGTCTCTCCAACTCTACATTAAAAAAAAAAAAAAGAAAAAAAAAAGGGAGAGAAACTTGATGTTCTTTATTTGGGATAGGATGAGTGACAGTATCCACAATGTGTGGATTGGATCCCTGCTGTGTCAGAGAAACACCAGTCAGCATAGTAGAGACGGTCAAGTTACCATTGACTTGTCAAGTGTTAACTTTATTTTCTGAGACAGATTCTGGCTTATTTCAGCTGAAAGTGCAGTAGAGAAGTACAGAATTGCTCTATATGCTGCTACAGATCAGGAATGGGAGCTTTTATACCTGCGCCTGGATCAGATACTTTTCCAAGCTTTTTGGTGTAGCCAAATTTCTTGTATATAGGCATATACATAGACGTGCATACTTAAGCCCAGTCTCATCCATGGACTAATTTTGGGCTGTTACTGGGAAGAGGAAAGCAGACACTCATAGAGTTCAGACTAATATGTGAATTAGCTAATAACTCCAGAAAGAGTTTCTGCCTTGAAAACCTACATGTGCAACCGTAGCTGAGATTACACTAGGTCTCTGAATAAAATTAATAAGGAAACATGTTTAAAGAAGACATCCTGAGGTAAAATACCACCAGTGTTTTTACATCTACTAGGTTTAGCCTTTCTGATGTAATTTTGTTGCGTATTTTTGACTGTCCTTCGCTTTCTATAAGCTGTGGAGTTAAAGCCACGGCAGCCTTTTGCAGTTCTTGAAGGCTTTCTTCTGCTTTAATTTTGCATCAGGGAACTCTCAGATTTATTTCAAAGGCTAGTTACATCTCAACATTTATTTTTACTTGGTTTTGTGGCAATACTGCAATTAGAATCTTTCTGCAGAAGCCAGAAGTGCCAGAAGACCAGGGTCCCCTTTAACTTCACTTGCTGTTCCTCTGTGCCTCCTCTCCTTGATTTGTGCTCCTCAACTTTGATGATCTGTAACCTTTCAAGTAAGCAACTGTCCCAACATTATCTTTTTCTCTGCTCTCCTGGACATTACTAGGTATGTAGATCAATAGACATAGTGAAGTTCTCATGAATTTCTTAATAGCACTCTTAATGATAATTTTATCATTTTATGCTCCAGAATACCTTCTTTACTCTTTCTGCCACCAAATATTTTCACATTCATGAATAAAATGTTTAACATGAAGATTATTTGGTTTTAGTTGTGCAGAAAAAAATAGGTCTTTGTGATCGTTTGTGTTACAGAGGTCATGTTATCAAACTTTTGTGACAAATATTTATTTATACAGCTAAAGGAAAAAAAAACCAACAAGTAATCCCTTAGTGGTTTGAAAATTGCTTCATTTTTTTACTTATATACTAAGTAGGTTGAGCAGAATACAATCCCTGAATACCTGAATTCAAATAATCTATTACGCTGTGTTGTTTACTAGAAATGAAATGCCAACCTGCACATGCACAGCTGGCGTTGAGTCACTACCACAGAGATAACTTCCCAGTAGTAGTTAGACCAACTATTAAGAGGCAGGAACTGCAGAGAAAAGGAGATAAAATGCAGTACATAGCACACAGTGGTGTAACGATATTGAAATATATTAGGAATAAAATACTGTGCTGTCAGACAATACCCAGGTCACCAGCTCCAAATGAAATCAGTTTCCTTTGATGAATAAAGTATTCATGCTGTGCTATGTATTTTGCTTCCTTTCCACCCAGATGTGTTCCACTATGTCTGCATATGAACCATTTCTTCTCCTAAGTTGCTGGGGAAAGAGGAGGGGTTCAACTCTTTTCATACTAATACAAACTAGTCATTAGACATGAAAGCACAGAGTGGATAAAACTGTAGAGCTAATCAAGGGATAAATAATATTGAAATGCCTCCTTGTGGTATTTTCCCAAAGAAAATCATCATTCAAATAGCTGAAATTTGTTTCTTCCTGCTCAACTGAGGAAACACAAATTAAATCATCAGTATTCTTATCATCTCTCATGGCCTACTCTCATTACCTCAGGAGCTGTTGTACTGACGCTTTATGCATAAGCTGCTGGAAGTCAAACTTTCCTCCTTCCCGTGGGTTATCTAGTCATCCTTTTGCCCTTTCCCATTTGACCCTGAGCTACAATAAACAGGATGCATGAACTGCTTCAACCAGAGCTGCCTTGTGTTTTCACCCTTTACAAGGGCCTCCTTTTGCTTCATTTGGTGGGTGTTCAACCAATTATATTGTGGGATAGAGACAGCAGAGCACTGAAGTAAATAGAAGTGGGATGTGGATCAGTACAATTTCTCTGAATATGCTGCCAAGTTTCCAGTCTGTTTTGAGAGGCTTTGTCTGTAAAAGCATTGCATCTATTGCATTTGCAGAAGAGTGCATGTAAACTTTTAATCGAGCCACATGCCATGAACAATTCCACAGCATGGGATCCAATGAAAACACCAAGGTGTTTTAAGCTCTTTTAAGCTTTCCTAGATACAATGGTAGTCCAATCCATCCTACAGAACTATAAAATGATAAGTCAACAAACTTATAAAACCTAAAAGTAATCCCCACCTACCCACAAACATCAAGTCATGAGTGGAATAGGTACAAGGAAAAAGGAAAACCAATACAGGTTTGGCAAAACTTAAAAATGTTCTAATATGTGACTATTTAACTGCTACTAGACCTAAGGAGACAGGAAACTAAAAAGAGGAGCCTGATATAACTGAAATAATAATTACCACGTGGGAATTACCATAGTATCTCTTTTCCTAGAACACTGAGGTCTTGAAAACTTATCTGTGGTGAGTCAGAAGGAAGACTGCAGGTAACCCCTTGGCTCCACAGGCCATGACTGAATCCTGAAATTAATTTGAACAATTAGAATTGTGTTTCTGCTGTCACATTACCTATCATTTCACCTTTCTTATATCACTTTTTTTCTTTTTTTGCTTTGTAATAAAATCCACTTGAGCTGTTCTTCTGCGACAATTATGGTAATCCTGAAACTGAAAAGGTAGATAAAAGCCTCCAGTTGGTCCAAATCTGCATCGTCACTTGAAGACATAATAAAAATTATATACTTCCATTGCCTTTCCAAAGGAAGATGGTTGGAAAAAACCCAACATGTAAAATCAAAGCTGTATCTTCTCTTCTTACAGATCTTTTCATTTTTTACATGCATCTGTTTTCATCTCAAGGTTATAGTCAGAGATCAATAACAGTATGAGCAATCTCAGCCCTTCTGAACAATGTTTTACTCACTAAGGAGACCTATTCCCATCTCTAAAAACTGTCAGGCTGGAGGTTCAAAAAGAAACCCCTGAAAAAAAAAAATCCTGTATCTAGAAAAGTAATATATTTTTTAGCTTTAAACTTCTAGTAATGCTTTATATATTCGGTGACTGAAGTTATTTTTCTGTATCTATAGTAAAACTTATGAACCATATTTATTTAAGACTTCTTGCATGCGACGCCATGCATATTTGATGTAATGATGTCAAGATTTTTGACTCTGAGGGCCACTTACTCACAATGAAATAATACCACATAACGCTTATTTCATCCCCTGCACCTTCCTCCCATTTCTGCAGTGTATGAATACTCTTCTTCCTTTTCATGGTAAGCTGATCAAAACTAGCTGATCTTCTTCCTAGTGCTTTCTGCCTCTTCTTAGTGATTCTTCACCTTATCACCCTTACCTTTTCTCTTGTCCTGGAGATCTTAAGCTCTGAAGCTCTTTCTGGTTGCTAAGAAATAGAGAAAAAACAACCATAGTAACAGAATGTAATTAGCAAAAGAAAGCAATTTAATGACACTTCTTTTGGACTTACTTTGCTTATATTTTAGTGGATTTCTGAAGCAGACCTGAAGGTCCATTTGGATCTTGTAAAAAAGAGGAAGTGTTTTTGTCAAAAGCAACCAGGAATAAACTTTTTAAAACGAAATTTAAGGAAGGATTCCAGCAAACAGTGGTCAACACTACTATTCTTGGAATATAGCCAGCTCAAAGATTTCAGTCCATTTCTCTTGAGCAAGTCTGTTTTCAACCTCTCAACTAGATACCAGTCACAGGTGCTTAAAAGAAAAAGAACCTTGTGCCTTGTGCATAGAAATAGGAGTACAAGAGATACTATAATATAAAAAATAATATATCACAAAGCCAAAACCAGTATCAACAGTATTCTCCTCAAAAAAAAAAAAAAAAAAGTGTTGACAATAGCATTTCAGCTGCCAGCTAAAGAAACAGAGTAAGTTCATATTAAGGACAGAATCTTCACAAAAGCACTAAACTCTTTAAGAACAAAATATTTGCATAAAGAGTACAACCAATTAAACCTTTTCTGATGTTTTACTGCATTTATATCAACTCTTTTCTGAAACTAGAAAAAAAATTGCAAATCATATTTCTTTGTGCATGTAATCTGTTTAAAAAATATCCCTTTTTATTGGTTGGTTGGTTGGGGTTTTTTTCTCCTTAACAGGAAATCGTCACCAGAGTCGAATTCCACCTAGTTTTCTGATTCCATTTTTCTGTTGAACAGACATACAAGCTTCATCAGGCCATTGAGTTTTGGGAGTAGGAGTGATCACAGTCAGAAAAAAGGAAAACTTTCAAGTTTTCAGAAGTGCAAGGCTGTTCATGGCAGTGAAGTGTTTCCTGACTAGACAAATTCTCCAAGAGGAAAAAGGTTACTTAGCACAAGAACTGTAGAGATGAAAAAATCATCAAGGAACAACAATGGGCTTCTTATGAGCTGTATACTGGATAAAAAACTGAACTGCTCTGTACCTTTCTTTTATTCTGTTAAGCAAGACAATGAAATTCTATAATACATGAAAATAACCAAATACATGAAAATAAACCATTTTGTGATTAATGATGCCAATGCACAAAAGGAGAGAATAGTATTTTTTGTGTTTACAACTCAGACTTCTAAAAGTATTGACAGATCACTGTCTCCTGCATTTTTAGCATCAAGCTGAAGGATGACTTGGGAAGGCAAATTGTAGTTTTCCTTCCCTGAGAAGATGATCTCAATATGAACATTTTCTTCATACAAGTTGATTAGTATAAACACAAAAATTTTATGAACCCTGTTATTCTGGTCCAACCTGTTGAAAGTTTAAGGATACTTGATCACTTTAATGTCCTCTGGCACTTACTCTGTCCCCTGAAATTATCTTCTTGCTCCAATTCTCTATTTGAATTAAGTTAAATTTACTTATCTTTTTAAGTTGTCATCTTATTTACCTTCAGAAAGGAAATGGGAAGATACAACTACAAATCTTTTTCTCATCTTGTTAGTGCTCCCCTGAATGAGGTAGGCCTTTTGACAGTTCATTAAAGTGTAAGCGCATTGCCACTTTGAGATTGGGAAACTACAAATGGTGAGTTAGTTCTGCACGTAAGGTGTCATAGAATCACAGAATTGGTCAGGTTGGAAGGGATCACAGTGGGTCATCTGGTCCAACCTCTCAGTCATCTCAAGGCTGAACAGGCCCACCTCCTGTGGCCTTCCCTTGTAGGAGGTGCTTCCCTTCTCCAGTCATCCTCATAGCCCTCCCCTGGACCTGCCCTGGGAGCTCCATGTCTCTCTTGTACTGAGGAGCCCAGAACTGCTCACAGGACTCCAAATGTGGCCTCACCAGGGCTAAACAGAGGGGCAGAATCACCTTGCTTGACCTGCTGGCAATGTTCCTCCTAATACATCCCAGAATTCCTTTGGCCTTCTTGGCCACAAGGGCACACTGCTGGCTCACGGACAGCTTGCTGTCCACCAGGATCCCCAGGTTCTTCTCCTCAGAGCTGCTTCCCAGCAGGTTGGCCTCCAGCCTGTGCTGGTGCCTGGGGTTGTCCTCCCCAGCTGCAGGACCCTGCATTTATCCTTTTTGAATTTCAGAAGGTTCTTCTCTGCCCAGCTGTCCAGCCTCAAAGGTCCTTCTGAAGGGCTGCACAACACTCTGAGGCATCAGCCACTCCCAGTTTTGTCTCCTCAGCAAACTTGCTGAGGAGGCATCTGCCCCTTCAAGTCATTGATGAACCAGTTAAACAGCACTGAACCCAGTGCAGAACCCTGGGGCACAGCCCTAGTGACAGCTCTCCAGCTTGCCTCTGTACCACTGCTCACAACGTTCTGGAATCTGTTACTCAGCCAGTTCTCAATCCATCCTTGTATCAATTCATCCACCCTACACTTCCTGAGTTTGCTAATGAGGATGTTATGAGAGACAGTTTCAAAATCCTTTCTTCATTACATATCTTCATTGACTTCTTTTTTTTTATCAGTTTAGGAGCTGACATAACTGACTAAGTATTGATATTGATATTCTACACATATTTCAGTGTGGGATTTTTCTGTGCAGTATTTTTAAATTTACACCACTGCAAATATGGTTAATATCTAGTTTTCACTTTCATTAAAATCCTGTGTGCCATGAGACAATCTCATCCGGAATTCGGGAGTGAAGACTGGGATGAAGACCTTCGTGTCCTGGGGTTATCTGTTTTCTGGGTTTTGCAGTAAATGCAGATGTCATAAAGACAATCAATAAAATAAAATTATGCTTGTCACTAGATTAGATTTGAAAGTCACTAATATATTAAGTATATTTACCAAATTTCATATATTGTAACTGCTTGCATAGACCCCTAGTAATGTAAAATAAGATTTTTAATTTTAAATTTAAGCCCAATGTGACTTTGAACACCTGAATAATACCCTCTTTTTAGTGTACCAAAGCTTTTTATTACTGCCTCTTTAGTATACCAAAGCTCTTTATGAACGTAAGAAATTAGAAAGCCAGAGATATATATTGATATATGGACATATAAGTGTGATTTCCGAGTTTTGTCCTGGATGGGAAAGATAATTCTTTTTAAAATCTCCTTTATAAAGAAATGATGGGAAAAGAATTTGAGGAAAGGGGGAATAAAAATGGTGATTTTTAAATCAACATGTAATTGTAGAAATAGTTCAACTGAAGGGAAGAGGAAGAAGAAGAAAGACACAGGTATGCCTCTGCACCTTTGAACAATCTCTGCTTCTTTTATACAAAAAGTACAATTATAAGCATGCCTTTTTCATTTCAGCAGGAAATATACAGAATAGTAGGCAACACATTTTTTATTGTTTTACTTACCGAAGTACTTTTGACTTTAAGCATTAATAGATACAAATTAGTTTGTTCAGGGATAATTAAATGGAGAAAAATTAGGCATAATAGGAAATGTAAAAACTGAACAAGCTCTCATGAAAAATGGCTGTTTGACTACATAAGTGATAGAGTTTAGATAAGTACCAAAAGTATGGTTTTCTGTGATTGAAGGTCAAGTTGCACTCATTAAGAAGTCAATTTCAATATGGTCCTAATATTAACCACTGTACCAAGCAATGAATATCTTAGCTGAAATGGCTGAACACAAAAAACCAGTTATGAATGGTCACATACCAAATAAACCTCCAGATTAGTGGCTACTGAAATAAGACAGGCTCTCAATCTGATTCTGGGTTATGATATCAAGCTTCAAATTCAGGTATTGATGGCAGTAAAAGCAAAAAGACCAGGACTCAGTACAGGCAGTACCAGGGATGACTAAATAACTCATGAGGTGTTTATATATCTATTTATTCAGCTTCCAAAAAACTTTCCCAAGCCTATGCCAAGTTCCATGTTCCTACAGTACTACCATTATCAATATATTATAACTAAGGAGGATAAAATACAATCAGTTCAGTGACTATAATGAAGATATATGAAGATAATGCAAAATAGATACTTCCTATCTCTGCCTGGAGGAATAACTACTCTGGTAGCTCTACTTGTTTCCTTTTTTGAAAACTCCTTGTTTGATACCTAGGTTTTTGTTATTAAAAAAAAAAAAAAAAAAAACATCATCATGAAAGAATGGCAGGATGGACAGGTCTTCAGATAGGTTCTCTCATTAGAAAACAATGAGTTTCCAGTTATTCTGGCAGTAACTTTCACTGATAATTATCTGGAAAGGACCGCTGGTGTTAGGAAAATTGAAATGAAAGAACCTAAGATTCAAGGTTATGAGGTCAGGTATGTGCTTGCTTGTATTTAATAGCTGATCTGGAATGACTAGAGTTTCCTGCATGAAAAAAGTGCACTTTTGTTTGACAAATGCCTGGTTATATACACACATAAAGAACTTATCTGTATTCATTAATATATACCTTGAAGTTGCCTTTAAAGCACAAGGAACATTTCTTTTCACTGACATTTTAGGAATTAATTGCATCTTAAAAAGAACAATAGGCTGATAACTTGCAAATAATTTTAATGAAAACTGTTTTGGCCTTAAATAAAGTCTTAGATTTGGGAAAGTTCATATTGCACCTATTTTAATGCCATAAACCACTGCATTTATTTGTGGAGCTTGACTCGGTTTATTGAGTGCTAAATTCAGCTTCTCCTTGACCTGCATTTCTATATATGAAAATAACAATGCAAAATTCGAAAGAGCATCTAATTATCTGTGGGTAGGTACTGTTTAACAAATGCCTCCACCTACATGTCTAATAAGTATGTCTTTTATTACCATACAGTATCACTCAGCAACCACCAAATCCAAAATTGAACTGTTTTTCCTGCTGTTACTGACCAACATTTTTTTGGCAGTTTGATGTACTGTTCCAGTTTTTATCTTGTTAACAGCAAGGAAACGAGGACAAAAAATAGAAACTATATTATTGTTCATTGCTTTTTCTTGCTCACAGGGCTCATGTACCAAAGTTGATTCTATGAAATGTCAAAGCCACCTCATCTAGACTTTATAGGCCAAAGCAAAACTAAGAAATCTGCTAAAACATGCAGTATCAGATAAAACAAGGAGAAAAAGTAAGTAAACATCAAGACTATTTTTTCACCCATTTAATCTTATATGAAACAACACAAATGTTATTATACCATTATGTAACACATTTTCTTTGTTGTAATGACTATAAGATACTTTAAACCTCAAAACATGTGTATGTTATATAACAATGGGATCCGGTTTTCTGACATTTTCACAAATATATTAATTGACATTTTCAAGATGTTTTACAATTCAAGTTCATTTCCTTAAGATTAGTAATCATCAGAATTAGATATTAAATAATCAGCATTAGTTCATCCTTAGAAACACTAAGTGTACTGTAGGAATTATCAACAAATATAGAAAGACAACTAAAGACAACAGATAATATTTGCATACAATCTATTAATTATTTTAACTTTTTGAATTATCATTATATATTTAGACTCTTAATTTGCAGAGAAATGTCCTCAATATTAAATGGGTATTATATTATCACTATTATTATTAAATATGGCACAACAAAAGCAGTCACACTGTCTATTTATAATGGATCACTAGTGCCCCCTTCTGATACAAAGTAGGAGGAAATATCAAAGTTTTGCAGAGTACGCTTCATGTTATGCTTTAATACCTAGAGATTTCTTTCAGTTATGCGTTATTTTTAAAGCAGGAAACCTATCAAGACACTACTTATAAACTGACCAGCCTTGCATTCGCAATGCTAAGCACTTTCACATTATTAACCTATATGGTAAAAGGGAGAAAAAAGATAAATATCAATAATTAAGTCATGTACTACCAAAAATATATGAATAACCTTGTATTTTTGAGTGTGTCATCTTGTAGTATAACTTTTGGAATTAGTCTCAATCTATATTGGGTTTGCGGTTTTTTAAATAATAGAAACTCTTTATGTGTGTGCCTGGGAAAAGAATAAACTGGAGCTACAATCCGGAATTAATCACATTGAATGTTATATTGCCAGGTTTTGTACAGAACTGGTGCCGAGGAGAATAAAGACATGCTCATTCATTACAGCCCCTTCTCTTTGACTTAATATAAAGGGCAAAAGGCAGCATGACAGATTTAAAAGATATTGTCTGCAGCATTGATTGCACTACATCGATACTTTCGTTGTAGCTGCATCTTGATGGTATTTTGTGTGCAAGCTTTATGTTCATTCCTTGCATTATTTGATATTATTTACTCCTTCTTTTGGATTGTGATTATTTCCTAGTAATTACCAAACTAAGGGCTTAATTCATGTATTACAGTGGTAAGGATATTATGTCCTGAAAAAAAAAAATTCCTCTTAATTTGAAAAAACATTTATTTTCTCACAAAGACATAAAAAAAAAAATTAAAAAAGTTTTAGTACCTTGACCTGGTCTTTTTTTGTGTCTGTTTAGTATGATGCTAGAATATTTATTTTTATTTTTATTTTTATTTTTATTTTTATTTTTATTTTTATTTTTATTTTTATTTTTCTAAGATATTAAAATATATAACTATACACTATGTGAAAGTTCTAGGACCTTCTGTAAAAATACCACAAACAAATCAACAGCAGGTTTCAGGGATACAAAGAGAATCCTCGTTCTTTTTTGGGAAATCCTGGTTCTTCTTTTTGACTAGCTGTTTGTGCAAAGCTAGTCAACAGTCCTTGAGATGAACACCAGGAACAAATTACTGCTGTAATCAGAAGTGTCGACTTAAAACAGGATCTTAATAAGCTTGAAAGCTAGTATTTATTGAGGCTAAGCATATGTTTTGGCTGTGAAGTGGCCTCTCTCAAATATTTTCATAGTAATTCTTTGGAGAAATAATACTCTATTTTAATTTGATGTTTCTGCTTTCTGCATCTGGGTCTGAACATATTCCCTCTCACCATAATCAGTTCACACACAAATATCAAGAGATTCAGTTTTCTGACATAGCACACTAGCTTCTGCTAACTCTTGCACTAAATATATTTGGATCTGTGCTGCGTGTCACAAATTTTAAGAGGCTGATTTCATGAAATATGGCAAAAGCAGAAGCTATAGATTTCACCGACAACTGCAGATAGAAATTTATAATTTTTTTTGACAGAAATCAGGAAAGTGTTAGTTATTTATCAAAATCTTGCCTTCTTCAATCAGAAATTTTAGCATCCCTATATTATAAAGCATATAAGCTCTCTGTCAAATCACATTTTTTCAGGCAAATCAACAATATGAAATACATATGCTTTATATGCACTCCTCAAATTCACCATTTTCATTTATTGGCTGTGTCTCCTTACTTGTCATTGCACCACAATTACAGAAAATGCAAAAGATTAAAAAAATAGGTATTTTAAATAACAAATTCCAGTTTGGAAATTCTCTCTGCAAAAAACAATTGCATTCAGAAACTGCCTTGCTTCATCTTCTTCATAAGCATTCCCACTTACATTTCTAAATCAACTCCAACATTTTTTGAGACTACATGACTGTTACATTTTGGAGCTTGGATATTTTTGTACTTAGCTAAGTACATCACTTCCATTACTCCAGAAAAGGGGATGCTGGTGGGGAGACACCATTTCTAGACAGAAAATATCATATTAACAGGCAACAGGTGACCAAGCTGTCTGAGCTTGTCAGCTGAGCCTGACCTTTGAATTGTCATGAAGTATGAACACTAAAGGGAATCATTTTTTTTACAGTCAAAAGATGCAGAGGGAGCAATGCAGAGAGGAGTGCACCGATACATTGTGAGTTTTCTGTTTCAGTGACATACTGTCCTTCCAGTCTTGCGTGAGGCACAAGGCTGTAAATCAGATGTATGTCTGCCATTCACCTAACAAACGGTGATACTGGAAAAATGCTGTGGCTTATGAAAATAAGTATTTTTAAAAAAAATTAAATAGCCTGGGGTAAATTCAAGAAAACAGTTCAGATAAAATTGTGCTGAAGAGATTCTTCCAAAGCAAGTTTTTCGTAGATGTATACAATTACAGAGAAATACTCCAAATGTTGCATATTTCTTAAAAATTTTGCTTTATGTTCTCTCTCTTGGCTGAACTTCCTAGTCTGTAGCACTGCAATTTTTAAGGCTAATTTTAAAACTGACTGAAAAAACCCTAACAGTGATTGTCGCAATTTGCCAAGAGTAAATGAAAATAGACTTGCAGTAGATAAAACTAGATGATAACACATTATTGCAAGGATCAGTGATCAGCATAGACTATTGTGAGAGACCATATGATAACCAATTAATTTATTTTTTTTAATTATTAAAACAATAGCATGGCAAACGTACGTAACCTAAGCTTCTTAGTTATAACCATAATTTTTTTTTTTCCTCAATCTGGCAAGAAAACAAGAGTCCAAGAAATAATATCTGCCTGAAAAAATAAAAACAAAGAATCATAAACCAAACAGAAAATCATGCAGAAATGGCCCTTTACAAACTCATCAAAAGGGCTTTGAGGTACAAGAAAATGACCTTTTATGTAGGAATAAGACTGCAGCAGGGGAAAAAAAGATACTATGGAGCAGAGTGCCTTAACATATCAGCATGTGGGGGACACACTGGGATCACAACACATATGATAGAGCCCAGTACTCATACACAAAGTGAATTTCAGATTTGTAATTCATAGCTACTTGGCTGCTGGGGAGGTTGGACTCTGCAGCTGACATGGTTGTTTGGCACATACCAGGCTCAGGTCTGGTATTACATGGTCACCATCACTTCTTTGACTTCCCAGTGTCCATGTGGCAGCATGGAGAGATTAGGTTCACAATCACCACATGCTTAAAATTTGATTTGCACCTTGCATTCAACAAGAGCATTTTTAGTGAATCTTGCCTGACCCACTTTCTATAGAAAATGCTTACATGTGAAATGTGTGGTTCATGTTGATGGTGGAAAGAAAGGCAGGTCTCTTGTAGAGTCTCACAAAACCGACAAGAACTGGGATCTTCTCTACCATCTAAACCTGTTCCACACCCTTCCATTCTGCTTCATCCAAAATCACATATGCAGCAGCAGCAGCTCACCTGAGGCAACAGAGCTTTAATCCACAAGTATTTATCCAACTGGAAGTTGGTCCTAGAATGAGAAAAAGATAAGGCCAAAAATTCCCCAGAATTTATGGGTCAGGGAAGTTAATGCAAATGAATCCGAGTTTATATAATTCTGTCCTTATCGTGCTGTCTCTGGTAAAGTCTACACTATGGCAATTAGTCCGTATGCAATGCCTCCAAGTGGAGTACATATTTGCTTTGGCTGACATCAACCGAGTGTTTGGAGGAGTCAGAATTTGGCTATTTCTGCTTATCAGCCAATGTCTGACAATGTGGCTCCATCCTCTTCTACCATCTTTGTTCAGAGTTGAATAGTTTTTTGGTTTTTTTCACACAACGGCCTCAGCTTTGCCATAACTTCCTGAGCAAAGGGTTGTATGCCCGAAAAGAAATTGGGAAAGGATGAAAAGGTTGGCTTAGCAAGCTAGGAAATAAATCAGTAACATAAGGAGAGAAAACGAACAACTAATTTGTTAGGGGGAAGAAAAAAACCCTTGCATTGCCTTGAGCAAGATTCAAGCTCAAATTCTTCTAGCTCTGAACCATATACTTTCTGCAAATAGATCTCCTTCACAGAAGATCCCAGATGCCTGGGGACAGCCAAACACATATCAATGCTTTGAGACTTTTGCAAATTATAATTGCAGTAGTTCATATGAAAATGGCATTCACTAGCCTGATTTTGGTAGCTGTAATTCAAGCTATTCAGTTTTCATTTCACTCTCAAGGTCAAGGGTTGTGAATAGGAGAATGCTGTAACTGGCTATGACTGCTTTCAGGTGGAGTTTTAGATTTTATAGGGAAGACTAACACCCAGATTACTACATGGTCCTTTAGAAGTTCAGTGTGCATTACTAGATTTTGTCCCCCTTCTCACAGTCTTCCAACTTCCTCACCTTTATGGCAGACCACAAGGTTACAGCAGAACCAAAAACTCAGTGTAGCTTTTGAAGTTGGCACACTGTGCCTAGTAAATGGGAAAAATGAACACTCAAGCTGCTGCACTGAAGATAATCACTTTTCATTATTCTAAACAAATTTTAGCAACACTGTTCCCAAAACAAAAGAGAGGACTGCCTGAAAAGATATAGGGAACTTAAAATCTTTAGCCTGAAGAACCGTTGCAGACTGTGTATTGTTTTGCAGTTAGAAATGTGCAACTGACAGTAGAAATGCGTATGTGTCTGTGTATGTCTGCTGTGTGTGAAGTCTAGAGGGATTATTCCATGTTAATGAGAGCCAAGGAATTCCTCTAGCAACATCTTGTCTAAGTGAGAATCACATAATTTAAAGCTGGCCAGTGGCAGCTTTAACTTACATGCCATTTTCAAAATTGCCTTTTTTTTCTACTTTTTTGAGGAAAAAAAAGCTATAACTATACTAATTTTTGCAAGCCCTTTCTATTTTGCATGTCAACTAACCATTCTACAGAACAGAGTTGCACCCTTCTTAAATCCTTTAAGTGGAGTACATGCTATTTCCTTAATGGACAAATACTGATTTTGCAGAATGAAAGTGATAATACTACACAATGCTTCCCCCAAGTCTATTAAATGAAACTCCAGGCTATAACGTCTGTAAATCACAGCAGATTATGCTCCTAAGGTCTGTATTCTTCCTCTTCTCTGACACCCTTCCTTTTTTTTTTCCATAAAGAAGTGTGGAAAGGGACGTCTTTCAATAAAGAGCAGTTGTTATCTTCATTAATTTATTTGTTTTAGTGTCCCTAGCCATTGGAAAATGAGATAAGTCTCCCAGTTTATTTTCTAAAATCTGTAAATAAATATAGATTAAAATATAGGGCCTTTCTGTAGGCACTCAAATCTGTGGGAATTTCTTTCTCTTGCCATGCAGTAAATGAAAGTCTATAGTTTATAACACTTTATAATAATTTAATTCACAATTTCTGCCATTTTAAAAAGTAATTGCTTAATAGAAACTCATTGAGTGTCCAAAACTGAAGCATGTAGCTGCAGAAGAGCTAGCTCCGATTTGTTGAGTAGCTCTGGACAAAGCTCTTGTTTCAGGTGAATTTTCTCAGCTTGAGCATTGCTTCAGAAATCCCCATCTAGGCTAGACATGGATATAACTCAAGGCTTCAATCTTTACACAGTAAAATGTGTCACTAAGAACATCTGTATAAGAAAACATAAACTGCAAGACAAAAATCAATTTTTTTTTTACTACAGTTTTAATTGGATTTAAAATATTTTTCACTACAGCAGTACAAATTAATCCATCTTGTAGTATTGCTGATAGGAGGGGAAATGTAATATTAATGATAGAGACTGAATACTCACAATGTTTCCATCCCTAAACTTTTACCATCCCAAACACTGAAAAGAAAAGGTATAGAAAACTGCCTGAGTGTCTCTGTTCAGCAGGTAATTAACAGGAAGGAGGCAATTTTCAGGACGATGGAGCCACCACAGAATTCCAGGAAAACTACCAAATAACAAAAAGTAAGATTCTATGCAGATAAAGGCTTCTTTCTTTTTTTGACCCTTTGAGGACACATGTACAAAATCCATAACTATTGTGACTTACTAAAGAACTGGGGAAAGGCAAAACATATTTCCTGCAAAGATTTTAAGGGAGCGTGAGGCAAGACTCTTTTTAAAATAGTACCATTAAAGGTTTACTGGAGGTTGCAGTAGCAGATATCCAAAAAAAGCCCATCCAAGACAGTATTTTATTTAAAATTATAAAATCTCTATAGAATTATTCAGAAGTAGTGGGTTTTTTTTTTAGTTCCTGTACAATAATTTAAATATGAAGCAAACCCTCAACATTTCATACTAACTACCATTTCTTTTATTCTCAAAGTAATCTTAGTAGGTGGAGGGAGGGAGGGAGAAGCAAACCTTTTAAGCATTTTCTAGCTTGATGTGGGGGTGGAAAAAGAAGCTTGTAGAATCTGATAGTGACTGCCCCTTGAAAACAATAATTAGCTTGAGAAAAGCACAGCAGTTTCAGCTGTCAAAAGGCACGAAATCCCAGTGTCACCAGTTTGATCAGCTCATTGATAGGATATGCAAAGACCTGTTCAGAAATGAAGGAGCAGCAGTGATAGGGATCAGCATGTTTGTACTATGTCAGTTTTAGGCAGTGAAAAAATATGATGATTGTCAAATTTGAAAAAGTAAAAATATATCCCAGAACTTAAGCAGAGTGAGTTGTAGTTCTAAGGATGATGTCTTAGGTAAGCCTTGCCTTTCACTTTTCTGAAAGAATAAACAAAATACAGGCTAAAAACAATTCATGTGCAAAAGAAAAGGAGAAAAAAGCAGGACAAAAATCTTTTTAAACTGAGCTCACTTGCCCCTTGGACATAAAAAAATTAGTAACTACACAAAACAAATTTTCCTTTAAGTTCCTAATAGAAGAAGAAAAAAAAATTAATATTCCAACACCTCTTTTTATTATTTTTATTTACTGGCAGACATATCTGGTGCTTTACAAATGAAGAAAGTCACAGTTTCTGCCACTGGAAGTTTGTCACCTTTGCTAAAAAATACCCTGTAGAGAGACCTCGTATTCACTCAGGTTGAAGGTCAAAACTTCAGGTTTTGTTTGTATCTTTTGCAAAAAAGCACATTTTTCCTAGTCAGCCAGTTTCCATTGGAAGCTGTGCATTTGTAAACTGCTTGGCTAAAGACTAGAAGCTCTTTGTGCAGGGTTCATCGTTTGCTGTATTTTTATAGCATGCTCAGCACGCCAGAGACCCGGCCTCCTGGGTTATGGCTAACCACAGCCAGCACAGCACAAGAAATATTTGGAAAATAAAACCAGGGTGGGAACATGGTAAGGAGATTGCAGAAAACAACTCTCCTGCTATCCTTCTACAGCTTCTGTGCATCCACAAACACGCAGACATCCACAAATAAAAGCTGATGTATAAATCAGGGTATCCCCAGCTGCTGGAAAACCGTCATCAATATTCTCACTTTGGAAAATGAGCCCTCCAAGAGCAACCTGTACCAGCAGTGCCTACCAGCCTGTCATTTCTTCATTTCAGGAGGGGAAAAAAAACCAAACTGTATTGTAGTATTGGAGGACAAAAAGGGGGTTCTTGGCTTTCTTTGCCTGCATATGAATGAATGGGAGCCATCATAATAGCAATAACCCTCCAGCTGCAGCTCACTGTCTTACTCTAATCTGCTTTATGTACAGCACTCACGACGATGTACAGAATTTAAAAGGCCACAGGCCCCAGCTATGCACAGAAACCCCTGCACACAGGGTGTTTCTCCAATTATATCCAATCGCCACTTTAGGAATGCTTAAAAACTTTGTTTCTGCAGAGCTGAAACCAGAACTCTCGATTCTGACAATCAGAAGCATTTGCCATTCCTGTTTCCACATAAAAAAGAAACACAGATGCAACATGGATAATAAAAAGCTGATCAAATGGAACTTTTTGATCAAAAAGGAACACAAATTAATTCAAGAACCATGCCATTTAGGAGACTAGATGCCTTCTGCATCGAGTCAGGTTAAGCTGTTGAACTACTACTTTTCTGACACAAACAAAATTTGAAAATGTCGAGAAACCACACTGGGTATTTTCTAGTGATTTTCCATATATCTCTGGGAAACATAGCACACATATGGCTTTCTTACCATAATTTAAAACTATGCATAAAATTTTGCTTCCAAATATAAATATTACAGACAGTGACTGAATTTAAGAAGAATTGCCCATTCAGAAAGAATGAAATATATTTTTTTTGTGAAAAATTGTCTCAATCCTGACCTTTTCTCAGTCAGTTGGATTTTTGCCAAAATACAAGTAGAGTAAAACATAAGATTAATAGATATTCCAAGATATTTCTACAATAACTGTCCAAAATGTGAATTTTCCTTTCTTCATCTAATACCAAACACACAACATATGAAAAATTAAATAGGTAAATAAGTTTTTAACTGTTTTTTTTCCCTTAAAAGAAAAAAAAAAAAAAGTATAGTATTAATTCTGATATAGACTATTTCAATTGCAGCACTTCCTGCCTTCCACCTCCAGTGCATTAAGTGAAAGGTTATTCAGTTAAATTACAGAATCTCTGGAATGGCATGAAATCATTCCAATAGAAATCTTAATTATTAAGGCAACCCAGATTGTAATTATTTTTAGTTAATTGGACAAGAAAATATTTTTTAAACCTCCATTTTTGAGAAGGTGCATCTATAATATTCCTGCAATGTCTCTTGGTTTTGAAATGTGGCATATTATTCAGCCCTAGTCCTTTGATGTGTGTTTTTCCCTCAATCCATGCTCCAACAATTCTGTCATACAGAGAACTGAAAATTAAGTTATTCTCACCAGCAATACTCCCCCACAAAGAATCTATCAAACCACAGATATAAACCTCAGAACAATCCCTGCCAGGTTTCTCATGCAAATGACGCAGAAAAACTTACAAGAGCACTTTAAGATATTGAGAACCCTTCAATACAACCCAGTATAATAACTTTTACTTGCTAATTTCTATGGGTCAGTTGCAAAGGAATAGACCTGTCAATCTTTTTCAGATGTAGCAGAATTTGTCTGTCTGCAAACAGGGATGCTTTGTTGTTGCCATAGATACTAATCCTCCACTTTCCTTCTGTTGACACAGCTAGTCACACTCTAAACTACCTGATCACACTTTTAATAGGCAGCTGACTCCAGTACCATAAAATGCTCAAATCAAGTTCACAACACTTGACGCATCTACTGCATTGCTTAAAAAAAAATAATAATCACAACAACAAAAATTATAATGAAGAGTTGTTTAAGGATAATTCTCCTACTCTTGTCAAAAAAAGTAGATTGTTTAGAAACAGTGCCTGTCTAACAATGTCTATGCTCGAGTTTCAACTTAATTATATAATTCTAAGTGAATAAATTGTTATAATAGAGGAAACATTATTTTGAAACTGCTTTTTTTATATATTTTAGATACACATTTCCTTTAAGCACTAATTGATTAAACATGCAAAATAGTATAACAGTTACACAGGAAGTAATTTTTGCTTCTTTTCACACAATTCAGTACATTATATAATTTTCAAAGTTTAAAACCTGACAAGAAAACAAATGTGGAAGTGAGTCACACCCTGCAATACAGCTATGTTCTGAAAAAGACAATTTTTATTTGGGTGACTTCAAATTTTATCATGTTTAATAAATATTCTAAAATTAAAGCTGATTCAAACTCTATTCATACCTTTTTGGTTTGCAAATCAAATTGTCAGGAGTAAATTTTTTCCTCTAAAAAAGTAAAGAAAAAAGAAAGGTTCAATACATTTTCTTTTGTCTGGGTTTGAATAATTTTACAAGTTTTTTTTCCTTATTCGTTACTTAAATAAAAGGTGAAAGGGATAAAAATAATAAAATGGAAGTACATTAAAATGAACTATTTAAGTTAAATGAAATTTTTGCTTCTAAAATGAGAGAAAACATTAATTACATTTTTCATGATGGCATTATTTTGATGTTTATGGTATCTATATTCTTTTGCACGTCGGCAGTAAAATGTCTCTACTTCCATTCCTCAAGCTGTCTTCAGCTGTCTTCAGTCCTAAACAGATAATTCTCTTCCCAGTTCTTTCTAATACAGAATAAAAATTCTAAAGGTAGTTTTCCAAAGCTATTTTGTCCTCCTTTAACATATATTACAAAAAGTTTGTTGTGACTCCTTCAATTAACAAGAAAAATTGATGTGTATCATTAATTACGTCAGTAGAAATCATAAATCATCAGTGAATGCTGCAATTAATTATTTTAAAGTCATGTGAAGACAAATGACAAGCGGAAGATAAATCCACAGACCCTTCAGAACAGAGTGAAACTGAAGAGAAAATGGAGAAGAAAGAATGCAACAAAATCAGCAACAGTTTATCAATAGTATACATTAATTGTTTTCCTATTTTACCATTATTTATAAAGAGATTATAGCAAAGCTAACACAATGATAGAAGTCAACTGTGTGTCCATTACAAGTCTAAATCTTAATGGTTGTGTATTTTTGTTTTCCCTATTCATAAACAGGCTAAAAAATATACTTTTATATTGTATTTGCTTTATGTTATTCTTTATTTTGGAGAAGGGTGGGCTAAAATGCCAGAAAGATCAAGTACGCTTTTTTAAAGTATTTTGTCATCTTTGCTGCTACAATGTCAGGGAATGATATGATGTTTTAATTAACTTTTCTTCTGTTGAAAAAAATTGGTAGCATGAATACAAACCAGTAATTTTCTGTATGTATATTATTCATATATGAATGATACAACCTACTAATTTAACTCTATTCATCTTTTTCTCAAATATTTGCACTAAGAAAGGTGGCTCAGAACATCCCGGGACATGTAGAGGAACAATGTAAGTACTGCATACCCCAAAACACAGGTTTTTCCTGAAAACTGTGAAATATAGATGGGGTTAGAAATCTCATGAATTTTAACAAAAGTTGCTATTCTTGCAATCGGTATTTGCACAGTATTGCTACATGCACAGATATACAAAATTGCGAAATGTGGGCTAATACAGTCTCCCAAATAGTTGAAGAGAGAAAGAGAGAAAGAGAGAGAAAGAAAGAGAGAAAGAGAAAGAGAGAGAGAGAGAGAGAGAGAGAAAGAGAGAAAGAGAGAAAAGAAGAGGAGAAAAGGAGAAAGAGAGAAGAAAGAGAGAAGAAAGAAGAAAGAGAGGAAAGAAAGAAGAGAAAGAAAAGAAGAGAGAAAGAAAAAGAGAGAAAGAAGAGAGAGAAAGAAGAGAAAGAGAGAAAGAAAGAAAAGGAAGGAGAAAGAGAGAAAGAAAGAAGAGAAAGGAAAGAAAAAGAAAGAAAGAAAGAAAGAAAGAAAGAAAGAAAGAAAGAAAGAAAGAAAGAAAGAAAGAAAGAAAGAAAGAAAGAAAGAAAGAAAGAAAGAAAGAAGCAAGCCACCTTGGAATTTATTTTACAGGATAAGAAATTTCCAGAAATGAGGATTTGTAATCTATACCAACATTCTTCATATGGAAATTCACAAATAAAACTCTAGATACCTATTCTGTATATACCCATACATACTTACATGTCTCTAGCAGCTCACACAGTTCTGACTTCCTTTCTTAGCTGCAGTCAGAGGGCTTAGGACAGAGCCACCAATACCTACATGACAAAATTTTTCAAGTTCAGAATTTAAGCACAGTTTTTCCAGTTAATTAAATAGACATATAGTATAAGGGTTTCAAAATAATTGACAAAACACTGAGTCATTCACACTTTTCACGTGCACTGAGTGACACTTAACCCTTTCCTAATTTTCTTCCATCCACAGAGTATATACAGGGAATGCTAGAGTGAACATGTGTACACAGATAACACAACTCAGCATACTCATTGAATTACCAGCTGTGAAACTGAGAAAAGCTCTAATAGGGTACCAGCAATTGTACTTTGTAGAGGAGAGGAACACACTGCAGAATCAAGACTTGTGCCTTTCACCTTAATACTTTAAGGACATGCAGGCTTTCAAACTGCAGAATTGATTTACAACTGTGAAGAAGCAATACCTGTTTTAAATCACTACATAGGACGCCAGCAAAATGGAGTTCTGGGATTTTAAGCTGTTCTTATCTCACAGGCACATGAATTTTACAATATTTTTCTTTAGGTAGGTCAGCTCCTGAAACAAAACCGTGTCTGTTATCATTGCCCATCTTTTACCTGCACAATTAAGGCCAGTGCTTTTAACTTCCTTATTTGCTCTAAAATTCAGTTGTGCAACGTCACAATCAAAATGTCAGCAGCCACTTAAATTTTATTCAGAAAAATGTTTCTACTTCAGTTATCAGTAACAGAATTAAGAATGAGACAAGAAAGTGAGCCATTTTCTAAAGAATCCTTACAAAAAGCAAGGTTTTCTGTTTAAGTCTCACACCAATGAGAGCACTTACCTTTACCTTCAGATGAAGATGAAGACACATTAATCATTAACTTTTCCAAAGACATAGGGAGGTGTAGTATTTCCCCTGACCTTAAAAAAAGTGTTTGAGTACTACTCGTCCTTTTCTGGTAAGTCAGCCAATTTTACTATCCATTTGATAACCAGTACACACTAACCTAAATCATAAACAGGCCAATTAGGCTCAGTCTTGAGTTTTGGGCGTCAGGTATAAATTACCATTCTTTACATTCAGGTGTACTTGACTACTCCATTCTTTGGATAATTCCAAGAGAAAATGAATAGACTTACCCAATGAGTAAACTATATGTTAAACACGAAGTTAAATGGGAAATTTGCTTCATATTTCAGTTGGAATTTATGTCTCCATTATGTTCTTTTCCAATATAACCTTGTTTGTTGTGGTAACCATACTTTCCTTCAGAGAAGCAGTGCAGGGAAATGGAGATATGAGATTGTCTGTAAAGCCAGCTTTGCACATGAAGGTCAAGTGCAGCTCCAAATAGTCTAACATGGCCCCCACCAGTCTAGTGTGTGAACAAGTATTAGGATATTAATTTCTAAACTATCTAATAGGCAGACTAGTTAACCTTAGAACATACTTTAAGAAGATGGCTTCATCCTACTTGGATGCTTTAGTAGACCACTATTCGAGGAATTACCATTTCTTAAGCAGTGCAGGCAACACTAAAGATATGTGCAAAAACAGTCATTTTACTCAATCCTATGGGCAAATTAAAAATAGTGTAATTTCTCCTTAATTTATAGGAAATTTAATCAATTGAGAAGGTCTAAGAAAAATCTCAAGGAAAAATAATAAAAATACATTAAAGTACCAGAATCCTTTTTACAATGCCCATTGGAACCATTTCCCCAAACATAATACATTATGGGATACACCTTGTTTTCTTTTACTTCACTTCTGTTTCATTGGTAAAGATGACCTATCACAGATCAATTTCTCACTGTTTCCAACCCTTTTTGTTCCAGCCTGCACATTGCAACTTCGTACTTTCAACAAAAGAAAGGATTTAGAGATCAAAAAATATTGATTTTTATTCCAGACTCAATGCCACATATCCTAACCGTGCATCAAACAACAGAAGTTAATTTACAGTCATGCACATGAGGCAATTAAGGACAAACATTTTTGTCAGAACTGCTGTTCAGAAACAGAAAATAGGCCATATAGGCCAAAACCAACTTAACAAGACTGTCAGATTAACTATTGATGAAAAATGGAAAAGCTGATCCATCAAAATTTGATACAAATACAAAAGTCACATTCTTTCACTTTATTTCAATTCAATGTTTTCCCTATCAATTTTTCTTAAAAGGCAGCTTACTGCAGCACATAACCTATTTTCCTAAGTTCTGCATGCTTTGCTTGGTTGTAAAATGGCTACCATGAACAGTTCTAATTGTCAGAGAGACTCTAAAGTCTTTACAGATCTTTATTAATTGAATTAAATGCTAAAAGGACTTGTGAGGTAACCTTCTAAAACAAAATCCATTGAACTTTTCATGTTTCTTCAGTGACACTTTGTGTATCACAGTGGCACTTGCACCTGATCATGGTATAGATTTTCAATCATATATTGCAAATGTATTTGAATTTATTTCTGTTCTGATGTAAAGAATTGTTTAAAATATGTTGCTTCTGTAAAAATGCAGTAGTAGCAGTGGTAGAGGTAGTACTAGTAGTGGTGGCGGTGGTAGTAGTAGTGGTAGTAGTAGTAGTAGTGGTAGTAGTAGTAGTAGTAGATCACAGTATATTTTTTTCCCCCAAAAATGGAGATACTCCACTGAATTAAAGACAACTCCTTGCCCCTGGTTAGAGAAAGACAGACTGAAGGGGGAAAGAGTGCATGAAGAGGTTTTTGTTGTTATTTTGGTTCTTTGTACTTTTAAAAAATACAGCTTTTTTTTTTTGCAAAAAGATTACAGAACTATACCATGCTACTAATAAATAATAGGATGTATTTTGTCTATTGTCCTAAGAGCCTGCTTTTGTCACTCTTACTCCTCCTGAGCAATATTTCATATCAAAATTAGAGTGGTATTTTTTCCGTGTTAATGAATGATAGATCAGAATTGATTTCTTTTTATTAACTGCATTTAGAAGTCTGTTCCTCTAAAATGTATTTTTAAATGTAGAATTATTCAGCTTTTTTCACAATTCTCTCCCCTTCAAAAATAAATCAAAATATATAAAAGTTCAAGATAGGTGAGATTTTATAGACTAATCCCTGGGAAAAATAAAACAGAGTATCAAAAAACCATTTACCCAATTCTACTAGGTTTTGGGGTGGGAAGAGTAATACAAAGGATGGGTGTGATGGTGAAGTCTAGAAAGTAACTTAAATGCTTTTCAAACCTACTTTAGACCTGGCTATGAATATGCTATGAATCCATTGTTCAAGAAAGATATTCTTCCTGACAAAATAAGTGAAATCTGTCTTGATTGACAGCTATGACAAAAAGTTCTGCTTGGCATCTGTGGGACCAGGATTTTTCTATAGGGACCTGCCCTGCTTCTTATTTGCTATCAGTTCAAGAAAGAATTGTCCTGATAGCTAGTTGCTTTGGCATGAAATGGAGTGGTATTTACCCCCAAAAAGGATCTGCATTAATCATATTCAGCTGGTTGTGAAGAAGACATTCACCTACACTACAAGCACTCTTATGTGAGATAACTAAAGACTTTTGTACCCCCAGATCACTCTATCTCCCTGGTCATAAGACAACTTGCCAAAACAATTTTGATGCAATATCACAAGCATGAATTAATGACTTTTCACTAATATTGTAAAATGCAGGTTTTTCCTGTTTACATGGGCAATAGTGAGACAGACATTTAAACTACTAAACTAACTGAATATAAAGGTTAGAGGAGGATGTTATTGGTGAATTAAAGATTTTAGATTTTAGTGTGTAATTTCACACTGTAAAACATTTTGTACTGATTACTTTAAAATATAAAATTATTAAACCCATGCAGATTCATCTTACTGAAGTTGTTTATATGTGTGGCATATGTCACATTTGCAGCATACCTGACCTAAAAAGGTGGAAATTTGTAGAAGTGTCTGTTTCCATATGTGTCTGGACCACAAGAGTAGTGTCTGACTACAAATATTTAGCACACAGTTTTTGAAAAGGTAAATGCCTATATGGACATTTTTGTAAGAAAGCTACTTCCTCTGTTTGCACCCATTCATTGGGGTTGGCTAATAGCCTCCGAATTTCATATTGTTTCTGTGTGACTAGAAAGCATTCCTGAATAGCAGTTTAACATCTGAGGAGATACCACAATCACCACCCCTCCAGCTGAAAAAAAATAATATCTGAAAAGAAAAGATGGTATTATTTTCCAGGAAAAAAGACTGAGTCAGTACTTTTAAAGGGTTATTCTTTCCTCTGGTGAATTAATAATTCTTTTACTGCTATATTTGGAGATTTATATTAATTTGGATATAAAAAGTAGAGCTCTGATTGGCATTCAGACAATCTTTAACTGTATTTCTCCTGACTGTAGTAAACTTCCAGATTACTCTATCTGCTTTCAATACTTGTTACACTGTAGAAATATGCATGTATGTACAAACATTAACAGCTTTACAGTGAAACAAGGATTAAAGAGGCTTTATCCTTTTATCTTTTCCATCATTATCAGCCACATGGTATGAGCTCCTGTATTACATGAAAAAGAACATCCCCTGCCTCATCTCCATTTAGATTATGGTAGTGTATTCTTGTTATGTGTGCCTAGAGATATATTAAATAAACATAGTCCTTCTGTTTATTAGTTCTTTATGTATGATTAATACTGAAACTGAAGAAAAAAAAGCTGTTTTAGAAAGTTTGGCTGACAGCACGTCCATACAGTTACATGGGAAGTATTTGCTGCATAGCTGAAGATCACCTCAGATGAGGAATAACCATTCCACACAAGCTTAACAAACAGGAAGGTCAAGGAAGGTATGAAAACAATGTCCACACTGTGCAACCCCCTTTGGGTACCTAAAGAAGAGCATTGTATCATCTGGAGACACACCATACCAAGGTGGAGAGCTTAGGCTAAATTAGCTGAAAGCCACTAAATAGCTCTGGGTGTATCTATTACATTTTTTTTCTGCCAGTTGCACGGCCTTAGAACAAGTAATAAGTTGGACTCGAGCTTTTTTTTTGGTTTTTCGAATGTGATTTAGGTCAACAAGAAAAAAAAACCTGCAAGAAAAAGAAGAACAGAGACCCAAAACAAAATGAAAAGTTTGTGCTGCAATTCCATAGATTAGCTGAAGTTCTTCCTGCTGGTAGGAAAAAAAGAGTTGTACAGTTGTGCAATGAATCTACATTATACAAAATCTCTATAAAGTCCTAAGTAGCACACTGCTGTGTTAGAATTGGTGGGTAGTCTTCTCCAGAAATGCATTATCCTTTCTGGTCCTAAAACTTCTTATAAGTTTCCAACACAAATTTTTTTGCTGTTGTTGTCATTGTTATTACTACTAGTATTATTATTACTACAGTTCAATGTCTCTATTTTCTGAGAAATAAATTGACATTTTTGTATGGGTTAAACCAGATGGTGGATTTTGCTTTTGATCTTTTTTTTAATTTGTGGAGGATTTTGTAGACTAAAATTCAGTTATTTACATGATCCTATGGACAATTTTCTTCAATCTTTCAATATTTTTTTAAAAATCTTATTCATATGCATGGAGTCTTTCATATCTCAAGTATACTCCACAGACAGAAAACTGATATCCAGCCAAAAAGCTACATGGGTTACAGTCACAACTTACACAGTTAGGAATCTGCAGGCAGAACAAGGCAGAACACAAGCTCATCAAGATGAAAACAATTGTGAGAAGTGATGAATTCCACTGGCTTTCAATATTACAAAATCTTTTGAAGTGGAAAAACCCAGAATCCTAAATTTGCTCTGTAAACCCTTATTTGTAGTGGGCTTTCCCAAAAGACTTCTGTAAATCCTGCTTTACAAATATGTAATATGGAGCTAAAGTCAGAACCCGTTTGGTTTCAAAAAGGAAATAAATTCAGGCAACTTTCTGGAATGCGGTTTCAAGCAGGAATGGTCATCTGCTTGTGGACAGACAGTGATGCTGTTGCAGCTGCTTCTATTCCTTATACTATATTTCACATTTTCTTCACTGTCAACCTTTTCTGCATTGAATCAACAATGCTAGGGAAGGACTTGTGCACTACAGAAGCATTTTTCTGAGCTGCTCTGGGCTTATAGCTGTGCACACGAGAATCTGTCCTAATGAAACACAGGAGAATTTACTGAAAGAATTCTTTTGTTTATCCTTCTCCTGATTTTATTCTTCCGTTTCCTCACTTATCAAATGAAGCAATGACTTTCTTCCATAACTTTGGTAGAGAGTTAATTCCCAAGATTCCCACTTTGATACTTCCAAGTTCCTGGGAACTCACTTTCCTGCCAAGAGCAAAACCAGTTAGTAAATCTCTAAGAGCTTTTGTAAATAGGATGCCACACAGCAGATTAATCAGACATTCAAAGCAAATAGCTGAGAGGTTTGGTAAACAAGATTTATAATAAAGCAGAGTGTTAAAATATAGATATATATATGTGCACTTGTGTTACAGGCAGGAAACTATTCATGCCTGGGACGACTGCATTATTAGTCACAGCACTGTGACCTCTCACCCCAAGTGATAAAGTACACAGGTCAGAATTGACAATACATACTCATGGCTGATCATGGCTGCCAGTTATTGATCCAAAGAGGGGAAAAAAAGAAAACTTTGCAGGAAAAAACATTGCTCTGAATTACAAACATGCATTCTCCTGAGACTCAGCAACTCTCTGGGTTTTTCCCACTGGAGCTGGAAAGCAAAAAGTGAGTTCAGCCAGTATTTAATATCAAGTGAATGTGGTGTTTAATCAATACTATTCTGCTTTTGTTCCACGATGTGGAAAGCAGTGTCTATTCATTCAGTAAAGGTTAATGCCAAGGGTCAAGTGATTTCACACTCTCTGTAGGATCCACAACATTTCAGTAGTTCAGATGCCTTGGACAATGATGACTCAGTTGGACTGATTTATTGCCACTCTAAGGTCCTGCTTAATACTAAAGTGCTATCTTATGATAATACCTCAGAAAATAGCACTGATAAAAAAAGAGGCTATAATTACCTACATTTTGAAGTAATGTCTTCATCTCTAACATCCTATAAAGATGTAAGGTCCATTTAAAATGATCTGCTCCTTGTATTAGCAAGTCAGTTAAATCAGCTATTATCAGTGTTCTCTGGTTTAGGAAATGCTATCTAGGCAAAAGGAATCTGGCTGGTGTATTAAGAAAAATGCAAATTGCAAGCAAACGTAATACTGTACCTCATTTAACATACATTTTAATGTATGTTAAATGTCTACCTGCCCAAATAAAAAAATACTCTTCTAAGGAGACTGATTAATAAGACAAAAAGGGGGGAAAATTTTCAGACACTGTGGAATAAAAATATACCAGTAACAGATATTCTAATTGGGCTTTAGTGTATGAAACCACATAACCAATAGTATGTAAAATTCCTTCTATTTTTTTCCCTCTAAAATTTTTAACTTAAGGGTAGGTAGGCAAAAAGGGGAAATCTATATACTCCTCCTCAATATGATACACTGAAAATGACATTAGGTGAGGTCATTGTCTAAATGAGAATGCATTTGACTTTGTCAGGGGTTCTAATTTTGAACATGTTAGGATCCCTGCTTATTATTCAGCAATGTCTTATTCAAGATGTGTTTTATATAATGAAAGAAGTTCAGATGTCACTAGGAAAATAGTGTGAGAAGAATTAATTGGAAGGCTTATCAGACAAAAGTAATTTAGAACCCAACTCTATCTAATAGAACACTGAATGATGAATATACCAATCAATTACCAAAATAAAATAAATTCTGCAAATTTGACCGAAGACATCCTATTATTATATGTGGGAGGATATTTGGAATGGTTAATTACTCCTTATTTTAGGTTCTAAGTATGCAAAAATCCTTTATGTGAATTTTCAACATCCTTCTCTCCCCCCAATTACTGATATTTAAAAATTTCTTCTGACTTATTTTAAATGATGATGTCATATTTTCAATAACACTATGGCAGATACAGAAGAAAGATGTGAATTAAAGGGAAAAAATCCTGCATTCTTACATCTGTGGGATACTGTGTTGTCTTACAAAAAAGAGTAATCACTGCAAAAAAAAAGGACAAAATGTTCATAGCTATATTTATTGAAAGATGGGCTAGTTTTCAAATAAATACATAAATGTATAAAAATATACATTACATGGCAAACAGTTTACTCTCTTTGATGGAATAAATTGTTACTGATAATGTTAAATGTTTAGTTAGTGAATTTCTTTCCACTCTTTGAGTGCTCTAAATAGGAAATATCAAAAATATCATAGAGGGCTAAGAACGACACTGAAATAATATTCTTAAAGACGAAAACAGCCCCTCTCCCCCCAAGACTCTGTCGTTTATTTTATAGATTTAAAAATCTCTAAATAGTTCACAGTTCCAGTTGACAGATTTATAATATATGACATCTGTTGATTTCTTCTTCTCCCAACAAGGTTTCAAATCTGAAATATAAACCCCTACCACCTTTCTAGTTAAAACTTTATATAGAAATTTCAACAGCAGTAGCTACCATACTTCAGAGATGCCAAAAAGCAGTTCCAAAGAAGTCTAGAACAGAAAAAAAAAAAAGTTTGCCAACTTAAAAATAACAGAAATTTAAAAAATAAGATCCTTTGTATTAGAAAGGAAAGTTTGTCTTTTTACTTGAACTTTAATTTATTTAAAATCAAAATGCCTTGGATTATCTCACTTTGTGATAACAAAGACTTTGTCACACTACATCAGATCACTGCACCATTATGTTCAGAATCTTGCCTGCAGGCCCAGTGGGTGCCCAATCTATCAGACAACAGGAACATCTACAGAAAAACACAAACTCTTGCTGACCCTGATGAGTGTGAGTATCCACCCTGAAGAAGGAACTTTACTAATCTCTGTTTCTTTTTCTGCACAAATCAGTATTAGATATTTTTTGCTGGTAGAGCTTTACAAGTTAACATTCAGCAAATTTATATACAGAAGTGTACAAAATGCTCTCTGTCTTAATCCTAAATAATTTTATCATGACTACATACAGGCCCAGATCATACATAATATAGAGCTTTGCTGTGAACAGGAATAGCTATATTTATCTGCAATATCCCAAAATCATAATAAAAAACTGGACTTTTTGCATCACATAATGAAATAAACAGGCTGGGAAATCTGAAGATGGCAAAATTGGGCCAAAACCTGTTGCTAGAAAATTTAGCATAACTGTATGATCTAATGATTCAAATATTTCAGCTTTAATCCAACAACAGGACTGCATATTCCTTCTCCTTTAGATACTCCAGTGGAATTCTAGTACAGCAAGTATTTTGTAAATTAAGTTTTGAAAAATAGTAATTTCTAGAGAGAAAAGAATGGCCATTCAGATCAAGATCACTGTAATACCTAGTAGGATTTAAAAAAGAAAAAGTAGGACAAAAAAAAAAGAAAAAAAAAAGACATGCTAAAAATTAGACTTCTGAATACATAAGCAATTAAATAAAAGGCCTAATTATGAAGACTGCTAAGCAGCCAGGAGCACCTACTTTATTTGGTGTCATCCTACTGCAGTGAGGGCAGTGAACTAGCAGGCTCCTGAAAAATGTAGCTGAGTATCCGGGCTAATTATGCAAAATACTTGCTTTGTGACAGAGTGCAACATCAGTGAGGTTTATACAGGCAGATTTATCTGCCTTTTATGAACTGAGTGGTACAGAACGATTTTGGATCTCCATTCATGTGCAAGTTATATATGATATGAATGAATACATGAACCAATCACTAATAACATGTTTATTATGACTCTGTTACTAGTTTTAATTTATGCTCTTCTATTCTGTTTTCTTCCATTTTTATCACTTTTTTGTTGTTTAATTTTCCGGTGTGCACGACTTTGGGGTTTGGCAGGCAGTTGAAGTTTAGTCATGTAACATTATCAAAGCACAAGAGAAATTAACAGATTATAAATATTTTTTCCAAATATTACAAATTAATAAAACAGTTATTTAAGAACTTAATTATTAGTAAACACAAGTACTGTTTCCATGCCACCTGAGAAAGACAGTCAAAACAATGGCAAAGGAAATTTTACTTATTTTTATGAAAATGTAACACATTATTAAAGATAATTCTGTTTAAGCAATGGTACTAAATACCTCTTTAAGTATAAAAAACCCAAAACCACAAAACAAAAGTAATCTGAATTCTTCTCCAACAGCTAGTGCTTCTCTGCAGCTGTAAAGTAAAAGACAGTAAAAGAACCCTGTCAAAGCTCAGGGTTCTGATGGGACAGGTTTCCTTCCAGGACTGAAACACTGATTTGTAGGAAACTTAAACAAAAATATCCTTTCTAAATGAAGCTATCACCAAACCTTGACATGCAATCTTTTCTTCTAGAATTGTCGCTGTGCTTTCACTGAAGTGTGCAATGGATTTCATGCACTCAGGTGCAACCTGTTGAGAATGCATATGTGCATCTCTAATCTCTTAAAATTTTCAGTTTGAAGTCTCCAACTGCTTAAGGTTGACTTCCAGTGACGTAGAAGATTAGACAGCTAATGCCAGCATACAGAACAAGACTGGCATCCTAACTGAACCCACTGAGTGACTTTGGAAAGACAAGACAGTTTATGCTCCCAGCTGTGCAAGAGTAGAGTAAATGTGGCTTTTCATATCACTGTGAGTTGCAATGGACACCACAGCAGACTGAAAGGGATAAGCAAGCTCTAAGAAAATACTCAGGTCATATCATGCTATAGCTCAATCAGTCAGAAGAATTTAAAACAAGACAGATCACCAAACCTAACTAAAAATATCAGAATATTAAAGAGTGTATATTGCTTACCTTCTCATTTTCTTTCTTTCAAGAATTTCTGCAAGCATTTATTTATTCAGAAAATGCAGATAACCATAAAGGAGGCTGTAGAAAACAAGAATTTCCCTTTATTTTCAATTCTAATGAAAACTCTCATCTATTCTCAAAACACTCATACAATTTTTAAAATGCCATTATTCTCTACAATGTGTTCACTGTCCACAATGTCTGATACAGGAACTTATGGACCTGTAAGCCAAATCCCCTCCTTCACTCATGGTTTTAATATGATGCCTCTCAAGTATGTACCTGGGAGTAGCTACACCATGTACCTCCAGTCTGCACAATTTTTGCTCAGTTTCCAATAGTTCCTTTTGCTGTCCTCCTTCCATCCTGCTGGCCTTGGCAAAGCATTCCTTGAAGGCATGATGCCTGCAGCTGTCCTCTCTCCATAATATTTAACTGGACCCACCTGAGAGTGCAGCACCTTGAATCCTGACCTCAGGATTATTCAACAACCTTGCAAATTTTCCTCACCTGTGAAGTAGATGGGGAAGAGTATGTCACATGCATCTGTTTTACCATGCAGCCTTATTCTGGCTTTAATACCTTCACTTCAGTTTTTGAACTGAAATGTTATACAAATATGTCATTCTTTATGACAAAAGCCAAATAAATGCAAATACTATCATTAAAAAGAAACGGGTGTAATGGGGAGATCAAGTGACAGAGGCAGTAGCTTTTGCTCAAGGAAAGCAAATATAAGCATTCTTCATCTTAAAAGAGTAATGCCACTGTAGCACACCAGTTGGGTTACACTGATCTGGGTGCTACATAGCATAAAAACCCTAAACCAGGTCTCAAGCAACTATCATTAAGCACAAAAACAGTGATTCATCCACAGACTGAAACAATATACTATCTAGATGCTGTGATACATCTCATATTTCTGCTGGAGGCTGGGTTTGCCTGACCACATTCTGCAAAAAAAAAGCCTCTAATTGCCCCTCAGAGATGAGATACATTGTGCAAGCACACGGTCTCCTTGGTACAAAATGCATAGCTCTCCACTAAAGACCATTTTTACCTGTAATATACGCACATGTCCTATGAATGAGGCCTCACAACTTCATTTCTTGACTGTGGTTATCAAATAACACAAACTAGATGACAAGAGGAACCAGAACTCTCCGTGAGTCAATCAAAGACAACATGGTTTGTCTAACTTGGATAAAGAAGCCTTTAATCTTTACATGCACATTATTTGTTCTGCCTTTGCACAGTGCCCACCATGGTGAGACCCTCATCTAGAGCTAGAGCAAACAGACAGTATAAAATACAGAAGCTCTTACCTCCTTTCATGACTGATGATTTACCATCTTCTCAGGCATCCAAATACTGTGCTTACTCATAATGCTGACTGAAGATCAAACGAGCGTGTAGACAGCCTCCCTCCACAACCTCCCATCCCTCTCCCCACACAGCTGTTCACATCATATTTGAGGTCAGTCCAGTCAAAGCTACCTCAGCTTTGCTACAATTTTTGACAATACTGTAGCTTTTGGATGCCAGTGCAAACAAGCTGCCATCACATCCCCAGGATTAGGAAAGATTTTAAATTTCAGTCAACTTGGCCTTGTTTGTTTGCCTTAGCAAAGATGAGGAGTTGTCAAACTACACAATTTCCATAGCTGTCAAGGATGTTTTTGAACATGCAAATCTGGAGTACATTTTATCGCAAACATTGCAAAAGGCTTTAAAACCAGGACATATGAAATATGTATAATTTTTTTTTTTTTGCTTAAAAAAAAAGTATCTATCTCAGCATATAGGCCTTCACCCTGCATATCAATGTATTGCTGTCTCTTTTGTTTTGTAGCCAAATGGAAACAATAAAGCATCAACAGCATTGTCAGCTCCTTCGATTTATCCTTTATCCTTTTATTATACGCAGGCGTGAAGAATGCTATTCTTACTCAGTTTTTATTTTGCTTGGAAGCTTTGAAATTTTCTGAGGGTGTGATCTAATCTTGTATACCAGGCTTAATTTACCCTACCAAGCAGGTATCCAAGAGAGGTTGGTGTACAAGGCAGCTGCTTGCCTAACATCCTGAGGGATGATGAGCAGTTTGGAGGGTACTGGGTTCATTAATCAGTTGTCAGATGTGCACTAGTCTTCCTCACTCATGATCACACTGTCAACCCACAATCCAGAAAGCTGACTATGGTGTGTGCAGCACATTAAAAGTGAGTAAAAGATGTCACACTTGGCACTTAATGCATGAGAAACTGTTTACAATAACTAGGTAATTAAAGCTAACTCCTTCCAACAGCCACTAATTAAAGCAAGTCATTTGTCCAAACAAGTACATTTAACCATAATGAGCTTATAATAAAATATCTTTTAGGAAATGTGTGTGTATGCCCAAAATTAATTTCACTTTTGGGGTTTTGCAAACAAAAATGTATAAATGCACACAAAGTTTAAACCCATTTGATTTACTTTACGCACACAGCTGTCTCCTTTAGCTCTTTCACACAGTGCTGTGCTCTCCTCTCTCTCCACAAACCTCACTCACTGTGTTGACACACTCAGGGGCAGATGTGGTGGTGATTCATAAACCCTCAGGTCTGATGCCAAACTTTGTATTCTTCCAGCTGTGTTTAAACCACACGTAAACTGGGTCTTACACTCACAATGGAATTCTGCCCTTTTCGTGAGAAAACACACTTTGAGTTTTACCTGCTTAGGAGTTTTCTTCTTGGTTACAATTGGAGGTTTCATGTTAAGTGGGCTATAATAACAAGGGAAGATTTGAAATGCTAATGAAAGACCCGGACAAAACAGACTAAAGGATCTGTTGGAGAAACTGCAGAATCCACGAAGATGCAGAGAGAGGCTGTGAGAAGAGTGCAGTATTTATCTCTGCTATGGTGTGTTGCCTTCATCAGGAAGAAATGTTGAAGGCTATTCACTGTTTTTGAGCCCTTAGTTTAGGTTCATTTTAAGACATTTATTTTGAATAAGTGAGATCACTGTGTTCTGGCTACAGGACCCCTATACAGAATACCATGCTTCCCCACTTCCCACATGGAATAAACATACAGGAGCAAAACAGACAAGATTTCTTATTATATTTGGCAGTTAGTCTGATGACTCATTGCCACTATACATTTTTTCTAGAAACAATTTGGTTATAGTATATATAGAATGTTAAAACCTTTAAATTCTAGAATATTATAAGACTAAGACGAGCGCAGCTATTTCCAGCACAGAAATACAGTTGTCAAGAAATAAGGGTGATTCAAATACTGCCCTTTTACTTTTTTTTTTAAGGACAAGAATCCTCTCTGCTCCCACAGACATCTTCAAGTGGTTGTTGAAATATATTATTCTGCATGTTTAATACCACGTAGGACTCTGAAGAGATGAAGTTATACAATGCCTTAGGCAATTATGAACAAGGATTATAGGGGAAAAAAAGGCTGCAATGTAGAGTATAAGCAGCATGATATAAGCAGAATATTTGATATTTAGGGCAACAAAATAAATACCATGCTGTCTTGACTACCACAATGCCAGACACCATTTCTTTTCTATGCAGCTCAGATCTATTTATCTGAACCAGCAATGTTCAAATTCATTAATGAAGCCATTATTGATTTGTGGAACGTGACTTAAAATCTCAGCAAACACTGAACAATCTGTGAGAAGCTCTTAAATACTGAACGTATGTAACTAGACATCTCAATTTAACAACCAGACATACATTTAACAGCATTAATAGCTAGGCACTTAATGGATCAATTCCCACTGTTTGTGTAATGTGGAAATAAAAAAGGCTTATTAAATGACAAGCTTTCCCTGGTTTGTGCTAATTAATTATACACTGCATCTGACTGCTAATTTAGTGGGAAAATGCAGCCCAAAACTATGGTTTCTGCTTGAACTTTGCCTCAGCACCACCTAATTCTGCGCAGAGTGCAGCTGCGACCTGCCTCTGAACGACAGCAGTATTAAATTAGTGCACAAGGCCATCAATTTAATAAGTACTGTAGCAGGTAATTTGAATAAGGACAGTATTAGTATTCTACCAGTGCACAACTAAAAGCAGCTGACCTTTCAGACCAGAGAAGATCCTTGAACACATCTAGCTGAATCGGTGAACACAGTAATAATCTGACCATGTTAAGAGTGCCAAGAGAGACTTTTACAGCTCTGCACCCATTACTATATATCAGCTACTCTACAGTATAAAAGAACACTTTATGTACAGAAAAACAAGGTTATAAATAGAACAAAGGCAATGCGAAACATATATTTCAAGTGGCACTTTTGAAAATTTTCCTTATTACCTTGATTTATGGTATAAAGAATGTAAAATTAATCAATGCACATAAAAATGCACTATGAACACCCACATAACAACCCAGCGACTTTTCACCACAAATTTAGTACCAGGACGAACACAAGTATGTGTTGTATAGTAAAAGTAAAGCATATAAAATTATTTTGCTATCATATCTGTTTTAAGAACAGAAATATAAGAAGGACATCGCATTTTGTCAGGAGAAAGGGAATGCTTTTCAGCTAATTGACAAGGTTTTTTTGACATTTATAACTACAGTAAAAATTCCCTACCAACAGACTGCTGGTGTAGTCACAGCACTAAGTGAAATTCCCTTAAATTCAGTGAATCCACTTTGAAAGGAATGAGGAGGGGTTTTTGCAAGGGTCTGCTTATAAATATTAAAGATCACACACTGATAACAACAAAAGAGAAATCACGATCATACTTATATGACTGAGGGAAGAACAATTTATATGAACAACCAGAACAATGATTTTCTTGTTTCTTCATTTTGTGAGGAATTGGTGGCAGGGGGAGGTATTTTCTCTAACCGTGTGAATGGAAGGTTTTTAAAGAGTAGATAATACCTGTCTGCAGGCATCTCATAGATGTCTTCTAGAAGATCTTTTTAAATAGGAGTAGGGTTTTCCATATGGTCCTGATGCCTATTTAAGGTGTCCCTTTAAGTAATTCTCAGAATCATATAGTGGAAAAGCACACTACTGTACCAGAACTGCTCCAGAAGCTGGGATGCACAGTAAAACCTGACTGAGGGTCTCGTCTTTTATTTCTTTCCTGAAAGAAAGATATAGTTTAGGCCCTCAGGTCCTGCCATATCCACCACTTATTTCAGAAATGGTCATGCTTTTATGTACTGTCAGTGATCATACAAAAAACTGTTTACTGATGCATGACTGAAATGTTTAGCAATACTTGATGCCCCTCAAACTGGCAGGCCATTTATTTTCAATGACATAAACCTGTTTAACATGATTTTACTAGATTTAACATAGAATTGCACAAAAAATACGTGAAGTTTAAAGGCAACAGTTCTATGGACATATGAATTGCTAAATAGGTATGAAAGAATTGATATTTCTTTTTTGTCACAGTGCACACTGGTTTTCGGGGTGTTGCTTGCAAATATTTAACACAGTTTGAGCTTTTAAACCTGTCGTTGCAGCAAACAGATATAAGTTCATTTTGGACATTTACCTTTTATCCTCCCAAGCTGGAGCTAATGAGAGCCACCCGTCCAGGTTGGCAGTAAGGCTCAGCAGAAGAGCTATGCATATTTATGCAGACTCCTGGAAACTGACACAGTTTGTCACATCTCCTCAGAAGCCAGTTCAGAATTTCAGACCATTTTTACTTTCCTTAGCACTGGCAGGAAAATGGACTGAATTTGGAGGGATAATTGATATTTCGATATTATTACAATACTGAACACATTTTTCATGGTAGTAACCAGGCATACATCATATTGACAGACAATTTACAAAATGGTATTGTTCAGTTAAAATATGCATAAAGCATTGTGGGCTATATAAAATATTTATGGTACAGATGCAAATGGCAGGTTAGAGGACCCCTCTGGGGCAGAAGGAGTCCAGTCTGGAAGGAACACAAAAGAAAAGCAACATGGAGGATAAAAGGGCCGATATGGAAATGGGAAGGATAAGGCCACATATGGAGGTGACTTGCTGCCTATAAAATTATGTGATCCTCACTTGTGGTTTCACAAAATCCCACAGTGTTCATGCCATGAAAATGTTTTTATTCTATACATATTTCAGATTAAAATAAGGGTATTGTCCCAGATTACAAGTTTAACAAACACGAAAGTGAACTCTCTGGTTGAGGAAAAAAGGCTCAAAATTAAGACAAAACAAATAAAAAGAAACCAAAATTGAATGATGACCAAGAGTTAGACAAACAGGACCACATAATTCCAGGTTTGTTTGCTTGTCCATTCCAAATTCTAGTCTAATTCATGGCTTTACTTAGTAACAAGCTAAATGCAATGGATATATTCATACCCAATCCATCCTTAATGAAAGATCCATGAAAATAAGGATTGATAAAATTAGAATAAAGAAGGAAGATGAGAAAGAATGAGATATGTTAGGGGATTGATATATCTAAAGAAAAAAGATCCCTTTCCTCCCCCATTTATTTCAGCCTGTGCAGATTCTGTAGCTGCTCAACATCACACAAGCTTTCTCCTAGTTTCCTGGGCTAAATATATGCTGGAAATTGAAAACCATGAAGTAGACTTGTACTTCAGCAATTTTCAGCAAAAAAAATTTTACAAACTCATTTAAGTTTTCTCTCTAATTTACTCATCCTTCACACCTCCTTACTTTTTTTCTTTTCTTATTTCCCACAGTTTAAAATACAGGTGTTGTTACATAGTTAAGCCACAGAGGACTGAGTGCAATGTTATAACATGTTACACAAAAAATACATGGCAAGGTATTTCCATTAAACTTACACTACATAAAAGTGAGGGTAAACGGGACATGATTCATTCATTAATAGAGCCTTTAGTCTGATTTGTGGCAGTGAGCATGCTGTCATAGGCTAAGAATGTATCAAATTACCTTTGCTGCAATTATTAAAATTCCTTCTCCACCTTACAAGTGAACTTAATTTCAAGTGCCAAAAAACTCCCCAGTGAGCTTTCCCATCAAATATTTCATAACTAAAAAGTTAAATACATCTGCTAAAAGAGGACAAGTAATAGTATAATCCATTTTATTTTAAAAAGGCATGCAATTTCAGAAAGTACTAATACTAATAATATAACCACCTAGTTTAAATGTGATACTGTAAAATACCTTACCTGCCAGTCTACTTATCTAGCATCCACAGTAGATGTACATACAGATGGCATTGCTTAACACAAATTGCTTAACTTTAGAACTATAGTGTTGGAGATCAGTTTTAAAACAGCCAAGCAGAAAATGATAATTACTGCAATAAATACTGATTTTCTTCAGGGCATCCATGTCATATTAGAAAAAATTCAGTGTCTTAGCTCTACTTAATTAGGCAACTCATGTTTTCACTAACTGAAATGGGAAAAAAGTAGTCTATAAATTTGTTAATTAACTAAATGTATTCTGGCATTTCTGACATAGCTACAGTTCTGGAGAGAAGGAAGCAAAAGGAGGAAATCCCACTACATAATATAGTAGAAGTATAATGATGAATCTATCTTTCTAGACAAATATATTATTTTTCATTGCTAAACCTGAAGCTCTCATGAAAGAAACAATGACAACCATATCTTCTTCCCCACTAGCAATATGTCTTTCAGAATTATTTTTAAGGATGAAATTATTGGCTGTAAGGATAAAAACTGTTGAAGTAGGCACAGTTTCAGAATTCTTCAGCATAATGCAAGTTTTGCATCCAGCCCTGAATATAGCAGAAATAGCAATTTTGGTGGCTGGCTTTTTTGGCTGTCTGGTTCTTTTGGTCTCCCTCCCCAGTTATTGGGTTCCAGACACTTTGGAAGTGACACTTTGTTTTGAAGCTTTTGGCTCTGGCACTAGTCCCGTATTGATAGGACATTTTATTGCTTCAGCTGAGCATTTCAAAGGAAGGCTGTGATTGGGAAAAGTTTCTGTTGGTGTGAGGACTAGTCCCTCATCAGGACTTGTAAATCAAAAGCTTGGATGGATCTGTGTTCAATGGAAAGCCAGTATCATATCACAGTATGGTATTTTTATGAGGATGGTAAAATTTAATTGTTTTTGTTTCTGCATTTAAGCAAATAACAGAATCCCATTCCCGTTACTTCTGCTAGTCAATGACCTCTCTCTTCTGTTTCTGTGCTACGGAAATTTAATGAGGTTTTTACATTCATATTATAATGGAATTAATCTTCTCTGAATCCAGCCTTGATAGTCCCAATCATACTTGTACCTTGGTAAGAGCTCTGTTAGTCTTTAACGACCTTTTCCTGTTCATCCGTATTCCTTTTCACACAATAAATATCTTTAATGCCATCAATGACACAGTCTCTTTGGCCCTATTATTTCTGTGACTCACCAGAGAAGGCAAAAGCTAATCCTCATAAACACTCCTATTCCTTGACTCTGCGTTAGTTCTTCTTAGAAAAGATGTCTCTAAAAATGCTAGAAGATATTAAAAATTGTTAAAAATTAAGAATAGACTGAGTATCAAGCAGAAAATGCCTCACAGATCAGAAAACTATTGATGAAATCCTGAAAAAACTCACATCTTGAATACAGCTTCCAGTCTAGTCACTGTGACTCGGAGGAGTGTCAAAGAGCAAGGTGGGGTTATGGACAACGAAAAGATCCAATGCAGGGAAAAATTTTCCATGAGAAAAGGCATAGTAGGTTAGGAATGTTTCACGAAAGAAAAGAACCTAAAACTAACAAGTAGGGGAATCATACAGCAAAGATCTCTGCAGTCATAAAGGGTACACAGAGATGTTTAGACAGTAATTAATAGCTATTTCATCCTGAGAACTAGCAGACATTTAGAGAACCAGTTTTAGCACAAACGAAAGGAACCAAGTGCACTATGCAAATAAACAGATGCAATCTTTGGCTCAGGATACTGTCAAGTACAAACAGATTCCAAAAGGATTCAGGGGGCATAGGTCCAGGTCTGCATCCTTCTGGATGTTCAGTTCTCAGCAAAATTTTATCATGGTCAAAGAAAACTCCTAATATTTCTGTCCATGCAGGTGTGCCATCATTTACCAATACATGGTCAAAACCACTAGAACATTGGAATTTTCTCAAAGTTCAAAATGTCAGGTTTTCATAGCTATTGTTTATGTTTTATTGCAAAGTAAGAATTAATGGAATTATCTTTCTTGTCAAATTCTTGAAGGTTATAATCATGATCCAGGTCTCAGTCTCAGTTTATTTGTTTAAAACAAAACAACAAGCCACAAACATTATACGTGCCTTAATTCAGACCTTGGGTTTATCATTCTCTTCTCAGAGACTGTAGAAATCATCCCAGTCCTGTTTCTCATACTGATAATTCTGGCATCATTTTTCATTAGGTCCTCTTCCTAAGGCTTCAGTCCTAGGCTTTAGCTAAGTGTGCTGATTTTTCCTGCCTAAGGAAAAATCTCCAATATACTGTCTGATCTATTCATCCTCATAGCTAAACCACCTTACATCCTGATTACTGAGACACCATCTTCCATCACATTGTTAAATAAAACCTTGTTCCCCTCATATCCTTCAGGATGCTACTGGAAAGATACAATGTATTGCTTTTTTATGTGTGATCTTTGTCTATTTATAATACAAACAACCCACAATATTATTACTAATAAAAGTAATAATAATACCATGGTAAATATAAGAATACACACAAATCTCAAACAAATATCTATTCTCCTTTCAGTTTTATTAAGGTAGACCCCAAAAATGACTTGAATAACTTCTCTATTTACACTGGTTCTCACAAGAGGAAAAGTCAGTATCTTCCAATCTTGACTGGCCCAAAAACCCTATAAAAGGCAATTTAAAAATTCATGGGATTTTCCTAAGGACTTCCTTATGCTGCTCTAGTTCTTGGGTCTATCTGAAGCCCCCAGACCAATGGGAATACTTATTTCAGTATTTCTTCTTGGTTTTAAAGAACTTTTTTAGACCCAAAGAATCAAAGAACGTCTTGGGTTGTAAGGGGTGTTTAAAGCTCATCTAACCCAACTCCACTGCCATAGGCAGGAACACCTTCCACTAGACCAGGCTGCTCGAAACCCCATTCTATGTGGGCTTGAACACTTCCAGCCAGGGCAGTCACAGCTTCTCTGGGCAACTTGTTTCACTGCCTCGCCACCCACACAGAGAAGAATTTCATCCTGGAATTTAATCTAAAACTTCCCTCTTTCAGTTCAAAGCCATCCCCCTTTACCCTATCACTCTATGCACTTGACAGAAGTCACTTTCCTGCTCTCTAGTAGTCCCTTTAGGAACTAGAAAGGGGTCTAATATCTCACAGGAGCCTTCCCTTCTCCAGCTGAACAACCCCAAGCCTGTCAGCTTGTCTTCATACCAGACGTGCTCCAGCCCTCTGATCACCTTCTTGTCCTATTCTGGACTAATTACAACAGGTCCTTATGCTGGAGAGGTGGACACAGTATTCCAGATGGAGTCTAAGAATAGAGGAGCAGAATAGAGAATCACCTGTCTGGCCCCACTGCTTCTTTTGATGCAGCCCAGGAGATGTTTGGCTTTCTGGGCTTCCAAGTGCATGTTGAGACCTCATGTCCAGCCTCTCATCCACCAGCACCCTAACTCCTTCATCTCAGGGCTGCTCTTGATTTGTGCATCCCCCCAGCCTGTGTCGATACTGGAGATTTCCCTGACCCATGTGCAGGACCTTGCACTTGGCCTTGTTGAGCTTCATGAGGCTCACACAGGCCCACTTCTCCAGCCTGTCAAGGTCTTTCTGAATGTCATCCCTTCCTTCCACCGTATCACCAGCACCCCTCATCTCGGTGCCATCTGCTGAAACTTGCTGAGGGTGTGCTCAATCCCACCATGTATGTAACCGATGAAGATATTAAAAAGTATTGGTCCCAGTAGAGAACCTTGAGGGACACTACTTGTTCCTGGTCTCTGCTTGAAAACTGAGCCATTGACTGCAACATATTGCAGAAGGCCATCCAGCCAGTATCTTACTCTTCTAGCAGTCCATCCATCAAACCCACATTTCTCCTATTTATAGGTATGCATGTTCCATGGGAACATATCAAAAACTCTACAGAAGTCCAGGTAAATGACATCCACAGCTGTCCCCTTGTCCACTGACACAGTCACTTCCTTGTAGAAGACCACTTGATTAATAAGGCACAATTTGACCTTGGTGAAACCATGTCTCTAATCAGCTACTTGTCTTTAAACATATCTTCCATGGGGATCTGTTCCATGATCCTACTGGGCATGGAGGTAAGAATGACTGGTCAGTAGTTCTAAGGGTTCTCCTTTTTTAGCTCTTTTTAAAAATGAATGTAATTTTTCTCTGTTTCCAGTCATGGGGGACTTCACCTGATTGCCAGGAGTATTCTAATATGATAAGGAGCTTGGCAACTATGTCATCAGGACTCTAGGATGCATCTCATCAGGTCCCATGGACTTATGTTTTCCTCAGGTGGTCTTGAATCTCATCCCACTTACGATGGGAGGGAATTAATCCCCCAAATCCCTGCCTTGACATTCAAGGGTTTCAGAGGTGTGGGAAGAGAGATTATCATTGAACAGTGCAGTAAAATATTTTTGAGTACCTTGTCCTTCTCCATGTCAGGTATTATTATATTATCTGTATTATTTAGCAGTGGGATACATTTACCTAAGCTGCATAAACCAATAAGTGATGGAATGACCTTAAATCAAATACACTAAGAAAGAGAACACCATAAATGATATTCAATAAAATTTACAATTTTTTAACTGGTAAATTGCTTTTCTTAAACTAGACAATACAGACAGCTATGTCTCTAAGCTTACAACTAAATGAAGAGTAAAATTATACATAATGAATTGATTACATTGTACATTGTAAGTCACAGAAAATGAGAGGTTTAAAGTGTAGCTGGTTGAACAACTCTGAGATCATATCACTTTGCATAATTTTAAAAATTGAAGTAATAAAGCTTCTTAGGCTACCTGACAATAATAGTTTTGAGGAAATTTAATGCACTGGTGTGAGACAGTGACAATTATGGAAAAAAAAAGTGTAAAATTAGCATAGGTAAACCTGTGGAAAGGCAAGCCGCTTTCCACAGATCAAACATGCATTTAACAAAGACATTTTTAAAACTATTCATCTGTGGTTATTTCTGTTCAGAACTATATAAAAGCAAAAAATGAGGTGTTAAATTGGAATAAATATCGAACAATGTCATAATATATTAAAACCAGAATTGGTATAACAACTTTCTGTAGTATCATATTGCAGGTTTTGGGATGCAGGGCCTGTAGCACCAAGACATGACATAAGTGGTAAACCAACAAGTAAACAAAAAAACTACGTAAGTACCTTAGATCCTTATGATGCCAAAACCCAGAAGAAAAACAGAAAATGTTCCCGTAGACATTGTGTTTATGTTTATTGTTGCCATAAATTTTTAATGTCTCTGGATTAACTCTTTCTGTGCTAAATTCCTTAGATCAATCATTTCCTAGGAACTATCAAAAGCTTTACTTTATACAATTGTTCACAACAGCTATGATTAAAAAAAATAAACCTCAGAAGACATGAAAAAAAAAGAATCACCAGAACAGGTCAGACCAAAGTTCTCTCTAATACAGAAACCTATCCCTAGTACCACAACTAGAGGAAGTGTACATGAAACAGGAGATTCGTGGAGAAATCCTGGTATGATGTTACATCTTTCAGCAGTTATACCTCCTTTACTATGGGTTACATTCCAATCATATTTACTAGCCATGAGGATTTACTGTTCATAAACTTAACCAAATATAACCTATTCAGCACCTTTGCCTCCATGATGTCCTATGACAATGAGCTGCAATACACATTTCAGAGATATATGAAAATTACTTCCTTTATTAATTTTCAGCCTTCTGCCTGAATACTTCTTTCAATAAAAGAAGCAGAAAAACACAATGAAACTGAAAATAATTGTTTCTTATACCCTCCTTGTCTTCTGGAGCAGAAATAACCCTTCAGCTGCTAGAATAACAGCAGATGTGCAATAGATTTTTTCCATCATGCTGCTGTTACCGGGGGACTATCACCTCCCAGATTAGTAACAATATACCACAACACAACATGGAAACTTTAAAAACAAATGCTAAAAAACCCCAATTTCTCTATCGTAAACATTTCAAGACACATAATGAGTTTTTACAGGACTTTTCTACTTCCAGTATTGGGACTGCTTTCCAGCTAGAGTGAATGCTGAGTTCATAAGCATGAAAAAGCATAGTGCAGGACACTTCTAGTACAGTGTCCTCACCCAGCTCAGGTGCAGCACTTGATTCCAGACCAGATCTCCTCTGTTATCCCAACCCCTGTGCTGTTACAGAGAGAGGATGGGCAGCTGGGTGAGGAAGTGCAGTGGCTTTCATTTTGTGAGCAAATGGGGCAAGAGGGAGAGCAAAACTATTTCTAATTGACACCTGTATGTGGAATTGGGTCTTACAGGTGAAAGGCTAGTGTGGTAATTCTCTGTTGCAGTCCATCTCCAGCTACTTTTATTTCTGGACCTAGATGGATAATGACAGGACCATGGGAAGGAAAAAATGGTAAGGTCTGAGCCATAATATAGACATGGGAAGATAATCATCTTTCAACTAATGAAAAAGTGCAAGCAGAAAAACAAGGCAAGAAAAAAATAGTCATTTTATCCAGTAGTCACATGATGACATGCACTGTTCCGAATCCAAACTACTTCATCAGAGCACAAAAAAAATCCTGTCAAAATCAGAAGGACAAAAGAAGCAAAAATATCACCCATTCACCTATACTAAAAGGTGACAAGACTTACTTGAAATAGACACCATAAAAAATATATATATGCTCTCTTATGTGAGTAACAAAACCCAAACTGGGTTGACACTGACCCTGCTAGTCACAAAGTTTATTGTTTCTACAACAGATACTTCTTAACAGACAGTTTATTCTATAGAAGATTAAGTTAGGTTGTCAAGTGGCATTCCTTTTGATGATATTATACAATGGAGTAGAAAAACAGTGTAAAAAAAATAACAGCATATTTTAAAAAGTCTCTGAAAGCAACATTTTCCTTGCAGCAGACAGAAAACAACTTTCATGTCTCAGATGAAGCATTCTGGAAAGAGAGCCTGCACATGGAATAGACTGCCCATGGAAGTGGTGGAATAACCTCTCCTGGAAGTGTTCAAAAGGCTTGTGGATGTGGCACATTGGGTCACAGTTAAGCGGTGAACATGGAGGAGCTGGGTTAGCAGTTAGACTTGACTTTATATGGTGACTCATAAAGAAAATAAATTAATTTCTATGAAATAAACTTCAGAACTTCGTTTACTATAGTTGCAACAGTGATTTTGTATGCTAGTGCAACAGCTATCTAAATCAGTTTATGATCTACTAAACACTGACCATAGCTTTTGTTCAGTTTGTTATCCATGTCCAGACAAAATTTTGTCAAAGCACAGCATACACTCTACTAGCAGAAAGCCAAACATTTTACAGGAAAGGAGGGATTGCTAGGATTTGGAAGGAAATCTGTGAGCTGACAAAAATTATGTCATACTTTGTTGCCTTACTGGAGTAACGCAGTTCTCAGGTGTTAGAACAGAAACAGGTCCAAGCTTCCCAACTGTATGGCCTGAAGAATTTCTAAAGGCTAAGCATATGTAGATCTAATCACAGGCTACCAACAGCTATCAACAGGGGTTAAATTATGATCCCTTCTGAAAGGTAGCTGTGAAATCTACCCTTTTACAACGGAATTCGGCATGGGAACAGAGGAAGAGTTAGACCAGGAGGCTGTGTCATCCCACAGCTGCTGTACAGCACCTGGCCTGTAACAGTACGTCCTGCCTTCCCTGTCATTTATCAATGAGCAGCTAAACCATTTATCAAATTTGCACAACACAGAGGAGCACAACAATGGCCAATAGCAGATCCATTCAGACCAGGGTCTCTCACGGTGGCTAGAAGCTAAGGGAAAGGGGCTGAAAGGCAGTGAGGTACTGCACTTTCTGGTACTGCTAGAGACCCTTCTAGCTGCCACATGTACTCAGGAGGCATTTTTATCCACATCTTCCTGTACATTTTAAAGCCATTAAATACATTCGCAAGCCATTTATAACTTCTCCCCTGCATGAGAACCTGAGTTCTAAAGTTAATCATGTGAGAAAAAGTGAGGGGTTTTGTCTGTTTTGAACCTGATGCCTCCAAATGTCAACAAGAATAGCTGTCCTCTCTTATTCAGCTTGGCTCCTCTGGGATAAGCCTTCACATGCCACACAATCCCATGAAGCCTACACATTCATTGTGCACTCTGCTGACTACCCCAGGGGAGATGTTCTACCTTTTCACCCACTTGTTATCACATACTGACCAGGTCTTGTTGGTTTTATTGTGGTTGGTTTCGTTTGGGTGGGTTTTAATTTGTTGTGGAATTTTTGGGTTTTTTGTGGTTGGTTGGTAGGGTGGTTTGGGGTTTTGTTTGTTTGTTTCTTTGTTTTGGAGGTTCTTTTTTTTGGCTGGTTTGGGTTTTGGTTTTGTTTTCTTTTGGTTTGTGGTTTTGGGGTTTTTTGGGGTTTTTTTTTAGGTTTTGTTTTGGTTGGGGTTTTTTGGTGCTTTATTTAGGGATTTTCTGGCGCTTTATTTAGGGATTTTTTGGCAGTGATGGAGGGCCAGGGAGTGTTGAGCAAACCTACGAATATCAGAAAATTCTCTCCTGGTAGAGATGAAAAACTGGAATTTCATTCCAGATGTACAGTAGGCATTGCTGCAAACATCTCTTGGTGGAGTTATAATGTGATCTGAATTTGTTATCATTTCATATACATCTTTTTGTTGCTGTACATTTCTGTCTAGAAAAGAAATATTGAGGTCAAGAGTGTCTTGGATCCCCTCAACATTCTTTCCATGTCTCTCTTGTGGCCACAAGATTGCACTTTCCCTATCCATCTGGTTCAATTAAGTCATGTTAAGATCTAGTTTTAGTATTTAGAGTGTATGTATAAATAATTATTAAACAGTTCTAAAAAAATTTTTTTTATTAACCAGTTATAGAAATTCTTTGTGGCAGAGAAATTCTTCAGAAATGCTTGATCTTCCATTGCTAACAAAATATTAATAACATATTCACTAAGCACTGAAACACATTTTAGCTTACTAAATTTCTATAAGTTTTTCCTATCTGTGCTCTCAACCATGGATAAGTTTGCACATATTCTTAGGTGGTCCTATTTGCATACACTGTTTCTGGGGAAGGGTTAATTGCTGCTCATTTTTAATCAGAATGGAATATCCTTATTGTTATATTGAATGACAAAAATAATTTAAGACAGTGTACTGAGAAGGATAATTTTTGTTCTGGATGAAATATATAACTCAATTTATAAACCAAAACATGAAAAATATGAGTTAAATTCTAGACGCAATATTCCCAGAATCAGCCAACATTCCCAGATTCAGCCAACCTCCTTCACAGCTTAACCAACCAAAAGAAAACAGAAAAACATCTATATTCATATGCAACATTTAAAAGACTATGAGTAGTGTATGCCTCATAGTAATGCTAATGAATATATCTCTAAATTGGTTCACTTGGTTTCTGCATTAAAAAAAAGAGAAAAAACAAATCAGCATGTCTGTTTGCAGAAATTAGACTTTTACAAAACAATCAGATTCTTAGCTAGTCCTATGCCTGTTGGCATTCAGTTATTTGAATACATGCATTTTGTTATTTGGTGCAGAAATGTTCACAATCTACCACTCCCAGTGATACTGAAAAGTAATATTCTCAGCTCCCTATAAGCAATAGAGGAAACAGTCTTCTGCTTTAACTCTTTATTTCATAAATTATATTTCTGTACTACTGTAATATGACTTATTTCACAAATACTAACTTATGAATTATTAAGGAATTATAATACTGTTTTTGTTTTGAAACAGCCCAGCTGCACAGGTAAGAGTCAAGAAATCCACAATGTTTTCCAGAGTATTAGAAGTTCTTTCCTAATCTCTTTATAAAACATTTCTTGTTTTATATCACCTTTTCTGAAATCACTGTGATATCAAATCTTTCCAGTAAAGCTTCTTCTCAGAGTGACTTTTTGCCCAAACAGATAGAATTAAAAGATAATAGAAAGAAAATGGAACAATAAACAATAGAAATAGAGCATTTGATCATAAGAGGAGACTGAGCCAGTAAATAGAAATTCACTACATTATGTTATCAATAAATATGCAGGCACTTATTTTTGCTGGGCAGTGCTAAAGAGGTAAGTTTCAGAATATTGACCAACAAAAGATTTAACTTGAAAACAGGGTTTTCAGGCAATAAACAAGAAGAACCAGTTGGTTTTTTTTTTATAACACAATATATTAACAATCAAAATCTAACTACAAATGTAAGAGATTAATCTCAGTGTGCAAGGCTGCACATTGTCTACGACACTTTGAATCTACTACCTTATCTGTATCTGAGAAAGTGAGTTTCCCCAGGGAAAGTATTTTTTACCAGTTAGGAAGATTTCAACAAATAGGGGTTGCAATGCAAAGATGGGAAGTTTGTACTTAAACTACTGGGATCACATCTGTGGTCCATCCTGAAAGGGATGCAGCATCCAGGAGACCCCTGAAGAGGGAAGGCAGTGGAGTGCTCATCTACTCCAGAGGTTGTGGCACCTCTGGAGGTCACAGAGTAGCAGACACAGGTCAGCAGCAGGCTGTTCTCTAATCACATTGCCACAGGCCATTTTAACCAATATTTTCCTTTCTACCTGTTTGTATCTATGCACAGGCCAAATATATCTTATGAGTCATGAAGTGCACATATTTTTAGGCACGTACCTTGGGGTGTAAAGGAGAGCTGAGGGAATAGCAATAACAGTAAAACCTGCAGCAACAAGTATGTGTTAGTCTGACACTAATGGGTACAGTATGGATTTTGTGTCATTTTGCCAGAATGGAGCAGGAGTGTCAAGGCAAATTCAATTTGCTGCTATACTCTTGCAAGAATATCTGCATAACAAAAAGGTCAAGTGGCCCAAAAGAATATCTTTTAAGGTATTACAGCCAAATGGCTGTGCACAGTCTACCTAGCAAAACTCACTATATCCTATCCAGCCTACCCCTGCATTAAATAAAATGGACTATATTTTGCTGCTCTGATCTTTTCAGTTACTCCTTTTTTTTTTTTTATTAGAAAATTAGAAGTGAAAATGGATCTAGAAGAGATGATTTGTGACAGCCATGGCAGATTGTGCATCTGACAAGTGTAAGCTCTAAGAATAAAAGAGGTTTTGATAATTTTATTCTAAGTGACATTCGATGGGATTTAGGCTTCTACATTACTCAGACACTTTTGAAATTTTTCCCCATAAAAGGGAAAAAAACAGAATCCATTCATCAGATGAGAATATTTCAATCCTAGCTCCAAGCTGCAACAGTTGTCTCAGGGAGGCAGCTTCAAGATGTAACAGTGGTTCACACCAGAAATGACACAGCAAAAAAGCCTGCCAAGCTGAGGCAAAACCTGCCCTGCTTCTGCCACTCAGATAAAGACACTCATCCAGACTATGAGATGTTTGGGGTCTTTAGTTTTGATGGCTGATTCACCCTCCTACTGAATGCTGAGGAAGCATGGATGAGAACCATACTCTTTCCTTTTTAGACCTGAGAGTTGGGATTAAACAAATAAATGAGGAGGAAGAAACAATAAAATCACAAAGACATGAAAATTAGTGAAAAAAAATTAATGTGCTGGCATTACTGCATGGGTGAATGTTATGTTGTCACGTGGTTAATTTGTTTTAAAAATACCTAAATAAATTACAATCCACTCTGACCTTTCTTCCAGTATTAAAAACATGTCAGAAAAACCCAAGATGTTTATTTCCTGCTAGCAACTTCCAGAATAAAAGCGCTGTAGAGAAAAGTCAAGCAGCGCAATCACATATAGATAAAATGCATAAACGACAAAAACATTTCTGCTACCCATAAAAATCTTAATCTCCTCAGGTCCCTTTGGACCTGTTTTTTGTCGCTCTTTGCCTTATAGAGCTACTTACACAAATACAGAGCAGTTATAAGGTTAGGGCAAAGACAAATTAAGTCTCTTTAACCAGAAAGGAAAGTCTGTGCAGGTGGAAAAGTGGTTGATATTCTCAAACTAAGGTGTTTAGCCACACAGTTCCCATTGAAATTAATTAGAAGTGAGCAGATTACTCTGCCACCTTGCTTAAGGCAGCCTCAAGCACATAGTATTAATGGGTAAAGGGATGGGAGGAGGAGAAGAAAGTGAAAGCCCCACAAACTTTTTAAAGAGAAACAGCCTAAGCTGAATGTGTGTTTCAGTTGTAAGTGACGAATAAGTTGGATGTTCTGTGTAATTTAATGCATATCAATACACAAAGCTAATTAAGAATACTCAAGCCTCTTGGGTTACTTTATAAGCATGAATTATTTCATAAATGTACCCTGTAGCGCAAGGTGTATGCAGGCACACAAGGGGGAAAAAATAAAGGAAGGCAATAAACAGCAGAAAAACTTCAAATTGAAATGTAAGGCCGTAACATCCCCTAATTTTTTTCTCAGAGATTGGTATGAAGCCAAGTATTAAATATCAGCTTTATTACTTGCGCTATAGGTTAGATACAGATATTCAATGGTAGTCCCTTTCCTTGGAAAATCAATGCCAGTCATATTGAAAATATTTGCAGTTGAAAGCTATGAAGATCAGGTTCCTGAAAAATTCTTTACCCATTAGTTGGCCAGCTAAAAGGCTGCCTTTTGGTAATTTTCCTTTTCCATTGGGATATACTGGTATATCTTTATATCTAATAGATTTAGCTATAAATCTTCAAAAAGAACCTATTTCCCAAAAAGAGTATCATTGTCACTGGATCATCTCTGGAAGCATCACCTTAGACATGACTTTCTATTGATAGTGATGACTTCTTTCCAACAGCCATCTCAGGTAAGGAGCAAACTGATGGATGTTGCACACATTTTCCCTGTTATTTTGAAACTCATGCATAAACTTTTAAGTCCCAAGCCTTTCAATTACTCCAGTTTGCTTTGAAATACATAATGTTGAATGGCCAATCAGAAGTCAGGTAAAACTTTCATTTCTGTTTTGTGGAAAGAAAAAGCAACAAATTGTAGTACTATTATATTTTTTACTAAACATATCTTTTTTAACTAGCGGTTCACAGCAATGAAAATGAATATTTTTATTCCCTTTAAAATTTATAAATGCATCTAACTAAAGGAGGAGAGACCTTATCAAGCTGTACAGTGTAACAGTGTATTAGCATGTTGGCCTCAAATTTTCTTCTTCCCTTCTTGTTTCCCTTCTTTCCTTGAATGTTGGCATTATTTTCTGAAATTCAGTGCCCACAAAAATTTATTGAAATAAGTTTAAGGCTTTCTATGTCAAGCTCCATGATAACGTGTTTTATTTTCATTGGTAGAAGCAGGAGGCACTTCAGAGGCTCCTTCAGAACCAAGACATTGTCTTGATCTATGCGTCCATGCTATTGTTTTTATTCACCTTTCACCTCCCACTGTATCAATCTTAAATAATCAGAGCATCACTAAGGATGACTACATAACCAAAAAATAAACAAATTGACTTTAAGGAGCCAGATGTTCAGTCTACCATGGTGCGTTCTGACAACGCAAACACAGAATGGCTTCATCCAGGCCTCTAAGTAACACAGAGCTCCTTATCACCATCAGTCCACGGGGACACACTTCCACAGATCAGACCTATATTCTTGGCTTTGTGCATCACCATAGCTGGCTATGCTAATGAATTCCAAAATAATGTACAAGAAAAATGAGCAGAAAGGAAAAGAAGTTAGTCCTTTCCAACTTTCTATTCTAAATGTCCCAATTTGTTGGGTCACGGCAACAGCCTGTCCCAACCTGCATATGCAGAGAGAGGAAAAGTTCAAGCATACCCAGCACAAGATTAAGACACAAACGAGACCAAATGTTGGCAACCAAAATGGTAATTCATTCTTATTTACTATTGAGAAAGAGAGCAAGGAGGAAATATAAGAAAGTAGAGAAAATAAAAGGATTACAGAAAGCAAATGACAGTCATTACCACGGGTTTAGGGCTGTCCCACGGACCCTTTCTGCCTGGTCTGTTGGTGGGGAGAACTCTGTAAGACCTGCTGTGCACTCAGTTGTAGACTGGCCAAGTGGAGCTTTAGGGCATCAATGATCATGGCCCTTTATCTTCAGCTGCATATTTTATCATATCTGGGCAATGCTGAAACGAGTCGCTCTTTAACACTTCTCTACACAGCCTTCTTGAGAATAAGGGGCATGGATCAACTGGTGAAAAGTCATTTTCACTTTGTATCATTTCACTGTGTTTTTGCTATAAACAAAATTTGTTGCGTGTGTTCTGTATTGTGACCGAAATCTACTAAGGTCTCTCTACTGCAAAAAGTTTTCTGAGAAGTCCAAAACCAAGGGCAATTGTTACAACACAAACATTTTTATAAATAAATCTAAAGGTAAGGAAAGCAAACTTAACAGATGGGATTTTACTGCCAGTTCAAAACTGGGAGTTGAAATATAGCTTGATGTTATTCATGATTATTTTCAAAGTTTATTTAAAAGAAAAAAGAAATCGTACATGTTTAACAATGGGGTTATTTACATGCTGTGCTAGGTGCATTAAAGCACAAATAAAAGATGCCCTCTCTGCCAGAAAGAATTCATGATCTAATTTTATGTCTCCCAGATGAAAACTATTAGGTGAAACAGGGCAAGAAGAAAAGACTTTACAACACCAAACTTACGCAATGTATTGCAATCATTCATATTTCCTCTTATTTCACTTATATATTATTTGGTTGTCTTGACAGGATACTTTTCTTACTTACTGTTTGATGCAGTCGTGTGGCAAAGAAAAATTGACTCATAGAACTTGGATTGGAAGGGATTTGTGTCTTCTGAAAAAGGGAGGCTTTGTCTTAGAGAACTATGGAATAGTTTGGTGGGGGGCAGTGTGGGGAGGGGGGAGAGACACACAACTCCCAAAGAAACTTCAAAGGAACCAAAGAATAACTGGAAAAATTAAGTGAACCTAGAAATAGAAGTTAACCAAGGGCATCTGATAGGTAGGTCCAGGCAAAACTGTGCAGGGACTTTTAAAAAGTACACTTAATAGCCAGAAGAATAACTAGAAGATGTCATTATATGGAAAGGTCACTAAAAGGATAGACTTGATGAAGTGGAAGAAAGTGTGGAGAACATAAATAAGGGGGGTGAGTATCCTGTGGAGAAAATTACTGTACCCAAATAATGTTTTGATCACAATGGCAGTGGTAGGTGGATTTACAAAAGGACTCACCAAGTAAAAAGCAGAAACATTTCGACTCTGAGACTGACAAAAATCCATAGGGAATTGTCATTGATGTCATCCTCAGGAATAAAAAGGCCTTGGTAATTTTATCTATGTGGATACTCATTTTTAGCACACTAAATTTGATCTTGAGCCTGTTTGTGAATACAAAAAAGAAAGAGAGGAATGGAAACAGGAAATAGCAGGACCCTCTAGGTAGCTGTTACACAGAGAGGCTGTATGAATTTGCCACTTTCTGGAATGTTTATATATTCCGAACATGCAGAGCAGACTGCTCCGGTTTCCGCACTTAATGAGCTTGCTTTTCGACCTCCGTATGACCTTGCTTAAGTACTTTTTTCTTAAAAAAAAGGAAGTCAGGGTTCTTACTTCTAGTAAGTTTAGTGGAAAAGAATAATGTAATTTCTTGGCTTATAAGAATTCAGAGCTATATGGTTATTTGCAACTCTTTGTCATAGGCTTACTGTTTTACCTTTGGGCAACACAGAGTTTCCCTTTGTCTCTGAAGCCCTGTTTTTTTAAAGGGAACAGATCCTCTAGTGAAGTTGTTGGTGAAACAAAATCCACTAGATACCTTGAAACACCAGCATTTAAAATGCATCAAAAGTGCTTAACTGTGGTACAAATATAAATTTTACTTGACAACAAAGGGATAAGAGCAGGGTGTGTAGAGGAGTAGAGATTAAAAGAATGTGCTCGGCTAAAGACAAAAAGAAAAATTTGCTAATTCATGTGTACATTTTACAATTTGCATTGACATTTATATTTTCTCAACCTCTCATGTATTAAAATCTCTTGCTTGTCCTATAATCAAAGCATTCCTTCGTCTCCATAGGTTTTCTTGGCCTTTCTTCTGCTTCCCATGTGTATGTCAACTGCTAGCAAAAACATCACAGGCTCTAGAAAGCTTCCAGACTCTTTTCCCATCTCACAGTACAGTTTGCTGAAAAATAACAGAAAATAATTTAAAAACAGCAGAAACAACATCAAAAGAAGAGTAATGAAAGTAAGTACACAGAGGAAGCAGGGGTACACTGGTGGCTGGACAAAAGTACTAGGTCCAGTTCTGGGGTTCCCAGTACGGGAAAGAAATGTTCATTTTGAACAGAGTCCAACAAATGTCCACTGAGATGAGAAAGGAAATGGAGCATTTCTGCTGTGAGTTAAGGTTGAGAAAATTGTGACTGCTAGAAGGTTCAGGGGAATTTTACCCATGGGTACTAATACCTGAACAGAGGATGTGATGCAGATGTAGCCAGGCTCTGTTCAGTGGCGCCCAGTGACAAGCCCAGAGGCCATGGGCAAATACTGAAACACATAAGGCTCCAGATGGCTATCAAGATACACTTTCTCACTGTGAGAGTGACCAAAAACCATCACAGGTTTCTTGGAGAGCTTGTGAAATCTCTACTCGTGGAAAGATTCAAAAGCCACCTGAACATGGTCCTGAGCAATAATGTCTACATGGCTTCCTTGAGCAGGGGACTTTTTTCCAGATGACCTCAAGTGGTGCCAATCAACCTCAGCCACTCTGGGATTCTTTGATTGAGGAAATAAAGAGGAAATTTGGATGTCAAATGAAACTAAAAAAGTGCTAATAGAACTCCTCCACAGAAGGTGTACAGTTTGTAAAGTCCATAGATTTTGTGTACAGAGGCAAAGCAAATGTTTGGACTGAGGTTAGGAGACCTCAAAAGGGTCAGATATTGAAATCTTATATCACTCTATCAGTGCTTCAACAAAAAAAAAAAAAAAAAAAAAAAAAAAAAAAAAAAAAAAAAAAAAAAAAATACAAAGAAGATAAAAGATGTAGTTATCAGACTAGCAAATATTGTCATGCAGTTAAAATTAGTAGGGTATCAAATGAAGTGGAAAATGACTGTAGTTAAGTGTTATTACTGCTCATAGCAAACAGGATTTAAAATTAATAAATATGAATATATAACTCTGCTGTACATTGTGCAATAATAAGTAATGCTGATGTTACACATGCATCAAATGTCAGATCATGGTGTGACAATTCTTAGCAATGCAGAGTAATGTGCAGAAGCCCAGAAGACCTCCACTGAAGAAGTCGCCTGATGTGAAATCACCCAAATGATCCCATCCAAACTGTTTATTCTAAAAGGTATTGTGAAATCTGAACTTGCAGAAAGAAAAAGGATCAAAAGATTAGCTACACAATAGAACTTATTCTTCTTCGTCTCCTCCTCTTATAGAAAGAGAAGAAGAAATGCTTTGTGACTCTCATAGAACTGCTTCCCTATGTTTTCAGTATGAAGAAGCCAAGTCTTGTCCATTCACTGCTATTCCAGGGTGGTAAGGGAGCTTCTTAGAGTGGGGCACATCCACAATATCAGGAAGAGAAATACTGTCTATTTTCAACATGTGAAGTAAGACCTCCAGTACCACATAACATGTAAACTCTTTATCTATTTTCCTTACCTGGTGCCATCATTTGGCCCCAATCCTGCAAGCAGCAGGAAGCTTCATGGTCTTAATTAGACCTTAATACATTACTACATTATACATTAATACAATATTAGCCTCAATTTTTGTGAATCTAAAAACAGGAGAGGCACCCACTTTGGAGCTTTGAACTTGTCCATATAATTTAGTCCCTTCCAAAATTTCATTTTCAAAAAGTGAAAAAAATTAACACATAAAATATTATACACGGATGTCTCGGTTTTTAATCCATCTAGAGCAGTCCAATCTAATATCCAAGATCACTAGACTGAAGCTTCTATGTGACATGTGCTATAACTAAATATATGTACTAGTTTGCTTCTATTTGTGTTGCAAGGCAATTGAATTTAGAAATGATTTTCATCTGCGTACTTACATAATTTGACAACCTTGCCCATTCTCAACTAGCTTATTTTTAACTTGCTGCAGCGACTCAGAAATGGTAAATAATTACTACTTATACTGCATTAGTGCGCAGGGTCTACTGCATTCAACTTTGCAAATAAGACTGAGTCACCATTGGACACTCCATACTGTGAGTTCTTTGCTCCAAAAAAGTTTAAACATGAAAGGATGAACAGAAATGAAACAGCCGCACTAAGCAGTGACTCGCCTCATTCATCATATTCATGTCATCTCTGTTATGCTCATAATGCCTCTCAAGTGGTGAACATTTTTTTCCCCTTAACTTTTGCATTAAACTTTCCTCAGCTCATTTTGTGCAATTTCTTTTTAACTTTTCAAAATATCATTTGACAAATTTTGAGGATCTAAACGTTTTTCCAACAGACACGTTTGTTAAATTAATTTCTAATTCAAAATGTCATGCTTTTGCACTTCATGCATTCAAAATGTCATATACAAGTGTCGTGGCAGCAGACTATGGAAATCTTGGCTTGTGGAGGGAAGATGGGAAGGAATATAGTAACAGATGCTCACACATATTTATAGACTATTGTACATAGAGACAGACACACAGCAGGTAAGGCTAGGACAGAAAGGGATGCAGTTCTTCTCTGGAGTGAAGATCATTTAGAACTGCTGAAATACTGTTGGTTACAGTATGACTTTAAGCTTATTTGTCAGTATGGTTGGAAATTTCCAGTTCTAGACAGACAGCCAATATTCTGTAGCTTTCTAATACCAGGTCTGCTGTCTCCTAATGGCACAGCTGACCCTGCTGCAAAGTGTAGCCCACAGCACTGTGCTGTTAACAGCAGATCTGCTGATCTGCAGGGACTTGAGCAGAGGAGGCCAGGGAAGTAGCATGAAACAGCATCTACTACTTACGGAGCTCAAGGCCATTTATTTGGCTTGTTCCAGTTTCTCCACATAGCTCAGTGGTCCAAAACAGCCATAAAAATGACCTAATACTTATGCACTTGGCAATCCTGGCAGTATTCTCAGTATCCTTCTCTTCCTCCTCTCCATGCTCTTCCTCACCTCTCCAGACTGGAAGGCCAAACTTCTCACTAACAACAGGAGGAGCCTTTGGTTGTTGCTGGCAGGTGGCAAAGACCATGAAGCAGCTCTAAGACTGATCTGTAGTCTGCCAGCCTTTACCTGAAGTTGCTTCAGTAGCCAGCTTCTTCAGGTGCATCTCTAGAGTCTTCAGAGAGTGTGTAAACACTTTCCTAATGCTGCTTTTTAATTTAACCCGTCACAGGTGCCAGCAAGAAACTGCATTAAGTTTTTATCCCTGGGATTGTGTGAAGCAAATATATTCAGGTAGTGTGCAGACAGCCATGACCCATGGCCAAAGTGCAGGGAGTAGATTTATTCCATAGTCTCGCTGGCTGGAGGATTCCAAAAAACCAAGCAGAGGCACGTGCACTGTTAAGCTCGTTTTAGCAGGGGCAAAAAGGACCAGGCCAGAGCCCTGCATTACATATCCAAGAGCCTGGAGTATGCACAACTCTCCACCAGGCTGTGTTCTACAATCTCTGAACTCTCTTATCTTCCTTTCCCACCTACAACGAGGCCCCAGTCTGTGGAAAAGGCTGTTAAGTCTTTAACAACATCTTGTTATCTACCCTGAGAAAATTCCCTTTCTTTTTCAGCGGATGGAAAACAACTCAAACAAACACAAGTAGTGAATTTTATCACACTGAGCATTTTCTAACATCTCCCAGGTGCAGGGTTGGTCTTTAAAAGGAAACAATTCTAAAAACAATTTATTTTTCTCTCTCCTTGCCAATCATCAGTTTTTCAACCCTTTCCTACCCACAGGGAAAATTTTTAACAAAAAATGGTGTACGTATTAAAATGCCTAGGAAACTATTGTCTAAGTGGCTTCAATAATCTTCATTAAGATGTTTCCTTTTAAATATTCTCAGCCTGAAGGAGAATCATAAGGCTTTTAATTCTCACAATCTAACTGAGGACTTCAGAAGACTTATTCTAGGGACCAAAGTACCTGTAAACTTCTATTTTTGCATATTGGCAGAACATTGTTGCAAATTTTCTCTTTATAAACTGAGGTTTTTAAACCAAAAACAGAGTCAACAATCCAGAAACTGAGGTAGCTTCTCAGACCATTTCATCACAGCCTTGAGTGAAAATAGAATTTAGCACCCTTCCCCTTAAATACAACCTCATGGTGGCAGAGAACAATAATGCAGACAGACAAAAAGTGACAACCTTTCTCACCTTGGGGCACTGCAAGACTGTATTTCACAAGATACAAAAAGATGAGAGAAAAGGTCATTTTTCGCTGCCCTTTCTTTTTTTTAAATGTTTCTAGTCCTGAAATTCATCTGCAAAGCAAGAGTCTCACAAAAGAAAGAGGTCAAACACAAGAGGAAGGAAAAGGAAAACCTTCTTTTTTTACATGCTGCTCCTGTAATTTTCATTATATTAGAGTTTAGATGCTAACAAAACCACTACTTTGTAAAACAAATTGATGCTGAATCACTCAATACTAATGCTGTAGCAGCCACTAGTAAATAGCAGGGCCACGATAGCTGTGATTTCTCCATGACTGCTTATAGCAGTTCAAGGTATAGCTGGTGGTAAGAGTTTACAGAACAAGCCCAACACCAACAGCAAGCAGGAAAACAAACCACAAGGATCACATTTCTTTCTGAAACTTTTAAAATAGATGTCTAGCATCTATCTTTTCATTGTACATGTGTGCACTATAATTACAAATTTCTGTAACATCATGAGTCAAAACTGTATTATGACAGTCACATAAAAATAAATTGGTATAACTTTCCTGGACTCCAGGCCTTGTCTGGCTCTCATATACTCCCCATCAGTTGTGTGCCAGAACTTGTCCCAGCCACAAAATAAGGTACCTGTCTAAATTAAAACTGAAGAACTATATTGAAAGAAAAGCTCAAGAATATTATCTAAAAGCAAATGGTTGTTTAAGTCCATCTGTAATTAGGATGATTTATTATAAATATACGCTTTGTATACATGTACCTACATATGTATGCACACACCCTTGCACACATGCACACACACTCCTCATTTTTGTATGTGCCCATCTACATGCATTTAGCTGAAAATCTCACTATCCAATAGAAAGTAAAGAATAATCTAAGATAAAATTCAAGAGGAAGAACTGGACCTCCTGGGGTATTGAAGTGTAAAGGCTGAATAAAACTCTTAGGACAAACTGATATTCCAGCTGTCTTTGTGAGGCCACACACAGGACCTTTTTCCTGTCAGTTCACAAAGAGTATAAACCTGAAAATCCTTAGGATACTGCAAAGGTTCTCTAATTCTTGGTCTGGACTATCACATTTTGGAAGAGACTATTGATTATAGAAGCCAATTAGAGATGTAAGTTGCCAGCCCAAATGCAGAAAACAAATCACTGCTCCCATCACAGGCACAGAAACAAAAGGGCATGTTTGTGGTTTGAATGTGGCCCAATCTCCAGTGCAAAGGAATTGAGAATTCTGTGAGGTACCTGCCTTTACCATCAGATTTATTACCACTTATTTAAATTAATTTGCGAGTCTCCAGGTGTTTCAACATAAATAAGCATCTATACATAGGAAGGAAAACAAAGGATGAGAGAATAATCTCTTGTGTTTTCATACCAAATGCTTCAAGAGCAAAGGTATAGGAATAAATGTTCAAGGAAGAAAGGGGAGGGGGAGAAAACATGAAATCAAAAAGGAAGCATACCTTTGCAGTGAGATGTTTCTGAAGCTTATAGCTAAATCTGCTTCTTGTGGTTTACTGAACTCTGATCAATTTTTCTTGAAGGATTAGTGGCAGTTATCATTAAGGCTCAAGCATTTAACTGTGACTGCTGCAATAAATCTTATTAAAATAACTGAAACATACTTTTTTTGCATGTGGCAACCTGTCTCTGAATCACAACCATCTGTACAGAGTTATTGCCTGGTGCACACAGATGGCAGTAAAACAACTATAAAGCTATACCATTCTTTAATCATAACTTCTAACACAACTAAACAAAGTGAAATTTGAGTCAGACCATTAGCATTTGAAAGACTATATGATGACTGTAATTAACAAGTACACTTTAGAATCCCTTTATAGAATATTTTATTGGGTTCTGATTGAAAAAATAGTACCAACACTTGCACTGGGCAAGTGTTTCCGTCTTTGACAGCTCACTTAAAGAAATCATATGTTAACAATAGAATCTCAGTCTTAAAGTTTTTATACTGCACAGCTCCCTTACAGATTTAAAATGACAGTGCAAGGTAGTAGAATAATTTATTCCTTCTTGCTTAAGGCACAGAATCATGAATGCTTCAGGTCAGTAACTGCAGGGCTACACTAAACCCCTGTCACTCCAAATCAGTTACAAAGTGAGCATCTGTACTCTCTGCGTAGCCCTCAAGGAGGGAAAGAAAAAAACAACAAAAAACCAGAAAAAACCACCCCTGCACAATACATACAAATGCTGGACCTCTGAACATGAACGGCTCCTAAATGAAGCCAACAGACCGCTTCACAAATGTCTCTCTTCTGCATAATACCGTGATACCTGCTACATCCAGTACCATCTATCAGATAGAAGGCCCCTGAGTATTTCTCCTTCAGATCCCTGAACTCATACTGTAATTTTGGTTGGAGGAGATACAGGAATTTTTTACTAGTGGCTGTTAACCCATTCAAGATCTTAAAAATGCAATCACTGGACAGATTTTGAGCCCTGTAAGACTATTACAAAAATATGGTCTCCCACAGAGACATTAATATTTCTGCCATAATTTGTCTTTGCTTTACCTAATAAAGCTTACTTTATAAAATTCTTCATCTTTCATCTCCTGTTCACTTCCAAAGAATCTGTGGGCACGAAACATCTTTCAATTTTATTACCCCACTTTTACCTAAAATAACATGGAGAAGAACAGGGAATCACAAACAAATGTGTTTCCATGGCTTAAAAATTTACCATTTTTCATCTGACCTGCATCAACTAATAATGGGAAGCTTTTACTCATTGCAAAAGCAAAAGCAAAGGCAAATCTTGTATTTGAAATGAGCCAGAAGCCTGCACATGGTCAGTCGTGTAGCTCATGTGGGGAAAGGGAGCTTGTCAAACCATTGTGACTTGCTGCAAAACCATTAATATTTCAGAAAGCATTTTACAGCATCCTCTGGTTGGTTCATTGTGAAGAGAGCTCTCAGAGAAATCAAAAAGGAACTGAAGAAGGCAGCAGGTCCCCAGCTAAAGGCTTCTTGTACTATGTTGTGAGACTGTCAAAGCACCAGATGAAAATGAACAAATTTAGCTTTAAAGTACTTGAATAGGCTGTCTTGGTATTTCAAAAGGTAACTTGGCCTCTTAAAGTATAGATCAGCTACAGAAACATTTCACAGAACATACAAAAGAAGTTTCATTAGGAAATTATTCACCAAAATGCCTACAATATTTGTCTCTTACAAACACCTTGTTTTTGTACTGTATTAAACAGGCACATGTTTATCTCAGTCCTTTGTCAGTTCTGAGTACAAATAATAGGAGACAGATGTGGTGAATGTATATGTATCTTGTGAAGCATAATAGCAATCCCTTGATGGGCTTTGGGTAAGCATTTGCCCTCCCTGGGGCATATTTGAACTGTTTGTGATTCTTTGCTGCCAGCTACACAGCTTGCTACCTGTCAGGAACTGGAATTGGCAGAAAACAGCTGGTAGAAATCAATGGATGTGCCAGTTCTGGTTCATCCAGCAGAGATGCTATGGAACAGTGCCGCAATTCTGATTGGAATTAGGCAGCACAAACATGTTTTATTTGTTCATAGCTTCAGTGTCTTCTCAGTCAGGGAATATTCAGGTTCAAATGGTGTTAAGTGATTATTACATTTTAAAACCTGAAATTCACATAACAAGTAATAGAAGAAATCAGTTGTAAACTGGGAAAAAGCCAGTTGCTCTATAAGTTGCACCACAAATTCCACTGTGAGTCTGCGACAAGAAATGTCAGCACTGCTACTGGATGTGTCAGTCCTGGGAACACAAAAGAAGAGCTCAAGGAAACTGTAGACCTTTAAGGACAGCGGCCTTTGCATACAAGAACAATCTAATGTAATACTTTGTAAAAAGGTAGGAAAATAAGGTGATCGGTCTGCTTTGGCAGGTAACTCATGACAGAGCAAGGGTGGGAGTATGACACAGGGTCTGGCTACAAAAAAATTTGGAAGCATTGTCTGGGCATGGTATTAGGATGCAGTAGGGAAAGCCCCAGCTTAACTGCTTGCTTGCAAGGAATTTCAAAAGCAAAATGAAGAGTTTCTGCTTTACATCAACTATAAAAGGCTGAAGAATGAAAAAGGGGAGGCATTGTTGAAGAATGTGGGTGATTTCCAAGAGCAGACACAGATGAGGATGAGTTACCCCATACCTTGTTTGCCACAGTTATCCCCATCAACTTCTCCCAAGCTTCCATGCTTAGGGGCAAGATTCATGGAGAAAGACTAAGATCAGGGGATGAGCATCAAGACAGAGATTACTAGAGACGAATTTATCCATAGAAATCCACAGGTCTAGACAAAAACCATTCAAGAAAAAGTGGAAAGTGACTGATGTTCTTGCAAGGCCACGTTCCAGAATGGGAAACGGGCAACATCACAGCCATCTTCAAAAAAGGCCAGAGGTGGCTTTCTTTGAGTATGAGGTTGGACTAAAAACATCTTAAGAACCTTTCCAACCTGAATGATCCCATAAACCTTTACTAGAGTAAATAACTCATGGCAATGAATGTTAAAAATAAGGTCTAAAACACCTTGATAGATAGATAGATGGATAGATAGATAGATAGATAGATAGATAGATAGATAGATAGATAGATAGATAGATAGATGATAGATAGATGGATAGATAGATACCTGTTTAGATGCCAAATGCATGTACATTAACCCTCTCTGTCAGATTTTATCCCTACAAACTGATTTAGCACCACAGAGCTAGCTTTAAAAAGAGATGGAAGAATACCTGGAGATAAGGAGGAAATCAATTTTAAAATACTTCAGTTACATCATCCCCTATCAGATGTAAACACACTGCATAAGCCCTCTACTTATGTACTCTAGAGCTGAAAATGTCATTTTCACACAGGATACAATAAGAAAAACAACATCTGCATATTGAAGGAGGAAAGCAAAAAAACTACATAAAAAAATAGAAAGAGAAGATTGGATCAGATTGGAATTAAATGTGTTTTAATCTTTTTATCACAGCACTTATAGGTTTAACCAAACTCGGCCAGGTGAAGCAAAAACTAGAAAGGAGAAATTAGGTACAAAAAGAGGACCTAGAGACTTCACAACTCAGACTGGAAGCTAAGCATAAGGCCATGTTAATAATTTTTAAGTGTGAAATGAAGTGGCTGCGTTTCAAATCTAAACAGGGAGAGCTGACTTGATGCTAGTGTGGTGAGCTGACCCTGAGCAGACCCCAAGGCCTTCATCATTCCCCTTCTCAACAGGACAGGAGAGAGTTATTATAACAAAAGGCTCAAAGGTCAGGATAAAGACAAAGAGGAATCATTCACCAGTTGCCATCATGGGCAAAACAGACTCAACACTGGGAAATTAATTTAATGTATTACTAATCAAATAGAGCAGAATAATGAGAAATAAACACAAATCTTAAAACACTTTCCCCCCACCCCTCCCTTCTTCCTGGGCTCAACTTCACTCCTCAGTCTCTCCCTCCTCATCACTGAGTGATGCAGTGGAATAGAGAATGGGTGTTGTGGTCAGTCCATCACAAGTTTTCTCTGCTGTTCCCTCATCCTCAGGGGGAGGACTCCTCACTCTCTTCCACTGCTCTAGGATGGAGTCATTCCCATGGGAGAGCAGGGTGCAGTCCTCCACAAATTGTTCCAACATGAGTCCCTCCCACGCGGTACAGTCCTGAAGGAACAGATCTCTTCCATGGGGTGTCCAGTCTGTCAGGAACTGCTTTCTACAGCATGGGTCCCCTACAGTGTCACAAATCCTGCCAGCAGGCCTGCTCCAGTTGTTGTCGTATAATTTTTTCTGCCTCCTTAAATGCATTATCCCAGAGATGATACCACCATCGCTGAGGGGTTTGGTCTTGGCCTTGGTCAGCAGTGGCTCTGTCTTGGCGCTGGCTGGCATTGCCTCTATTAGATATGAGAGAAGTTTCCAACATCCTCTCACAGAAGCCATCCTGGTAGCTCCACAGCTACAAAACCTCGCCCTACAAACCCAGTACAGCTAGTTACACTAACTTTGGTTGAATGACACCAGTTTTTCATGGATGCACATGCACACAAACACATGTACATGCAGAAGGAAAATAAAATTATGAAGGATATAAACTTTTGTAAATGCAACATAGAAATGTGAAAACAGCAACTTACATTCTTATAGAACCTCCTTGTCTTCATTGTCAGCACTATGGTTCTAAGGAGTCAGCTGTGAGGGATTCCTCTATTGCCCATGCTAAACTTACAGGACCTATGCATTTTATCTCATCTATGAAGAATGCAGGTCAGATGCAATCTAACTCACCTGCACACAAATTCACATTAAGTATCAAGAACATCCACAGAGAACTCAGAATCTGCCAAGGTAAGTTTTTGTAGTGACCTTAACTTTAACAATAGCCAGTAGACATCTGGGAACTAGAGCATCTACTCACTTAAAATGGAGCCCTAAACTTGACTGATTTGGCAGTCATTAATCATTTATTAACTATATTTATTTCTAATATATTGTTTACAAATTTCTATAATTTTATTACATAAACTGGTACCTAATAATCAATAACATTATGGAAATAAAATAATTTGCTGCAGAGAACATATCACAAGTATTGTCTCCCAACCATATGTTCAGTAACTTTGTAAAGACCATTGAGAACTGATACCAGGTGAAAGAGAGATGTGGTCAATATGCCAATACGTATTTTATACCTCGCAGATGGAAAAACAAGTCTCTATTCTTTCATACGTGTTCTTTAATAAAACAAAGCTTTCAAAACCAACAGAGCTGTAAAGAGCTATTTTCAAGATACAGTTAAGAAACAACAAAACACAGTAGATAAACCTTATATAGGCAAAGGCAGGTTTTCTTATATAACTCTTCCCTGGTGGGAGACTTGAGATGAAATAAAGGTGGTACCATTGCCCAGTTGTCCCAGGTCTAAGAAGAAGAATGTGGGAGAGACTGGAATGCTGATGGCTCAAACAATCAGGGGCCAAGATGCCCACACGCACAGTAACCTCCCAGGTGCAGAGAGTGAGCACAGGTGCCTGCTTGGGCTACAAACTGGGTTTTGAGTAAGATAAGAACAGAAGCAAACCCTGAGAGGCAGAGTACTGTTTCTTTGTCCTTACTCAGGTGAACTCAGCTGTGATAACTCCCCTGTTATGGGGCCAAAATAGGCTGTAATTGACTCAACTGTGCTGATGTAGTAGTCAGCTGTAATGTATTAGAAGGTGTCAAAGATTCCTGAACTGTCTCATCATCCAGTGTTACATCATCCAGTGCAAAACTCTTCACTCCAGGGGTGGTACTGGGATGTTTCCATCTAGCCTGAGCATAATATAAACCTAATGGACTTTGTGTTTCACACACTTCTTCCATCACCCGCAATGAATCAAGAGCATCACTTCAGCCAATGGACATCTAAATTGCAAAATAAAGTCTTGTTGCAGGATCTATGGGCGGTGATATGTTTTTCCTCCTTCCTTTGTTTCTTTGTTCCTTCCTTCCTGTAATATATTTATGCTTCCATACTGCTATACTACTATAGATAATGGTAACCAAAATGGCTACATGCCTGCTTCCCATTGCAACCATATTGTTCTAAAATAAACCCTACATAAATACATTTACAAACACCCATCAGTTTTGTTGCATTCTAACCCACCCCAAGGGATCTGTTAACAAGAACCTGAGTTACTCTCACCTTCTGGGGCAGGTCATAACACCTGGTCTTCAGAGATCTCTGAAATATCCCATCATCCCAGCTGGATGATGAACCACAACATCTTCTAACCTGGCAAAATAATACCACAAAATAACAACTATGATGGTTTAAAGGAAAACAGGAATCTCCTTTTTAAAAGACTCTAAGGGACACCAGTAAGAATAACCTAATGAAAAGCAATGTTCTGTGATATAAAAGACGTAACAGAACTCACTACAAACCTCAAAATCTATGAAGATATAAAATACTTATATTTAGTTGAAATAAAACATTGATTCAGTACAGCAGAAGACCAAGGTTTTCTTTTAGGTTTTGGTAATGTGAATCACTGAAAATCCAGAAGTATTTGTGATCAGGCTGCTATTCCATGTTTCCATCTGAAATGTACTATATTTAATACTAAAGTGCCTCCCAGTCTCCATGCCAACGCTACTCTGCTTTTGCATCCTTTGATACTTGTTATTCTACCATGACCTCCACAGTCAGTCCAGCTTAATTATGTTTCTGTCCTTCTATGCCTTCTTTCATCAAGATACTTATCTCCTTCTGAAACTATGCATCATATCTTTTTCCCTTCCTCCATTAACACAACATTTGTCTGCAAATAATAGCTCCAATTAAAATGAAAAGCTCATACTACTCAAAAAAAAAAAAAAAAAAAAAAGGGTTTGCAGATATGTTTGATAGCTTCTAAGGTAACCATGCTAACTTAGAGGCCTTTCCTTTGTCTCCTCATCAACACATTACCCTCTGCAGCTACTATTTTATTTCAGGATGGTAGAACGGATTTGCAACAAAACCAATTTCTTTTTGTTTTGTGGACTACTAGTTGTGTAATTTGAAATCATGTGAAATCACAAGAGCTATGCTCATTTATTCTAACTGATAGTCTGGCCCTAAAATGCAGCATAGATGTCTTTTCTTTTTCAGACAAAGATGTATGACAAATCAAATCACATACTCCAGTATTTACTTCACCCAATGCAATGAAGAATATCTTTGCGGAGATCATAGCTTCTTCTGAAAGAATTCTTCATTCAGTGAAGAATTGGAAAGAAAAATACACACCAGGACCTTGCATTTTATGAGTTCAGGAATTAATTGATGGCAACAACTAGAACACAAAGCTCCGTAATCATGCAAGCTGAAGTTACCAGACTTTGGTTGGGGAAAAATATAAATTACTGGAGGTACTTAAGCCTGTAGAAAATATCCCTTGACTGGTTTATATATGGGGATTGTGTGCATCATTCTCTAGTAAATCTAACCATTGACTATTAGGTATGCAGAAAAAGGGTTTTCTTTCTATTAGCTCATGAAGTCAACAATGTGTGTCTGTAAAATGAACTGCTTGGCAACCCATCTGTGAACTCTCTACTAATAAATATATAATATAAGCTTTTCATGAACATTCTTATCTTGGAAACAGAAAGCTGGTTTTTACCATTTTAAGTTTTATGCTATTCTGTAGAAATCTTTCTAAAGTTAAAAAGAACTTCAGATGCTTTGTCTGCTGCTGAAATTCCAATATTCCAGGAATCATGTAATCTATTCTCTGCAAGAAACAAGTTCCTCTATAAAAGGAAATGTCTTCTTTCACATATCCTCTGCCCAGTCAGGCTGTTGTCAAAACAGTTTGAATGACAGAAATTTGAAGTTCTTGAAAAGTTTTCCCCCTTCCACATTTTTTTAATTCCTACTAAGTTCCCTTCCAACTCAGCATATTCTGTGAATTTACATTAACTTCTTGTTTCTAAATCTGACCCTTTCTAGGCTGGCATAGAGAGAGATTCAAAGGTTTGCAGCCTTTGCATAACTAGTGATGTCTCAGCACTGAAGATATTCGCATTTATTCTTGCCATGAGAATAATAATCATGGCTAAAATGGCAGCTCTAGTATTCATTACTGTCCAAGTGAACAATTCTTGTGTTGTCTTCTGCCAAGATAAAAAATTTTTGTAACAGCTACTGAATACTAGCAGCAGCAACATATGCAAGATCCCTAGTCACTTCAAGTACAGCCAGTCAGTCCTCCAATATGAAACTCCTTCACCAGGAGGTCAGAATAACTTCAAATACCTTTGGTAATACCTTCTTTACATTGTTATTTCTTCAAAGAGAGTAAAAAAAACCCATTATTTTCAGAAAACACTCAGAGGAAAATAAATTTGAGGTGTCTATCCTCTATATTTTTTAACTCTTAATCCCTCTAAGGTGTTATTACAAGCAGAAGGGATTCTGTTTCACATTTACCCATTCCTGAGTTTTCTTACTTTTTCTGTCAAGGTACCATAATGGGTGCCAAGAGTGTAGCCATCCGACCACACAACATTCACCTCCATGGCTCGTCATCTATTGTATCACACATTCAAAGCCATTAACCTGAAATGTGCAGAATTTACCCTCTTTAAACATTGAAATTATTAACCTATTCCACACTGCCTTTACATTAAGACAACTGCAGGGAGCAATAGCTTCCTTTTCCCTTCCCCTCCCCCTTCTTCCATCAACACTGTCACATGACTTGGAGGCTAAATGAGTTTAATGAAATTACTAAGCTTTAAAGGCATTACAATTTTTATTTGTATGCTGTGAAATATAACAAAGTTGCTTGACTAAAGGTTGATGAAGGATTAGTTGAATTTCTAAGTGAGAAGCAGACTACAGCTTCCAGCTTTCAGGACTCTTGGGGCAGATGCTCAGCTCAAAGCCAGCCAGTTCTGAAGACACTCTCCAAGCAGACTGGGTACCCTCACAAGGCTGTGCTTCTCCTGCTGTCAGTGGACTGGGAACAGCTGCTTCCATTCCTGGTCAGAAAGTCACCCCCTGTGCAAGAATGGCAGAAGTAATTATATATCTGAATAACAGACACTTTTTCCTCCAAACCTCTCCTAGTCACCAGCTGTAATTTCCCTTGTAGCTCTAAATAGCTTTAGCATATATCATAGAGCAAATGTGCTCCATCAGAGGTACGCAACAGGTCCCTGCAGCTCAAGGAAGTTGAAAAGGAGCTGAGAGTTCTTTGGATCCAATTCACTGAAGTCAGCAGTGCTATCAAAGCAGCCTGCGCACAGGTCCTTGAGCTACCTAAGGAAACTCCCCACCATTTCCCTGGGAAGCACAAGGAAATGCATGCATGCACTTCCAGAAGTCAATTCTTATACTGAAAACTGTTTTGTTTTATTGTTTCACCTTATTCTACTTGAATAGCCAGCCCAAAGGCATGACGAGGTACCATTTGTGTGTGATCACCTTGTTCAGAGATACCTTAAACTAATCAATTAAGCTCCTCTGAAAAAGGCAATGGGTTTTTTTCTCATTTGTTTGCTTGGCTTATTTTTTGTTCCAGAAAAGCCTGGTGAATTTTTAGGTGGGGCAGCAGAAAACAAATCACTATATTGCATCTCCAGAAGCACTCCTATATTTCTTTCAAGTATGAAGTAATGTACAAATACATGCAAAATCATTCTGGCTTTTGGTAATGAGCTGAGTTCTCCTGGAATTCTCTGGGTAAGTGCTATTAATTTCATTGTGAGAATATAAAAGACCAGTACAATTAATTATTTTGACATAATTAGAGGGGATGGAGGTTGGTATCTCCCTCGTTTTCCACTCTTAATGTTTTAGTTAACTCTTACTTGTACTCCATGATTTATTTTCAATTCTTGTTCTTTAATTAATTTAAATAAGGATGATTGTTTACTGTAAGAAGGCAAATTTTTTATGACATAACTTTTTGCAATTCCTTAAAATTCCTGTGCCACTTTGATTCAGAATCTCTTGAAGCTTAGGCTTGGAAAAGAGCAAAGTCTCAATCTGCAAAATTACTGCAGACCTTCATTGAGTAACATATCCCTAGAAGCAAAAATACATAAATGAGACAATTTGGGTCATTTTGTAAACCTTGGCCAGTAGAGATTATGAGATTCCAAACAAGGGTAATTAAACTAAAGTATTGACCATATTCTCCTCATCAATAAACCTAATTTTATACAGTATGTGTTGTATATGTTAAAGAATTTTGAAACCGTTAAGTAAGACAATGAAAAAGAGACAGTATTAGACTGTAGATTATTTAGCAAAACAATTCAGAAGACACCTATTAGTATTAATTTCACCCCCACAAATGGTGCAAGTTGGAGAATGGAAGTAAATATTCATTTTATTCACAAAGATATCTCGTCCTCCAGATGTTTTATAATACCTGGAGGACCAGATAACTGTATATAACTGTTTTATAAAAGTTTAAATCAGCTACACTGAAATCAGTCTTGTGGACTACCAAAGGGCTGAACCAAGAACAACACTTATTTCCATACATTTCACCTTCAGTCATGGGCTAAACTGTAACTTGAAAATGTTCTTGAAAATTTTAGGCATATTTCTGCATTAGGAAGAGTAGAATCAAGTACCCTTGGGATCAAGAATTCTTGGTGCCAAGTATGTCCTATATATCCATAGTTCCTTACCTGGCAGGAGGGAAAGGCAAGATCACAACACAAAAAATGTGGGCATGAAGTTCCCTGGTACTGGTGATGAGGGCAGAACACGCATGTTCTGCTAGTCTTCTCCACTGCAACTTACAAAAAGTCAGGAGAAGGCTACAAAAAAGGGAAGGCAGAATACCTCTGGCTTAAATCACAACTGAATCTTACTGTAAATCAGCATCACGGATTTGACATCATGGTCAGGAGAGGATGGAACACCCTTCCACACTGGAGCATGGAACTCTCACATTACTTCTGAGATGTTGCTTGTTTAGGTCCAGTATAAATAGATGATGTCTGCAGTACTTGTACCCTTGTAACTTCCATTTTGTGTTTTCCAGCATTCTGAGTAAAAGTACAGCTCAGAGGAAGAGGTTGATTTATTGTCTAACAACGTGCATGGGAAAAAGGTTTAGTTGCTCTAGCCAGGGAAAGATTTCTGTGATCAAAGGGTATGACTGGATTTTCATTGACAACTCTGTCTCCCATTCATATAATGCATTAATCATAGTGTACATAAAATTATCCCATTCCATCAGAAGATCTTATTCCTATCCAGATGGCAGAACTAATTCAGATTGCACAGCTTCAAGAAAGCAGATGGGAAGAGAGGCTCTTAAACCTCTGGAATTATCCCAAATATACTGTCACACCTGGCAAAAAAAAAAAAAAAGGCAAACAAAAAACCCCACCCAACAACAAAAAAAACCAACAACTCCCCAAAAAGTCAATCAACCAACCAACCAACCAAACAAACGACCAAAACCCCTAAAAGATTATCTGGCAATAACCACAGAGGGCTCAAGAGAAATTAATTTAGCCACAGAATGTAAAACTGTCCCAAAGTTTAAAGTAAAAAAAGTAAAAATATAAAGAGCATACTTCCCTGTGTTGAAAAAGTAGTCATGTTTTAATAAGTTTAAAATGTTCAGGAAATGAGAAAGAATAAGGTACTTAAGCTGGTTTAGAGGATTGTTTACTCACAGAGTACAAAGAACCTTACAAACACAGGCATTTAGTTCTAGGTTTTTTTCTTGATTTTCTAAACTCCTAATATACTATAATGCTGGGAAAGAATATTTTGGTTATTGTTAAATCTTAATAAAAGTCAGAATGTTCTGCCTGGCACTCTGCCACCCTGTTCATCTGGTCTAGTGGCCACCCGTTAGGCAGGCTGCTGCAGAAACCATGCCTCCAAGCTGTTTGCCCCCCAGCACTCCAGGAACATTGCACTAAAAAGGACCCCAAAATCCTTGGGTTTCTACCTGGCAGGCGATTAGAGATGACCCAAGAAGCCCCAGAAACAAACTCAGTATTTCACAATGAAATGTCACTCTGACCTTCTCTAAGTAAAATGTCAGAATTTTCATTACATGGAAAATTTCAAAATGTCATTTTTGTTGCAGTTCTGAATGGTACTACTTTTAATTTCCACAGGACAGGAATTATGGTGTCTGTTTAACTCTTGTCAGTACACATTCGCCTTTCTACAGGAATCTAGGCTTGATAACTTTTTGTCTAATGTTTTAAAGATTTTTTAAACGAGAGAGTGAGTCAGAAATAAAGTATGCAATTCCCAGTTTTATGCTTAAAAAGTAGTTCCACCCCTCACACTTTATTTTTGTTCAGAATAATTTTTCAAAACTTTCATAACATTGCCTGAGACCACCATAACTTTGTTAGCACAACTGTATGAGTTCCTGAGGAGGAAAATTCTAGTAGCAGTTCAAAATTATTCCAATCCAAAAATTTCAGGATACTAAAAAAAAGTAAAACAGCACCCATTTCATCTACTCATGATTAGAAAATGCATTGCATCCATGTCATCATTCCAGTGTGTAACCAAAACACTCTGCTCAAACTGTGTTAAAATTTGCCTGTTTAACTGAGTAAATTAACATAAAAATGATCATTTCTGAGATGCAAAGTCATTTAATTGGCAGATTCAAGGGGCAAAATTGAGCTGATGAGAAGGCATAGAAAGTGATTATTTGATCACTGGCCACATACATGCGATCTGCTTGATGCGTTCTTGTCTTGGGAGATACAGCATCTTAGACACCAGCCCTGGTATAAAAGACAAGGACAGCTGAGTGCCTGAAGAATATTAATTCTTGAAAAGACTGCCACATTATCATTTGTTGGCATATCTCCAGCAGAACTCAGCTATTTTAGCATTCACAGCTTCTCCAGTTAATATTCTTTGACATCCATCCTGAACAGATGTTATTACCGAGGTTATCTGTAGTTCTGTCTTCTCTACTGGAATGGGATACTTTGGAAGGATGAGCCTTTTTAGGCAGGAGGAACTCTCATTTTTGTTTTTTCAGGCCTTAATCAGTTTTATTCCTCATCATTTTCTTTCCAAATTACCTTTCTAGCTGCTGCTGGCTTACATTTTTCTTTAAAAATATAAAAGGATCATTATGAATATCACTTTGCCCCTTTTATTTTTCCATCTAAATATCCAGTCTTAAAAAATGCTATGATGCTTTGCTGGTTTTTTTCTATCCTTCTCTGTTTAAGCTACTTCCACTCATCCCATCCAGTATCATCATGGGTATAGAGATAATAGGCAAGGGAGGGACCACATACTGTTCAAAATAGCTCAGGATGAGGTCACGTTCATGCAATAGAAGCAATAGAAGAGGAGGAACTGACAAGGAAAGGATGTGGAAGATTGCTGGGGATAGACAAAAACCCACTAGAATGAACCTAAGAGTGCAAGGAAGTATTTTGTCACTGCTCTGATACACACCTTCTAAAGCAGAATAAGAGGAAAAACCTGTATTTTTGAACTGTAACTAACAATAATATCAATCAATAACTTTGAAACCACAGAAGAAGGAGAGACAAAAGACAGTTTTGCAAAAATGTAATTGTACAGTTATGAGCCAAGTTTGCACCTATCAATCATACAAAGGCATGAGTAAATAGCCAAATAACTAAAAAGGCTTCTGAATGAACATCATTTGCACATTCACCTGCAGCAGGTATTTGATTCACTGCAAATGTAAGGCAAGCCTTTTTCACAGATTTGTTTTATGGTTTCCTTTAAAATAAAGATGTATGAAATGTCTACATTTACAGAAAACTAGGTTCAGTATCAACTCTATAGCTTCAATGGACTTTCAAAGAATTAAAGCAACAATTTTTACTGTAACCTGTCAAATATGTATTACTGAGGTATATATATTTCTCTTCCTTTCTTTCTGTGCTAACAATTCAATCAACAATGAGGAAAACTAGCAGGCTCTCTCTGCCTAATCCTCCCATTTCTATCTCCAGAGTCTCATAGGAAGCACCAGAATTTACTGTCATTTCTAGCCTTTTGGTACCACAAAAATAATGACTTTTCCCCTGTTAATTTTTGATGAGATTTGTAAGACTTGAAAATCCTCAGTAACCTTGTTTTGGCATGTATGCTTTGCAGATTTCCAGTAACTAAACACTTTCTGACTGAGATTTCCCAGTACAGAGGATGCTCATGCTGTTCAGCAAATTTCCATATTTTGTTTGTCCACCCCTAGAAAAAAAATATATTTTGATTATATGAGCCAGTGTCTGCTGGGTTCAGAGGGCACTGCCAGCCTTATCTCTCAGAATTTGCGTTTTCCTCACAGGGTCTAGGTCAGCGTTGTACATTTACTGCCAGATTTACCTTATATCTCACGTGGAGTTTGCAGAAAGGGAAGGATTACATAGGTTCATGTTAAAGGAAATTAATTACACCTTTAATTTCTCATGAACAGATAGTATGTACAGCGGGGATACTTAAGTGATAAATTAAAGCGGCTTCCATAAATGAACATGAAGTTAGAAAAACAAAAGATAAATATAAATTTGCAAAATGTGTGACTGTGTCTGAGCTATATTCTCGTTTCCATTTATGAAAGAGAAATATTGATTTATATGACAATCTAAAACACACCCAGTAGAAGACTTTCAGGGATCCTATTCCTTAATTTGAGTATTCATTGCATTCCTAGCTGTCAGGATATGCATGTATACACTATACAAATGTTACACTAGCTCTCATGCATTCCAAATTAATAAATAATTAATGAGAAGTAATTTTCATTAATTATGTATTATAAAACAAACACATCTTTAAAAATGTAGGCAGAGCCAGTAAATAAAGCTGGTATTACAAAACCATAAATATGCTTGGCCTGTGATTAACCTTGTAACCGACTGAGTGCAAAAATTGACCACTCACCTGCATCTTAAAACTAACCAGAAAAGGAAAGAAAGAAAAATTCTGTGTTTTGGTTAACCTTTTTTTCCCCCTCTGTGCTGGAAATACTACAGATACAAAGTGGATTTTTCCTTTTGTACTTGATCCCTAAAATGGATTTTACTTTTCTTTCTCTCTTTCCCGTTGTCTACGTCATGTACATTTTTATTCCAAAAAATTCTGTGAGAAAATAGACAATATTTTCTTAAACTGAGAAATGACATTGCAATGCTGCCTTTTTAAATCCACACGCTGGCTTACATGTAATACTCTGCTGTGCTAGAAGCCCAGCAGACTCAGACACCAGTGCCAGAAGTTCAGTTATACTAACATTTTATATTTTTAATCGTCTGCTCCTATTTTCAACTTTACTTTATGAGCTGCAGAATTGTTTTTGCTACTTGCCCATATTGCACAGACAACAGCATTCAACAGCTCTTTAACACCTGCAGCTTTACCAAGCTGAATTGAGAGATACCAGGCAAAGTCTGTGATGTGATGTCTAGTCCATTAATATACATGCTTCTATAAACCCTAATTACTTTTGATCAGAAACAGATTATTTTTTATTGCCCACACTGCCAGCAGTGCAACACTGTGGAAGGGGGTGCCTGCAGCAGCTCAGCTCCCTGCGGTGTGAGAGGGGGGAAGCTCTACCTGTCCCCAGCTTTACCCTGCATATCAAGGGTTCACAGTAAAATAGTCCTGACACTGACCTCTCAGAGACCCAGCAGCTGAAACAGCCTTAACAAGGCATTAACACAGCAACGTGCCCTGTAAACTATTACCAGCTGCAGGCTGGGGCGGGAAGTGAGAGAGGAAGGGAGAAGGAGAGAGAAAGGAAAAGAGGAGGAAAAATTGGAAAAGGGGATGATTTTCAGCTAAGGTAGTGTTGGCATATAGTTTTAACCTCTTTTCTGAATTTACCTTGTAGTTGCACAGCAATGTGTCCTGAGCTAAGGGTCAGCTTATGTCTTGCCATGCCTGAACTGATTTCTCTGTTGAGTCCTACCAAACCACACCGTGCTGCTTTAGCAACAACAAACATGCTCAGAACAACTCCAGAGAAAGTAGAGTTTATTTCCTTAATTACAGGTGGCTAGCAGCCTGCTGAGCAAAGAGAGAGAGCAGCAAGTGGAAATACAACACCCCCTGCACAGTCCCATAGCATTTTATGATCTAGTACATCAAATACTATGCTTCCAGTGCAATCCAAATTTACAGGTGGTCTACCTGCAATATATTCATTAAGATAGATTTACTTCACTGGTGATTTACTTCTGCCTTTGGGGCTCTTTGGGCTACAACACTGTGCTAATCAGAAACAGTTTAAAATATGGAACCTCAATGTCATTTTTCATTCAGCTGAGCACACGTATTATTTGCCATGCAGGAGAGCTTAACATGGGGTTTTTGCTACAGTGCCCAAAAACATAGTTCAATGGCAGACTGCCACTGTCACTGAACTTCAAGAACAACCCACCCAGAAGCTCCAGCTGCTTGAATAGTGATGCAAGATGTTACCAGGATTCAGAAAGTTAATATTTCAATGGTTTATAAAAGTTGACATTTAAATGGTTTATAAAAAATATGAAGAGCTACTGTAATAAACATCAGGGACAGAGTGCTGGATAGAGAAAAAGCTTGGGTTTCAGGACATGAGCTTAACACTATTTCGGCTTGAGAGGGCATTTTATTCCCTACTGCAGCTTGTGCCCTGATACAGCTGATTCTAGTTTCTGGTTGGTCCAGTATCTCCACCCTAACAAAGGCTCTGCTGACCCACTCTGGCAATGCCAAAAACACTCCTCCTTTGAGATAAAAACATTTACATGAATAACAAGTAGCTGAAAAGCTGCAATGCTTTTTATCAAGAGGTATGGCACCCATTAAGTCTTCAAACAGGACGGGAATGGAGCTCTATCATTATGTGTTGCAACTCACTCATTCACTCTAAGAGCACAGCTGAATTATTTGTATGCATTATCTTTCATTGTCTGATCAGTTGTCTGGGGGTGGGCAAAACCCATGCCTTGTGCTAGAGGCTAATCAGCAATCCCAATTAATAAAGAAAAAAATAGTAAGCATTAAAATTTCATTAAGAGAGTCCATAGTCATAAAATATGAAAAAATATTTAATATCAATAAATATATATTATTATGTCAAAATATTATGTGACGGTATAAATAAGCAAATATTTCTGGTATTGTAGCAATGATGGTCTAAACAGAAGATAGCATAGGTTGTAGGGGAATTTGGCCAAATGATTTGGTGTAGCTAGAAACAACATGCAATTTTTAAGGCTTAAACTCTCTGTATCAGACATTATAAGAAACAGTAAAATCCATGCTGTGTAGATGTTAGAAATAATTTTTATTAGTTTAGACTATTGTTTACAACATTGGTTACTCAGCCCTCCCAGCATAAAAGATGTTAGCAAGGGAAAAGTTCCTTGTATACGTAATCGTCTCTAGAGTCAAGCTTTTTATTTACTCACAGAGTTAATTTCCATTTGAGTTTGACATTTCATGCTTCAAAGCGTAGGTCTTTTGAAGATACTTTACATGTCTGAAATGAGGGTCAGAACTGAGCAATCAGTTCTGGATGAGTAGTATGAAACATTTTGAAGAAGTTTTTTTCACTTATAACTGGGTATCTACACTTATCACCTATCTGTATTTCATATGTTCACTCTAATTCCTACTAATTGTTAAGCTTCCACCACTTAAATTGAAAGAAGTATTTGTGCATATGTGATATATGTTCCTGTATAGACTCCATGGTTATCAATTAAGAATAATTAAGTTTTTGAGAGAAAAATGGAATTGATGTATAAAGCAAGGTAATAAGTGAGGGAGACTGAATTCACAGTCTGGGTTGCAAGACATTATTTTACTAGAAACCACAATTCTGCAGACAAAGTCAAATCTGACTGCAGTGGCAGAAATGTTGGCCAGGAAGTAGTCTGTCATTGTTCGTCCTTTACCCGTCTCTTTTCCCTGAACTGATGAGAAAAATTAAAGAGTCAAAAAGTGTACTTTTTTCACAAATGGGGAGAATTCAGCTGATTGAGACAGAAGAAGAAAGGAATAAAACAGATAAGGAAAAATAATGAGAAAATATGACATTTAAAGGGAATACATAACAGAAACATCACAGGAAAGGAAAAAAGTGGGAGAAAGAGTGATAGTATTTGGAAGAACCATGCAAAAAAGGTGGGCAGAGTAAAATGTTTAACATAATGGAGTGAAGAGGAACATGACAGAAAGGACAATATGACTGAAAAAAACAAAGTGTAAAGGTCGTATGTAGAAACAAAATCTGGAGGGAAAAAAGTAAATAGTTAGGGAGAAAAGTAGAAAAGAGTGAAGAGTTTTTTTACAAAAACATTGCAAATGTGCATAAACAGTGAATGCAAGTGAGTTTGGATGATGGGAAGTATATAGAGGAAAGGTATGTGGCGGCATGGAAAATGAAAGGCAGAGAATATATATAAAAACACGAATTAAATAAATAGGCTGATATCAGCTTGTTTTACTTTCAGGAAAAAAAAAATAAATTAATGAAATAAATGAACAAAAAAATTTTAAAAATTAGCAAAGCCCCAAGTCTTCTATTTGACTGTATTAAACACAGTAGTAAATAATCACACGAGTATCCCCACAATCTGTAGTTTTGACTTTACCTAAGCAAGCTCTGTAAAAGGCTTTGAGACCTAAAAACCCAGCATCTTACAATTGTAACCGAAAAGACTCTTTCTATAGCAAGGTTGGGTGGTTTGTTTTTTGGGTTTTTTGGGGTTTTTTTTGCGTTTTCCATGTCCTGGAATTCACGGATTGCAAGCGAGAAAGATCCATTGCACCTCCGCGTCGCTTGCAGGCAGCGGGGGCGTCTCGGCGCGGGGTCCGGCGGCGGCGGCGGCGGCGGGGGAGCCCCGGGAGGATGCTCGGTGCCCGGTCCTGCAGTGACATCCAGCGTCCGGCCTCGGCACGGCCGCACCGCCGCCAGCCCCTGCTCCTCCCTCCTCGCCGCCGTCCTCACCGAGCCCCACCGTCGCAGGAGACGGGCAGCGGCGTTTTTTCCTCCTTGGAATAAGGTATAGCAGGGCGCCAGCCGCGGTCGGGATAAAACTTTATGTAAGACTGGCATAGGTGGTGCAGCAGAGGTGAAAAGAAATTTATACAATAGCATCAGAAGGACAAAGAGAAATTCCTTTGAGTAACTAATCAAAAAAAAAGGGCAAAATTTATGGACTGTAAGTCCATAAGCAAAAGATTTAACGTCTTCCCTTTTTTTAGTTTTCTTTTAAAGCTTTGGAATAGGTGGCACTGATTTCTGTGAAAATTGCGGAATCTTTCTTTCTTTCTTTCTCTCTTTCTCTCTTTCCTCTTTCTCTCTTTCTCTCTTTCTCTCTTTCTTTCTCTCTTTCTCTCTTTCTCTCTTTCTTTCTCTCTCTCTTTCTTTCTCTCTTTCTCTCTTTCTCTTTCTCTCTTTCTTTCTCTCTCTTTCTCTCTTTCTCTCTTTCTTTCTCTTTCTTCCTCTCTCTCTCTCTTTCTCTCTTTTTCTCTTTCTCTCTTTCTCTCTCTCTTTCTCTCTTTCTCTCTCTTTCTTTCTCTCTCTCTTTCTCTCTTTCTCTCTCTCTTTCTCTCTCTTTCTCTCTTTCTCTCTTTCTCTCTCTCTTTCTCTCTCTTTCTTTCTCTCTTTCTTTCTCTTTCTTTCTTTCTTTCTCTTTCTCTCTTTCTCTCTTTCTCTCTTTCTCTCTTTCTCTCTTTCTTCCTTTCTTTTTCTTTTGTGACTCTACATAAAACCATAGAATCACAGACTCATACTTTTGTTTTGGAAGGGACCTTAAAGAGCATCACACCATCGGCAGGGAATAAAATAATAAAATCATCAGGAAAAGGAGAATTGAAGAAATAGCCCAAAGACAATCCATTACAAAAAAGATATACTTTTTTTTTTCTTTTTTTTTTCTTTTTTTTTTTTTAATTCTGATATTTCTTTTTTGCAGGGGTCATGTGGTGAACGTGCTGTGTAATCCAAAATGCTCTGGTCAGAACAGACAAAGTACAGGCAGATCACCAGATTGCTCAAAACCCCTTTATTCTTGCTACAGGATCACAAAGACCTCTATAACAGCCTTCCAAAAATAGGCCTGTAACAACCTAGAAGAAAGTTTATGACGAACAATCTTGTAGAATAATCAAATTTATAGGAGAAAAAGAAAACTTCTATGAAACAAGCCAGCTTTCCAGCCTCCCACTCTTCCTGCAGAAAATGCTAGCCCTCCAAAGCTACTTGCAAAAATAAAAATTCCTGGAGGTGTGGTTGTCATTTTAAAATTTTATGGCTCCTTTTAGAAATTTGAGTATTTCTGTGGTACTCTGCACTGCATAGCCCAGTACTTTTGATTATAGGGTGCTCTTAATTTTTTCCCTTTTTATGCAGTGTGTATCTGTGTGCATCTCCTGGATACTAAGGAAGGAAAGAAGCCTGTAAGAGAGAAGCTAACTTTCAGCTAGAGTTTCCATGGATTTAGGCTGATGAGGTACCTTAAAGAAGGCCTAAATAATCAGCCACAATTCACAAACTCTTAGTTTTTTAAGATGACGGCTACCCAGCTCTTCTGTGATTAGCAGACGGGATTTGCAAGGGCTCTATTCATTCAAAACAATCTGCAACCTTTGATGTCAAAGAAGCTGTGGAGTGCCTGACTGCAAGCTGCAGAGGGTCACAGATCTTTGCTCTGCACACAGCCTTATCTATTCATCAGAAATTCATCCAGGCCATGGAAACTTTTTCATTTTCACTGCACAGGCCTCAGAAAGCCAAATGGCATGGGAAATTTAATGTAAGTCAGTCTCACATTCCCTGACCATGAATGTGAAAAAATTAATCCTCTGCAGCTAAATACTTTTGTAGTCATTTGGTATAAAAGGCAATGGTCTGTCACTTATATCCTACGCTAAACCAGTAATGAAATCTTGAAAGAGGAGGCGGGGGGTGTGGAGGAGGCAGGAGTTTCACTGCCACAGTGAAGCCAAAATTAGGCCATTGCTTTACTACTCCAAAGCAATTTGGGAGTTAGCATAATTGAATGCACAGAGTTATTCCCAGTGGCACAGGATGCAAGCAGACCTTGAGAAGTCAGGTGTGATGGCAGATGTTTCCAGTGACATCTGCAGAGCTTTTGCCCTTGCCTCTTTTTATGCATTTCCACCACTGGCTGGAGTTCTGCAGCAATATTTAATATTTGGGTTCTTTTCATCTGGTCTCACTCCCCAAACTTTGTCATAATAATATTAAAAACAAGCGAAGCCTCAAGGGTCTCTATCAGACACAAACAACCAACACTTGTTTAAGAAGTCTCTTCTTGCTTTACAAGCTCCTTGGGGCAGAGAGTTCAGGAGATGGGAGAATTATAGAGCCACAGAATGTTTTGGGTTAGAAGGGACCTTAAAGATCATCCTGTTCCAACCTGCCTGCCAAGAGCAGGGACATCCTTCACTAAACCAGGTTGCCCTATCCAACCTGTCTTTGAACACGTTCAGGGGTGGGGCATCCACAGCTTCTCTGGGCAACCTGTGTCAGTATCCCCCTCACAGTGAAGAACATTTCCCAATATCTGACATAACTTGCTGTGAGTAAGTTTGAAACAAGCACCCTCATCCTATCACTACATGCCCTTTTCAAAATTCCTTTTCCAGCTCTCTTGGAGCACCTTTAGGTACTGGAAGGGGCTCTAAGATCTCCTTGAAGGCTTCTTTTCTCCAGGCTTAAAAATTTTCTCAGGCTGACTCCATAGCAAAGGTACTCCAGCCCTCTTAAGCATCCTCACAGCCTCCTCTGAACTCCCTCTGGAGAAATGAGACATGTGACAAATGCGAGTGTTACAGTGGTCTTCCAGTCACAAATATAGATAGTAAATACAATAACAATATGAGAAAAAGTTTAATCTATCAGCGGTAGGAAATAGAGCACAGGAACAGTGATGAGACTCTGTGACTGCTGCTTCATAAAGCACACAAGTTATGACTGTCCTTAGCATTCCTTACACAAATTATGTCTATAAATGATCATCAACATCAGAAGGAATGTGATCTTGTAAATACTGTGCACTTCATAATCTAAGGAATAAGTATGTTGAGAATGTACTCTATGAAAAATACTGTATTTTCATCCTTTTAATTTAAAAAAGAGAAAAAGTTTGTTGCTGTTATGAAATACGGGCTGTTAACTTCTGATTAAAAATCTAAATATTTTTAAAAATTCACAAAGATCAGAAACATTTATCAGAAGAGTTAATGTTTCTGATAAATATTTAAGTGTGCAAGGCAGAACCACTGAGAACAGTAAATACTTTATAGCTGGCACTTTGTCAAAACTATAAGTGGTTCTGCCTTTGAATTTTACATCATCACTAAATTTACAGTCATTTTATAAGTGGTACAAGACAAGAATTACTTCTTTCTAAATCTAAACCAAGTAATAAATCAGGATTCCTCTTATTGTCTGTTATCATCTGATGACAATGCCTTTTACCTTCATTGTCTTGACAGAAATATGATATGTAAAATCATAATGTCACATCACTCACCATGATTTAACACTACCCAGCCCATACCATTTTAATCAATCAACATTGTCACTTTTTAGTGTAATGATTTTCTGGTGGATTCCTTGTATTTAATATGATATATATGTCTTATCAGCAGTTGATTTACTATTTCATTTCAGAGTCAAACAGCTCAGAAGGCCATTCTTGCCTTCTTCAGACACCACTGGAATTGGAAAACATTTTTTCAGGTACTACTTAAGAACTAATTGTGGAAATCAACTAGAAGATATGAAATTACTTTTACCACAAGCTAAACATGCTTGGGGAAAAGAAAGACAGGTAAAGGCTGTGAAATAAAAGAACTAAACAGTACAACATGAGCATGAGCAGTTTTTTCTGTCGTCACTGTACCGAAATGGACACAAGCATCCCTAATTGGACAATGAGATTGCTGAGCTCCACGGTTGCCTTTTAAAACACTCTGAACTGTACAGGTTTCTCTGAGGAAAGGAGCTCTTTCTATTATGTTTTTCTGCATGTTATATAGTCTTTTTATTTATTATTCACAGAAGACTACTACATTTATTTCTTAGACAATTCCAAGAAAAACAATTTTTTCTTGTAAAGCTCTCTCAAACACTACCCAATATATGACTGGAATAACCCACCTACATTTGAACACATCTTTACATTAGGCTGTAGCAAAGCACAGATGTTTAGAACTGTCAAAGAATACTAAAGCAACAAGTTTAACAGGAAAATTTTGATTTTACATTCTATTGCAGAATACTGGGAAGACTATACAATCATGCATGGAAAAATGCACATGTTCAGGTAACAAAGAAATGGGTGGAAATTGTTATATTTCAGGATAACAAGTTCCTTTTAAGAGTCCTCAGTCAGTTAATGTTTGACAACGTATAAGACGTAAAATTTCAAGTGGCAAAATCACTCTAAGCTCAATAAATACAGCACTCTTCATTCTTCAGGACCAATTAGCTCTCTCTTAGTGACAGATAAAGAAACAAAGGTAAGACAAATGGTGAGACAAATAGTGTTCACGGGGAAAAGTGACATTTAAGTTCCATCACAGATCATGCAGCTAACTGAGAAGACATGAAGGCTCTTTCATCAGTTTATAAATGGGTAAATTCTCAATATTCTACGGAAGATCAGAGAAATTGAGCATCATTTATTTCCCTGTGAAAAAGCAAAAATATTTAGGAATATTTTTTACCATAAAGCTCATTTTCTTCACAATAAGAAAGCAAGTAAAATGCCCTTTTCAGCATACATTTACATGTTTCATAAATTCTTCTTTCTTCTAAACATAGAATGTAAGTTACTCAGTTTAGGACATTGCACCCTTTTAGAATAATAACTAAAAAAAAATAGTGAGATCTGCCAGTAAAGTCCCAGCTATGTCTTTCTAGGCAATGTTGAAATTTGATTTACTTTTACAGTAAATCTCTACATTTACAGTGTCCAGAGACAACTGAATTCCTTCATAGTCCCTACCTTTTTATTTTTAATTATTCTCTTTATAAGGAACCACAACCAATGGGACAAAAACGAGTTACCAAGATCATTTTCCCAAGTGCAGGAAAAATGTGCTGAGAACTTCTTAGGTCTTAGTCTACCTTTCTTTTGGGAAAACATCTCTTGTCTTCCATCACGAAGAGACATTTATCATGCATTAAATACCATCATGTTTTGCCTTTTTTTATTTTACCATGCTTAAAATACTCCATATCAATGGAATGTCTTCCATCTGTCTACGTTCTTTCTCTGGTCCTCAGAAATAACCATCTAGTCCTTTTTCCTTCAGTTTCCAAGTTCCCTGCAAATCTAGTAGATTAAAGAAACTCATCTGTAATGTCACAGTGGCCTTCTGGGACCACAGACTTAGTTCTTACATGCCGGACATAAGCAACACAGAAAAAGAACTGCAAGAACCTTGATTAAACTCTCATAAATACAAATTCCCCTTTTCCTTATGTATTTTACCACCTCTTGTCTCAAGAAGGGGGAAGGAAGTCATATTTAGCTGCAAAATGGCTTAGCTGTTGGACCTTTGGGAGATATGGGAGTTAATGGAATGATAAGGCAAATAGGAAGATAATAATAGGAAATACTAAGAAAATAATGGGAAATTAAGTGAATTTAATTGCAAATGTTGAGAAGTCAGATTTTGGTTTTTTTCCTTCTAGTCAAGCATTCAGTCAAGCCATTCATAGCTGCTGCCTACAGGTACAATTTGTACCTGGATGCCCTGAGTGTAGGGTAATCCTGTGAAGAACACTGACCTCGAGCACATTCTTACCCTTCCCAGTCACCAGATACTGCTATTTGATACTGATACACCTTGTCCAATCACCTACGGAAAAACAAATTTGGAAAAAAAAATTACAAGCTATAACATAAGCCTTTGAAGTAACTCCTTCACTAATTCTTGTTTTTTCTTGTCCTTTTGAATGAGAGTATTTCACAGTAGGAACCACTTTACTTCATACACAGTCTATACTTTTAGCTACCCATCACACAGAAAGAGAAAAAACAGAATCAAGAGGGATTTTTTTATATGATCAGGTTATTCTCTAATCTTCCGCAGTAGACTTCCTTATCTTTCTCCAAAGTCTTTAGCCCACTCATAGTCTCAGTCGTGACAGAAGTCTGATCTGGTTCAGGAATTCCTACCATAAACAGCACGTTGCCATACCTCAGACATAATTACTGGACCTGACTTGGGAATGCAGAAGCCAGTCACTTCTCCCTTGACCCTAGGGATATACCTACTGCTCTAACACTCACCATTTTCTCAAGAAAGAGGTCTACTTCAAAATTTTAATTAAAACATTTCAGAGCTAAAGGAGCTTCTGAAAACACTACCCTACAGCTCAATACATTGCAATTAGTCTGTAACACTCAGATCTAAATACACCCACGATGCAATTCAGTACAATACTATCAGTCTGTAGAGGACACACTCCCACATCACAATTTCCAAAATACCTTCTGTTTAAAGAGGAGAAGACACTATATGTCATATCCAAGCTTTTATGCAAGGCATGGTTTCAACTCTGAAGTTTGTTGTGATAATTTAACACTGTTCTTTCTTGTTATTATCACATTATTATTATCTTAATTTTTTAGGCTGTTACTCTTTGTGCACGTTCCTCTAGAAGTACTTGCTTTGAAAAAGAAGTTTGGATTAACTTGTACACACCTTTCAAAGTCTTGTGCAGGCATAACCCCTTGGAACAAAAAATACACATTAGGAAAAATATAGCAGATAATTTTCTCAGTAAGTGGATTTTGTTGCATAAAAAAAAAAGAAAAAAAACCAAGCATTAGATTTGAATTTCATTTTAATAAACCTTTGGATCTTTGCCCTTATGAAGAGCTCAAATAAGCTTATTCTCTCTACCTTTTTTCTCAAATTCTTTGATCCAAGGGTTCTTCTTACATGGTACATAACAAAAGCCCTTAAAAATCACTAATATAATTAAAGGTGTTAGGGCTAGATACAGCTGACAACGCATTCACAAGCTCTCATACTCATATCAGTGGAAAAATAGGATTTTTAAATAACTTGTTAGATCCATTTGTTTCACTCATAAAAAAACCCAACTGCATTCTGTGTTATCTGTGGCAGGAACAGAGATTCCCTCTTGCTGTCTGAAGTCCATGATGCCATCTTAAGAATTAAAAGACAGAACTATAGTAACTAAACCAAAAATTTCATTGATGTTCTTAAAATAGAATTAGGGCAGTCATATAACTCTCTTTCCAGAGTATCAGTTTGGAGGTGAAGGAGAACTGTCCCTTGGAAGATTGATATTATAGCCCATTGTTCTTGAAAATATTTTGCTAAATAGTGTTTTGAGTTTCTGGCTTTTTTCAGATTCTCCAAATCAAGATCAGGTTTAGATTCCTGCAAATAAACAATGAAGGTCATTTAACAGCCCAGGAATAGGGACAAAATAAAAAAACAGAATTTTTTTCTCTAAACCCATTGCTCCAGCTGTCATACAACATTTGCAGATCAGGTGATAGCTTCAGGATTAATCTGGAAAAATTTAGATGAGTATGCAATACTACTTTCTTTAATAACATTCTACAGGGCAGATAAGTCATTGAATGTCTAGGACTCAGCAAATCTGCAAGTAAAAATTACTAGTAACAAGAAAACAATTCTCCATGCAAAGCACTTCAGCTCACAAAAATCAAGTGACACAGAAATGGTTTCATCTGCTTAGCCAAGATCAGGTTGATAACCATGACAGGCTGATATTGGTTTTCAATGCATTCTTCCCTGATAAAATTGAACTGCTAGAAACAGTTTGCCTTATACTGGATTACATCCAGTATAGTTGCTAAGGTCATTATTTCCTTCTACCAGTTTCCTTCATAGCCACCAGAAAGTCACCTTTTATGAACAAATAAAGTTTAATCCCTTTCTTTCTTTCTAGAGAAAAGGTTTCAGGCCTGAAGGAAAGACCAAGTATGGATCTGGCCCATTAGACTTGTCTTGACAGTTACAACCATATTCAGACTGAATTTGAAAAAAAAAACAATCACAGTCAATATTGGGCCAGTGTCCTTTGGACCTAAATATTCAGGAATTTCATCTCCCATGCACACATCACGTTTTCAGGTTTGGGACTTGTTTGTGATAAACAGACAGTTAAAGCAACAGCCAAAATACTTTAATCAGATTATTCTAATTCAGAAGCAGTTTGAATGGGATGAATTTTGATAGAAATAAAAATACCCTTATTCATACCCATGAAGAACACAGAAGGTGATCCTTAGAAGAATACCCTTTCAGAAATAAAAAAGATGAAAAAGCTCAAATTTATCGCTCAGCTTTAAAGCACACAGAACATGCAAGTTCATGACCCATATCCCAGCACATGCAACTCCCATTTCTTTAGACAACATAACAATAATATTTCTTCAAGAGTACACAGGCTAGGAGACATTTCCAAAAGGGGATAAAGCCACAGCCTCACGTTACACGACTTAGCCATCCATGTCTCTAAAAAGACATGAATTCCACCAAATTAAATAAGTAATATTATCAGTGCAGAAACAAAACATTCTCATATGCTTTTCATTCTTAAAAAAGCGAAAACAAACTCAGAATTGACAGCTAATAAAGCATCACATAAACTCTACAAATACGTAAAAAAATAGAAGGCTGGTGGATATAGTGCAAGCAACTATAGTTGTCCCTCAGGCTGTCTTTCTGTAAATACAGTACAGTATCTTACAATATTTTACACTGAAATTACCTTGACTTCCTTTGCTTACGCTAAACAAAATTAAGTAGTGGACACTGACTGGTTTGTACATATGCCACAGTACTATTTCCATAGTATGACATCAATCAGGCACTTCTAAGTGTATTGCCTTTAGCAAATCAGGAGTTTTGTATTGAATTATGGTGCAGCTGCTCTTCTGCCTGTGCTCAGCTCAAAACAGCACAGAAGCACAAATGAAACACTGTACTCACTAACAGACATCACTCCAGCAGAAAGCACCTCCTTAAGTATAAAATCATGCTATTACTAACTTATTATCACTTGATTTTTTTTAAACACTTGTAATTCATTCAGAATATATTTTGAAGAAAAGTGGCAAGATAGGTACAGTACACAAGTATGCAAAGCACAAGCCTTTATGAAATATTTTATTTCCTTGCTACAAGCCACTTCAGAAAACACTGGTCAGGCATACAGAAGTAAATACAAAACATTTCAAAAAGCTTTAAAAAGCTTTAAAAAGCTTTAAGAAGCTGGGAACCTAACAGATAGCAATTTTCTTTCAGGTTTTTTACAGGTGTCAAAAGAAAGTAAGGAGGAAAAAGAGAGGCTTGGCTTGTCTGGGGCACACCATGAATACACTGAATTAATTTGCTCAACTTATGCTTGACATAGATGCTGAAAAACTGAGACATCCTCCCATTTATTATATCCTGTAGATAACGGAGCTAGGTCCTCTCAAAAAAAAAAACCAAAAAAACCCCAAAAAACAGAAAAACCAGCTCCATTAACTCCATTGTCAAAAATTCACAGGAAAATTTCACAGAATTACATTGACAATTTCCATTATAATTTTGCCTGTGATTACATCAAACCAATCTTACATATTTGCTCAAATTTTTTAAAAATGGGTACAGAAATACTCATTGCAAGAGATAAAGAATTAATTCTGGTGCAAGCCATTAGAGATCTCAAAGGTTAACTCTAGTGTGGTTATCTTCCTCTGATGGTTAGCTATGACATTCAAGCAAGAACTGTGAATTCAAGTATTTTCACATAACTTATGAATACAACATAGTCAGCATATTATCTTCCCTGCGCTACTCATGTTTGGCAGGAGGCACCACCAACATTAATATAAGAAGTCAGGAATTTGAAATATTGAGGTTTATCCAAAACAAAGTGATAAGTACTTTAATTAGATATGGGACAATAAAGTCCCATTATTTTCAATATTAGATAATGGAAAGTACATGTTTAGAGTCATCCTGTGCTAAGGTCTTCTGATCAGGGACTAAGAAACATGGCAGAAAAATAGGGATATAAGGAAGGTGACCTCAATCTATACACTGTAACCACTCTAATACTACTTTGTGTTTGAAACCAGTAAAAGCAATAGATTCTTCAGCCTAACACTCATACTATGTTGCAAATATTTAAGGAAATTATCACATTCCCTTGATTCTTCTTGAAAAAGTATAAAGTTGCTAGTACAGGAATCAGCTCCTATTGCCACCTCTTTTTCTGTAACTGACCCTGCCTTTCCCAGCTGTCTAATGCACCTCATGGGTGTGAAATGTGATAGACATACTGCATTCAGGGCAATAAGTGGGTCCTACAAGAACTCAGTACAGCTCCCAAAGTTATACACTTATTGCTGACACAACAAGGAAAGACACGTTTTAAAATAATTCTCTTTTTTAACTTACTTCTTGTCAAAACTGTTCATTTCGATTATATTGGAGGGTTTGAAAAAGCATGTTCCTGTTAAAAGCATATTTGAATCTTTCTGTTGAAAACAATGCCATAGTATTTTCCATATTACCTGAGTATCTGACAAAATCTAAAGGTGCAGCCTACCTGTTGCCACAGACTGTGGTCAGTCCCTTTCTCCTTTCCAAATGAGCTAGTGATGTGCCACTTGATAGAAATACACTATCAAGGAGGGCATTCGAGGACTTTTTCTGAAATGCTAGCTATAAGATGCAATTTTTTGCTTTTCTGACGATGTGCATGAAACATCTTGCAATATGATAAACTCTTGCCACTGACAAACCAATGAAAAGCAACAAATACTCAAAGTAATTCTTCATACTCATGCTTTTTTTAAGTGTGTGTGTAAAACATCTATTAGTTTAATATAAAAAGGATTGGACTCTGTTTTTTCGTTGTCAAAATAGTCACACAACTAAAAATTTGGCAACATGAAAACAGAAAATAATCTAAGCTTATATGCTGCAAACTTCCAAGCTGTAACAGCTGTAATGCTGTCAGCCTGGACAATGAACTGTGGACAAAATAGCCGAAGAGGAAATGGCAATTTCTGGCAGCAATCTTTAGCAATACTCATTGCTGACCAGACACAGCTCCTTCTAAAGTCTGTGGAAGTTTCACTAAAGATACTAGAAAAAGGGTATTTGGATAACTATTCAATACTCTGGGAAATGCTGGCCAAGAATGACACCATGTCATGAAGGTCAGCAGTATGGGAAGCGTAAGCTGAGAAAGCTGAAGGTCCTGTAACAATAACAGTGTGCCAAAGGATTGTTCTAATAACATATGTTACAATCTTGACCTACCAATAATTAAAAATTGATGTTTAGAGTACAATACACTTATGCAACCAAATTTAAACCCACTGTTTTCATAAAAAGAAGGAATGTATGAAAAGGTCACAGTCTAATGTCATGACCATGTATTTGCTCTTTATTCTCACAATGAAAATGTCTAATTCAAAAGAGCAAACCAATATTTACTTATTATAAAAGTATTTTAGTCAATACCTAATTTCATAATATTGATTACTATTTAGACATTTACAATGTACTCTACAGCAACAACGTTTGTCATACTATTCTTACCTGTGCTTGTAAGCATTTAAAATATCAACTAAAAGCAGTATGTTGAAATACATTTTGTTTAGCCATCTAAAAACCAGAATTTAATTAGCAATTGAAACACTCAACAGTTACATATGTTGTTTAAAGAAAGCAGATTACTGTTACAAAATACATGTACATATACATACAAAATACATAACCCTAGACTTGATTAGACTTGATTAGACTTTACTGATTTCTCTTTCACGGCTATATTACAGGAGGGGGAAATGGCCAGGGTTGGTTTTGGAGAGTTTTGGAGGTTTTGTTTATTTTTTGGGGCTTAGTGGTTTTGTTGTTGTTTGTTTGTTTTTCCCTCCAGTGGCAAGGGACATTTGTCTCTTTAATGCCAAACTTTCAAAAAGTTACAAAGATTCATTCAATTAAAAGAGTCCTTTAGTGTCTCCTTTTAAATTACTGGCATCATGCCATATGCAACTCACCTGTAATTCATTATGCTCTCTGGTGAGTATTCAGAAATCTAAGATCATATAAACTCAGCTTAGTGATTGAAGGTTAATGTTCAAGCAAGTATGAGACCTTCATGTTGCATTTTTCTCTGAATTTGTGTCTCTGTTGTGTAAATATTGGGCTGTGTACTGTGCATGAACCCTTGGCAAACCAATCTAATGAAGAAATTAAGATAGCTAAGAGAATAGCTTTTTAATTATTGATTTTGAATACTGACCTTAAAAAGTATGTCTTGAAACAGTAGTTTGAAATACTATCAGATTAGAAGTCTACATAGTCATGTATCTGTCCTCTTCTTTTTAGCTATTCAGCCTATTTTAACTATTAAGCCTATCTTAGCTATTCAAGTTGGGTCTTCTCGGTAGGCAGAAAACATATATACTTTTTACTTTAAAAAGACAGGGACCTCTGCTCCTATAAAATTGAAGAATTACAAAAAAGCCCAAAGACAAGGTTTGGGGAGAATATGGTATGCACAGAGAAAGGAAGAGAGAAGGGAACATCTGACTTAAAAGCTGAAGGCAGTCTTCCAATTTACATTACTTCAGATCTTTAATTGATGGTTTGTCGGTGGTTCGAGGCATGGACCCAGACCGGCAGGGAATCTGAATCGTTTATTGAAAGTGATGCCTTCTCCAGCCACCTAGAAACAGAGACTAGACAAGAGTGAGGGAATAAAGATAGGTATTTATTTGAAGGGCCTTCAAGGTACACCCTGGGGGAGCCAGAGGCTACCTCCAAAAATGGACCCCAAGATGGATGACAGGTCACGAGTTCTTCACACTTTTATAGGTTTGGTTCATTTGCATACCACGGTTAATTCTCCAATTAAAGCCTCAATTTGATGATGTAATTCCCCTCATCTTGCTCCCCACTTAGAGGCTTTGGTTTACACATTTTGGGCCTAGAAGAGCCTGGCTGTCCTTGAAGGCAAAGCCTGGAGAGGCTTTGTTATGTCTACCTTGCACGTGAGAGCAGGAATTACAGGTTACAAGGAACTTCAGAGTTACACTCTAAGCAGCACAGAATTTGAAAATATAAAAGTTAAAACCTAAGGCATCAAAAGAAATTAGCTGGTTTTGTACACTTTTCCAAGGCACAGTATTTCCTTATATGGTAATTCTCACTACGTGACTTACCCCATGTTGCCACGTCAGCAACACACTTTCTAAATGTCCTTCTATGGGGTGATCACTCGCTGTTCATCCGTCTGTCAGCTCCTGGCAGGCTCCTCTCCGTAGGGGTCTGCCCTGTGACACCTCCGACCCCCAGGGTCCGGTGGAGACAGGGCTCTTTGTGCTGCCATGTGCCTCTGCAGGCAAGTCTCACATCCCGAAACTCAATTCTGTCTTATCTTTCCTCACAATGGTTTTCCTAATTCTTCCTGAATTAGAGGTCTAAAAATGTGCCTTTTGTGAGTGGAACAGTCTTCATCAGACAGAGCATCAGACAGTATGGGGAAAACAGTTTTACCATGAGGACTGGGTCAGACAGTTAAACAAAAGCAGAAGAAAGCAATTCAAGTCTGTCATTGACTGTACCGTTCTCAAAAAGAATAAAACTTGGGGCCTGCTTGTCTAACACTGGCAAGGAGGAAACTCCATAGGTCAGCCTTATGCATTATCCACTGTGTCTCTAGGAAAGGAAATCAAGAATTTTCACTAGGTGCCATGGAGAGCCGAAGAATGTAATAAAAACATTGACATTAACTGCAAAGGTTAATTGAACATTTCTGCAACAGCAAAAGAATTCAAACAAAATGCTTCTCTAGTTTTCACCAGCTATGCACAAATATGTTTTATGCTATAAAATCCTCCACACAGTCACAGATAGTCAGGGAAAATTCCACATAAATGTAGCAGGTACTTCTATTACTAGTGAATGAGCACGATTATTGAGTTTTGTGAGATGCCCAAACCTTATCACGAGTTCATGAAAGGACTCCAAAATGACAAAGAGAACAGATCAAGTTATTATTAGAAGTAAATAGTAAGACTGTCTGGTTGCAGACCTAACCATTATTGACTACAGGTATAATATATATATCATATGTATCATAGACACTAGGTCTAGAAGATCATTTTAAGTCCCTTCCAACTGAATTAAACTGTTCTCTTCTGAGTTGGAAGGGACCTTCAAGATCACCCAGTTCCAACTCCCATGTCATGGGCAGGGACACCTTCTATTAGACCAGGTAGCTCAGACCAGGCCTTGACAGTTCCACAGATGGGGCATCCACAACTTCTCTGCACAACCTGTTCCAGTGCCTCAGCACCCTCACACGGAAGAGTTTCTTCCTAATATCCAATCTAAATCTGCCCTCTTTCAGTTTTAAGCCATTATCCCTTCTCTATCACTCCATAAGTATTCCCTTTCCAAAATTCCCCCTCCAGCTCTCTTGGAGCCCTTGATATATTGGAAGGAGCTCTAAGGTCCCCCAGAGCTTCCTCTTCTTCAAGCCGAAGGCTTCTCCAGGCCTCTCACCTTGTCTCCATAGCAGTTGTGCTCTAGCCCTGTGATCATCTTGGTGGCTCTTCTCTGGAGCTGCACCAACAGGTCTATGTCCTTCCCATGTTGGAGGTCCCAGACCTCCAAGATCTCCAAGTGGGAGACTTGGAGGACCAGAGCAGAGCAGTGGGGCAGAATCACCTCCTCAACCTATTGGCCATGCTGTTTTTGATGCAGCTTGGGACACAGAAGGCTTTCTGAACACACACTGCCAGCTCATTTTGACCTGAATGAGGATTCACCAAAACACCCAAATTCTTCTCCTCAGAGCTGCTCTCAATTCATTCTCTGCCCAGCTTGTTCTTATGCTTGGGGCTTGCCCTGACACAGGACCTTGCATTTGGCCTTTTGGACTCTATGAGGTTTTCATAGACCCACCTCTCAAGCATGTCTGGGTCCCTCCCTCTGGATGGCATCCCTTCCCTCCAGCATGTGACTGCACCATAGCTTCATTTTGTCAGTAAACTTGCTGAGTGTGCACTCAATCCCACTGTCCAGGTCACCAACAAAGATGTTAAACAGGGTTGGTCCCAATACCAACCCCTGAGGACAAACATTTGTCACTGGTTGCCACTTGGACATCAAGCTGTTCACCACAATGCTTTGAGTGTGACAATCCAGCCACTTCCTCTTCTGCTGATCCATCTCTCAAATATATACTTTTCTATTTTAGAGACAAAGATGTTGTGCAGAATAGTGTCAAATATTTTGCACAAGTCCAGGGAGATGACATCAGTCACTCTTTCCTCATCCACCACTGCTGAGATGCCATCCCAGAATCTGTTGGCAAATTTGTCAGGTATGATGTGCCCTTAGTGAAGCCATGTCGGCAGTCATCAATCACCTCCTTATTTCTATGTGCCTTAGCATACCTTCCAGGAGAGTTTCCTCAAATTGTGTCACTGTTCATGAGAGTGCAGAGATAAGTTCCTGTCCCTACACCTTCCCTACTGAAGATGTTGAAGACATGATGAGGTCTCTGCTCCCTCTCCTCCTCTCCAGGCTGAACAAACCAAGTGACCTCAGCCACTCCTCATACACCTTCCCCTCAAGGCCCTTCACCATTCTCACAACCCTCCTTTGGACACTCTCTAATAACTTAATTTCTTTGTTACATTGTGGAACCCAAAACAGTGCACAGTGTTCAAGGTGAGGCTGCCCCAGCTCAGAGCACAGTGGGACAATCCCCTCCCTTGCCTGGCTGGTGATGCTGTCCCTGATGCCCCCCAGGACACTCTTGGCCCTCCTGGTTGCCAGGGCACTGCTGGCTCATGCTCAACTTGCCATCAACTAGGACCCCCAGGTTCCTTTCCATGGCACTGCTGTCCAGCCTCTCATTCTGCAGTCTAAACACACAACCAGAGTTGTCCTTGTTCCAGTTCAGTGACACTGGAAAACTTAGTATTCCTTTGAGTCCTCTGTACAAATTGCTAAAGATGCTCAAGAGCACAGGGGTGAGGATGGAGCCCTTTTGGAGCCCCATTAGAGACAAGTCTTCAGTCTGATGCCACCCCATTCACTATAATCCTTCTGACCCTAACCTGTGAGCCAGTTGCTCACCCATAATTTAACATGGTTATTAAGCTGATTTTTTGTCCAGGAGGAGACTATGAGAGCAGTATCAACCCTGAGATTAGCACAGCTGGTTAGAGTACAGTACTAAGAATGGCAGGGCTGTGGGTTAGACCCACAGGCCATTCACTGTAGGACTCAACGATCCCTTCCAACTCAGAAGATCCTGTGGTGGCAAAGTCTGTGATAGATAGCTCTTCTGCTTTTGTTTCAACAAGTCAAATGCCTGTACACAAGGTACAAGAAAGTCACCATGCAAGTACTGGGCCTCCAAAGGCCACAGTCATAAAAAACCAAGCCTTTTTATGAAAGACTTTTTTTTTTTAATATATTTCATAGAAAATATATATATATCTTGTGAGAAGAAATTTAATGCACAGAAAACAAACATGACATTTACTTGATACATTATAATAGTAACAACCCAAACAATTCTAAATGCTTATTCCTGTGTATCAAGATGGAAAGTCTCATTACCAGACTCATTTTAATTATGTAAATATACCTTTATGTTTTGACATGCTACCTCATTGTCTTTCTCAGATACTTTTTTACATAGGTCCATTTGATTGCATTATATGCAGAACACAAAGAAGATTCACAAATATTCAAACAGTTGCTTCATATAAAATACCACACACAGTTAGAAAGGAATTTGTATTCTTTCAGCCATAGGTTTTTCTTTCCAGTTATTGCTCTTATGAATTTATGTGTCTCATTATAAAGTCATTCTCATGGAATCTGGGGATTTTGGACTGTAGTCATTAGTTATTTCTTCAGAGGAGAAAACTGTGACCCAAAATTCAAGCTGCAAATAATAATTGCATTTTTAATATATATTCATTGTTTTATTTACAAGCAATGCTTCTACTTATCTATTAACCAGTCTCCTTGAATCTGACCATTTTCAAAATATTGACATAATCCTGATTGTCTAAGTTTGAATAAATCACGACAGATCGTGGAAACCTGGCAAATACATCAACGATTTTATATCTGGCATCCCAAACCAACTAAATATTGAGGGAACAAAAAAATTTTCAATTTCTTTACCTTACCTCATTAGTCATCATGTGGTGATGCATGCATTACCAGTGCATGCAGTCTGCAGCTCCCATGACAGCTAGAAATCCAACATTCTCACAAGATTCATTAATTACTTGTTGCAGTGATGATTACCCTGTGCAAAAGCTAATAAGATTATTATCTCTGCTGAAAAGTGTATTTATAAATCACTGTCAGTGAGAATATTAACTTACACTCCGTCAGCAGAATCTGTTGAAGCAACAGTTAATATAGGGGTAACCTTCAATTGTTACAAGCACTCTGCCAACCCTAAAATCAAGGCACAGAAGGCAGCAACAGTCATTTTGCCAGTTCTGTGTCCACAGGTGTTTTTCAATTAGCTGTCAGAAAATGCTGCATACCCAAAACTCAGCTAGTAAATTGAGTTAGATGGATTTGATGTTTCCTTTAAAGTCATAAAACAAGTGGTTTTAGTTTAATTAGTGACCTAGGGTCTAAAGTTACTATAAAGTCAAAGGTTGCTTTTCAAGTTGCAAGTCAAAAGGGTTATAATGGATTATTATTTTCAAACTGTAACATTTCCAACATGTACGGCTAATTTTTACATACACTGTGTGAGTCAGAGGATCTGTAAGCACAGTGTTCACTAAAATCAGTCAGTATCTTTGCATGCCTTCCCACAGGTTGAATTATAGAATGTTGAGGGGTTGGAATGTAATACTTATTAAAATAAGTATTTAGTCAGTGATAAGGAGGCAGGAAGGGTATTTGCATGCCATTCCAGCAAGAGCATTTTATTGCACGCTTCCTGTCGAAGGCTGCAGAGGCAAATCCGAGGAACATGGCTGACTCAGGCCAGGGGAAAGGTGGGATCAGGGAGTGGGAACCAATGGGAAAGCTTTGGAGGAGTGACCAGGCTGACAGACACCCGCGGAATCCAAACCGGGACCGGCCATCCCAAGGAGCAGTCCACCTCGGGGGGGGAACCCTCTGGCCACCCCATCACAATGTAAGTCCCCGGGCCAGCACAACTGCTCCTTTTTTGTATTAGACTAAGAGGCCTCCCCGAGGGATCTCAAAACCCAGCATCCCAAAAACTTAACATGTACAGAACAATAACAATTATCAGAATCACCCAAAGCTCAATGTCTCAACAACCCAAATATACATAATCAGAAACACCCCCAACCCAGTGTCCCAACAAGTCCTCAAATCTTTCAGATGATTTTCTTTCTGCATGCTGGATGATCTCATAGGCAGAGGTGAGGTTGAAGCAGCACAGTTCTTTCTGGGCTGTGGCAGAGTTCAAGCACACCTGCAGGTGGTACCAGGAGCATTCAGAGGACAGTAGGGTGATAGGTGTTGGGTGCTGGACATCATGATGATGAGTGTGGCTCTGGCAGTTGCTTCTGTTGGGATTCAAACAGAGTTAAAATTTTGCAATTTTCAAATGGAGGGGGGTCTTTCCCTTCTCCCCTCTCCCAAAGGTTTGGGGAAATGGGAATGGCACAGGGGTTACAGGGATATGGGAACCCATGGCTAGGGAAAAGCCTAGCAGAGGGGTGGTGGTAGGGAATATTAACTGTTCGGGAAGTAACTGAATGGGGTAGGATATGGGGAGACACCACAGGTGTCCAACTCATCCATTCGCAGTCTCGTTTGCAGTTCTGGCTCTCGGGACTGTGTATCTGTTTCTGTTGTGGTCATCACTGCTGGCTTGCGTCGTCTTCGCTTCCAGGTGACAGATGTTTCATCTTTTGACTGCACCTTGTTCTTCTTGGTTGGTGTTATGTCTGCAGCAAAGATGTTTGCTGGGCTGGTGCAGTTCTTCTCTGGCAGCTTCCAGGTGTCATCTGTGGCTTTTGGCTTTTTCACTTCAGTCCTTTGGTCCTTACACTCAGTAGCAGAATCTGAAAAGTCACTGTTTTGCTCCTTTGGCTGCTGTTTTGCATCTTCTGGCCGTGCCTGCCAGCTGCTCAGGTTTACTGCTTCCCCTACAATGCTTTTGCAGCTTTCTGGGGATAGTTCGAGTCCTACAGCCTGGCTCCTGCAACCCCCCCTCTTTTTCTGCTATTCATGCAGCACAGGAGCAGAGGATGCGGGCAGGGCCGGGGCCGAGGTGAAAGGCAGCACTTGGGCGGGGTTCTCGCAGCCGGAGCAGGGCGGCGGCAGCAGCTCGGCAGCCTCAGGGCATTTACAAAGCCGTGGCGGAGCCGGCAGAGGCCGGGCGTGGCCCCGCAGTCCTGCAGCCGTGAGGAAGCGGCTGGGGCCGGCCGGCACATTCGGGACAGAGCGTCTCTCTAGGAGCTGGCTCCAGCTCGCTGCCACGCCGGGGGGAGCTAAGTCCACGATGTTAAAAACAAGAGAGTACTGTCCTTTTAACTCTCGCACCACGTGGCTGGCCGGGGCGAGGCGCACCGAGCGCGGGGTCCGGTCTCGGGCCGGCTGCATGGCTGGCCTGGGCGAGCCCTCGCCTCGGCGAAGAGCCAGGCACGAACTGGCGGGGGGTCGCCGGCAGGCACAGCCGCATCGGCGACGGGGGAGGAACGCTTTGCCGGGGCTCTCGGGAATGGCGGGGCGGGCGTCCCGTCGGGGCTGCCGCGGGGGAGGAGAGGTCTGCAGCCGATCAGCAGCCCAAAGGGGTCTGGGCTGGCCACGCTGCGTGCTGCTCGGGAGACTGAAAGCGGCGGGGCCAGGCTTCCTGACCTGCCACACTCGCGGCCGCTTTTTCAGTCTGTGTTCTAAAGATACTAGATACCCCCTGTTTCTAGTATCGTCAGGCTGTTTCAAGCCTCTTAGGGAGCCTTTAAATTCCGCTTTTTTCTGCAGCTGCAAGTCCTCGGGGCTTATGTTAAAGCTCCTGCGAGGCTGCTGGGGAAAGTCTGGGATACAGGAGGGAGAGGCAGTGTCCGCGGCTCGCAGGGGACTCCCGATGGAGGGAGAGGGACCCGATGCGACGCGAATCGACGCGAGGGAGGGGCCCGGGACGGAGCGGGGACCGCGCGCGGTAACGGGAGCGGGAGCAGGAACAGGAGGGGGGGCGCGCGCGGGCGGCAAGCCCGGCACTGCGGCTGCGGGCGCCACGTGGTGCCCGCCATCTTGGATGAGGGAAGAGGAGCCGGCAAAATTGAAATTAAAAATTGCACCTTGGATTGCTCTTTCGGCCATGCCGCCATCGCGATCTTGGAACAAATCTGGAGCGGCAAGAACCGGGGAAGTGGATACAGGAAAGGGGGTTGGGATAGAGCTGGAGGTAGTTTGGCCTTCACTACCCCCGGCAGGGGACAAAGGAGACCAGGAGGCGGCAGGGAGATGGTAGCAGCCCTGGGCACTTCGGCAGATTCCATCTCTGGGTTTCCTTTGAATTAGGACAGAGGGAGTAGGAACACAGGGGGAGGAAAGCGGCAGAGGGTTTTTTACACTGGGATTAACATTTTTAAACCGTTGTACAAAATTATCAATGGCTTTTGCTAACTTATAAAGCAGATACCCTCTTCCAGACATAAACAACCATCTTACAAAGCGTTTTAAATATTCGATTAGCCATTGCTTGAATAACCATTGAATAAAATGTTTTAAACCCTCCCTGGTAAAACGAAAATTCTCACGAACAAGGGCTCTCAAAACTGGGAAAAAAGCTTCCCGCAGGAGATGAGAAAATTCTGTTCCCATCTCCCTTCTCTTCCCAACCTCGAGGTAAAAGAAATTTAAAAGAAAAGGATACAAAGGTGACCCATATTACCTTTGGGGTCAAATAAAAGTCTCGAGGGTGGTCCACTGACTCAGACCAGTCTTCTCTTTCCGTAGAAGGTTGTTGGTCTTCCCCGCCGAGCCACTGATAAAACTCAGAGGTTTCTTTGGGGTAATGGCTGCTCAGAAATGCGACTAAGTCCAGCAACGAAGCTGTGCTGGAGGAGCTCTCCAGGGACGGCTCGAGGCCATCTCACGTTCAGGCGCCATTTAATACTTATTAAAATAAGTATTTAGTCAGTGATAAGGAGGCAGGAAGGGAATCTGTGTGCCATTCCGGCAAGAGCTTGTTATTGCATGCTTCCTGTCGAAGGCTGCAGAGGCAAATCCAAGGAACATGGCTGACTCAGGCCAGGGGAAAGGTGGGATCAGGGAGTGGGAACCAATGGGAAAGCTTTGGAGGAGTGACCAGGCTGACAGACACCCGCGGAATCCAAACCGGGACCGGCCATCCCAAGGAGCAGTCCACCTCGGGGGGGGAACCCTCTGGCCACCCCATCACAATGTAAGTCCCCGGGCCACCACAGGAATGGACATTAAAGATCATCTAGTTCCAAACCCAGCTGCTGTTAACAGGGATATTTCCCACTAGACCAGGTTTTTCAGAGCCCAAACCAACCTGGCTTTGAATAACACCAGGGATGGGGCATCTACAACCTCCCTGAGCAACCTGTTCCAGTGTCTTGTCTCCCTCATAGTAAAAGATTTCTTCCTGAAATCTAACTAAATTTTCCCTCTTTCTATCTGTACCCATTACTCCTTGTCCTATCACTACACTTCCTGATAAAGAGTCCCTCTCCAGCTTTCCTGTAGACCCCCTTCAAATACTGGGCAATTGCTATGAAGTTTCCATATAACCTTCCCTTTGCCAGTGTGAACAGCCACAACTTTTTCAACCTGTCTTCTGAGGGGAGATTCTCCAGTCCTCTTATCAACTTCTTGGCCCTCCTCTGGACTTGCTCTGACAGTTCTATGTCCTCCTCCTGCTGGGACACCAGAACTGCACACAGCACTCCAGATGGGGTCCCACAAGGGCAGAGCAGAGGGGCAGAAGCCCCTCCTTTGCCCTGCTGGCCACGCTCCTTTGGGTGCAGCTCAGAGCACGTTTGGCTCCCGGGCTGCGAGCGCACGCTGCTGGCTCACGTCGAGTTTTTCATCAACCATCACCACCAAGTCTTTCTCCTCAGGGCTGCTCTCAGTCACTTCTCTGCCCAGCCTGTGGGTGTGTTTGGGATTGCCACGGCCCAAGTGTAGGAGCTCGCACTTTGCTTTGTTGAATTCCATGAGGTTTGCACGGGCCCACGTCTCCAGCATGGCCAGGTCCCTCTGGATGGCATCGCTTCCCTCCAGCTGTCAACTGCAACACACAGCTTGGTGTCACACCAGCAATCTTGCTGAGGGTGGTCTCAGTATCACTGTCCCTGTCACCAACAAAGATGATGAATGGTATCAGTCGGTACCCTGGTACCAACCCCTGAGAGACACTGCTTGTCTCTGGTCGCCACATGAACAATGAGACATTGATCACAACTCTTTGCATGCAACATTAAACCGTCTGCAGACATTCCATCGCTTCCAGTGAGAAGTAAATGTTGCCAATTGCAAAAGTTAAAGGAAAGAATTTAATCCATTCAAGAAGAAGAAGAGGAAGAAGAATGGTTGCAGTATCAACCAAACCTCCTCAGTTATGTTCATTATTCATATTATTCTTTTTAATTACTTGGTCTGTAGATTAATCTCATATCTATATGTATCAAGCTTTGCAAGCATTTCTGTTGAGCTTCAAGTTATGGAGTTGCTTCTACTTTTGCCTGCATAAACAAGCCCTTTCCCAATGGGCTATGTGCAAGGATGAGCTTAGAATGCAGATCCTGTAACTATTCATGCATGTGACCGATACTTGCTCTTCTGAGTCTCTTTCCACCAAGTCTCACAGCATCTGCTGAGAAAGTATAAAGTGAAGTAGAGCATGTTTTAACATTTACATATTTGTTTGGAATATGAGGGGGCAGGTTTTTGTAGGAGCGTTGGGGTTTTTTTTATTTTGTGGAGTTAAGAGTTTTTTTTCTTTTTTGCATTAATCACTGAAGTCCAGTTACAAAGCAAGCAAACAAACAGAAAGCCAGATTCTAAGAATGGTCCTAGTGTGATGAAATTCTATGACACTCTGCTAATTTCCATCTGCTAGCGTCACAGTCCAATGTGTTTCAGCTCATAATCCATGAATAAGACGTATGAAAATGCTGTCAACTGGAAGTGGGTGGGGAGGGAGGGGATGCTTTCCTGGACTCCTAGGAAATTTCAGCTCGTGCTGAAATTCTGCAATATCAAAGTTTGAGACTATTTATTTTCTCTCTTGTTGTTTAACCCATGTGGTTTCTTCTAACTCAACTCTGTCAAAAATTGCTTACCACTGAAGCTAATAAAATATTGCAGAAGTCTCACATTTTAAGCTTCAACAAAATAAATTGCAATGCAAAAACTCTCATGTTGTTCATCCTTTTGTTCCTTTCCTGTCTGAACAATTGGACAATCACCAAAATATTCTATCCACATTCACCACTTAAAAGTAACCTGTCAAACATGGCATTAGGTGTTTATATTTACTCACTTTACAATGCAGGTTCAAAATTCATATAACTCTTCTGAATATAATTAAGGTGCCTTAACTCAAACAGTGGAAAATTTTAAATAAAAACTTTTTTAACAAAATGAGTGTCTGGAAGAAAACAGTAAAAATGGAAGATTGATGAGGAGAAAGAAAATAACTTTTTTTAGAATTGTTTTTGTTCGAAGACCAACCTTGCACCTGGGAGATGCTAAAAATACTCAGTGTGAAAATTTCATGTATTTGTATTTGCTTTGGGTTGTTTTCTGTCTGCTGAAAGAAATGGAATTCTGTAAAAGAAGATAACAGGATGTTGTTAAAGACTTAAAAGCATTTTTCCCATAGGCTTGAATCTCCTTCTAGGGGCGGAGAGAGATAAGAGGCTTGGAGATTGTAAAACACAGCCTTATGAAGGATTTTTTGATATGTGAGGCCGGGAACTGCCTGAGCGCTTTTTGCCCCTGCTAGAATGGAAAAAGCTTAGCAGTGTATGTGTCCCCATTTTGCCAGCATGGTGATTGGATAAATACACTCTTCATCCTTCAGCTGTGGATTTTGGACATCTTGGTTACCTGCATACGTTTCTATTCACATAAAAACATATTTGAATCTCTATGGTATTGTGGAAATGCTGCTTTTTCTCCTTAAAAATGGAATAATATAGGCTCATAAATATATGTATAATATATTATCAAGTATATGTAACATTTTTTACCATTAACACTTATTTAACTCCTACCTAACATTAAAAGGAAAAGACAAAAAATAAGCTTTCCTCGTGATACCCACAACAATTTACTGAAGTATCCTCTCTATCAATTTTGAGAGAGAACATTTTATTTTAAAATTAAGGAATAGGTTACTTAATTCATTTTTTCTTCCATCTGATAGCAGCATGGGTGGTTTACAGGGCTTTTCATAAGATAACTAATTTTTTTTAACATAATGTCAGATCAAAATCTATCTGTGAAGATTTCAGGTTAAAGAAAGAAATACTCAGTATGATAAGTGGCAATAACCACTATCAATAATAAGAGAAAAGAGTGATTTATAGACCCTACATTTAATATTCTTGTGGCACTTAATTCAGTCATCAGTATTCAAATCCATTGACATCTGTGGGAGCTCAGAGTGCTCAGCAACTTACATAAGTACCCAATAAATTGCTAGATTGAACCTTAATCCTACAGACAATGTTATGGGTGAGGGGAAAATCTAATTACAGTGAGATTTTTTTCATGTTTATTTACCATATGAGTTCAAAGCAAGATTGCACCATTGATCTCAACTATAATACAATCAAATTCAAGAAGCAACTACAAGTTGCCTTGTAGGTCTGATCGTCTGAAAGCCTTTTATGAATTAAGAGTCAAGAAGAGATAATGAACACTTACACATCCCTAAGCCATTAAAAAAACGTTTTGCAAAATAAACTTGCATAATTGTGATTAGTGAGATCATTGTTGCTGCCACTGGTTGAATGCAGGGATGGAACTGGCTGCTGATGGCTGAATTTCCACAACTCACAGATCTGACTCTGTGTGTGGTTATACTCTGTCACACATATTCAATCCAGGAGCTTTGTGGTGCTTTAGTAGCAAGTTTTCCATGTGGTTTCACAGGCTGGGACACACCAAACTGAGTCAGGAGTTGTGCAAAGCCCATCTCAGCTAGAAGTTGTCTTTTGCACCAGTAAAAATAAGAGCACTTTATTGCTGAGTAAAACAGACATACAATGATGCTCCCAGTTGTGTGTGCAAAAACAGAGCCTGCTCTTAAGACTTTTAGCCATTTCACTGGAAGGAAGCTTCCAGTGGAATGTGAAGCAACTTGTCTTGGCACAGCCAGACTTTCAAAGGTTACAAACATCTGGTAGTTTGCCTGAGATAATAGAAGTTCACATCTACTGTAATAAATTAATTAGACACAAACATAGACATTAAATTACTACTAGAAGCAGCAGAATTTGTATATGAATTTCTTTTGTTTGGTATCCAAAGAGCAACAAATAAACTGAGGGCCTGATTCAGTTACATTCCTATCCATATGAATGCTCCTGTATTAGCAAAACTTGAATAAAAACATAGAAATAAATATAGTTTTTCTTTTTACACTAGTTACTTAGGAGCAGTGCAAAATTTTCTTACTGAAACTACTACCAGAAGCATCACTTTGAAACTTGAATAATACCACTTTTTGAGGAAAAAACAGTCCAAACGGATAACAGCTTTTTAAAAACAGATTTTATTTTTTAAGTTCTTGCTAGCAAGTCCAAATCCTTACATGAGGTGGAAAGTTGTTGGCTGGATGGTTTTTTTTGAATTTTCTATACATGGCTACATTTTGTTCTCTTCTATAGTATTCCTAATTTTAATGGTATATATTAAAGATGAACTAGTAATCTATGTGTAAAAATCTACTTAGAATATAAAATAGTTTTTCTTCTCAGTCTTTGAAGCATTATGTTCATAGATTCATAGTATGGTGACATGTTTTGTGTCTTAATTAGGCCTCTCCTGATAGGAGAGGATTTTAGAGTCCTTGCCAGAAGTCCAGGAGACAAACGGGACAGTCCAGCATCGACTGCTTTTCAGGTAGTTATTTATTTAAGTCTTATCAGAGAGATAGCGCTCCCAGCATAATGCAGACATAGCACAAAGCAGAGAATGCTAAGAATGATGCAGTATAAAGATTTTACAGCTCTTTTAAAGGTAAATTATCCAATAGGAGCTTAAAATGAAAGATGTTTTTACTTTTCCACCAACGTTCACTAAATCACTTTGTCACGTGGACAGGAACTGCGGCATTTTCTATCCAATCATCCTAAACTACTTTTGCCGCAGAATATGGGAGACTGAAGGAGAAGGAAGAAGACTTAGAAACTACAACTATCCTCCATCTTGGAGTCCTCCCTATTTATCTATTTACTATATTAACAAACCTAAAAAATCTAAATTCTTCACCCTGTGAAATTCTTACATAATATTCTAATACCCAGTTCACACTTGTGTGGATTTTATTTCTTCCCAGAGTGTAGGCAGTTTTCTCCATGGAATAAAGGTCAAAACCAGTATTGTTCAGGGGGGTTAAGTTCTTCAAAACAGGCAGAGAAATATTCTCTGCACTCTGGATTCCCACATATGGCTTGGGTTGAAAGGGATCATTTAATTAGTTCCAACCTCCCCTGCCACAGGCAGGGACACTTACCACTAGATCAGGTTGCTCAAAGCCCCATTCAAACTGGCCTTGAACACTTCCAGGGATGGAGCAGCCACATCTTCTCTGGGCAAACCTCTGCCAATTGACTAAGAACAAAAATATTTAAAAACATTCATGTAAAGGTGAGAAATAAAGTTTAAATGCAAATAAAAAACAACTAGCCAAATTCTATCACTATTAAGTATAACTCAGAGAAGAAAAGCTGCTCTTTTAGGTCATAGTTTGGAAAACATCACATTTCTTCTGAATAAGTACTATGGGATTCAACAAATTGATCTAGTTGGTTTTTAAGTTTCTTATTTTCTATAGAACAAAAAAGGTGCACTACATGCACATGGACTAAGCTGAAGTGTCTCACATGGTGATAGTCACAATGAAGCTCCAAAAGGCATGGCCAAGGTATCGATGCTCAACGACATCCTTCCCACATGTGGCTATGAAAAAGCACCTAAAAAAAATGTAAACCCAAGATATTCCCAGGTCACTGGAAGCAGCTTACATTTTTTGCAGACAGGTTTTGTCTACATCATTGGTGAGGGTTTCAGGAATCAAAATATGAATTAAACATGAAAAGATGTACTCTCAACCAGCAGGGATGGCCACCAGAGATTTTGCAACCTGTTTCTCAACCCATTTCTCCTGCTTCTAAAAAGCATGAGAGTTATTGCAACGAAAGAGGCAGCAACATTTCAAAACAAATCCCTTTACAGACTTTAATCTGAGGAGAAGAGATTCAAGGTCTGTCACCAGTAGTAGGAGATAATCTGGCAGGGTTGCAAGAAAAAAATTGCCTGAGCTGTAGATAAAAGACAAACTCCCGCTGTGGAACATTATACAAATGCTGAAGATGCTGCAAAGATGCCAGAGCTCCCTGGTAATGCAGGCTGGAGACGTGAGGTAGACACCACTGTCCTGCCGGGCAGCAAAGGAAAACAATGGCAGGATTCAATCAAGCACAGCTGCAGTAAGTGCCAGTGGGGACCTTTAATCTTTAGGACTGTCAGAAAGCATGGCTGTTTGTGGAGAGTCTTCACTACAGTGATGCCTCCTTTGTTTATCAAGAGTGAGGATGACTTAGATGGGAAAGAAATACAGGGAAGAGAAGTAACAAGACGGTAACTTGGTTTTTTATAAATCATCTGCTTAAAGAGTGAACTTAGCCCACACAAAATAATTCTGCAGTGAAAGCTCACAGACTATGTCCTCATCCACTTAGTTCAGAGATTTACCATAACTGATAGAAAAATGAAGAGGTGTAAAACATGATGCATTTAGAGAGCTTTGCTGAATGAAGAAGCAATTTACTGTTGTCTAAAACAGGTAAAAGACTAGTATGTATAATAAATTTTGAGATAGGCAAACTCATAGGTAATATGAATTGATCAGAAAATGGAAGCAAGTGGCAAAGAAATTGTATTAGTAACAGTGTGCTAGCTTTTTAGATGTTCTGCCCTTTCAACCTCGTGCTAGTCAATGTGCCAGAAAAACAAAAATTATGGAAGAAAAACATGAAAGATATTCTAACCTCTAGAAATCTTGGCAGAGTCCTAGCATTAAGACTTTGTGCTCCAAATGAACTAAAATAACTGTGAGTTTATTTTTAAAAAAAGTACTATTGAGATAAGGTGAGGCTCAGATTTGGGGATGGGTGAGGTTGGCAGTAAACAGGTATGCTGGTGAATATGAGAAGATCATTACATTTATCTTCCCAGAAGACAAATGTGTGCTGATGTGTTTCATATATGGATGAAATAAACTCTTAAAAAAACCCTCCAAAACCCATTTAAACCCAAAAATTACAGTGCCTGCCAACAAACACTCTCATTCAACATCATAGTGCTTAGGAAGGCCATGCACTAAAATCATGTATCTTATGTATCTCCATATTTTTTTTTTACTATGGCAGTAATAATCAACAGTACCTACAGCTCCAGCAAGTGTTTCAGCTCTGTCAGAAAGAGCATACAGAAGCAAAAGATATGATACTAAAATATGCATGAAATATGCATGAACATGATATGGAAAAGCTTTCATATGAATTTTTAAATCACATTCATGTACAATACAGTAAAATCCATTTAGGCTCAAACACCTCATTGTTTCAAGCCATAGTGGGGTTGAAACATATTAACTCCACTTGTGCACAAACAGCCATTCTCTGGGCAGTTCATTAAAACCTACCCATTCTTAGGCTCAAAGGGACGTCTGACTGTTTAGTTCCCATAGGAAATATTATAAAAAAAAACTACAGAGGAAAATCATAGCATGTCACAACACTTAATAATAGCTACAAATGCAGCAATTTTAAATAGTTTGCATTAGCTTGATGGGATAAATATTCTGAGGTATTCGAGACCCTTAGGGAGAAGTGTCACAGTGATAAGTCATAGTATGAAATTGCTATTTGAGTGCTGAATACCAATTATTTTTGATTTACTGTAATTTACCGTTAAACCCAGGAGTTTACCCAAAGCAATCAGTGTATGTTTTAAATGATACATCAAGGACTTGAGATGTGAAATATCCCAGGAACAGCAAGAGAAACACCCTCAGACAATGTTCTAGTTAATTCCACCTACCATATGTAAAAAAATTATGGGGGAAATGTGAGTAAAGAGGCACTGAGAGTGACATGTACCCAGACAATCCTGGATCCAGAAAACTGCAGTTCTGCAAAGTAATACAAATATATAAATTATTTTTGAGTTAATTTACCCTTGCAAAGAGCTGAAATGCAGGTGGAATGAGAGTCCTCAGTCACGCTCACTACATGGTTGTTGCATATAGTCAAGCAGACTAATTTTGTCTCATTAAATGGAGCTGATCCAAAACCAGAGAATCTGGTCTGGGGAAAAATCATCTGCTTGGACCTCTTCATGTTATTGCATCTTGGCCTTTTAATACCTTTCTCATGCTTGTGGGCCAATGTCTCCCCCTACTCCAATCAACTTCCTGATCGAGGAACTTCAGCAGAGCTGTCTTGCCCAGTCCTTTGCAGAGCAGACATTACCTTGGAGTGGGACTCTGCACCCAGCTTCAGTCACCTGAACATTAATTATGCAGCCAAAGTTGGCTGCTATAGGCACCCAACATCACCAGTGATGAGAGAGGGGTACAGCAGGAAGTGATGCACTGCAGCTCCTGAATATAAGCTAGAAGGAAAATATGCATTTCTCCATAAATCGTGGAGGTGAGTCGAGTTTTGGCTGTTAGTCACCTGATATATAGCTGTTTCACTGATTTGAAGTTAATCTAAAGCACAATCACGTGCTTCCATGGTGGAGACAAACCAACTCAAGTCTCAGAAAGCAGGGTATTATTTATTTAGAATACACATACCCGTTATGTAACAGGCTGTATTTGCAAAATTTCTACTTGAAGATGTGAGTAGTCTCAGGCTAAATCCACGCTGTACTCCAAATGGAAATTTCTACCCATGACAAGTCCAAATCTGTTCTGCTCCCATGCTGCAAGACAACAAGCCCTTAATCAGGCACAGGATTAAAGAGTATTAAGGAAATAAGCAGTGAGAAATTTTCAGAGCTCTGCTATCCAAATATCCCAGTAAAGGGATATTACTTTGACTGTCACTTCCTATCTTTTCAGTAACACCATTGAACCTTCAAGGAGCATCTAGCTGATGCTCTTAGTCATGTCATTTAGTTTTAGGTAGTCCTGCAAAGAGCAGGGAGCTGGACTCAATTCTTACGTGTCCTTCCAACTTGACATATAATATGAGATTCTGTGAATCTTACACCTTGTCCTTCATAGGCTGTAGTAACATCCTTTGCAGGTGCAGATCAAAAGCTATAATGTTATTCATTCCTACCCTACAAGCTCTTGTTCTGGTTATGGCCCCAAATTCTTCCTTAAGTCCAGTAAAATTCTCCCTTGCACAACTCTGTATATTTTTTGCAAGCAGTGAGCTAATCAGTATTTTTTTCAGATACTGCTTCTCTGCATTGAAAAAGTAAATACTTGCAAAAGTTACCCAACACAGATCTTGTGTTATGAAGAAAAGCATGTTTTACCTGATCCATATTGTCAAAAATAGAAACAACCAGCAAAGCTATCTATAATACCTGCAACACTTATACAGAAGACCCTGGAAATCTCACAAACCTTGCTTCCATACGTCATTACTACATTGTCGCAGTGTCGGACACGAACACGCAGACTCAAACAGCAGGCAGCAGCAGGTCAGCACCACCGAGCAGAGTGAAAAGGGCCCTGCCCACCTTTATTATCACACTTTTATACCTCTTCTAAAACAATCATACATTGGTAGATGAGGTTAACACCTCTAGCATTTTACAGGATAGGAACACAGTCTATCACCTTTCTCCGCCTTGGAGAAAAGAATGAACAACTATCTAAAAGTTCAGTAAACATTCTCAGCCGGTTAGAAAACAAGAGCTATGTTTCTGGAAAATGCATGAGAACTTCTACTACAAAAGTAAAAACATGGAACACTGTGAAAACCAAGGCAACACTACATGTCTGTGTCTTTTATTTTACAATGCCACTTTTAACAAGTCATCTAAAAATAAATGTCCTCTGAGCTGATTTTAAATACCCAATGCTAGAAAACAGAGTGATTGTGATTAAAGAACTTCACTTCAACACGTTCAAGGAGCTCATTCTACATTTTTAAAGTAATGGAAATTTTGAACTGCTAGCCATGAAGCAAAATTATTTTAAAATAACTTGATGACTGAGTGAACCAGAGGAACCAAGCCATCAATCTACTGTTGTTGCAAACAAGACCACACATAACAGGGGTTGTCAATCATTGGAGCAGGCTGGCCAGTGGTGGAGTCATGGTCTCTGGAGGGATCTAGGAGACATGTCAATGTGGCACTTGGATGTCAATGTGGCATTTGGGAACATAGTTTAGTGGTGGGCTTGGCAGTGTTAGCTGGACTCTATGACCTCATAGGTATTTTCCAGCCTAAAAACTTTAATGATTCTATGTGTTTCTGAGGTGGAGGGAGGATTTCATCCATTCCTATCCATTCAGACGGAATGAAACACTGTGTCTTCTTTTGCACTTCCAAGTACAAGACACAGACTCACACTTTGGAGAATTCTGGAGGATGGGGGGCCACTAAGACAGGCGACCATAGTAGAGTGTACATGAGTAAAGGCTAAAGGAGCTGGAATACTTCACCTGAATGTCCTGCTTACAGGAGTAGGGTGCCAGTTTAGCACGATGTGGGTGTAACCAAGGTGTGTATTCTACCTCAGCCACACCCTCCCCCTGAGTCCCCCCATGTAATTTATGACCTGCCCAATGTACACCTGACACCTCAGGCTACAAGCTGGGTGTTAGATGAGATAAGAGAAAAAGAGGCAACCCTTCAAGGCAGGGTACTGTTTCTTTTTTCTTCACACTAACAACTCAGCCCTGATAACTCTCTGGGGAAGCACCAGCACATTCACACCAGCCTGAGGGGTCATCTCTGCTAATGGGCCATAATGGACTCAATGGCACTAGCATGATGGGCAGCTGCAATGACTTAGACCATCAAAGACTCCCAAAAATATCCCATGACTCCCAGAATTATTACATCATCAACTGTGAAACACCCTGCCCAGAGGGAGGCACTGAACATTCCCACCTGAACCTGAACATATATAATCTTTGGTTTGGGGACTTCAAGCAACATCACTGGACAGATCCAGAGGAGGACCAGAACTTCAACAAGACTGTGACCACCACTTTCACAACACTGTGACCACTGCTTTTGCAAGACTGTGACCATTACTCTGACCAACAGGGTGTCAGGTTGTACTCAGACTTTGTGGATTACATCCAGTTTTGTCTGTATCATGGTGTTTATCAAAATCTCCCATGTAAATTGAACTCAGACCTGTAATCTCTCTTGAGGTAGTTTACTGGGGTTCTGCTGCTGGTTTACTTTTAAAGCACACTGAAGAAAAAGCATGAGGAGCACATATCTGCTATATTACACAATCAAAAGTGGAGTGACAGAGAAGATGAATCCTTGCCAGAAATGTCACGTTCCACTCTGGGGAGCTGCGAGGAGTTCTTTTAAAAATGAATGGTGGGGAACGAAATGAAGCCAAATGTTGTCTCTGAGAATTGTTTATTGATAACAAAAGGAGAAGGAAAAGGAGTTGCCCGAGCAAAAGATTGCTAGAGGAGACAGAGAAGAAGAAAGGAAAATGGAAAAGGACTGGGGGAGAGGAGAGAGAGGGCAGAGAGAAAAAGAGGGTGTTACCACCAGCGAGTCAGGGCACTGCTGTGGGTGTCCAGGCAGGAGGTGTGCACGCTGCCCGCCTGCAGATAGGCTGGGTCTAACCAAGCCTGTGCGGGACACGTGGTGAGTGGGCACTTGGACAGGAGGAGCAGGGCCCTAGAGAGGGTCCTGGCTGGATTGGGGCAGCAGGGAGGGCAGTGACAGCTGGATCAGGACATCAAGGAAGGATGCAGGCAGTCCAGGCAAGGACGCAGGGAGAAGCAGCGAGGTGGTGGCACAGGAAGGTTGGACTGGACCAATGGCTCCCTGTAAGCGGGCAGACTTTGGGAGGGGCTGGAGGGGTATAAAAACTGACTGCATTGCTGCTCGCTCGGGGGCCTTGGTGCTGTTTGCTGCTCCTGCTCGCTCCCTCCTTTGTCTCAGCCCCAGCAGCCTTCTGGCTCTCCTGTCCTTGCTGGCTGGCCCTCGCACCTGTCCTGCCTTCCTGTGCCGTCCACTGGTGGAGACCTCTTTGTGACCTGGTTGGAGAAGCCCCTCCACAGGGTCTCCTACTGCTGGCCTCATGGGAGGTGCTCCCCTGGCTGAAACTCCCAAGAAGCTCACTTTCAAACGACAAGCAAGGTCTTAATATGTTTTGTTCAAAGTGTGTCGGCTGGCATTAGTGCTCCTACAAATATATTACTGGGTCCCTTCTGGTTCTGTGGCTCACACGAATGAATGCACAGACGCAGGGATGGCTTCAGCAATATGAATCCAACGGCAAGAAGCTGAGAAGGGCCCTTGCATAGAGTTCCACAGAGAGCAGTTTATTGCTACAACTCCTGAAGGTTTCCAGAGGCAAATGAACCTGAACATGGATAGGTTGATCTAAAGTACAGGGGAGTGGCTGACTCCAGGAGCCAACCAGGGAATCAGAACTGGGGTATATCACCACCACCAAACAGGCATCCTGGGAGAGGCTTCTTTCCCTCACCATCACCAATAGATCCTTGGCACCAGAGACTGTCTTACCAAGAACCTCTTATAACCTTATGTGTCTCTTATACCACAGATCAATTGGCCACCACACAAATACTCTACCAGCTGGCTGATGGTGAGTGAGTCAGCTCCTCTGCTGAGCAGAAGCATGACCTCTAGGCATCAAAGGCTACAGCAGCATGAAAGTCTTGCTCTTCACCATGATGAAAGAGGGTACTGGTTTAGCCCCCACAGACCTACAGCACCAAGCTGGGAGGTACACAACTACCCACTTATTTTGTTTCAACACATTAATTAATACTTTAACATTTAATGAATTACATATACTGCCATACCCTGTGATGGACTAATTATCTTTAACTTAATATGTCACATTCAGGATCCATTCAAAGATTTATATAACATGTCACATAAAGTGTACTTTTTACTCTAACAATTTTTTATCTCATACTACTCCTTTTTATTCCCTCCCCCAACAGTTACCACAGCGACTCATTCCTCTCATGGGCAGGACCTGGAAACACAAATGTAGAGCCTAACTCTCAAATCTGACATAGCAGGTCCTCAATTCTGCTCCTGCTTTTGGTTAGGGCACATTCCAGGTAAGAACTGAAATACAAGGGCATTTTGCTCATTTCTGTGTTTTGAATAGAAAAAGGGACCATCCCTAGTATAAATACAAAAAGACCATAATTATCAACAACCCTGCTGCTTTCTCTAAAATTAAAAACAATAGGAGCCCAAAAGTGTTTCATCAGGCAATAAAAGGAGATCTTGTGTAAGGGTGAACAAGGTGCACAATGAGCTATGCGGGTAAGGCCTGAGGTGCAAATCAACCTCACAGCCATGGTAAGGGAGGCAGAATTGAGTGGAATCCAGCTGGGAGAGGCAATCCTAGCAATGGTCCCACATCTCGCTGCCACCAAGTTCCCCACTCAGCTGAGATGAGCTGGCTGCCTTGAAGGTACTGCTCATGGAGGTTACAAGATACTGACCCTTCTGTGAAATATGCAGGAGTGAAAGGCTGGACTTTAAAACAGTGATTATTCACCACATTTAGAGAAATGCAGACACCATCTTTATGACTAGAATGAGAGGCATAAAAGGAAATTCATAGTAGAGAAGGGGATAGCATGTTTGATGGCAGTGCTGTGTGATAGGAAGAAATACGCTTTAAAAAATAGCAGGAAGAGGCCTGTTTCAAAATATTTCAAATGTTTCATTTTTCTGGTAATAAATTATTAGAAAACAGCAAGATATGTATTTTTAAAGGTTTTGATTGAATAACAGCATCAGTTATAGCAGATTGCTTTTATTCCAGTATAGACAGAAGAAACATGGATAACAATCAAGAAGACAAAAACAAAATACTGTAGGTAATGAGGCTCAAAGTACCAAAGAGGAGCAGAAAAAAGACGGAAGTTTGCATGAAGGAAAACCTGGCAGACAATAACCTCGGTGTCAGAGCTGGGAGATAATAACCAAATAAAAAAAGCATCACAAGCCAAAGCAAGAGCACAGCAAGGACGGCAGACATAGCATCAGCACTATAACCGAAGAGGAAATTACTTTGTATTTATTTCCTGCTGTCCAAACACAGGCACATGTCATGGGGCAGGCATACGGAATTAAAAAAACCCATAAATTTAGAAACATACATTTAGAATTGTTGCCTTGAGAAGAGTCTTCCCCTTTTGTTGTCTTCCTACTGTTAGGATCTTTACTTTTTTTGTTGAATCAAGGATCATGTTAAATTTTCATCCAGAAGTTTTTGTCAATAGAAATGGCTGCAATTTTTTTCTGAGTTTGCACTGAAATAGGCTTCTTTTCCTCTCCTTGTCTAAAATACACTTGCATAAAACCTTATCACAATGCTGATCTAAACATTTTCCTGAAGGACTTTCTCTTACCAGCACATGGAATAAATAAAGTGGGCTACAAAGAAGCTGTTAATGATTGCTTTTAACAAGCCATGAAAAAATCACAAACCTTATGTAAGAGTTACTTTTTTCTGAGTATGAAGAATGAAACTGAAATCTCAAGGTGACACCTTTAGTTACACTGGAACTTACATTTCTGATAGAAGTACCACCATATGTAAAACGAAGTGGCAAAGTGAAACACAAATACATCAATGAGATTAACAAATAGCATCTGTTATTAGCGCTTATGTGTAGGAGGAAAGACAGCGAACAAACATGCTGAAATAGAAACACCAGTTGAGTTTTAGGAATAATGTACCTTATACATTTGTTAAGGTTGTAAAAGACCTCAAAGATCATCAAGTACAACCATTAACCAGATCCAGTATCCTCATTTAAAAAAGAACTAATTCAAAGAGCACCTTAAGATCTCAATTACTTTCTTTCATTTTATGATCACTGAAAATTACTTTTGGCTCTTATGCTACAATTCTAGAGACTTATAAATACCTGAAGCTGCACTTTGTATTTTGATGGCTCTGCAGGCCAACAGGACTTTTAGGCTGCATTTGTTTATGTATGTCCTTATCTCTTAGCACCTAAATCCTCTGTGTTAATAGAGGATATTTTATATATAACTTCTTAGATAGGTAATATTAGAATTTTTTTAAAGGCACTCCATATTTTTTATACAGCTGCTGATTTTATACTTCCTTTTTGAAGTTATATGAATAGTAGTACACAAAATGAGAACAAATATGCACTGTCTGAAATACACACGATAGCCACCAGATGGCAATAAACCCCAGGTAATGAGAAAAACTGCGCCTTCATGCAATGTTCAAAATCACTTAATTGTTGCCTTCCTTTCTTACAGCCAGTGGACATGTGAAAAAAAAATTCACTCATATAACTCAAGGGCTATTCAAATTCATAAATATCTGAAATGAAAACTGGCAGTTTCAGAAATATTACCAGATTGTCTCAATATGAATGAGCTCAGTGAAACAGTAGTTTAATATAGCACACTATAGATTAATATGGCCTCGAAATGATAAGTATTAGCATAGCATCCGTGAATTGCCGTAAAAGCTTTTCACAGTATCCACAGTTTTCACCATATCCTCATTCATATTCTTCTTCTTTCATTCTCCTCTAAATATTTGCTGAAATGTAATCAAATTAATAACACCAATCACTGTGAGCTGAGACCAATTTATGTACTTCTTTTTCCACTATTTTGTAAATTCAGATGCTACCGGTGTAAGTGATTGCACTGTAACCTACAGGAATACTATCATCTGTTTTAACTGCTCTCCTTTAATAACAAGAATGTCGTTATTTTAATATATAGTCAAACAACATATGAACATGTTTTTTCTCTTTAAAGACAGTTGTTTTTTCTCCCTATTACTTCTGATAACATCAAACATATTTCAGCTTGGTTATTTAATGGTTTTACTCAGGTACATAATGTAGACTCTATTCTTCGTGGATATATTGTCATGTACATAAGAAATTTCCTTCAGATTAAAAACAGAAAAAAACCTATCTACAAAAAAACCCTATGCGGGTAGATAAAAAAATCTCTAGAATTTTCTCAGACACAATCAATTAAGCCACAATTGCTAACTATGTGGTTTTTTTTCATATGGAACTACACACAATCATGTATAAAACCGAAAGTTTTATACATGAACAAACAAAGCAGTTGTGGTGAATGACAAAGAATAGCTCTGTAGTTGGGACATGACATACGTGACTTTTGCCAAAGACCTTGGCAAGGGACTTCTTGCTCTTCAGCAGCTTTACAAAAAAAAAATTTTTCTTAAGCATTTTATCACTCAGGGTTAGTTTCATAACAATTTGTTGATGGCTGGGAAGGGCATTATGCTGAAACTGTGTATTACATTAATCGAGTTTGTCCACTTTTCTAATTTTTCATTATTTTGGACTACTTCTGCTCAGCTAATGCTTCATGTACTCATGTAACTGTAAAATGCTAAGGGTCTTAACTCCTTTTGCTATTAAAAAAACCCAAAATAATAAGAAGGGAAATGCAGAAAAAATGCTAAAAGCATCCTGTCAACTCTAATAGTAGGAGACATGAAACTGTTGGGTCATTTGGGATGGTTTTTTTTTCCTCTGTTTCCTCAGCAGAAAACAGGAATTTCTCCCTTTCCAACTCTTCCTGAGGATCACTTCTGAGGTCGCAGCATCAATTAATTTTAAAAACTACTTTACTTAAGCCACCTGAGGCTCACTGACAAACCCTGGCAAGGAGCGTGGGCTTGAAGATCTGAGAGTTGCTTGGCCCTGATGAATGAAAACATATGTCAGCAACATTTATCGTGTTTTCCGTAATTTAGCTGCTTAATATAAACCTTAATAAGGCCCACACTATTCCCTTAATCTATCCCTCCCTAATGTTAGTTACTGCTCTGCTGCCTTCTTTGTGTGCCTCTTTCCCAAGAGATATTAATAGCAGTTTCAAAGATAAAAACTACTGACAACTCCATATGTTATACAGTAGCAAGATCCTTCCTTGACTGATTTATTTAAGTAGAGAAGTTGCAACAATTTCTAAGTTGTTGCTGAAGGATAAATCAACACCCTCTATCAGTGAAGCATTACATCTTTTGGGACTCCTTCTGTGCACCAGCCACAATCAATCCAAGAAATATGTCTGCATGTCTCTTTGCCAGAGTGCAAGGAGTTTCTCTTGGCTAGCAAGTAACATGGGTCATTAAAATGCAACATCTCTTTTCCTCTTTTAAATCGCAAATTTTAACCCTTAGCCATGTTGGGTGAAAAGGCAGTGGGTAGCACACCTGTTATTCAGATTTAGCCATGCAGGTGACAGAAACTTAGCATAACACTAAGGTGCACATGATGATCTTCTCAAGTTGTTTTAAATGAGAAGTGTGTTAGTTTCTCTCTTCAGTGTATTTGTGATTTTAAATACCTCCAGCAGTCGAATGAAACAGCAACAGTCTCAGCAGAGCATCGTCTTCAAACCTGCTCAGCTACACTATATTTCTCAATACAATTTTGCCTTGCTGCTGAAAAAGACTCCTCACAATCTTCACAATGTGCAAGATTAACTCATGGGAGATACTTAAATGGTAAAAATTTGCCTGTCAAATGAGATTATTCATTTGTACAGAAACTTCAGGGAAAAAAAGCAGACTTAAGCTGCATCATATACATTGATCTGAACATATGAATGCCATTACAAATTTTGTCACCTACTATTTCACTTCTTTGTAATCTCCATGCTCTGCATTCTACTCTGTTGGTGACTTCAGTGAGTCATTCTCAACTGTATTTGGAAAGTTTAACCTCTTGGAATAAGAGAAAAGCCTGAACCTTCCATTCCTTAGTAAACATGTCACCATCACAGTCAAAAATGGAAGTGAAGGAGAAGGCTACTAATTTCAGTGTATGAGTTCATCCACATCCGTGCTGCACAAATCATCTTGTGTCTTCATAACAACGCCTCTGTACCCGTCATTAGCCTCATCCCCTCCTCCTTCACCATGCATAACATGCCTTGCTATAAATCTGGTCAGCCAAGGAGAAGTGCACAAAGATTCTCTGGTGAAGGTCAGAGGAGGAGGACAAATGTGCTTATTCTAACTCCTTTATCAGTTACAAATTCACCAAACCCCACCTAAAATATGTGACTATTCTGAGTTTGGGGCAAGAGGGGAAAACACTTCTGTCTGCTCGTGATTGGGTCAAGGGGCTGTGTATCTTCTCTCCTGAAAGGATGCCTTTTGATGAGCTTTGAGATTCCAACTGCATTAGAGCATACCAAGGAATATTCACTTATATACATATATATCGTGATTAGATCTCTATTACTGTACTTTCTCTATAGAACAATACCATTTGACCAATTTGGAGGTCTGCTTCCTGGAAAAGCAGAAAGAAACTTTAACCACATTTTTCTCTTAAATGCCTAGCTCCATAATTGAATCCAGGCACCTCTGCTAGGTCCAAACACAGCATGTATGGAGAAGTAAAGCATCTGTAAATGAGACTCCTAAGCAACGTTACTCTGCATCCCCAGCAGTGTTAGCCCACAAACCATCCTGAGGAGGGAGAGCAGTCTTTTCTTGCTGCTGCATAATTGCTGAGTTGATGTGGCAGGGAAATGAATCTGCTTGCTTTGGATCCACAGCTTGGAAAGGGGAAAATTTTAGATGGGTTAAAAAAAAAAGGCATTTTCTGGCATGTCAGGTTTCATGAAAAGATGAATTATACATTTTACCACACTAATGGAATAGTACAAATATTGCTGCATAAATTACACTTGTTACAATTTTGCTTATCTGCCTAGACTCTCTTTTGTTGTAACATGATCCTTACATGAAAAGGATCCCACACATATGCAAAAAATACCCCAGAAACCAAAACAAAAAAAAATCCTGTAAAATCCCTGAAAACACTATAAAGGTTGGTCTCTCATTTTTTAAAAGCAGAATACCTGAGAGGAACCCAGAAGTAATTCTGTCAACTACAACAGCCTACAGACATGCGATCTTTCAGAGACAGCATGCAGAAGTCCCTCCTGGGGACCATGCTGTGCATCACTGCACAGTGATGCCTGAACCCCATGAGTACCCAGCACTGCCAGGAGCTGCCTCCTGTGTGGAAAGCACTGATGAAGTGCTGTCATCTGCCAGACTTGCTATGAATGCAGCAGAGGAGTAGCCTTGCCTTGCAAACTGTCCCTAACAAATCTGACACGTGTGCCCATGGACATACATGTCATACAAAGAGAATGCCATCATGGCATAATTGTGATATGTTTTCAGGTTGTGTCCCATAGGGTTGTTTGGTAGCCAACAAATGCCCAACATCTGAATTCTAATTAGGTGGAATAAGGAAAAGGAGGGAGTTTTGACAATAGGCTTCAAATTGACAGATTGGGTTGGATATTGAGAAGGAATTCTTCCCTGTGAGTGTGATGAGGATCTGACACCAAAAATTCTTAAAACAGGCAGTAGACCACCTTGCACTGTCCTTTTGTGTTTGAGCACCTTCACACCTGCTGTCACACCTCCTGACATTTTGATTTTAGTCAGGGCATGAAGGCTGACTTGAAGTAATAAGTACCCTGCATATCTCTGCATGCCATGTAAACCACCCCCTGCACAGCTGCTGAGCAAAGAAGGAGCCTGGGTCCTCACTTTTTAACAGCACACACCAGCAAAAAGGAGATAGGCATTGCTTCCACTTTGTTTAAGGGGACAGGAATAAAGCAAGAAGCATGGCTATGCCATCAGTATAACCATCACTCTTGTTGCTGAAATGCTTATCTCACTAATAAAGGCAGGTTGGATGTGCTTATTAGTTTATCTCAGAAAGATGAAGTAAAAGAGCTGGCCTGAAACAGAACCGATCCTGCTTCACAGTCACTTTATTTCTAAAAATACTGCTGTAATAAAGGTTGGAAATTAAGCAAAGGAAGAGCTGGTGTACTGAATGCTGGTCTGTTCTTTTTCCAGACTACAAGTTAGTCTAATACAGTACCTCAGCTCTCCAACAATCCTTGCTTACCAAAAAGAATAACACCTTATTTCTGGATATAAAATCACAGTATATATCTTACCAATTTGAAACAGAGCTGACGGGTGTCCTTTGATAAACCAAAAGAAAGTATAATGAAAAAAATCCTTAGTTTTCGTAGAAAACTCCATTTGAAATATTTTAAACATCGTTCTAGTGTTTTTGCTGGATTACAGAATCACAGAATAGTGTGAGTTGGAAGGGATCCAGAAGGATAATTGACTCCAACTCTTAAGTTAATGGCCCACACAAATCACTACCTTGGCATTATTAGCACATGCTCTGACCAACTGAGCTAACATCATGGCATGTTGGAAAGATCCTGTGACAAAAATACAAACTTTGCATAAAAAAGGGACCTAGTACAGCCACATCTAACACAGGATTTATCTGCAAACTGTAGTAAGAAGAGGAGATAAACAGGAAAAGAGGGGATGCAAAAGCAAAATTAATGAGAGCATGGTGCTTAGTACCACTGGGACCCAACCACAAAGCCAAGTCCTTTCTCTGGCATTATATTGGTCAACTCTTACCAGAAAAGCTGTGTAACATGTGTTGCTCATAGGGTCCCAGTACAGTTTGTGGCCTACTTTATTTTGTAGCTTAATGACTCCTAGGTCATTTGGATTTCGTAATCCTGCATTTTCTTAAAACCTTGAAAAAGGCAGTGACCACCCCTCATTTTCACACATGACCATGTGCCTGAGTCAGGTATGAAGGTCATGCCATTTCCTATGCCATGGACCTAAATGCCAGCTGGCTCCAAGATGGGCCTGCCGCTAGCCAAGGCCAAGCCTATCAGTGATGACATTGCTGCCTCTGAGATAATGTGTTTAAGAAGGAAGGAAAAAGTGCAACGGCATCTGCAGCCAGGGAGAGGAATGAGAATCTGTGACAGGAACAGCTCTGCAGAAACCAAGGTCAGTGAAGAAGAAGGAAAAGGTGGTCCAGACACTGGCACAAAGACTTCCCTGTCCTGTGATGAAGAACATGGTGAGGCAGGCTGTCCCCTCACAGTCCATGGAGGTACACGGCAGAGCAGGGGGGTGACCAAAGGAGGCTGTGACCCTGTGGGAAGCCTGCACTGGAGCAGGCTCCAAGCAGGACCAGTGGCACTGTGGAGAAAGGAGCCCATGCTGGAGGAGTTTTGCTGGTAGGACTTGTGACCCCACAGGGAACCCGCACTGGAGCAGCCTGTTCCTGAAAGACTGACCCAGTGGAAAGGACCCACACTGGAGCACTTCATGAAGAACCCTAGTTCATGAGAAGGACTTACATTGGAGAAGTTTATGGAGGACTGTCTCCCAGGAGAAAGATCCTTCCAGTGCAGAGGAAGAGTGCTAGGAGTCCTCATTCTGAGGAAGAAGGAGCAGCAGAGATGTTTCCTCAAGTCAAGCGTGTTTTGCCTGTGAGAGTAATTGGTGTGTGATCCCTCCTTGTCCTGATGTTGACATGTGAGCCTTTTGTTATATTTTGTCTCCCCTGTCCAGCTGGGGAGTGATAAAGTGTCTGTGGTGGGCACCTGCCATCTGCCCAGGGTCAACACTGCTGAATACTGAATGGCTTTGAATCAACTCAGTCTGGCTTAGGCACACTCCTCACCATAGTCACAGTGCCAGCCCTTTTGGCACGAGATGGAGGAGTTGGCAGGAGCCTACAGATGAAGTAGCTGCAAGGGAAGAAGGGGGAAAAGCCTTAAGGGGAGCAGGGAGTAACAACAGGAGCAACCAGACACAGTGCAGATCATGGCCACATATATTCTAAATTGTTTTTATCTCTGTTCCCTGTTTGACTGTCCATCATCATCTCTGAAGCACATGCTTAGATATTACTGATTGCGACTGTAAACTTGTCCTTTGGTCATGTTGTCCAGGAGATATTGCTTCAAGTATGTGTTTAACTGTTTGTTTTCTCAGTTTAACAACACCAGCAGTTATTTTCCAAATCAAACATTCAGTTTAACGTGATTAATAGTTATGTGAAGTTCTTATTTTAATAGTAAATACATCTCAGAACTCAACTTACTCTGAAATATTTTAAAGTTAAAAAAATCAAACTACTAAACACTTTGAACAAAAAGTTTGAGTTTTGAGACTGAATACTTTCTTTACTGGTGTGCATCTTCTGAAAACAGAATCATCAGAAATACAGCACATTCTTGCTCAATAATAAATCCTATGATCTAAGGATACAGATACTACCAGGAAAAGCTGCTCCCAGATCCTCAATCAGGAACCAGTTTCACAAACTCCAAGTTTCTTTCCATCACTGATGATTTCTCCATTATAAAATCAAACCCAAGGAAGCCTATTTAGCAAAATTTTCTCTTCTGTCCATCACAGCTCTGACAGCTGAACAGCTGTTCCAGTGGAGATAGAACCAAAAATAAGGTCTGTGGGCAACTGTCTGAATCCGGGAGTTTTGGAAACAGCTTCTCAGTACATAGATCCACAGCATCATAAAACAATATTTTTATCTCACCGTTCTACACTTCAATGTGACAATATTTCACAAATGTAGCCTCACAACAGATATGATGAGAGGAAATCTTATTTTTACTAGTGAATTTGGGATCAGACACAACAAGAATGAACAGAAATGAGTCCATTATGAGAACATTTCACATTTTCCATTCATTCACTGCAGGACATACAGAAACCATCCTCAAGCACGTGTTTACTTTTCAGGATTCTCCCTTCGGTATGGGCACATTAACCTCCAGAAAACACGTAGCTGCTGCTCTGACACTCTCCTGCCCATTCTCTGCTGCACCATGAAGCATGGAGGGTAAACGCTCCCCACACCAAACCAGACCTAGTCTCAAAACAAGATGGTCTATAAGAAGACAGAGCAAAGTCTGTATCTTCCTACTAACACTAGCTCATTAATGAGTCAGGAGAACATGCCAAACTTTTCTGGCTTTGCTTTTAGAAAAAGTGATGACTGTTGTCAAGACCATTGTGCATCACACTGCCCTTGCAGATTTATCAAGTGCACAGTGAGAAGACTGATTAGATACTAAGATGCTAAAGGGACCTAACCTCTGAATTTTGAATGGTCTTCAGCATGAATGTACCATTAGGTAACATGAAGGTTGGGAGAGTTCTAGGCATGTAAAAAGGTGCAAATCTAGGCATACAACAAACTTTAAAATATTTTTTTAAAAACTAAAAAAGAAAATTTAAAAGGAGAAATAATTTAATAACTTCCAAGAAAAGAAAAAAATAAAAAGAAAAAAGAACATACAAGACAAACAAGGGAGGCTTTCCAGTTTCAAGGAAGGGTTTGTAAAGTGAGGTATAATCTTTATTCCTTTATAGAGGCTGGAATATTGCCATCTGCCTTGGAGCTACCGACTCCAGTAACAGACAGAGCATCATCTTCATGGGTTTTGTCAGTTAAAAGAAAAAAAAATTAGACTTACTTTTTTATTAACTTTATGTGGATTTTTTATGTGGACTGTATCATGCACAAGGCCTGTAAAACGTTATTGAAAGCTCCTGATACTTTATGTGTTTACAAAGTCTTCATTGCCTAGTGTTGATCTCAGATGGTAAGACGTGATCATCTTTGCAAGCAATTTTTTAAATCCTGTGTCAGGATCTATGAAAATTTCAATATTTAACTATAAGACGGTTCATTTGACAAACACAAAAACTTAACTCCTGGAAAATAACTAGTATTTGGTTAACTAAACATCTGAAAATAACTGCAGAATACTTTTGGCTAAACTTCATAGTATGTTCTTCATTTAAATAAAAGCAAAATTAAGTTTTTTTAAAATTTTGTATTTTAAAATTTTTTGATTCTAAGAAAAAGGCTTCACAGAAAAATGTCGCTTTCAGAAATGTGGAGGCCAGAGACTGGTGAAAGGCAGCGTCGGCACTTCACCACGTTTGCCACAAGGTGGCATGAAGCGTATAACTTACGACGACAAAAGTATAATGAATACACTATGAGAAGGAGTAAAAAGAGCAGCAGAGGCTGAATGTGTATGTGTGACTTTCGGCAGGATGTGGGAAATGCAGACAATACACACACATAGATACTTCTGTAGAGCTGCCAATCTAATGTTTATTATGCATAACGCAGGCTTAACTCAATCATGTCAGCGTGTTCAGTGGTGCACATTTAAATCACTTACAGCCTTTCACAAAGTGTGGTGATCTAGGAGATGGCTGGTCTCAGGTGAGAAGCGAGGTAAGACAGGGCTATGAGGTCTGCAGGTTATATACAGGGGATGATTTGCAGCAGCTTAGCAAAGTATTTTATTTTTCTTCAACAAGTCTGCAATGGGCAAACGCAACTAGTATACAAAGTATGTTGCATGTATCCCATTACGTAGGATGATCCTCTTCCTTATCTATCTAGATAGAAAAAAAAAATTAAAAATCCAGATGAACATCCACTGCGGTAACAGATTTGGGTCTTCACCTTCCTGCAAAATGCAACTGCACTTTATCATGTCTGCAGATTTGTCCTTGGTCAGGTGCAGAGTAAGAACCAGCCCAGAACTGTCAGGACAGGAGATATGACCCAAGCTCTGTGGATGAAAGCTGCATCCCACCTGGCTGCCAGCTTTCACAAGTCCCACAGCAACTGGAGAATACAAAATTGTGGTTTTTATGTCCCATGGAGGACACAATTATCTTTGAAATTATTGAAAAGAGGAAAAACTTGCAAATAAACACATGCAAGAGACCAGCTGTGTCTGAAGGCATGAGAACAACAGGAAGAGCACTGTCAGGAGAGAAATTAAATCATCTCTGCTACTCTTGAAAGTACTCTTTTTATGGTTTGACTTGAGGATCTTAAAGGTCTTTTCCAGCCTCAATGATTCCATGATTCTGTGAGCTAAGGAAGTATGAATGCTTACCAGAAGATGGTGCAAAAGCATAGAAAGTCTTAATTTACCCACAAGACACTTGAACACCTCTGGCCACAAAAAAAAAGCACGAGAATATCCACCAGGTGTCGGGCCAAAGAAAATGTGATTTTTTTTTTAATTTTTTTTTTAACTTGAGAAAAACCAGCAAGAATAGGCAATTGCTTCCAAAACCTAACTGTTGGCATGAAATTTTAGTGGTACATCTGGGTGTAGTACCCCAAAGCACGGTGGTTTGGGCGATGTCACACATCACTACCATACTTCTCACAGGAAACTTGTGTCAGTGGGGAAGTGTGCAAGAATTAGCTAGTGCAGCATTAAATAACCAAACCCAAAGCATTTGACAGAAAAACAGCACCACCAAAGTAATAATAATGGAAAAAAAACCAAAAACAGACAAACAAAAAATCAGTTGGAAAGGTTTCCAGTGATTTGCGGCAATGTAATTTGTATTACTTGGGCAGTCATTGATACTGGAATAGTTAAACTCAGAAGAATCAGTACTAATTTTCAAAAGTTTCCAGAGAGGATTCTCAGATAATACAATACGTCCTGCAAGCCAGGACTGGTTTTTATTTCTTGTTTTTCCACTTCCTATCCAGCTTTGCTCTTTTTTTCCCCATCTTTACACAGACACAAAATAACAGAAAAAAAAAAAAAAACCAAAACCAAAAAAAACCCCCAAACCTAAACAAACAAACGCAAAACCCCCTAAAAGGAATAAAATCCTACCAAACCAAAAGAAATAAAACCAAAAACCAACCACCAACAGTACGGAGAATTTGCCAGCTTGAGAACAAGGTCTGCTAAGCGAGGTACAACTTTTACCTCTCTCTCTCTAGAAGATGAAATGCTGCCACTCTCCTCGGAGCGGCTGCCCCCGGTAACAGAGAGCATCACCGGGCGGGTTGTGAGGGGCCATGGGGCAGGGGCTGGCCCCGGTAACAGAGAGCATCACCGGGCGGGTTGTGAGGGGCCGACGGGCAGTGCAGGCTCCCGGTAACAGAGAGCATCACCGGGCGGGCTGTGAGACACCGAGGGGCACCGCAGGCTCCCGGTAACAGAGAGCATCACCGGGCGGGCTGTGAGGGGCCATGGGGCAGGGGCTGCCCCCGGTAACAGAGAGCATCACCGGGCGGGCTGTGAGGGGCCGACGGGCAGTGCAGGCTCCCGGTAACAGAGAGCATCACCGGGCGCGCTGTGAGACACCGACGGGCAGTGCAGGCTCCCGGTAACAGAGAGCATCACCGGGCGGGCTGTGAGACACCGACGGGCAGTGCAGGCTCCGCCACCCGCTCCCCTCAGCGCGGCGGGGCCGGGGCAGCCCGGGCGGGGCGGGGCGGGGCGGGGCGGGGCGGCGCATGCGCGGCGGCGCTTGTTTGTCACACGGCTTATAAGGCGGGGCCGGCGGCGGCGCGGCAGCGCCTTTGTGGGGAGACGCCGCGTCGGCACCAGCGCCGCCCGCGCCGCGGCCGGGGCTCCCCGCCGCCCCCATGAGCCGCCTCTAGGGTCCCCGCCGCCGCACCCCTGCGCCCCAGGGGCTCGGGGTTGGTTGTTTTTGGTTCCCCCCCCCACCTTTTTTTTTTTTTTTCTTACAGTCTATTTTTGTACACTTTGCTACAAAACCATGGTGCTGGGGAAGGTGAAGAGTCTGACGATAAGCTTTGACTGTCTAAATGACAGCAATGTCCCCGTGTACTCTAGCGGGGATACAGTCTCAGGAAGGGTCAGTCTAGAAGTAACTGGGGAAATTAGAGTGAAATCCCTTAAAATCCATGCGAGGGGACACGCTAAGGTGCGTTGGACTGAATCGAGGAATGCTGGATCCAACACTGCCTATACACAGAACTACACCGAAGAAGTGGAATATTTCAACCATAAAGACATCCTGATCGGCCACGAAAGAGGTAAGAGCTGCCCTTAACTGCTGTTTCATTTTTTTATGGGGAAAAAGCACACATCTTTGTATCACCCCAGCTTAGCCCTTTCTTTTTTAATGGGTGCATTGGAGAACAGACATGCCCAGGGTCGTATCTTGGCGATGGAGTTACAGGAGGTGCATTTGCAAAGTGCCTGCAAGCAGGAGGACTTCCTTAAACTACCTGCCCTTCTGCATGGCCATTTATTAATAAGTTTTTTTCTAGTATTTTACCTTTTTTTTTCTGGTAATATTTCGTAGGATTTGCCGTTCCGTGGGGAAAACAGCTGTAAAATCAGAGTCAGACAGGCACTGGACTTCACTGGCATAATCCTAATAACAAATCTTGAAACACAGTGAAAGCATAAAAACTACTTTCGGACACATGCGGGGTTCTCCGATGCTGTTGGGGTGATCATACAATGAATTTTTCAGGATGGCTAGTTATTGGCAGATAGTAAGAGTCTCCGTGGCTTATTTTGACATACCACCACCCCACGTATAATTTTTTTTTCTCATTTCAGTACTACCCGCTCTTGGTAAAAACCTTTAATTACCTTGGGCCGCCCCTGCACTCAGCTCGGCGTGGGGGTCACCCCCGTGTAAAGATGTGTCCGAAAAGCCCTTGATGGGGAGCAAAAGGAGGGGGAGGAGAGAGAGAGGGGGGAAGTGGTGTTGCGTAATGGGAGCGAGCATCCCTCCCAAAACTGGGGAGATGAGGACCTCCTGCTCCCCACTTCCCACCCGAGCCGCCGTGGTGTCCCCATGAAATGAAGACCCCCTTCCCCGGCGGGGTGGAAGCGCCGGGGGTTCTGTGTGGTTGGGTTTTTTTTTTTTTGGTGGAGGTTTTTTTTTTTTTTTTTTTTCCTCCCCGAACTTCGCAGCCTTTGTTCGAAGCGGTTCAATCCTGTTTGGGACCGGCTTGGAGGAGGGGGGTGCGCCGCCCGCTCCGCGCAGATTGGCCGCACGCGTCAGGTGGTGGCGATGACTTAATTCCCCAGCGCAAGAAAATAATGTTAAAAACCGGTTATGTAATTTTTCGTGCTGCTTGCCCCGGTTTTTTTTTTTTTTTTTTTCCCCTAAATGTGCATCATATACCCTGCGGCGATGCGATATTTCTCCTCCTTTCCGGAAAAAAAAAAAAAATATGCAGTTATTTGAACGACTCCGGGCGGCACCGAGCCTGTCAGCCACTACTCCCGAGCTTAACGCCGTAGCAGAGCTGTGGGTATTTTTATTTAGTTTTTTTTCCTTCACGCCTCGCGCATACCGCGCTAACGAGGTGACTTTACTTGCGGCTGCCACCGCCTCACTCAGAGATCACTCGCCCGAGCACAACTTCCCGCACCTTGGGGCCGCGGCTCCCAGGAGCGTGGGGACAGCGGTGTGCCGACACGGGGGGAACACGCGTGGGAGCGGGCGGGACGGGGCCCCTCGGAGCCGCTGCCGGCGCCCGCGGCCGCCCCTCAGTGCCCGCCCCGAGCGCCGAGCCGCGGCCCGGCCGCGCCCCCGCCCCCCTGATTGGCCGCCCGCCGTTTGTTGCCCTGTTGCTAAGGCGATGCCCGCCGCTGATTGGCGGGCCGCTGGCGGCGGGGGTGAGGGCGCAGGTCTCGCCGCCTGCCCCCGGAGGGCCGGGGCCGCTCCCCGAGGCGCTGGCGCTGCGCGGAGCCCCTCCGGGAGGGAGGGAGCGGGGACGCGCTGCCCTCGGTCACGTCCCGTGGCTGGTGCCGTCCCCTGAGGGGTCGCGGCGCGGGCGGCGGAAGGGCCCGCCCTCGGTGCGGAGCCGGCGCAGGCCGCGTGTGAGAGCGGCGGGGCTGGCGGCGCTCCGGTTCAGGCCGGTCGGCTCCTGCTCCAGCCCGCGCTGATTGACAGCTCAGCACTTGTTTACCGCGGCGTGGCGGGACTGCTGAGCTGGCAGGAAGGGGGGGGAGCCGGGCCTCCGGAGAGCGGCGCGGCCACCGCCGAAAGCAGCGCTGCCCCCGCTCCCGGGGCTGATTAATGAAAATGAATAAATGGTTTTTACTGGGAAAAAAAAAAAAAAAAACAAACGCAAACCAACAGTATAAAAACCCACTCTCACGCCGACACATTGTCTCGCTCCCTCAGCGCGTTGTCCTGACCTACATTGGGTAATGTTGCGTGCTGAAGGTGCATTTATTTCCACAGCTTACTGCTGCATTTATAAAATTTTTTTAAAATTTGATTTATTTTTAAATCTTTGATATTTGTACTGTAGCAAGTAGAGAATCGGCTCTTCTGTAGGACAATGGGAACTTAGAACCCTCCTGCATGCCTCCATTAGTGCTTCAGACAGTCACGCATAAGCTGTTCCCTTTCACTTTGTCTCACTATATCCCCTTTATAATTCCAGCCCTTTTTATGTGCAAGGTGCTCAGTCGTTTTTCACTCAACTTTGTATTTTTACCAAGTCAGCGGTTTTTTGGTTCTATGTCAGAATAAAGTGCAATTTTCTTGTGGCATTTCAGGGTGGGCAAGTAATCATGACCGTAAACAAGGGTCAGCATTTCTGGCATAAAACCAGCAAGTGTCTGGGTCTTGCTGTGTGAGCAGGACCAAATTAACCTATTTAAAAAAGAAAATTTTAGCTCTAGATAGCTTTCATTGGGGAGCTTGCCATTTCTTGTGCCCCTGAATCTCTCTGGTACTTTCTGTGTGGTGCTTGTTCAGTCTAATTCCTTTCTCACACGTTTTTTGTGTGTATGTGTGATTAATGTCTGGACACTGTTGCCAGGCAGGAGCTACAAAGAAGCTGAATTACTAAATTTAATCTTAAGCAGCAGACTTGGTACTGTTAATGCTGGTAAAGAGCCAGCTCTAGTTCTTTCTGACTAGCAGTCACAGTGGAAAGCAGCATGAATTCCTTTACAGACGTTTCATGGAGGCCTTGAAATGGCAGCAGTTGAAACTGTGTCAGTGTTCAGAGGCAGGATTATAAATTAAAACAAATTAACCTCTGCTTCTCTGTAAGGTGAAGCTGGCAGTCTTGCCTACCTGTCAGTCAGAGGTTGTACCTGCATTCCAGCAGTTAATAACTAACGGATTGGAGACCCTTGTTTCTGGGACATCGCATTCTTTGAGTGTCGCAATGTGAGAGCAAATTGCTTTTTTCTGGAGGAGAAGCCCATGCAGTGCATGTATGACGTGTGTGCAGGTGGAATAGCGTGTTGGTTTATTTCTCTTTTAGACGATGATAATTCAGAAGAAGGCCTTCACACCATCCATTCAGGAAGGCATGAATATGCATTCAGCTTCGAGCTTCCACAGACGTGAGTACCCGCTCCCAGTCCTCCACACAGGGCTCTGCTGCCCACCTACCTGACCAAAACTCCTGCTGTGGGTGGAGGGGAAACCTTTTCAATGGTAGTAGGAATTGTGCTCCAACATGCTGTAGAGAACATAATCTCATTAAACTGAAGAGGTTGCTTTTATACTGATAAGACACTTTTTTTTTACATTTTTTAAATTTCTATACAAAAGGAGCTCACTGCTGCCCAGTCGCTCACTTTCTTCTGGCCAAGTCCTGTTGACTTACTAGATATTCCAATCTATTACCCTTTCCCAAGAGGAGGGAGAGGAATTTCAACTGTCACTGGAGTCCTGCAGAGTGGCTGAGATACCTTCTAACTCAACCATTTACTGGAGCTATGCAGACAGCAGAACTGGAGATAAGATCACAGTGGCATTGTTTGGGTTCCAGCCTGGAACAGATGTGGCAAGTTTACTTAGATTTCAACAAAAGAGGAGGTTGCTCTTATTCAGATAGGATGTATGTACCCAGGCTGGCCTTTTATGCAGAAAGTCCCGATGGAAATAAACTTAAGAATGGATGGATAAAGTAAGAAGAAGAATTCTACCTAATCCCATTTGTTTTAAAAAACAAATGAGTAAGAGCAGGAAAGAGCAAGAGCAGAAGTTTGTTCTGGTAAGATAAAATTGTTGCCCCACTCCTGTGAAATATGTAATGTAGACACTGTGTATAAGATAAGATGCGTACATAATAGAGTTACTAGTATGGAAATGCACTAAACATACAAATTCAGTAAAATTAAATACTCAGGAAAAGAGAGAGTACGAATATCGGTGGAAAAAGAGCCTTTTGCTGTAAAAGTAGCAATCTTTTAAGAAACTATTTGAAAGTTCTTGGAAAGTGACTGAAAATTTGGCATTTTCTCGTGAATAAGGTCACTGTCTAATATTAAAGTTGTTTATTAGAGGTGCTGGTTTTAGAGGAGCCTGCAGGTGAGAAACATTTTCGCAGTTTCAAAGTGAACAGCACAGGGCTTCTACACTGTTTTGTAAGATTTTCTGTGAAGACCTGTGAACATGGAGATTCTAAAGGCAATTTAGCATTCTATGAAAATCTCAATCACAAGAAGTAGTAGGGCCAGTGCTGATTTTTCCTTGAGTTGAAAGGGGCATTTAAAAAAACCACAAAAACCCCAAACCCAAAATACTAGATACATGAGCAGAAATATTTAGCTTGAAGTTGAAACAGCTAGATAGCAAAATATCACAAGCATTGGTCAAATCATAGGTTCTTTTTAAGTGGCATGAATTAATAGCTGTTAAACCAGTTTTTAATAATGCTGGAGAAACAAAGAGTGATATTAAAAGCCTGTACTTTTATACTGCCTTCTTACTTCCAATTTTATGTCCATAGAATACTTCCAAAATTGATGTAAGCTTCAGAGCAACAGTGCAAAGATGTGCATCATCCTTACTGAGTTTTTACCTTCAGAATATGCGACAGAATGAAATACCGAAGTTGGATTAGAAAATTCTTTTAATTGCATTTTTAGGGAAAAAGCCCTAAACATTTCAAACGTGCAAATAGAGAAGTCAAACCTGTAACTGAAAGAATAATTACAGTAAAGCACTAGCATGGCTAGTATTAACTCTCTGTGGAAAGTATGGAAATGTTATTAATGTATTTTAGTGTATATATAACAGTGTATTCAGAACATAGTAAAGTAGAAAAAAAAAACTTAGATAAAAATAAAGAGAAACTGAGTTACAGAAGACTACTGTTAATTGCAAATAATTGAATTATAAAGATACTTTATCTCTCATTTTATGCTACTAAAGTGAAAAAGGCAATGCTCACAGGTCTGGAAAAACTTCCTGCATCATCTTTCCTCCAGCTTCTAAAATAGACTTCCTTGATCTAAAAAATTTTAGAGTAGTCTTGATGATTTTATGTGCGTTGGTATATAAACATATGTGCTTATATATGTACATTCTTAGGTATTGCAAATGGTCTAAGCTGTCTCGTCAGGGTAGAGGAAGATTAGAAGGTGCTCAAAATAGCCTCTCTTCACAACTCTAAGTTAGAATATTTACTCTGCTTAAGGTGAACCTAACTACCAAAGTGCTGAGTTACAGCTAAAATTAACCTGATGTTGAGCTACTGACCAAGTAAATAATAGACAGTGGTTTACAAAATGCAGTATTACAAAATGCAAAACTATTAATTGGTTGATACTAGTGGTAATTTTAAATTGGTGTTCAAAAGGGCGTGCTTTACTGTAGATGTGAAAGTGGCCTCTTAAGCTTAAAGAAAATGTGTGCTCTCTTGGCATTTTCTGGTACAATTCTTTAATCAATTCTTTAAATCTATGCAAAACTATAGTAGGATAAATTGGAGATGATTTTTTCTCCCATCTTTAATCTTGAATTTTTTTTTGGAGATACGGAAACTTTGCAAATAAATTATGCTTCATTAAGTACTACAGTGCATTAAAAATGCAGTTCTGTATACTAATTGCTGACCTGATCAATTGTATCATTATTAGACAGAAGGACTTTACTCAATTCTGACCTTTGTCCTGCACAGACCACTTGCTACCTCATTCGAAGGCAGACATGGCAGTGTGCGCTATTGGGTGAAAGCCGAATTGCATAGGCCTTGGTTTCTACCAGTAAAATTAAAGAAGGAATTTACAGTCTTTGAACATATAGATATCAACACTCCTTCATTACTGGTAAGAATTGACAGAATTATTCATTTTTTGTTTCTGGCATAAAAAGTAATGAAGTCTAATAACTGAAACAACATCCATATCTAATTTTACCTAGTACTTATTTGATACTCCGTTACAGCCAATCTTTTAAGTATTATGTTAGTTCAGCAACTTTGTAAGTACTGGTATTTTGAAAGCTACGTTTTCCTGTACTTGGAGTTGCTTCACTTTTAAGATACGTTAAAATGGTTTTGTCAATTTAAATTGATAGTACTAAATTGTTAAGTGCAAGTTAGAAGGAAAATTTTGAGAACTGTTCCTCTTTGATTTTGAAAGAAGAAGGAACTGTGAAACTGCAAAGAATTAGTGTGACATTGCAAACTTAAAAATGCAAAGTAAATAATGTACTGGTGTGCATAACTGATAATTTTCATATGGGGAGAAATTATCACAATTCATTATAATATTTTTCTGAAATGTCATTTCATTAAAATAATTTCAGTATCGCAACTGCTTTCAATGAGGGTTTGATTTCAATCAGGCCTAAAATTCCATTTCCCCCACTCTTCTTCAAATTCACCCTCCATGGAGAGGGGAGAAAAATCTCAAAATCCATTGAAATAGGTTTCTTGTGTGTATGGGTGAAAAATCAGACTTGAAAAGGGACATTGGCCTTGCACAAATTCCATTAAAATCAAAAGCCTCTCATTTGACTTTAATGGGTTTTGGATCAAGTCCTAAATCCTGGTGTCATGTAAAATAACAAAGTCTGTTTAATACAGATGAAATGGGATCATTTTGAAACAGGAAATAGCAGGAGTCAAGGTTACAGTACTTCAGCTTGGTTATTGTTTCTGAAATAGTATACTGGAAAGACATTCTAGTTTACTGGTAAATTAAAAGCTCTTCAAAAATGTGGTGGGATATGTAGGCTATAAAGCCTATCCTTAAGCTATGCTGAATTTATTTATGTATAAAAACGTGTATTAAATGTAATTGTAGTATGAAGGATAGCAAAAAAGCAGTGTTAATGAATATGGAATTAGAATAAAGCTTACAGTTTGCACAGTGCAATTTGCTTGAGGTTTTTCCCTCTGAATAAAACTAGATATGCTTATCAAAACACACAGAAAGTATATAATGAAAAAAATTTTGGTGTTCATTAGAACAGATTAAGAGATTCATGGAGCACTCTATTAAATGGAAAATACTGTTCTTTTCTTGCAGTCACCCCAAGCAGGCACAAAAGAAAAAACTCTCTGTTGTTGGTTTTGTACCTCAGGCCCAATATCCTTAAGTGCCAAAATTGAAAGGAAGGGCTACACCCCAGGTACGTAACAGAAGTCATTATAGGAAATGTTTTTCCTTCCCTTTTAAAATGACAGTTTGTACTTAGCTTCTGTTATATAAAAGAAATACTTAAACTATTCTTACCATTTTTGTCTGCATTCATCTGTCTTGCTATTTTAAACTACTAATTTTGTTAGCTTGCTGTGTTTCCAGATTGTTAAAGGACGTGTGCTTTTATTGGGCTTGTGCAGTTTTCTGTTAGATTTACCTCATGGTGACCTTACTCCTGCTAGCATCAGTGGATGTTGTTAAAAGTGTAAAGCATTGCTGGCAGCATCCAGTGCCGCATAACAATGCACAGTATGTGGCAGTTTGCTTCAGTTGCCTTGCAAATAGGTGGAAAAAAATGAAATTTTGCTTTGTTTCAGGTGAATCAATTCAGATCTTTGCTGAGATTGAGAACTGCTCTTCCCGTGTGGTGGTGCCAAAGGCAGCCATTTACCAAACACAGGCATTTTATGCCAAAGGGAAAATGAAGGAAGTCAAACAGCTTGTTGCCACCCTGCGTGGGGAATCCTTGTCATCTGGCAAAACAGAAACCTGGAATGGCAAACAGTTGAAAATTCCACCTGTTTCTCCTTCAATCCTTGACTGTAGTATAATCCGTGTGGAGTATTCACTGATGGTATGTTGGGTTGTTTCATTGGAGCATGAGTAGTTTCCATGTTTCCTTGCAAATTGTTTAACAAAGCATTGTGAGCTGCTAACTAGTTATGAAAGAAATATATAGCCTAGCATTAGGTCTTCTGACAAGAATTCTCTAAGTAAATTCCGTTTAAATCTTGCATGTTCTAAATAAATGTGTTATGAGTAGGTGACATTTCCATGTGAGGACTTTTGTAAAAAATATAGAACTGCCTTGGACTTGGAGGGCATTTTTTATCCACAGGGACATTGGCTCTGAAACAAACAAAAAGAAATTTCAGTTCTTTGTGAAAAATTCCATGGGTGGAGATTTTTAGTCTAATAATTATTTTAGTCTAATAATTGTGAAGTGCTCATACAAAACTATTTTTAATCTATACCTCTGTGTTGTTTAGGTATATGTGGATATTCCTGGCGCCATGGATTTATTCCTTAACTTACCACTGGTCATTGGCACCATTCCTCTACACCCGTTTGGTAGCAGAACATCAAGTGTAAGCAGCCAGTGTAGCATGAACATGAATTGGCTTGGTCTGACGCTGCCTGAAAGACCAGAAGGTAACCTGACAAAACAAGTCTGTTTTGATTTTTATGTGTTTCATTCATTGCTGTCACACAAGGAGGCACAAATTACCTCCATAATAAAGCTCACAGAAACTCCCTTGAGGATGTTTCCTTGCTACCTGCTTGCTCTCTGTAGAAGAATAGATTTGCCCTCCTTGTCTTCCTCTCTGAGGCACAAGCAGGGGAATCCAGCTGCTTGGTAGCTGGTACAAATGGAAGCACAGAATGCCATTGTACCTGGGCAGAATTAATTCTGCCTCCGGTATCCCAACTGTGTCCTTGTTTATAAGGCATTGTAATGTACCAAACTAGCAGTTAAGGTGCCACTTGTCAGTAGCCAAGACTTTGTGAAAACATAATGTAATTTCATTTCAGTGGGAATCTCTTCTCAAAAGAGAAGCTCTGTAGCTTCTTTTCTCTTTTTGCATATAAACATCCTGGGATTTTAATATGCAAATCCCAGACTCTGATGGTGGAATTCAGAGGAATGCAATGTTCTATCTTTACGTGCCTGTAAGAGAAATTCAGTATTCTGTGTATGCTTTAAGTTTGAAGGTGATAATTAGGCCGCAATAAACAATGTTATCAGTCTGCTCTTGGATTTGAGCATAGTCTTAAAATAAACTGTAACAGCCTACTGTCTCCTTTGTGTTCAATAACTGTGGAAAAATCACTGAAGTAATTTATCTAGCTGCTGGTGCATTTTACAATATAAAAGTTTAATATTCATCATGTTATATGTTTTGACATGCATAAGAACTTGTTGTTCGAGCTGCGTGTGCCTTTTCCCTGCAGCACCTCCCAGCTATGCAGAAGTGGTTACGGAGGAACAACGACAGTCCAGCCTTGCACCCTTAGGTGCTTGTGATGACTTTGAGAGAGCTCTTCCAGGACCACTGTTTGCATACATCCAGGAGTTTCGTTTTCTGCCTCCACCCCTCTATTCAGAAGTAGGTACCTCAGAATGTTTCTCTTAATTCTGTTGTGTGGAATAAATGTTAAGAAACTGTTTCTTCTGATGTATGAAAATCAGGACAAATAATCAAAAATATGAAAAGGGGAAAAGGTAACTTTGTTTTAGCGAAGTGCAGGTAAATTGCATCAAAAAGTTTCCAGGATTCTTCACTATTCTGCTACTTTGTAGAAATTTCAAAACTATTTTGCGCTCTCTGGGCAACTTTACTAAAGTTGGATTGCATTATATATGTAATACATGACATTGGCGAATACCAATGTTTTTCATCTCTACTTTCTAAAAGTACTGTGTATTTTTTGTTCTTTGTATGTATTACTTTCAGAGTTTTCATGTAGAGAAGTTACAAAGGTATTCTTTCCTGGCTTAAGTTTCTCTGAATGCACAGTTCAGACATTTGTGTGCAAGTTCAATTCTGTGAAAGTCAATAACTGGGACACAAGTTTAGGCTTCAGAAGCTTCAAAAGCCATATTCATATATTTCAGGGAAAAGCAGTGGTATAGGACAAAACAGAATAGTGTCCTTTGGCTAAATCTTGCCTGGATTCACCCCCTCTTGATTTTTGTTTTTCCTCTTGAAACATTTAAGCTGCTAGTTGAGTGAGTGGGTTTTTGTGCATTGTTTGCTGACTCTTTTATAACATAAACCAAAAATACAGCTCAGGCGCTTTTCATTTTAAGTACTCTGAAGATTTAGAAATAAACTCTTCATTTGATCTAAAAATGGCTTTATAAAATTAACTGACCAAACTGGGTAGTGTCCATTTAAATTATGCTTCCTATCCAGTTTTGGAGACCTAAGTTAGCATGTTCTTCTCCTCCTTCCTTTTGGTGAAAGGAAGAAGATGTAATGTGTTGAACACATGAATTTTTAAGACATTTCATGGTGTTATTCAGGAGTCATTACAAATTAAGTTGAATTTTTTACTAATAATTTTGTGCCTTTTTAAGTAAAATGTCTTCCAACATCGATTTAGTATTTTAAGTTATATGTTCAGTGATGAGTTAGGTTGTCTTCTTAGTGTGCAATAAATAATATAAAACATTTGTGCTACTATAGCAGGTTTATTTAAATTTTTTTATTACATCTTTGTGCTTATCCTTAAGCTACCGTCAACTTGTAGTTTAAAATGTTTCACTATACTTAGTAATCTTCAAGTCAAAGTTTTGTCTGATTTCTGGAGATATTTCAGTTACTTGAATAACCTTTGGATTGGGAATACCATTTATCTCCAACTGTCTTGGACTTAAAAATTTTGTTATTTAGATTGGTTTATTTTCTAGAAATCAGTTGTAAAAACACCTTGGGTTGTTGTTTTTTCCTCTTTTGTTTAGATTGATCCAAACCCAGATCAACCCACAGATGACAGACCATCTTGTCCCTCTCGTTGAAGGAATCCATTAGAAGCTGACTTGACTTGGGTTTTGAATCATACCTGCCGTGTTGAAGGTCAAGGCATCATAGTGGAGACACACTTTCAAAGAAAGTGGGTTTGCTCTTGCCTGTGTGGTGAAAAAATGAAAACAACCTGTGATCATGCTTTGAAGCCTACAGTAACACTGTAGGACTGCTCCACATGCTTGAAGAACTGAGCTTTCCCCTCTCCCTCTTAAATACTGGCACATACTAGGAGCAGCCTTACTAACCTACAGTCATGTGTGTCCAAACACTCAAACCACATTAAGAGAGGTTTGGCTTCCTCTTACGATTTGGAAATTTGCACATGCTTATTGCTTACATTGTGCGGTTCGGTGTCACTACAGCTTTTTCTCATTTATGCCGGACAGTTGTTACCCCCTTCTTATTTCTTGTGGTCCGCACAATAAGGAGCAAAAGAGAACTTTGACAAAAAAGAAAGAAACAAAACAAACCCCAACAGCAACAGACTTTGACAAATGCACTGACTTTTCTTTTTTTTTTTTTTAATTTAATGTAGCCTGGACTTTACCTGCGTATGCACATGCTCAGAATTGTCCTAGTAGGCTGATCATGTATCACCTCTTCAGCTTGGATCCTATTGTGGATTTATTTACAAACATCAAATGCCTTCAAGCCAATCCTTCTTGCTGTATGTTTTGCAGCCTACTGTAGTAGATAAGCAACAGATAATGGGGATAGGGTGGGAGGGTGAAGAATTAATAGAAAGAAACTAATAGACTTCATCAAGATTGTATACTTTCTTGATTTCTTTTAAGAATTTGTTGCCTTTCTACTATTATCGCAAAGCAGCATTTTGTTACAGACTGCCTAAAAATCACTTAATCTCAGGTGAACTCATCACTTGCCAAACTGTTGGAATGCTATTTGTTTTTTTATGTTGCACTGTTGAGTTCTTTTTTTGTTTTGTGTTTGTGTTTTGTTTTTATTCTTTACTTCAGAGGGGGATCTGGAATAGGGACATACACAAAAGTTACAAAACCCACCTCATTCCCATTTCTCTTTCTACATTATAAAAAGAGATGTTCAAGTTGTGAAGCTCTAAAAAAAAAAAGGCACAAATGAAAGCAGCACCAGCAGACACCAGCTGTTCTTCAAAAGAATTTTAGAAGGAAGTAGTCATACACTGTCTAGGATCAACAGACAGATCAAGATCTCAAGTAGTAGGGATAGGAAGGGAAAGTAAATTTATTTTTATATATAGCTACTTAATCACCAAAAATTCTATATGTAATGAGTCTAGTAGAAAGTATATTTCAGACTGCAGGAAAAGCTTGTACTATGCTAAGAGCTCAGTTTGTGCACTTTGTCTTACTTTCAGGGTTTATGATACTGTACAAGATTAGAAGTATAATTAAAGTGGGAAAGATCAGTGTTGCCATCCATGCTTAAATATGAGTTAGCTGGAATTGCTTCGATGACTGCATCTTCTGTGGCACTCCAAGAGCTTTAAAACAAACAAAACAGAATTTTACCATGTATTCATACAGCATGCAAGAAACTGTATGGAAAGAGCACTTGCCCTTGAGTGTGCCCCAGGAAAAAGAGTGCAGTGGAGCCATTACCTCTGCTAACAAATACCAGCGCTTACATGCTAGAGATGTACAATGGAACTCAACTTTGCTTTTCAGAAACCATGTAACACAGATCACTGACAAAGGGACACTCTTCTGGTCTTGACTACTTAAACAAATCAAGATCTAATCCATCGAACACCTGTCTCCTTGTGCAATAAAAAAGGTCAGAAGAGAGTGGGAGAGGGGAGGCTGGTGTTTCTGCATGGTGCTGATTGTTAAAAACCTCTGCCTTGTTTTTAAGGCTTCATAAATGCGACACAGTAGGCTTTTCCATAAGTGGCCTTTATGAGAACATGAAAGATCATTCATGTTTCAAAAATGACAACAGGGTGATAAAATATAAATGAGTCGCGTTTTAAGTGATTCAGTTAAAAGGCTGGGGCTTTGAGCGGGAATATTGGCAAGAAGGAAATTGGATGGTGTTACTAGGCCAATTTTGTGGATGTCCCTTCCCTCTACCCTCTCCAACCAGACAATTTTTAAAGCTGATGGGATCGTTGGTATAAAAGGGCATTTGGTGGTTTTACTTTTTTTTTCCTTTTTTGTTACTTTAACAGACTAGGGAACAATTGCTGATACACATAGCATTAAAGTACTTACCACAATATAATGGAAAATTGCATATGAGGCAGGATTGACCAATATCATAGTAATTGACTTGGCATCACAGCCTTTGTGATTAGAATGAAAAATTGTATAAGCTTGTCACTTTTTAAACTTCCAGTTTAAATTTCATTGTTACTCAGAGGCATTACTCTTCCACAAATATTGGTCAATTCTCAGCATTATAAAACTTGAGGTTCACAGTTTTAGCCCGGTTATTTGATAGAGAATTCTGATCTGAATTAGGAAAAAGTAAGTAAAATCCAAACATTAGAGATACAAAGTGCAATATTAAATGTTTGCTTTATAGATTATATTCTATGGCTGTTTGTACTTTTTTTTTGTTTTTAGTTTTGGTGCTGAATATGTCCTTGTAGACTCTTGTTTTAAGAAAACAGTATGTGGAAAACAGTTTAATTTTTCCTATTGCTCTTCCTTGTGGAAAATAAACTTTTGTAAAAAAAAGTTTTTAAATGTTATATCTATGTGTAAAAGAAAACTGTTAAGTATCACGTAGTACAGGAACTTACTGCAGGAAAACATGTATTGCCTGTCTTAATAGAGAAAAGCTGTTTCTAGAACTACACCACTGAGTACCACAGGAGTCTAGTTTTGGGATCCTCAGTGTCTTTTATTTACATCAGTGAGCTCATGGGGCCAGGTCCCAGATGGGAAATGCCTTTTTAGGACTCTGTACATATCATATATTACAGCTGCAGTGACCCTGTTTCGAAGCGTCTGGTCCTTTGCCTGAGGATGTGACAGAAATTCTGGGGGATAGGTGGAAATTGGGGAGTGACTTCAAAGGTCTGTTTTGTAGATGGGCCTTTGACATGGGGTTTGTTGACTTGTGTTGTAGGTGTCCTTTGCTCTTCCCTTGGCAGTAAGCAGATGTCAGAATGTCTGTCCCCCTGTGCCCTGTGCAGTGTTGTGGAGTCTCCCTAGTGTGCCAGCAGCGTGGCAGTGCTGCTCCATGTGCTGTATGCCGTGCATGGGCAAAAAGGATTGTCATTGTCCTTGAGGATCAGCATCTCATTTGACCTGTGAGAAGATCAGGGGCTTTTGAGTGGCTGGCGTGCCGTGTGCCCCTCTGTTGGTGTTTGGGGTGCTGGGCCACTGTGTTCCCACTTCAGTGGTATCTTCACTTCAGTGATGGCAGCTGCTAATGTGGGCAACACAAACATTGAGCCAACACCCTGCGTAATACAAACAATAAGACCTCCCTCTCTGAAACAGAGGATTTCAGCTTAATTTTGAGTTTGTTTATGGTGAAGAATGCAGACAAACATTCCTCAGACAGACCTAGAGTTTCCCTCCCTATTAATAACACTGTTAATTTTTGCCTGAGTTCTGGTTCAAGCCAATGAGAAGCATGAAGGTTGGTTGTTATGTTGTTAATCTGCTTGGAGATCTGTTAGTGTTTAACCTGTACTAGCAAAGGAGGACCATGCAGCTGCTTGCTAACCTCCGCACCAGTGGCTTGGGGAAGAGACTTTTCTGGAAGAATCAAGTGAGAAGGTGCATGGGTTGAGATAAAGACATAAAGCAAAGCCACAGATACAGAGCAAATCAAGGAATCCATTCCCCATTTCCAGTGGACAGTCTTGTGGTCAGCCATCCCCAGCAAAACAGCACTCCCTCATGCCTCAATGGTGACTTGAGAATACAAACCCCATTACTCTTAATATCCTATTATTTGTTCCCCCGGTCTATATGCTGAGCATGGTACCCTCTGTCCTAGAATATCCCTGTGGTCAACTAGGTTTCAGCTGTCCCAGCTGTGTCCCCTCCCAGCTCCGTGTGTAGCCTACTCTGGTGGGGTGATTGATGGAGCAGAAAACACCTTGATGCTTTGTGAGCTGCCCAGCAGTAACTAGAACACCTCTGTCTTGTCAGTGCTGTTTCTGTGCAAATCTGAAGCACATCCCCATAATAGCTACTGTGACAGAAATTAACTACTCCAGTCAAAACCAGAACAAGCTCCTTCCTTTTTTCTTTTTTCTTTTTTTTTAATATTTGTACAACCCTTCTTAGGGGTTTCTAATGTTAAGTGACAGAGTTAGAACTTAGCGCCATTAAAGGGACACTCTTCTAGCAGTTCTGTGCAACATCTTGAAATCCTGTGTTTTCAGACCAGCACCTCTACCTAACAAATTTAGCTGTATTTTGAAAGTTATCGAAGTTTTATTATTCGAGATCTGATTCTTAAAATGCACATGTTTCTTATTTCTTTATATAAATACCTGAGTGTACATACATAAGTCTGTTACACCAGGATGTACAACTAACGGCTCTTCCACGTTTCCATTAAAGTGTGCAGAGCAGCAGCAAGTTACAATTGCTTTAGCACTTGAGCTTTGAGAGGCAATGTTGCAATATGGATCAATATATTATTTTCTGGGAATTAGCTGGTTGAAGGATGTACCTAGTACTTTTTAACCCCTTTCTAGATTTAAGCCTTCCTGTGTTATAGGGAAATGGACCACTACCTCACCATGGTCTTCATCCACCTTACCTTTCCAAAGCACAGCTACAAAGCACGAAGTCCAGCTACAGCAGTGAAGAAGGGTCTCCAGAAGTAGCCTGTGAAGCTGGGCAGCAATCCAGCAATGCTTTTCTGCTGGAAAACATCTTTGCCTGGGCAGATGCTGCTGGTCTAAACCAGTTCCTGTGACAAGGTGCACGGCTGTGGGCAACTCTTGCAGAGACAAATGCCCAGTGGAGATTTTCCATAGCCTAGTACTTCATGAGTACAGCTGCTTCTGGGGCCATAGAGGCCAGACATCCCACATGTTTTGGATTTTGAGTAGAGTCCACATTCAGAGATCCACAGACATGTTAGGAGTTACCTGGATTTCCACTGTATAACCATTACTGTGGATTTCAGATCCTGGATTTTGATGTTACTAGTGAAAGTCACTTGCAAAGGCACATTGTCAGGCACATTCCACCTTGCCCTCCAGATCATATCCTAGAAATAGGAGAAAAGTAACCTGTATCTTCTCCCAGAAGTCATTCACTCCTGGAACTCCACCTGGATACAGCATGCTATTTTTAGAGCTGGCTCTCCCTATATCCCAACCTAGTGGATGTTAGGACAGAGGAGTAGCTTCTGAGTGAAGTCCAAGTGCTGCCATGAAATCCAAGTTGAACAGTGCACCTTTCACCTAGTACGGCTCCTATCGCAGGATTCAGAGTTCAGAAGGACACTGCCTGTTGAATTTGCTTCAGGCACCTTGCCTGAAATGTTTGTCATATTTTGGATGACAGACAATTACCTGGATCAGAGAAGAGGTGAGTGCTAAATATAACATAAAAATTGAATTATTTGGATGTGTTTTAAGGGGGAGAGGAATGAACTATTAAAAAATTAAAAAACACATCCAGAAAGTTAGCCTGGCACTATTAGCCTGGCACTCTGCTTCTCCTGCAGTACAGTCTGACATCTTATACAGGCAAAACTCAGCGCTCTCTCTAAAGCAGTGCATCCTATCTACCATGAGCAGCTCCCTGCATGATCTTCTGGGGCACTGAGTGGAACACACTGTCTCCTCTTGCTCCCATATGTCAATACCAAGAGTCTGTAGTCTTCCATCATGAAGGTTTAGCCTCTCCAGGCTAAAGCATGCTTTTGACTCACCAACTCTCCACAAGATGCTTTGTCATGGGGAGGCCACAACCTGTTACCTGTCTATTGGTGTAGTAAATGTTATTTCTAAAATGAGCTGATGAATATGATGCCATTCAATCCTTCTCAAAGGAGACATGATACTTTTGTTTTCAGCTGAATAGTAGGTTGGAGCATAGGAGGAGGGGGAAAATTATTGAAAAACCTAGTTATTATTTATCTGAAAAGTAATGCAATTTCCCAGGGCTAAAAAAGGCCTTGCTGTGATGGGACTGCCTTAAATTAAAATGAAACTCCCCACTGGAGATGGTCAATACTCAAGGCAAAGCGGTCATTGTTGCCCATCAGCTAAGAAACAGATTTTAAGAATACTTTCTGTAAAAGGTGTTTTGACTAGGTAATTACTGCTGATTAATAAATAGCTTTTTATTATTTACGCTCTTGCTTGGGGTGTCTACCCTAAATCAGCTGAAGTCTGTTGACACCAGTCCATTTCTTCTACAATTAGCCCATTTTTCCTAGTTAAGAATTCCAAGAGAATAGATCATGGTAACATCTTCACCTCCGTCTAAAAATATTGTTTCAGTATTAAATATGCAATATAAACAAAGAGAAATCTGCAGCAGTGTTTTACAGCTATATAATTATCTCCTATAAATTAAATTGTCGCCTTCCCTATCATTTAACAGGATAAGACAGGAAAGACAGTTTTACTGCTGCCCATTATTTTTTTAGTGCATCAACACTGTTTATGGTGACAGAGTTGCACATCTCTGAAGTAACAAAGCAATTCTTCAGTTGTACAGTGTAAAACTGACCTCCCAAACAAAACAAAACAAAGGAAGAAAACAATACCTAGCCTGTGCAGAAGTAGATAAATGTAATTTAAGTAAACTTTAAAGCCACAAAACTTCTACTTTTTTTTTCTGATTTTCCTGTTTTTCCCTTATAATTCAAAGTAATTAAAAGGAAGTAATAGCCTTCTCTTAATCCCTTTGCTGTCTTCTTCTTCCTATATTTTATTCAAACTTTTTAATGCTTCAAAATATCCTACTTCTTTTTTGTGCATATAACTTATGCTACCATAAAGGCTCATATAAGTCTGTATTTCCTCAAAGAAAACCTGTTTCATCCACCTTTGTGACCCAAAATGCCTTCTCAGTATGAGCTTGAAAATACACTATAGACTTTCTCCCCGTGATCATATTTTATGTAAAAAAAACCCCTAGGACAACTGACTAGATAGACTTTTGAATTCCTTGTATGAAACTCACATTTTATTCATGGTATGATCTAGTAAATAGGCATTTGCAATGTAGGAGCTATTTTAAGGTATTTCAGCAATATTATTATGAATTATCTCACAATGAATGCAAATTGACTTACCTTGAAGGTTAAAAGCATTCAGAAGAGCCACTAATATTAGAGTGCACTGCAGTGAACTTGTCTTTTTACCTTGGAGATAACACATCCCACCTCTGTCTCATGATTACCCCTCCACCCCCCCAAAAAAACCCCAAAAAAAACAAAGCACCACAAACCACAAACAAATTAAGCTTTAAAAAGGTTCATAAGCAGCATTTTCATGTAACTAACATAGGGAAACACTGTTCTAATGAGGGCTATACTACCCAACATTTGTGCTTATCGTTTTTTTGCTTCCCATATGGAATTAGAAAGTAATTTTAAATTACTTTAATTTATTTGGGGTATATTTGGTACTCTTCTGCAGACCGAATACTAACTAGGTTTCTGGCACAACCAGAAGAAACAAGAAATATTACACTTGAGAACATGGTTAGGGTTGAAGCAGAGTACAAGCAGCATGTTTTATTTGCTTCTGCAAAAGGCAAACTCCACTGTGCTAAACCTTATTCTCTTGGCAACTAAGTGATAAATACAAAATACTCCAACAAGTCAGTCTTTTACCCTTGGCTCAAAGTGAAAAGATCTGAAAGGAAAGAAAAGTTGCTATTGTCACAATTAAAGAGCAGTGCAGGGGGAAGGAAGAAACCCAAATTTTACAACTGGCAACTGGCCCCTCCACCCAGAGTGTCCAAGCAGCCACCAAGAGAGAAGCCAGATATCTCACCTCTGACAAACACACAGATATTTTTAGCTCAGTAGTGCAATCTGCAGCTTTTAAGTGCATTGCAACAGGAAAGTCCCTTGCTTAAAGCAGCGAGAGGCCCTTCAGGAATCTCTGACAGAGCAGATTTCCCATCAACATGCATCTACCTCTGTCACCTGCGTCACTCCGCAGGGATAATGTGCAGAGCCCCAAGCACAGTCAGGCATGGACAAAAGGGACTGCGGGTAAAGAACAGCTTTGATTTATGTGATCCAGAGATCTGTTGACTGATTACACAAAACAGAGATCTGTCCGGTTCAGACAAGGACAGTTTAGACTTGGACGTGCCGTTTTGTTTTCCAGCTTTATAAGAAGATGTTCTTTTTCTGCAGCCCATAGATCTTTCTAAACATGGTGATAGTTTTAAAAAGGGGTTTCAAAATGCTGTTACTAGATTATTCTACAGTGCTGTGAATTGTACCCAGGAACCAAACACTTTTCTCCAGCCCTCTTGCAAGGGAAGTTGTTGACAGGAGGAGCAAGCACTGTTGTGACCTTTAAAAAGTTTTACATTCATAAATTGCAACCCAGACCCCCAAGAAGCCTTAAGGCTAGTGTTGTTACAAGAAGAAAAAGAGTGGAAAAAACCTAATAGCAGTGGAGCCTGCTGAAAACCAAAAGCTACTGGGATTTATTGGTGGAAGCAGTGTGTGCCATGGACACAGCCAGAATGACAAAGCAAGAAACCTTGTCATGGTGCCTCTACTTAATTTCCTCAGAGGCAATGGGTGCCATCTGCTTGCTTTAAGTTTAGTCCTACGTCACTCAGCAACGTTTGAATGCCATGGGTGAGTACAGAACACTGAGCAACATAAACACAGGCAACCACCTTAACAGGAGTGCTATGGGAACACTGGGTCTTGTCAGCAGAATCCAGTCACTGTCCCCTCTGAGCAGGGATAGTGAAAGTGCAGCCTCATCCTCAGCAAGGGTGTCTGACTCTCAGGAGCAGCTGCAGGGAACATCGGTCCCTTGGCTCCTGGTCTGAAAGTCCCTTGGCTCCCATCTCTAAAAGGTGCTGCTGACACCAGTCTGTCCAGGGCAGGGAAAAGAGACTGTGTCACCACGTTCCCTGTGAGGGTCAGATCTGTCCACACATGCACGGGTTTTATATTCTTGGCTTCTCCTCCAGAATTCACAGCTGACACTAGTTATTTCTAGGAGTTGTTTCTCTCCAAAAGGAAAAAGCAAGGGTGGGGGAAGAAGATGGTTGCAATTATTTAAATAAATAGCATATAAGCAATTGGTCTTATTAAGGAAATAGAAATAATAAGCTCAGCCTTTTCACATCTTGTATGCTTATATGGATTATGACAAGTATAGTTCTGTACAATTAATTTCATGGATGTACAATTTGCTTCTACATGATAGTACATATACCTATGACAGTACATATACCAACTGCTTTTTTTTTCTTGTCTTTATTTTTTTTAAGGGGGTCATATTACATAAACAGTACATAGAAAAGGCAAAAATTACCATCAAAAGTAGGATTTGTGGCTCACTGACTATGTTTACTGAGTTAAAAGGCTGAAATTTCTTCCATTCTGTTGATTTCCTTGTAGTTCACAGATCTTAATTAGTTTTGGCTCTTTTAACTAAGTTTCATCTAGCTCTGATTCATGACTGCTGCATCACTAAACCTGCAGAAAAAGAAATTTTCAGCTTCCCCAGTCACCTTCCTTTCATGGAAAAAAACAAATAGAGGAGTACTTCTCTCAATCCAGACAAGGTCAGCACAAAAGACAATCAGAAAAAGGCAATTCTGGGGAAATGACTGGACACAGATCTGTGAAGAACATTGTGTGTTCCCCTGCACCAACATCTGAACAGTCACTGGCAATATTCCTAGATATTTTGGATGTTACATGTCTGTCAAATAAGCCAAAGATCCAGATGTAGAATCTGGCAATGATTGACATTCTTCTGGTGTCTTTCAACCCGTCAGCTTGTGATTAGGATACAGAGAAGCATAAATGTTTTTTAATCAGGTATGTTTTTTCAGGCACTGCTTTATTTATTGCAAAATTGACATATATTCAGTTCAGTTCATCAAAACAGTATTTTACAAAACTTATTTTAATTCTTTTCAGAGGAAAGGTTCTAAGAGGAAATTTCTCTTGTAAATCATGGAGGATAGGCATTCAGTTGTGGCATCAGCCTTCCCAATATCGCCTCCATAGAACAATGAGGAGAAAATTGCTAAAAGGTTTGTATGAATGCAGATTATGAAATTTAAACTCTTACTTCTGAACTGAAAGGAATGAAGCATCCTGTAGGGTAGGTACACTGCAAAATTAAGGGGCACAGTTTACTTCATGCAACTTACTAAAGATAAATTACCTGCATGAATTCTTGCTTCATGGTTTCTTTAACCCAAACCTTAGAATTCTGCAACCAAAACTGCAGAATGCTCCATCAGGCTTGCATCTTCACAGATCCACCATGGTCCAACCACTGCACTCACAGACACTCTGCATGTCTAATAGATGGCAGGCTGATAGCACATTGGTTATGTCATTGAGCCCACAGATTCATTTTGCACAGACTCCGACAGGTTCAGAGGAACTTCTTTAATTCATTAGTAACATACTAGGTAAGACAGTTTGCTTTTTTTATAGTAAAATACACTTTACAATTACTGAAAAATATACTATATATCCAGTTTTGTCCAGTGTGTTCCAGAAAGCTGAAAGTCTTGCCAGCCAGCCTGTGCTCAGTTTTCTGACACCCACGTTGTCTCCTAATAGACACTGCTCTAATTTCCATTGCTCTCTGAAGCAACTGATGCTCTCACCGATGAGCTATTTGTCCTGTCACTCTGGAAGGGCAGCAGTGGTGTCCACCACCCCCAGCTGAGTGCTTGCAGAGAGAAAAGTAGGTCGTTTAATACAGCTAAGGCACAGGCAACACAAGGATTGCCTCTCTGAAGATGCGTTATCTGAACCCCCATTTTCCTGCAGGCCTCCAGCATTGCTGTGCCCACAAACACTCTCCCTATGTTTGGTTAAGTGGAGGCTGCCAAAGTAAGGAAAGAAAGTCTCCTGCAAGCCCTGTGTTCATGTAACCTTTCTTCTCAAAGTGCTGCAATTCCCTGTTGAGTTACATAAAGCAGTGGTCATAGAACAGATGACAACTAAATCTTACAACTTGCAATGACATTATTATGTCTCTAATATAATGGTTTGCTGACCTTCTGTTTAGAGCCATGTGTGGAGTGTGTACTGCCCATGTATGAAAGAGAGAGAAAGAGATATTCCAAAGCTCCATCCTAATACCTCTTAATGCCTGCATGAGCAAAGTTTTAACTATGGTTAACTTTTACAACAAATATGACTTCACCTTTTTAACCTAACATAAACTATAGTGCAGTTTTCCATTTAATAGGGACTTATTGCTGCCCATCTTCTTCTTTGATTCATTCTTGGGGTAAAGGAGAACTCTAAGAACTAAGCAATATTTATGCCATCCATTGGAAACCTACTTTTCAATAAAAAAATTTGCCTAAGAAAGTATCTCTTACTGAGAATATTCTGTGTGCATTAGAGTTAATAAATATAGACAAATAGGGACAAGCTAGAACTCAAAAATCTATAATTTGCTCTCTGAATTTGCTCCAGGTGACCGGTGTCTTTGAAGAGTGCAGTCCTTGTAGCAACACTGCAGCATAAGCAGCACTTGTAGCCAGGTACGGTTTAAATGCCATTATCCAATCTAACTGCTGCAGCCATAAGCTACATCAAACAGCTACCAAAAATTTCACCTTGATCATTTCTACCAACCTTTTTGCTTGTGAATCCAGAGTAATTCTTCTGCAATTAAAGTCTTAGCATGCAGGAGACTTAGTATTTGAAAACCATCTTAGTGATCTCATTTTTCTGTTTAAAATAATTTATTAAGAATTTTGAAGAGCACTTTCTCATCTTCACCTTCTCTACTTTTTTCACTATGATCTCAGTAGTCTTCAGGCTTCCAAAGCTGTCCAAGCTTTAAATAGCAACATATACCACATACTTTCCATGTCCCACATCTTATAGCATGACCCTAAAGTGTTAAGTAAAGCCTCAGTTCTGGATTTGAATGAGGTTTCATGTGAATGAATCATAAAACACACACACACACAAGGAGCACCTTCTGTAAAGATAAGGGAAAGGATACTTTGCTAGGGAGAGCTACCCAAATTATTTCTTTCAATATGGTTTTTCAAGTCCATGTGCTTCTTTTTAAATAATGGAAGACCAGGCAATTTCTATAATCAGCCACACATTCCAGCTATTCTAGCCTAAAGCACTACATCAAGTAACTTGAAAGGAAAACAAAATTAAGATTTCATTTTAAGATTACAAAACAAGATGTTTTTCAAGCGAACAAATAAAAAAAGACACCAGCAATTTATTTTACATATTTAAAATTCTTTGCTTCTTCATCCATTTAGGAATATTATAAACAACCCCCTGAAGGCTTAAGACTAAAACTTGTTTCCTTACAAAAGAAATTTGTTCTACACTTTATTTTATGTAGAGCTATATTTTTAAAATGTCCATTGAAGCTAGCCTGGTAGAACACAGGGTGCAGAGGTCAGATTAAAAGAGTGCATGTGAAATTTCCTAGTTTCCTGGGTTTATATTTGTGCATGTCACTTGGATAAACACTGAAAGCCCAATCGATGGAGTCATCTATTATTGCAGAGTTTCTTATAGCTATTAAACATTTCAAGTTCTTTGGTATATGTAAGGGAAATTTTGGAGGTAAACTTGACAGATTCACATTTTATTTTATTATGTGCTCTCTAGTGGTATGGACAATATTTGGTAATTTTTGCTCAATAAATTGCAAAGCAAACCTGAACATCTATTTTCTCACTTCTGTTGTCTTTACACATATTCAATCTACATGTTTGAAAAGCTTCTAAAGGCTACATTATTAAATGAGTAGTTTTGATGAGTTTAGTTTAGAAATAAGGAAATATATTGGAGAACAAAAAGGTGCTCTGAAAATAATAGGCTTTGTAAATGGCACAAGCCTATTTTTGTTTGATGAAGTGTTCTTTCTTGGAAAACACTTTGACTGTAGGAGCAGGAACACAGCTGATGTGTGCATACCAGAACATACAACTGCTGCTGGAGTGAAACTGTTGTGTTTATTCTTAAAAGACCAGGACAATTCCAGGGCATCCCTGGATCTAAATCCTGCAAAATTTGCTCTGGCAGGGAGCGCCCCTGCAGCCCGGGTCCAGCTCTCCAGCTATTCTGACAAGTCTTGTTCCTAGCCTGCTGTAAACAGGAAATTGGAGTGGAGAAGCCAGGAAAGAAGTACGAAAACCCCTGCTAAACGTGTTGTGTAATGAGCTGACAAGACGTGCTTGAACAGAGGGCTTGCTGAACAGAAGCTGAGTCATGTTTCTGTAACCAATGCCAGGTTTCCCTTCCCCACCACCCTCCCCCACCTTATTATTATTATTATTGTTGTTGTTTTTCATTATTAATTTTATTATTATTTTTTATTTTCTTGTTTTTCTGAGTCTTCATATGTCAGCCCTGACAAGTCCCTTCACTGACTGGGTGATTGAGAGCAGCTGTTTATAGCAGTCATCTTGATATCACACAAGACTGAACTTCCCACAACTTCTCAGAAACACTAGCACAGAGCAACAACATTTAAAAAACTTGACAATGTCATTTCCATTAAGCAGGAGCTCCTCTTTCATGGACTGTACTATTTTTTTAAGGAGAAGCAGCAGGACAAACAAAACGTGATTGCAACAGGGCACTGTACAAGCATAGGGAGAAGAATTCATTATCATACCCTCTCCAGCCTTCAAAGACGGTAAGATTGGTCTTATTCTTACCCTGCAGTTGGTGAGGAAGCGATGCACCACAAACTCATTCCACTGCCTGGAGGAGAAATCAGAAGTAGTTAGTTGCTGTAATTCTCAGCACTATGCCAGGCAAATAGGCCAGTGCTCCAGACATGACTGGTCTGCTGATGGGAGCAGGGTGGCAGGAGCTGCAGGCTGAACTTTGCCACTTAATCAAACACAGCAGAAGAGACATCTTCTCAGTTGAAAGAAAGGTGTGGGAATTTTTTGTCTTAGGTAAAATCGTGTAAAACAGATACATCTTATGTAGTCCATCCTTTACTAAAAAAATAAGTTTAAAATTCATGAAAACCAAAAAAAAAAAAAATCTAAAATTAAATAAAAAATCCAAAACCAACCAACCAGACGAAAGAACCCAAACCTGAAAAACAAAATATATAAAGTTCCAATTTCAATTATGATGTTGTTATCAGAGCACAACACACTATTCTGAGATTTGATTTTTGATTGCATTCATATCTGAACATTAAACACCTCTTTCCTCAAGTCAATTGATAACAAGAAAATCTTCATCAAAATAAAAGTAAGTAAATGGCTAATACATTGATGGGGAAGGCTTGAAAACATAACTGGAATGAAATCTGATGTCACAAGCCTGATATTCACACTAACAGACACATGCATACACATCACCTTCAAACTTATTCCTTTTGAGAAAATTCTCTCCTAGTATTTTTTTTGAATGGCTAGAGTTGACAATACTGATTTTTTTAAAATGAAAAAATAAAAGAAGCTGAGCTAGCCTTATCTTGTCTTCTTAGATTTATTTTGTCACTTTTTACTGTTATCTTCATTGCCAAATAAAATAAAAAAGGAAATGTATTCCTCACCGGTGTTGATTTTCTCAGAAAACAGTGGCAAGTGGCAAGTAATTAATATTTGCTTGTTTTGCCCTTCGTATCCTATGACTACCTAAGCCAGTTTTCTCTTTCAACTGCCCCTAAACCTGGCCCTGTTCTTCTATGCAGAAAATAGCAGAGGTGGTCTGTGCTAGCAGCTCCGGTTTGAGTCCTTAGCAATACCAACTGAGTTTTAATTAGTATAAAAAAAATCATCAATCTTCATTCCAAATTGCCTTAATGGGTCATTAGCATCCTTCACTGAGGTGATATACAACCACCTGGGGACAGTGCCACTATAGCTGCCCAGAGCAGGGTCATCCACCAGCTATCTCTTTCTGATGTGGCCCAAATTATTCCTAAGAGAAATCTTTCTACCTGTAAAAAACTCAAATATCAGTAAGATTTTTGTCCTGCCTAGCACTCCTACGAATTTTTATTTGACAGTGTGCAACAAGCTCCCTGTGCCTTCCAATGCTGCTCTAACCCTTGTGTTGCACCACTGCATGGTGAAAAAAAACAACAGAGCACATCACGCAGTGTTTGATGAAGAAAGGTGTGAAGGAGACTAAAGGGATAAAGAGGACCAATGGAATGGACCAGAAAAGTCTTCAACTCTGTGATGGTGGAGGCAGCTGTGTGTTAACCCTACCCTCAGGTCTCCCACTGGAAGGTTATTCCTCTTTCTCTACCAAGTGGTGCCCAAGGGTGTGCTTTCATCATGTGCTTTCTAGTACTCCCAGAAAAGCTCCAGTCCCTGGAGTGAGGCAATGTGACTCCCACAGGAGCTTTGGAGTTTTGAACTGCAGTAACTTTCCAACCACCTTGTTTTGTGAGAAAAGCTTGAAACGTAGAAACTAAAAAATCTCAAGTTCCAAAGAAAGGACAAAAAAAAAAATCATCAGCTACACCCTGAATCGTGTTTGGAATCTTACCAAAATTGTACTTAGCTCAATGCTTTCCAAGAAATTCTTGTCCTATTCAGTGTCAGCAAGTACATTCTGATCTTTCTTTTTTGACCTATATGTTCCTGAATCTGCCCTGTCCCAGTCCAGCAAGACCACGTTCTTGCCCAAATTAAGGGGATGGAACTGTAAGAAAAAAATTCAATGATTTACCCCGTCATGAGTTCATCATTAAGGCTGTGCAACTTGCCTAGAATATTGAATTAATACTGTTAGTTGTCATTAATCTTCTCTGATGATGGACAAAGACAGTGTAGCACATGCTGGTCTTACCTTCATGCATTAATGAACCTCTAACTCCACTCCTAGAAAGGAAAATGGGGAGAATAATCCACCTGGCTCTTCCTAAACTCCCAGCTCATGAACATTTTCTCTTGGGTATTCACAACAAATGCTATCTTTCCTTTCATCCGTTTGTCTTTTCTTATGTAATAAATAACCTTGCAAGCAATAAAATTCCTTATCTCTTATGGTAAATAAAGCCTAGCTGATTTTATAACCTTCGCAGTAGGATTTTTCTTTTAGAGATAACCCAAATGCAAAACCAGACATTCATTTACGTAAAAGTATCTGTATATTCATAACTTCATACCCTGTCTTTTTGTGAAGCAAACCAAAAAAAGTAAGGATGTTCATTGTCAGCAGCTCCAGCATGGCTTCTGATGGTCATGCATGTTGGTGTTCCTTTCTCCCCATCATATTATGAACCATACGGAGAAGGGGAAATCTATTTGCAAGACAAGACCAGTGTGTGGGCAATGAACAAAGCAAAAGTGTGGGGAAAACATGACAGTTAACTGATTTCGGATCCGCTCTCATGCTAAGGGAAGACATGATGAGGAGCTCAGCTCTGTCCAGCTCTGTTCCTTCATCTTCATATGTATTACATTGTCAGCAGACAACCTGTTTCCACTTTTCATGTCCCTCTGTTCATGAAAGCCCTCATGAAGACACTGAGTAATTATAAGGCAGAATAAAATCTGAGCTATTGCATCAGGATTTGATCCTAGCTCTTAAGCTGGCAATTTAGAAGAACATGTCATTACCACCCCAAGAATTAGTCAGTACCATCCCAGTATTGGGATTACAAACTACACAATTAATTATCCCAATACACAAATGAGGATATAAAATAATCATAAACCAGTTCACTTCTGTGTTACTCAGCAAATGGGAAAGAATTTATAATTAAAGAAACAATACAGGGAAAGTGGAGGAGAAAGTTGTATTTAACTTGGAGGAAAGTAGGTAAATTAGTTATCTGCAGCTATTTACTGTGTAAAAAGCTTCAGATAGTAAGTTTTTAAAAACATGGGGTGTACAATCTATAAACATAGAGAAGCTCAGGGGAAAAAAAATCAAACAAAATTAATGTCTTCAGTTTATCCTTAAAAACAGCCACTCAATGGCTAACAAACAGCTCTTATGAGAGAAAATTCACATGCAAGAGAAAAAGGTTTCAAAATGTGTGATATGTAAAACCTACAAACTAATAGCAATTTTACATAACATGGACTCATACATGCTGCGGAATGCACTTTAGTTAGTTCCCAAAGATGCTAAGCTGGTGAAGAACATTGAAAGGGCCTTAAATGACTGTGTTATTCATCCTGGAAAGACACATATGAACAGAAATGGAGAAATCGTAAAATAAGCCACGAAATCTGAATTTTGTCATTTACTGATCTGTATGCTACAGCTAATAAAAAATCTATAACAGCATTTCACTAGCACATCCTTATGTGACAAAAATCCAACAACCACCACAATCACAAATCTTCAATAAGCAACTTGCTCAGCTGAAGAATAATTCCTATATTAGCATAAAATCATTAATACTTCATTATCTATCACTTTCATTACTATCCTAGACCCTCACAGATTAAGAAATGTACAAAATATAAACAAGGGAAATAACCTTTAATTCCAAAACTTCCCAAAACTTTCAAAAAAACCTTTACATATCCAATGTCTTAGATAAGGCATAAGAAATGTCTTAATGTGGTACAGTTCTCTTTTGAATAGTGTATCAGGGTTAGGTAGAGCAATGAAAGACATGGAGGAAAAGCTCCACAAGAAATCCCTGACTATCACTGGGTCAGGCTCATAGGGTGACTCTTCCCCCTCAGAAAATAGCTCTGGATTTTAGGAATTTTGACATACATCTGCAAACCTTGAGAGGTCATTTCATTTCACTTAAAATAAACTTAATCATACCTCAATGATTTCCCTTCTATAATAGCTGACACGAGTGACAAAACAGACCAATTCTACCTGCAGAACCATTAATACTGTTTGAGGACATGACACATCTTAGAATGGGAGAATAGCAAGTCAGGATACAAGGCCAGCTCTGAACACAGCCACAGTTTTATGACAAGCAGTCTTTTCCACCCGTGGCATCTGCTATGATTCAGTCATTACTCAGAAGGAGGAGATCATCTAGTGAGTGAATCATCAGGCTCTATCCTGTAGCAATTTTGTTTTCTCTAGTGGTCTTCCACACTCAAATGATAAGTTTCAACCTTTGCAATCAGAGGGATCCAGCTGGGAGCCACACTGCCAGTAGCAAATGAGTAAATGGATAAGGCCATACATGACACCATTTACATTTCCCAGCCTTGACTACATGTAGTCAGACATCATCATACAACCTATGTAAGTAGTCACACAGCAGTCAGTCAGGTTATTAATGGAGATAAAGTGACTTTTGTTTAATCGAAGACAGAATCCTTGGTAAAAGGCATCTTTAGAAATAGAGAAATGTGTTGGCCACACAAGTTACTCATGTAGAAGGTTCCTGTTTTCTTTCAGTTATTCAGTTCAGATTTCTCTCAATGTAGAGAATTAAAGCATAGCTGAATGCATTTGTATGAAATATAAATGTAACACAACTTTTGTCCAATCATAATGATTTTAATTGCACTGTCAATCTAAACATAGCATTTTAAAAGAGCTATCATGATCAGATCCTTTCACCTCATTAATGGAAAATTATTTCTAAAAGGCAGACAAAAATGACATGTCCAAGATTGTCAAATGACACCACATTTGCTGAAGGTCTGAGGTGTGCTGCCATGCCTTATTTTCTGTTATAGATTTAAGAGAGGAAGTCCCAGAAAGGAAGAAAATTTTGGTTTCCTCATCCCAAATAAAATTTCTACTGGTAAAAGAAAAAACGGGGAAAAAAAACCACATGAAAAGCTGCATGTCCACATGAAAGTGTGGTAGGTTCTAAGTCAGTCACATTAAAACTTTAAGAATTTATTTCTCCTTGAATTCTTGTTACAGATAAAATTAAGCAATGTTTTTGCAGCATGCAACCTCAGTTAGACAGCCTTTTCAAAAGGTAGCACAGTCTCATGAGAAGATCTGCTAGTTCCTGGGTTCAGTCAGGTCTTCGAAGCTAGGTAACAAACTGTTCATTTTCTAAAGACAACAGAAGATAAAACGTTAGCAAAAAACATGCCACACCCCTGCCAAACATCACACAAACTAAAGTAAACAACTTCACATTAATGTATACTTCGGGTAGTCCAGAAGTATACCTTTTCACAGCCAAATTAAACAACACAGTCTTTATTTTTATATGGTATCAGCATGAACAGATAATTTTCTAGATGTATAGACTTCATAATAAAGTTATTACAACTCTTTCTTTTATAGTGCAGCATAGTATAAACCTCTTCATCAAGAAAATTCAAATACTTTTCTTTAAAACAGTTATACTTGAACATATATATACAGACATATATACAAAAGTAATATATACATAAAAATATAATAAGAAATACATACTACACATACATATATACATGTCTCTGCATTAAAAAAAGCTAGAAATTGCGTTTTATGTGATATTCAGTTTTATATCAGAAACAGTGGCACATGTTATTTACACCTAGGGAATAAAGTACTTTTTCATTATAAGAAAGAATTATCAGCAAGATCTCTGTTGTTCAAGATACTCATAAGCAATTTAGATACAGCAACCTCTGATGATACAAAACTATTTGGAAGAGTCAGAATAAAGCCAATTACAAAGTCCTACAGTAGAGTCTCTTGGTATTACACTCACTGAATAACAAAATGCCACATGAAATTCAATATCATAAATGCACCTCTGATACTCAGATAGAAAATCATCTCTATTTCACACACCAAGTCATCTGTATATGTCTTCCTTTTTATGCTTGTGGGTAGCTTTCCAAAGACACCAGGTAAGACCCCAGGCAGTGGAATATCCAGAAGTCTTGAAATGTGGGAGCATTTGGGGACTCTCCAACATGGGAAGCATATGAGGAGCCTAAAGAGGATGTCTTTTTACCAGACATAAGAGACATTACAAGACATATATATTTCAACTCGTTAATGATCATTACTTTCTTAAGCATCCTGTGATCATTTCTGCACTTCCTTCACATCCCTGATATTTAATGGTTAATAACTTTTTTCATTCTTAGGCTCTTTCTAAAATGTCAGCTTTCTCACACGCATGATGATATCTTCAGATGTTATGAAACCTCCTGAGACTGAGAGAAAAGCCAGTGATGCAACCTTCCTCTGCCAAATGAGATTTCACAATTTGTTCTTCAGTGTTTGCTTTGACTTCAAAAAATATATACTACATATTTCTACATCCGTATTAAGTGGAACTGAACTCTCACTACTTAGAACTTTGTTACAAAGCCTAAGGAAATATTCTCTGAAGGGTGGAGAATTTTGTTGAGCCTCTGCCAGCTGCTCTCCATTTTCTTTCATCCTGTGTTTATCCTCGGTAGAGATATTAACTCAACCACCCAAACAACGAGTACTGTAATTTCTAGCCCACAGAAGAGTAACAGCATACTGATTCTAAACTCATTCCTCTGCTGTCTTGGTGAGGGCAATAAACCCAAGACACACTAGGTCAAGAGCACAGAAGGTGGCACTTAGAAACAAGGAAGCAGCTATCATCTTTCTCCAGCTCTCAATCTGTGCGCATACACAAATAAAGATGGAATGTTAACCCATCTTAAGCTAGGCATTAAACACTACATAATACCACTTTAATCATACTTTTATCCTATTGTCTCAATAGGTTTCTCCTGTTTCTAATTCTAACCTTTTCTAGTTCATTTGGAAGCCAAAATACCTGGAGAGCACAATGGGTCTATGACTAAGTAGTCACTGATACATAGCACTTAGAGTTGAAGGAAAATTCCCTCCTGGTCCCCAAAAGAGGATGGCTGTATTCCAAGGGCATGACATGGATCGTGGTTGCAATATCTACCCCCAGCTCCATTGCTGGCTCCTGAGGGGAATTAACCACAGTTATGAACACCCAAACAAGAAACCCTGAGTTCTCACAAAATAAAACAAGCTATAGCCACATGTGCCACTTCCTAGGCCAAAATTTTGTAATGATATCATGAAGTTGTGACATAAAATTATTTAAAAATTATTAAAGTTGTACTTTGCAGAAGAGGGTGGTTCTTCAAGGATGAAGCAGGTATGAATATTAATGCAGATTAATTAACACTTGAATGGTCATTGAATGTCCGGCTTTAAAGATTCCCCTCCTAACAGTTAAGTATTTTGCCAGCTATTTCATTTAAGACCTGCTGTTTTATTGGTCTCTATAGAATCTTCAGACTCTCAAAGGCATGTGTTTTTTGACATAGTGGTATAAAGACATTAGGAAATTTTTCAGCCCAAGATAACTTATCTGTGTAGCTACCAGTTCAATTAAGGAACCAAAGAGAATACTATTGGGGAGGTATTTTTTCTACTGCAGTCATTATTCCCTGGTCCTAAAGCTATGATCTTTTCACGAAATTAAAAGGATACCAAGACTAAGATTACTCAGTTTAAAGGGGGTCACTGATACAATAGGTACTTCAAAACAGAAGGTCTCTGGTAATGAAATATAAATAGCCACAGAAACACTGAATAATACAGATTGGAAAGGGCCTCTGCCGGTCCCAAGTCAAATTCTGTTCTCTGTCAGTCAATATTGTAGACATACATGTGTGCTTTTCCCTGTTTATACAGCCTTTCATAATTGCTCCTTTGGTCTATAGTCACTCCTTAGTATTGCCAGTAACAAAAGTCCCATTAATTTCTCCAAAAGCAAGACTAGGTTATAAAAACAAGCCCTTGTACGTCTGTATCTGATTTACCTATTGATGTAACATCCAAGCCAAAGGGTGTAACATTAAATTTTTACTCAAAGATTCATATTATGGTGTTTTATTTCCTCAATAGAAGCCACGAACATCGCAAGAAATGTCTTTGTGTTATAATATGGAGATTTCAATGATAAAGAAGCTATTGTGTAAAAACAAAGGACGTGTACATATCACAGCACACACTGGGAATCTAATTTGTTAGGCAATCCAATTACTGAGTTTGGTCTCCTACAGTGAATTTACATTTGACCTCCCTAGAGTAAGGATGCTAACATCTGTTCCAGCTCTTTTATTTGTTTAGTAATTTCTTTCTTATAAATTTAGAAATGTTATGGTTGAAGTACATTTTACATTAGATATAGATTAAAAGAAATAGATTTTGCGCAGTAAAAGACTTGTGGACATGTGGGTGCTTATTCAAAGTTTCTGTATAATAAGCAAATATCACTGTATAGAAGGCCCTATATCTCAACTCATCATTCTCCAGAGTGAAGGTAACATTTTTCCTTACTTCTGTAAAATTTGGTCCGTTAATTTCCAATTCCATACAAGTCAAGGCTCTTTGGCATCTCCACTCACCTCACAGAAGGCACCAGAGGACTTTGAATGACATTTAATTCATACTAGATGTTACTTTTTTCTTGATAACTCATTTAATGCAGCCCACCCAAAACACAGATGGTAACAGATTTCAATTACTGTTGACATAAATTGGATATGAAACAGATGTGTAAAGCCTAATGTAAATGTGAGGACTGGGTTGCCTGAAATAGAGTTCAATATTTACTGTAGGATGTATTCTTTAGTAGCAAAGTTTTTCTGTTACACTCCCAACATTGTTACAAATTCTGACTCATGGAATATACAGGAATCATCTCTATATTAGTTTTAAGATAAGATACTATGTTACTAGTTTCTGCCTGATCCTGTTCAGCTAGGCCAGCACTTCAATTACAATGAATTTTGAGTTTTTCCTTTATGTTTAATCAGGGTTTTTCCTGTTGTTTCTGAGATCACTTGCCACTTCTTTGTCAGCAGGAGTTTGTGATGTTTCTTCCTCCCATGGTCCTGTCAGTTATTACTCCAGTCCTTGTATTTACTACCTGATGTCAAGGAAATCTCATGGGGCTGTAAGGTTAAATTTCTATCTGGCTGTGTGTCTATTTTCAGCACTGGTGCACATTGTTTTAGCTCTCTGCTTCCATAGAAGGTCCCAAATGTTTTCAGATTTATCCTAGAAGACAACATGGAGTTGCACATACCAGGTACAATAAGGTATCTCTACAACTTCAGCATACAAATTCATTCACTGTGTATCAAAAAGAATATTAACTTCATTGTGTTTCCGTTCCAAGTTTCTCTGCCAAACATATTTCCAAAATCATTTCAGCCATTATAATTTTCCAGCTGAAATAACTGCATTATAACAAAGTATTGCATGAAAATTCATAGTAGTTTGCCAACAAATCCATTTTTTAGTTACCTTTCACTTCCTCAGTTTGCATTCACTTAGACACACTCATGACTAAGAAAAAAAAAGACAAATACAACTGTTCATAAACAATCTGATTTGCAGCATTTCAGAGTTTGAGGGTTTTGTATTTTTGGAGTTTTTGCTTGTTCAAAGCTCTGTGTCTACAGACAACTTTTTCTCTCCATGGAGTCTTTCTCCTGTTCCACTCAGCCCCCTGACCCTTAAGGATGAAGATGCTTTCAGGTCTTCAGGATCTTCTCCCAGCTGAGAAAATTTTCTTCTCCAGGTCAGCTTCTTGGTGTTGATGACTGAGCTTGCAAGGTCTTCTTCTCAGCCTTAAGATATTGCTGCTTTTGACTGTTACACAATGGCTTATGCATGTCACATGTACTCAATCAGTTCTGAAGTTTCAAGGAAAACAGAAGAGCAAAACTCTACTGCTACCATTGGGGAAAAGAGAAACACAGCAGGGTGGAGATGTGACTTTACTGGAATGTGATCATCAAAACTTCAAACTTTAGCAGCCTTTGACTGTTTTCCAGTGAAATGATTCCATTTCAGCTCTGTCAGCCTTCTCATACACTTCCGAAAGCATTCACATCCTGAGAGAGGGAAAGGACAAAGAGAAATGAGTGAGAGTAGTAAGGGGTGGAGGCATAAGGGTGAAAGGGAAAACAGCAAAAACAGAGGAATATATAAAAATCCTGGAGTGATGGAAAGAAGAACATAGAGAAATAATTGCCATTGAACAAGTGAAAAATGTGGGTTAAAATTTTGCAAGAAATATGAGATTTGCTGTTAGAATTCAGGATAAGTAGCAAGAGGCACACAAGGAGGCTGGGAGGGAAAAAAGAGAGGAATGCAACAAGCAATCCTTGTTATGCAGGATGAGTTTATGCCATAGAAAAAGTACCAAGGAACCCTCCAGTGCATGAGTTATACTTTATTGCACAGGTTTCTGAAAAAATTACAGGGTGCACTTTGAGAAAAAATTACTTTGTTTGCGTTTGGCATGCATCTTGGTAAATTTTAATACATATCTAGCAGAAGAAATCTTTCCACTCCCCACTGATAATGCTGGAGACAGTTGGTGTCTATTTTCACCGAAAAAACTCAGTGCCAACCAACCACTCTAATATCTGAAGTCTAGCACATGCTCCAAAATCTTGACAACATGAATTCTGCCTGCAGAGTGGGACAGCAGAGCAGTGTGAGAGGCATTTATTATGGATGATGGACAGCTTTCACTCTACTGTGATGATTCAAGACCTGCCCCATCAGGCTCTGCCACCAGCTCACAGAAATGGAGGAGAAGGAAGCTCACCATTGCTCTTCACCAGCAGTGGAGAGTGGGAGGAACCAGTGTCAGGACATGTTCCCACCTCCCCTCTCTCCCTACACAGGCTAAGTGGTGGCAAGGGGGACAGCACATCCTTGAGAAAGGGGCAATGCCAATATGAGTCTTCAAGAAACAGAGAAAACAAGAAACAAAGAAACAAGAAGCAAAGCTCTTGCATGGGATCCTGGCCTTCCAGCCAGATTAAATCTCTTTGAACCACAAGAGCAAGATAAGGTTAGGGAGGTAAGGAGACAAACACATTCTCTCCTTCACAGTCTATGGTTTATTTACCAAACCCTTAGGATCAGTAGTATATTGTAATGTTTCAATACCTTTTTGTTGTCAACTCCATGAATGATGTAACACAAAGAGCAGGGATGCTCTCTTGGCTGCAGAACTATGCAGGAACTTTTTGCAGACTGTGCCCCATCTGGAGATCTGAAGGAGGGTGTTTGTAAGCCAAATCAATCCTCCACACTGGGCAGCTGCAGGTGGGACTTTGGACCTCAGTGTGTTCTTTGCGTTTCCTGACTGTCACCCAGGCCTCTTGCATGCCTGCAGGCATGAAATGTCTGTGGTTGTGAATTCATGGTGTGCAGCTGGTCTGTAGCTGCACTGAGGACCAAGGGCAGAATATTTATGAATTGGGCTAAAGACATTGTCAACTTTTTGTGAATTAAAATATTTTAAAATACAACCCTTGGAATAAAGTTGTAACTGAATACAGAATACATTTTATGTTTGATCATCTGGTTCACAATGTTTCAAAAAGGCTGATAAAATATAATAACTACTTAAAACAGTGTTCTGAATTTATAAATTGTAAAGTATTTGCATTAGTGAGGTCTTTACCTCCCTTACAAATCTGATCTATCTGAATTTCCACTGAAATAAAGAGGGTTCGAAGGACCTTGCTGCCTCACTAGAATGACAGTGAATTTTATGAGATTGGGGGTTTTATTAGGTTGATCTTGCACACTGACTTTTTTAAACACAAGTAAATACATTAAGAAGGACATTAAGCCACCATGACACAACACATAGAGTAAACATGAAAAAATGTACCAGTTCAGCAAAGAGCAAGTCAGAAATAAGGCAGCACTATCAAGTTGAATGAGTCCTAATAAAATGTCTTCCCTGCTACCCAAAGTCTAGCCACTATTGTACTTTCTGAAAGAGCCTCTTTTTAGCACTGTTTCCAAAAGAGCTGCTGGAAACAGCTGCCTTCCCCTCTGTTTCTGTGCTACAAAAACTAGCGAACGCAGTTCATAGCTGGTTTGGAGAGCACTAAGTGATCGCTGTGTTTATGAAATCCTATTCCTGTTAGTCAAGGAAATGAGTTTGACTCACCAGCTTGTTTATGAGATTTGCTTTATGAAAGCTACTGCTGACCTCAGACTGCTGTTCCACCAGCACTGCTCAAAACTTCTCCTCTGGGAGGATTTGCACAAGATAAGTTCCTATTTCTGCAAAGGTCTCCTATTTATTCAAAGTTTGTGTTTTTTACAGTATTCTTAAAGTATTATGGTGGAAGTGGGTGCTGCGTCTCATATAATACACATAATCACAGAAATGCAGAGCAGCACCTCTAATATTCTTAGTTAATTTACACTGTGAGAGGATGATTTACTCTCTCTGATCACTGACTTCCCATGCCAGCAAATACACAACAGCAAATTGCTGTGACTAAATTCAAGAGTCACACTACAGGCTTTAAATTTAATCAGTGCCTTAACAAATATAAAAATTAGCCTTTTGTATCCAAGTCAGAGAAACTAAAAGGTGAACCCTCAAGAATTTTGAAGTAACTAGGTTTGAAACAGACTGAGGTCTCAGCATTGCCACAGTAATAAAGTTAGCTTACTGGAGAAAAGGGGGAAAAAAGTAGTTTAATCACTTGCAGAAATCTTAGTTTGAATGTTTATTTTCTGGTCTCTATTTTCTACTTGATACACCCTGAAAAACTTTAATAAGACTTGTCCCCTTCTCCTTTCCAAGGGTTCATTCTCCTTTCACATGACTTCATTCACTTGAGGCCATTGTTCTTCCTTCCTTTGTTTTTGCCTGGCATATCTTGGAAACTGAGGCTGGAAGTCAAAAACCACCACAACCCATACAAAATGCATTTCAGCATGAATCAGAGATGGTTTTTTTTCCAGCTGAAAGTCAGAACAGAAGATAAACCACCTCTATCCTCTATACCTAAATTTCACCAATGAAGATATGATAAGAAATTTTCATGTATGAATGTACAGCTATGCAGCTTGTTTACAGATGCAAGCTTACACATTTGAATTTGATTTGAATTTGAACTCATTTTCCAATGCTTCCAGGATTTTAGCTTCTTAGGTAAGCATAATGGCACCGCTCACTATTGGAATTATTGAAAGAAGGGAGCAAAGAAAAATGCATCAGCAATTGTCAGCTCTTTTTTTTTTTCCTTCTCCTTTACAGAGATCTGAAATCTTAATTTCCTTTTAAAAGCATAAAAATTTGCAGCCTAATTATGTCCTTTCTTTCTTCATAGAAGGGATGTTCTGTGTTCTGCCAAAAGACATTTAAATATATATTTCTCTTACCCTCTATGTACCAGGTTTCTCTTACTTGTACTTTTTGTGCCCCTTGTTATTTTTAGGGGGATAGTAAGACGGTGATGAGCCTTGCACTGTTTTGCACTAAAGCATCTGACTCGTTGTTTTCCCTCCTGCTGGTACTGCACTGGCCTTACAGTAAGGCAGCTCATGGAGTTAAACTAGCGAAAGAACACAGTACAAAGAAATAGTTTTTAAAGTCAAGAACCACAACATCATGGCTAATATTCAGTAGGTCAATGCAGGGGGCATCACCTGGCAGTACCCTAAGCCCAGTTACATCAGATCCAATTTGTTGTGTAACATTCATTTTCTGGGACTTATGAGCTGGCTTTGAGCATGCTAGAAATGCTTCAAGCACAGCACTGTTCCTGGTGGCTGCCAGAGGCAGTAAATATAGAACGAAGCCAGCCTGTTCACAGTTCATATTGAGGTACTGTGTCAACAGCCTGTGATCCAAGGAATGCTTTTTGGACTGCTATCAAGTTCCTGAAGGACAGTGCAAAAACCAGGTCACAAGTGTGCCATGCTTTCCCATTTCCAGCTGCTGAATCAAAGGGAAGGAAAGGGAGCCAGGACTCAGTCTATCTACTCCTCCAGATGAACTGTGCCCACTGATGTAGGTGCTGCACGAATGTTCTGCAGCTGCAAGGTGGAGTTGACAAGGTCCATGTGGTTCCACCTTGAAATGACCTTTTTTCAACACCTCCCCTATTCTGAGTTTGGACAGGCTTTTAATATGCTAAGAAACTGAAAGGACAAAACAAACCAAGAGCTCACTCACATTGCTTGTGTAGGAAACTCACATGAGTTTATGGCAATTTAATGTCATTCCAGCCACAAAGCCCTTTTCCCCCTTCGTTTGGGCCTGTATGGCTATCTACTGTCACTCCACTTCCACTTCTACCTGCATTCTTCTCTCCCAGCCATAATCAGACAAGATAGGCTTCTACCATCCTCCTTGCTGGCCTTTCAAATAGTCTTTCTTTCCCTCCTTCTTCTCCCCTTAAAACCAATCTTGTGTCAAACCTATATGGTAAATTCAACAGCATTTCTGCTGAGAAACTCTTGACTCATCTCTCGTGCTCAGATCCTATGTGGTACCCACAGTCTCAAAAGATGCATTTGGATAGTGACGTCTGTGCAGACTGGTTACAGCTGGAAGCACAAAGACACCTGGGGTCATCTTGCCCTATGAAAATAATCAGACCATTAAGGGAGGTTTCATTCCTGGTTGCAGATAAGAGAAAACCTGGGCTGAAAAAAAAAGCCAAACAAATTAAAAAGAAGGAGCTGGGAGTCACTGACTCTGAATATCAAAGAATGTCTGATTCATTGCAGAGGCAGGTTAACACACGTGTGAACAAAACTCACTGAAGTAATGTGGGTTTAATGAAATCCATCTGCAATGCTTTTTTGAAAACACAGAAAGATTTTAATACAAAAAATTCAAAATGGTCAAATGGTCATTTCCAACACACTTTGAAAAACATTAAAACCAGACTACTTTCTCAAATGTTGGAGAGAAATCAAGTACCCTGACTTTAATTTTTTTTACCATCAGTTTAAAGCAACTAACATTTTTTCAGCTGAACAAATGTCATACAATGTAAATTCAAAGTGAAACTTTCCCTGTAATTTAAATACTGTGATTGCCTTAAGAGCCACAAACCACCCCCCTCCCCCCCCAGAAAAAAACCCCACGGTTTGCATTTATTTATTTTAAAGGAACTTTACTTCTGGTATTGACCTCTGCTTTCGTAAATCAGTTGCTTCAGTCCAAATACCTCAAAATTTAAGGATTTAAACCTACCTTTCAATTTTAGAAACTCTTTCCACTAAAAAAAATCCCATCTCAGACCATCCCATCTCAGATCATTTAGATAAAAATTATAAAGTAGGCAGGTCCCACTTCATTTCAGATCTTGTCATTTATATTAACAGAAAGGCAATCAGATAGGTTTAAATACATCCCTCTTGGTGATGCAATCTGTCAGGAGAATTAGAGATAAGCTAAAGATCTGGCCTTACCCATGAAAGGTTGGAAATACATCCATTAACAAGCTTTTATCCAAGATTTCCTGCAATTCATGGAGCTGAATTTCACAAAGTGTCTCCAGACTCAGCAGTTGCACTCCTAGGAATTTGGGTAAATGTTCTCACCTCCAGGCACATAAGTGAGTTTCCCCCAACAACATCAAACAAGCTCAAAACTCTGATAGTGCTAATTCAGTGATAATGAACTGCATCTGGTTTTAAAATGAGAAAGGGAATTTTGAGACCTGAAAACACAATTATACACAAAATTGATGGTAAAGCTAGGAACTTTTGCAAATTTCTCCAAGAGCTTTGAGTCATTTAGCTAATATTGCAAACAAGCATGTTTTACCTGTCAGGATATGCTTCATCCATAATCAGAAATCCTGCATATAATTTGGAGGCTTGTGTGAAGGGGAGGTCAAAGATCAGGGATTGCATTAGTGGTTTCGGCAATCCATACAAATGAGAAGGTAAGAATTCAACAGGTCTTTCCTTTAAATCAAAAATCATCACCAGTGACACTATACTTTAAATCTGTGTTGCTTACTAAGTACTTGCTGTTGGTTTGAATTAAATTATTCCAGAAATCTGTTTAAAACCAAAAGGTGTGGTAGCTGGTGAACATACACTGTGTTGGGGTGACTGGAGGGGCTCCCCCCGAGGTGCATTGCTCTTTGGGATGACCTGTCCTGGTTTGAATTCCGTGGTTGTCTGTCAGCCTGGTCACTCCCCCAGAGCTCTCCCACTGGTCCCTGCTCCCTGGTCCTGCCTTTCCCCTGGCCCCGGGAAAAACCCTGAGTTAGACATGCTGTTCGTATTTGCCTCTACACCCTCTGACAGTGAACGTGAATAAATCCTTCTCCTGCCGGAATGCAAGCAGATACCCTTCCTGACTCTTTGTCACTGACTGTAATACTGAACCTGCCCAGGCACCTGTGAGGGCACGTGGGACCCCATGGAGCCAGGCAATTACAGTATTAAAAAGGGATAAAAACAAATGTATGCTTGCATCTGGGGAAAGAGATTAAGATAATCGTTTTGTTTCTGTTTAGGGTTTTGTTTTTTTTTTTTGTTTTGGGGTGCTTTGGTGGTTTTTTGGTTTTTTTGTTGTTGTTGTTTGGTTTGGTTTGGTGTTTTCTTCAATTTTTTTACCTGTTTCTTTGCTTTTGATGCAGTGTTGGGAGCAGAGGAAAAATACTGCTTGCAAATATCCTCCACTCCTCCATCCTTCAGAAAACCAGTGCTCCAGCTCCAGAACACTGGAGCATCTTCCAACCATTGGGACCCCAGGCAGTCAGAGATCCATTTCCACACAAGTAACACAGTTTATGATGTCATTACATTATTATTTCTTATTTTATTACTTTGTTATTGTAGTATTTTATTATTTCGTGGTTTTATTATTTCAATATTTTACTATTTTATTATTCCATTTTAATATATTCCTTTTATTATTGTTATTGTTGGATTATTACTATTGTTGGTGTTTCACACCATAATTTCCCTAAAACGAGAGGTAGAGTGAGGCCATGATGATGATTAGAGGGCTGAAGCAAATCTGCTATGAAAACAGGCTGAGAGTTGGAGCTGTCCAGCCTGGGGAAGGGAAGGGTCTGGTGAGATCTTAGAGCCTCTGTCAATGCCTAAAGGGGCTGCAGGAGAGCTGGAGAGGGACTTCTGACAAGAACATGGAGGGACAGGACAAGAAGGAATGGCTTTGAACTAAAAGAAAGGAGGTTTAGATTAAATATTTAGAAGAAATACTTCCCAGTCAGGGTGGTGAGGCCCTGGCACATGTTGGCCAGAAAAGTTGTGAATGCCCCATGCCTGGAAGAATCAAGGCCAGGTCGGATGTAGAGGTGAACAACCTCGTCTAGTGACAGGTGTCCCTGTCCATGAAAGGGGAACTGGAACCCAATGGTCTTCAAGTTTGCTTCCAACCCAAACCACTCTGTGATCTGTGATTCCACAAGTATTATTTATTGTTGCTGCTATTGTATTACTCTTGTCGTTGTTATTCCTTGTGAAGATTTATTAAAAGAGTTGAAATGAAAGCAAATTTGTGCCAGTCAAAAGGTAACCGGCGAGCAGTCCCCCTGGCCAACAGCAGTTCCCTAAATCTATATTGCAGGGAAGAAAAACCACAAAAATCTCACGTCTAGTTTACTTCCTCCTTGCCTCCCTGCAAGTCCAAGAGTTACAAGGTTATCGCTGCCATACGTCGCAAAATTAGCATAAGGACAAAATCACCATAGTGGTGACGCAAATCAAGTCTGCACTTGGCACAGGCTGTTGGCACTCAGTGGCAGAATAAAGCAACAAAGGACGTTTTCAGTCGATAACTGAGTTGCATTTATTCACTTCAAATTGCTATCTAAGTAGATAATATTTCTGCTGTTTTCATTTCTGAAATACCTCTTGTGTCTCCCTGAACATAATAAGGGAACACTGACCACGCAAGTTACTTTTAGATTTCTAAATAACTTGCACAGAATTTAACAAGATATTTGTTGGTAATTCAGTTTAATAATCTGGGAAGATACTGCCCCAAGGGTGGCTATAGGTACACAACTGTAGGTGCTTCTTTGGGAATGTTGATGTCTGAAGAATACTGGCCTGAATTTCTGGCACAGATAAAGCAGCCCATGGTTCCTGGCTCTATATGTCTACTTTAACAGCTAAAAGTCAGTTGATTTTTCATTTAGTGATATTTCTATCTCTGAAACGGGGCTAACACTGCAGTGTCTTCCAACATGCCTTGAGAAGTGCTGTACAAAACACTGACTGACAATATCTTGCTGGGATGACTGAAAGGACAACTCAGTCAAAGGTCATGTCAGTGGGTTATTAAAATATAAACACAACACTGGTTTGAGTACATTCTTTTGGGGTCATTGTTGCAGTGCTGGAAGGAAAGTTGTCTGCTCTTACTCCACCTCCTTTGCCAGCAAGAGGTATGATTTGAAGGACTCATGAAGGAGGAGCAGGAGACAGAAGAGTTGAGCAGGCAAAGAAGAATCATCAGTGCTCCCAAGGACGTTCAAGGATGTTCAAGAAGGACCCTAGTCAGCACCTGATTTTGCACAGCAATCCCTCTCCCAGCAGCAGATCATAACATCATAGAATCATTTAGGTTGAAAAAGACCCTTAAGATCATCGAGTCCAACCATTAACCCAACACTGCCAAGTCCATCACTAAACCATGCTCCTTAGTGTCACATCTGTGCATCTTTTAAATGCCACTTGGGGTGGTGACTCTACTACTTCCCTGCACAATCTGTTCTAAGACTTAGCAACCCTGTTAGTGAGCAAATATTTCCTAATATTCAATCTAAACCTACCCTGGAGCAACTTGAGGCTGTTTTCTCTCATCCTGTTGCCTGCAACCAGCAGGAAGAGACTGACACTCAAGATGAAGCAGCTGTTGGTAACTGCAATACATCTTTAGTTCTCTCAGCCTCACAGAAATCTAGACAGATGAAGTGCAGAGAGAGTTTCACCTGCTGGGGAGACATACTTTTTGGGGTATGTGTTTGCAGGAGGAAGGTGAAGGTACAACACACCTACCCAGCAAAGAAATGAGGGATACACTCCAAAGAGCTGCATGTGCGGAGCATCCTGCTTCCCAGCACTGGGCCACATCAGAGGGACAGATGCTCAGATAAACCTGAGGTTTGAGGTATTTCAGTTAGGAAGAGACCATGACACCACTGGAAATGGCAGCACCTGTCTTTTTCCACATGGCAGGAGAACTGCTGGACAGCTGGGACATGTGTAGGCTCAGGGAAAACAGGACTGCTACAGGTGTAAGGGGCTTCCCCCAGTAGGTGACTTGCACTGACTCAGACTGTGGGTAAACAGCACTCTAAATTTCCTTCCTGATAAAAATCCCATTCCTCTTCTTTCCCAAACCACCCTAAAAAGTACTGATAAACCTATTTAGGAGAAAACAAAGCACTGAAGTAAGGTCATTTCCTTGAGGGAAGCACATACATACCTATGTTGGTTTCTGCTGGGATAGAGTTAATTTTCTTCACAGAGGCTTGTATGGCCTGTATTTTCAATTTATGTGATAATATAGAGATATTTCTGTTATTGCTGAGCAGGGCTTGCACACAGCCAAAGACTTTTCTGCTGTTCATACACTTGCCATCCTGGTGAGGAAGTTTGGAGTTGCTTGGGAGGATGGGAGGTGGTACAGCTGGCACAGGTGATCCCAACTGACCAAAGGGATATTCCAGACCATGTGACCTCATGCTCAGTATATAAAGTGGGAGAAGAAGGAGGAAGAGGGTGACATTTCAAGTGATGGTGGTTGTCTTCCCAAGTGTCTGTTCATGTGATCAGGCCCTGCCTTCCTGGAGATGGCTGAACACCTGACTGCCATGGGAAGTTGTTTTGCCTTGCTTGTGTGTGCAGCTTTTGATTTCCCTATTAAACTGGTTTTATCTCAACCCATGAGTTTTCTGGTTTTTATCCCTCAATTCACTCTGTGATCTCACTTGCGGAGAAGAGAGCAAGTGGCTGCATGGGGCTTGGCTGCTGGCTGGGTGAAACCACAATACCTCTAAAATCTTTCAGCTAAAGAACATTTAGCAACCCATTTTATCAATTTCACAAGGGGTCTCCATTCTTCCTAACACATATCCCCATGTGAAAGAAATCCAAGCCTAGCAAAACAACCTCAAGCTCATAAAAACCAGATTAGATGGGTTAGATAGTGTTTACTTTCTGAGGCTCAGAGACTGAGTCACTTTCTCTTCCTCTGCTGCCTTTGTTTTAGATTAGGACATATGAAGCTTACTGCCAGAAGTCATCACTACTGGGAAACTGCGTGTTTTATCGTTGGGGACTTTTTTGTACTCACATGACCCTTGTTATATAATAATTACACTGGGGGAAAGAAAAAAGGAAAAGCTACAGATGAGTCTGGTAACTGATGGAAAATTTAGAAACAAGGCAGCAGTTGCACAAGGCTCTTAGTGTTGCCTCAAGATGCTCTGACAAGAAGTTGTCCTCTTGCTCTCTCCTCCTTACTGGATAGTTGTGACAGCCCGCCTGCCATGCACTGGCACAGGAGAGCTCTTTGCTCTAAGAAAAAGCAATAGCGGCCAACTTTTTTAGCTCTCCTCTCTCCATCCATCCATCATGAAGCCCAGAGTGGCACTGTTCAGGAGCTGGGGTAACACAAAGGACATTTGCCATCCTAAAGCTGTGGCAGAGTAAAGAGTCTATCTCCACTTGCTGGGCAAACTCCAAGTGTCTTCACTGCATAACCCAGGATGCTTTTGCAGAAGTCGGGTGCTCATCATTGTGAGCTGCACTGAAGCATCTAAAGGGGTAAAAAAAAGGACCAAAAAATAGTTAAAATCAAGGTCTACTCTGCTGATAGAATACATGCATCTCAGTACTGAATCAAAATTCCAAAATTTTGTGTTAGAGTTTGGACTTTGCTATTGTTTTCCAAAAGTTTTGAAAGAAATTGAATAGTTTGGGTTGAAAGGGATTTTTAAAGCCCATCTAGTCCAACCTCCCTGGAATAAGCAGGGACGTCTTTGAGTAGATCAAGCTGTTCAGAGCCCCATTCAACCTGGCCTTGAATGTTTCCAGGGATGGGACATCTACCACCTCTCTGGGCCACATGTTCAAGTGTTTCACCACTCTCAATGTAAAAAAAAAAAAAAAACCTTCTTTAATATATCTAATCTAAATTTGACCTTTGGATTTAAACTAGTACTCCTTGTACTACTGCAACAGTCTGGTAGCTGATGCACTTAGAAAATGTGTTTAAAAATTTCATATTTTCTAGCCTTGTCTCATTAGGTGCTTGTAGGTTCTCACTTGTTCACCCAGATGTAGAGAGGAACAATAGATTCTGGATTTAGATGCCAAGCATTTGAGCCCTACCTGATGCCTCTTACCCTTGCCTACCATTTGAGCTGGAAATTTGAAGGCATTGAAGTTATAGCTATATGGAAATACTGGACTTGGTGAGAATCCAGCTCTCTTTCTCAGAGGTGGTGGCTTGCCCAAATGATGACATTCACTGTTAGAGACAGGAATGGTTATCTCTACATGCTCATGTATTCCTGAGTTAGCAGCACTGAGAGTACTTGTAACACATTTTACACAGAAAATTGGTAACACTAATGTATTTTCAACCTAGCAAGTAAACATGGTCGAGTGTTCCAACCCTTTCACTGCTGCTTAACGAATCTGCCACCTACACAGATACTGTAATTCTTTGTTTGGATGCCCAAGTCCTTAACGTGATACTGTAATTCTTTGTTTGGATGCCCAAGTCCTTAACCTGGAGCAGTGTTTTGACTCTCCCAGAGTGCTCCGTGGGGTCCCCTGCACTCCCTGTCCCTTGCACCAAGCTGATTGCCAGCTGAGTTATACAATAGAGAGTTCATTAGCTAAAAGAGGGAAAAGCTCCAATTACCTAAATAGCTGAAGATCTAAAAATAGTTTCTCAGCACCAGCTGACACAGCCACAGCCAGGATTCTGGCTCTGGTTTACTAAGCGCATATTGTGCGTGCATGAAACCACAGAAAGAGTCCACTTTAAGTCAAGAAAGCACCCAAAACATCTGTTAATTAATTTCTCTACATTACATAAGGCAGCTACATGCATTAAATTATTTTTTATTATTATTATTATTATTATTATTACTATTATTATTATAGCTATTAGTGGACTGGATGTGCCACAGAAAAAGTGTCTTTGAACTAGTAGCACTGCAAGTTACTTTAGTCTTTCCCACAAAGTCTGCTGTGTTTAGCTTCTCAAATAAGGAAACAAACACGTAGGTTAAAATATAACTAGCAGAAAGACAAGAATTCTTATCTCCAGGGCACAATGGAAAAAAAGCAGCCCAGAGTAAATCTCATCAATCCCTCGATGATGAAAATCTAACACAGCAGCTGTTTGTCTGGGGACAGTCTCTCAACACATTCTGATTTCACAGCACTGAACTAATCTTTTCTGGAGAGTACACAGAAACAGCAGCTCTCCTTGAACATGGGGTGGACAGTTCCTCTCAGTCGGTGCTGTAGCACTGACTCATTATTTAGGACTGTGCTGTAGACAGTGGGATGGGAGAGGGAAAGGATGTCCACAGCTCTGGCAATCTTCAAGGAGAAGCAAAAAATCATGCATATCAACTAATGAAAAGCAAATTTTAAGCTGGTAACAGAACACTTGCTTGCTAAATGTAAAATTAATCTTTAAAACTCAAATGCCACTGGCTTTAAAACCTGAGTCAGGGGCAAGAAGGACTGTGTATTTATAATGCAGACATCTATAGATACATTAGGGAAAGAAGGACAGCTGCCCTCACACTGCATATTTGTATACATAAACTGTTTTGTGCCAACAAGATTAAGTCAGCAGAAAAACAGACATCATTAAATCAGTGAAAATCCTAGGTTGCAGCACCATGAACATGTATCATTTTGGTATAGTACTCAATTGTAATCACAATTTCATTGTGCTTGAAGTTGAAAAATCTTCCAGTCCTGAAATAAAGAGATATGACTTAATAAACTCTTAAAAACTTTGTTATTAGTACTTCTGTAAGGATGATGACAAGCACAGATGCTAAAGCTTACATGTGAGGAAGCACAATAGAAAGCAAACATAATATACCACGCTTTCTCTAAACCACAGTGGTTTTGTACAAACAATCTCATTTCTTAAAGTAGTATATTTTTTAATACAATGATGGTACTAAATCCGACTGGTGTATAGGACTGAGGAAAATAACTTCATCACACTACTTCCCTATATCACACAAGTCAGGGAGTATGTGCCAATGTACTTTCAGGCTTTTAGTTGTAAAGCTACAAAATTTTCTTCACAGATATTTTCAGCATTTTCTGATGAAGGAAGGCAGAACAAAACTAGAAATTCTGAAATTTCCAAATACTGCAGTTTGGCAAATTTAGATGGGTTTCACTTTTTTCTCAGAATAGAGTACATCAATTTCAAGTGGTCACTGTAGGTGCTACAGATTTGTAGAAGAATGTGGAAGCATATTTAAGCTTTCTTCTGACAATCTCAATTATATTTTATTTATTGCAAATACATGAAAATATATTAATATTGCAGTATTAAAATGTAATTACAGACTGCTCATAAACCCAATGCAATTTGTCAGCTGTCTTGATACCATGGCATTAAAACCTGAAAGACACATGCAACTCTTAAATAAAAGTGCTACACAGCAAAATAAATGTTTCAAAATAGTCCATATTCTATGAACATAGAAGTTAATTTCTTGTGGAAGGCAAGATTTTGTTCATAGGTAATTCTGGAAATCATCCTCATAAGATGTACCTTTACTAGTGTTTATTTTAATTGTTTAGATCTTTTGTAGTTTAGGTCAACTCACATAAGTGGGTTTTAGTTCTTATTGTTCTGAGCACATAGACACACAGAGGACTGTTTGGTCTTTTTTTTTACCTGGCTTCTCTAGTAGTGAGTTTTTATCTGCCAAGATTTTTGCATTAAGTGCATTTCAGAAAATAACAGTTGTTTTCAGCCATGACTCTTACTTCTTTAGGAAAGCAAGTGCAGACCACTTCTTCTGCCAATAAGAAGCATGAATGTCAAATTCCCATGGTTTCTTTGTGCAATGAGGATAACACTGACAGGAATCAGCATCCTTGAAGTGTCAGATTTGCGCTGATATTGCTTGCATTCTCTATGCTAGATTTTTTAAAATTTCTGTATCATTTTTGCCTTCTTACATACATCTCTCTATATGAAGAAAAATCTTATCAGCTGCGTATTAGTCTGCTGAGAATGGATTACCTTGAGAAAAATATATGCTGACATAAAGAACAAAGTCCTGTTTCTTTCCAGTGAAAGTAGTGCACATTTGTCTACTCAGACACAACAAACACTCAGAATTATTAGGGAGAAGAATAAAGCAGAGAAAATAGCAATGTTCATAATTACAGCTTCAGCAATTTTCCATTTCCATTGTTTGTGCTGTGAAAGAAAAAGAGATACAATTTGAAAATTGAAAAAAGCCTTGCCACCAAGATACTGAAACAGTTGAATCAATAGTTGAATCATCTGCATATGGATGACTGATCTAAAGTAAACAATTCTGTGACAAATTAAGGACTATTTGTTTTTCACTTACTGCTAAATGAAAGCATGTTATTTTTAAAAGGGGGAACCATTACACAAAAGGGCTGCCCTTGCCAATCTGCCAGTGCTTAATACAACAGTTATGTGTACTTCAGCATCCAAGATCACAGTATTTCTTTCTGCTGTGCACTTTAATTCAAAATGTCCAGCTGAGTTTGACTACCAGCTACATACCTCTGCTTGTGCACCTGTGGTCAGCCTGAAAATCACAAGAAGAGATAAAATGCCTACTTCATATGTGAGCAGAACAGAAAAGGTTTAACATAAGACATTTTTACCTAAAATATAGGCTCATTTTACAGGCGTCTCTCAGCTGCTTAACCCCTAGTCTGCACTGGGGCTTGAAAGTTAGTTTGGACATTTGGTTAAAGTCTTCCTGATGGCTGGTCGATGTGAGAGAGTAGAGGATGAAAAGAAACCTGATGAGGGCTATCTTCCATCCTTCGGAGTAAGGCAGCATCAAACAAACCTGTCATTCCTGAAGCATGTTTGCCTAACCTGTTCTTCACAACTACAAATGACACCTGTGCTCCACAACTTTTCTGCACAGTACTTCCTTATCCCTAAGGAAATACCTTAGCTAATAATTAAAGCTCCCTTTTTGCAAGGTAAACTCAATGCTTTCTGATGCATTTCTTATCTGTGTGGGAGAACAGACTGACTGGCTTTTGCAATTTTTTTTGTGCATTAAAAGGCTTATTTTCCTGTGTTAGACAAACTTCTAAATAGTTTTTGTCTTCCTCTTGGCACCTTTGATCCTATATCTTTGACCATTTCTTTCATTAATATTGTCTAAAATGCAGCACTGCCACTGCACTTGTAGCACTGAATGGTGAAGAAAGGTTATTTCACCTTACTCACACAGCTCCTCTTCTAATTTCACTCCTATAGAAGTGTTTACTTTCTCACATGAGCAGCATTTGTATCTCATACAACCCATGGACCACAATCATTCCTAGGTCCCTTTTTATCAAAATGTTGTTGACTTCATTGGTTTTCATTCTGTCCTTTGGAATTATATTATTCAACAGTCGGAATTCTTCTTGAAGTCTGCTCTCCATTTGAAAAGATTATGTTTCACACTGAGGTGCAATGCTCTGCACTTGTCCTTGTTGACTCATATTCACCAGCTTGTCAAAGCATTTTAAAGTTAAGCCTGCTTATACGTTCTTACTCTTTTTCAGCCTGATGTTACCTCTGAATTTAATGACTGTGCTCTTATTTCATCATCCCATCATTATGCAAACTGTTGATGAGTGTGACACAGAGGTCATATTCCCTGACTTTAAGCTGCTGAATTCTGGGAACAGTTTTCCAGCTAGTATTTCACTGAGCCTTCAGCACATACAGCTCAACATGCTTCCTCACCAGAGAAGTGTCAGGTGAAACAACACAATAACTTTATGCTAAAAGCATAATGCATAATGTCTGCTGTTTCTATCTGTTAAGAAAGTGTTCCATGTTTTCAAAGGCAGAAATTAAATTCTTTTAGACATGATTTGTTCCTGACAAATCTTTGTTGGCCATTTCTCAGTTCTTTGTTTTCCTCGAGATGCTTGTAAACCCTGCTGTAATTGCCAAGCATTTCTTCAGAACTTTCTATTAAGCTCGGAGACAATTTGCCATCTTGCCCTTTTCTCCCTCTTTAAAATATGATAGGCAGCAGGTTATTCTTCTTATTTCAGCCTACCAGTGTTTTTCTCATCCTCATCCACAGACATATCAAGATCTCCCCTCTGGAGTTCTCAAGGAATGCTGTCATGGTCCTTCAACTTCACTTGGGCCACACTGAATATGGCCAGTTTTCTCATTTCAGGTTGGACTCTTTTCTCCAGCACTAGGCTGCTGCTGAGTACCTTGCCCACGTGCTGGAGCTTGCTGTGCAGGTGCAGTCACAATCAAATGACTAACAGTTGCTATGAAAAATCAGTGCAAGACTTGTGGCTGTACAGTACCTCTAAATGGATGAATATCATAAGACTAACACAGCCCGTTCTACAATCTGCTCTTTTTAGAATCTCTGGGAGAAAAAAGAGGTAATAAACCAACTCCTCGGACTTTCCCAAGAAGTTTTATTAGGAAATTGTACAACCTTCTTGCTGTTTGTACTCCATGTTGTGTTACTCATGGGACAAAATAGGAATGAAATAAAAATAGGATGATCACTTCTTACAGGAGAGAAATCTCTGGTAACCAGTACTCCTTGATGACACTTAATGCCAGAGATAATAGCTGCTCCCATCCTCTACCCAGTATCATCCCATTCAAAATTCCTCCTTAAGCAAGGTCTGCAAGGAGTTAAACAAGAATTCAGTGGAAAAGCACAGGACTTTCATTTCATATGTGAATGTACAAACACACAGACCTGGGAAATTCCTTTAATACAAAATTAATATCACTGAAACCAGTTAGAAGTGAACATATAATCGTTTGAATGAGGGAGGACTTGGTTCCTCCAGAACATTGTGGGACAACCAAAGGAAATAAATCTACAATTCTTCAAGTAATTTTTTCCTCTGTTCACTGGCTCTACCATAACAATTGTTTTCCAGCACCATTCTCACATCACATTTGAGTTTTCCAGCACTGCCTACTCAGACTTTCCACAACAACAAGGAACCAAATTTCTGCAAGACTGAGAAAAATGTTTTGGCTGAGAAGGAAAGCAGCTCTCCATGTAATAACAGTGAATAGTAATCAGGAGTTCACTGTTCTCAAATGATGCTGAATGGCCAAATCTGATCCAACTGTTGTAAAAGTAAGCCAGGTGCTTGCAGGAGTGTCTTAGGAGGAAGGGGAGATAAAGAAGGAGGCACACACATCACAGCACAGTAAATATACAGGGGTCTTCTTGAAGGAGAGACCAGGGCATCTCCAAACTGATGTGACAGGCCTTGCAAACCTTGGTAGAAGCTGAGGAACAAGATAATGTGAGGGCAGAAACCAGCTGCACTCTTAAATGGTCTGGTTACCGTACAATCTTTAAAAGAAGTTAAAGAATGAAAAATCACCACCTTTGAGACACAGAATGTAATTTCATCATATATCTTGCTTTTATTTATGTTTGAAAGGCTGTTGCATAAACACCTATTTTCAGGATGTCAGCAAAATTACTTGGAGTCATTGAACTATGCAAGCTCTTTGGCAGATAATTGGCACACCCTGCTGCTGAAGATGGGTGATTAACTGTTCTGTATTTCAGATGTCATATGAAGACATTGGCCAATACCTTTTTATGGTAGTTGTGTTGAGTCCTTGGCTAATGTAGAAAAAAAACAAACAACAAAGCCAACTACCAAAACAATAAAAAATTTTCACCTGATTGTTCTTTTTTGCCAAAAATGTCAACAGCATCATAATATATTGTCTCCTTTTGGTACATTAAAATATGTATTCCCTGAATATGCTTGAGAGAATTTCAGAATTATGAGAAAGCCAGTTCCATTTGGCCTTGGTCTTTGTAAAATGTTAGACAATCATCATCTGCTTTTGAATGGAGGAGTTTGATGGTGAAAAACTGACATAATTAGCTATTCTTGCCCTCACCCCTCCAAGGGAGGGACACAGTTCTGCTCAGAGATTTGTCAACCAAGACTCCTAGAGCTCACCCAACCAGACATGGTGCTGGCTTGCTCTGGATCTCACAACCTCATGAGATCCTTTCCAGGATTCCAGATGTTCTTTTTCAAATTCAAATGAAGGCAGAACAGGCTGGCAGAAAATTGGACGTTTTGATTTTCTTTGGTGATAGAAGCTCATTATTTCTTCCTCGGTAAAATTCAGCACTTTTGATAAAAGCAAGCCACACGTGCACCAAAAGTGGTTAGTTTTGCATTATTCCTTGGGGATGGATGTCTGCCAAGGTAACTACCCTAAAACCAAATTCCTGGCTGTTCATGGCAGGAGCAGAACTCCTGTGATTTATAAAGAACTTAAGGAGAGGCCTGTCAGCCTAGGAGGTGATGTGAGCTGGCTGTTTGCTGTGGGAGTTTGGCTGATTAGAAGTTTTCTCTTCACCACCTCCGAGTATGGAGAAGAGAGACCACTTCACCCAAAAATCACCAGCACATTGCTCTCAGAGGAGATTCCTCCTTGGAGTTGGAGGAGAGCAGCTAAACTCCAGGCACTGAAAGATTTCTCTTTTCTCTCATTTATGGTCCAGTGTCCAGTAATACTTCTGTATCTCCGTCCTGGTAAAGGGCAGTGGTCAGCTCCTGTCCATGGCATGGCCTCATGCACAGCAAACTCCAACAGCCTTAGCCACCCTTATTGATGAGGTTCCACAAGACTGGACTGGTTTTTATCCTGATCCCTTAACTTCAAACCAAACATATCTGGCCTCTTAATGAAATATAAATCTCTTATCTGAGCTATTCTCTGTCCAGCTGCAGAGCCAAGAAAAGAGCACAAACCAGGACATCCTGCATCTGGCAAAGCACCTATTTTAATATGTTCTATCCATCATTTTCTCAAGAATAGTACTAACCTGACCCTACATGGAGTGTGGATTGGGCCTTTACTGTAACAATAGAGGTAACAAGTAACAAAACCCTAATCAAGAAAAGTGGTGGCATATGGTTATAGGTAGAAGAACTTAAGAGTTCTAATGAATCAGGGCTTGAAAGCTCTTTGAAAACTAGAGTAGTTTAATCTTGAGTCACCGTCAGTCACCACTACTGCAGAGCATAGGCACAGAACATGCTACAACCACATTTTCTAGCCAGCACTTTATTCCTCCCATGCACTTCTGTACAATCCATTTGTAGGCATAAAACAATGACCATAACCTGACAAAATTCTGAAGAAACTCCTTAAAAAAAAAAAAAGTCAAACAAACAAAAACTTTGTTGAAATTCAAAATACACTGGCCTTTGAGCCCTGCTTGCATAAGGTACATGCTGACACAAGTTTCCTGAACGCTGGCAACGTAACCACAGTGCAGAAAGGCAGAAGCAGCTCTTTGACTCACAGTTTGGGAAGCATCAAATCATTAATCTGAGAACGAGAAAGAAAGAAAGGCTTGTGTGCTGCAGCAACAGGGAGATGCTCAGTGCCTTCTGTATTTTTTTAAATAGACATCTTAAACAGGTATGAGCTCATCATTAACCTTAAGTGCTGTATAAACTCACCAAAAGTGCTGAAACTTGAAAAGGAAGGGTAGGACCTACTTTTGGTAAAGTCTGCATTATTTCAGTTTTATAGCTTTTAAGTACCTGAATGATGACTGATCTTAAATAAACACAAGAAATGTCAAAGTACTTTTGTAATGAGATATTTGTTTTAACTAAGGAGCCTCACATTGCACTGTGGTTTCTTGGTTAAATAAGCTGAATATCCTGTCCCACTAATTGACAATCACGTCAGATTTTCCACTCTAAGCGACTAATGGAAATTTGAATACCACGCATGCTTGTTTGCCTGAAGTTTTCCTAACGCTGCATGATGCCAAAGCATTTGTAGGCTTAGTCTTTAAAGTATTGATTTTTCTTGCTAGGCTTTGCTAATCAAAGTCAGTAAAGTCTTCTTAAAAAATAGTGATGCTTGATCACCTTAAATGTTACAGAGACCTCACAACACTGATTAGCTTTGTGGTGAGCTATGGATTTTTTAATCTTCCAAGGAGAGGAACATCAAGAAAGAAATCATTTGCCAAATGCCAGCTACCAAGGTTTTAGCAACAAAATATGTCAGAAATTTTAAAGAGAAAATCATTTTTGTACCAGCAAAATATCTTCTATTTATCAGAAAATCTGTAGAAATTAGGCTGTTACACATATATGAAAGTTAGCTTTTCAAAGGTTCCAGGAATTATGTTGTATCTTGGTAAGCTCTTGACAATACCTGAGGAGTTTTGCAGCCTGAAAATAAAATATAGATGCTTGCTGGATAATTCAGTTTCTGGACAAATGATTTTCTGTGTGTTCTGGGAGGACTAATAGGAAAGACAATCTCTTATTTGGAAAAAGATTCTTCTCCATGGTACATCGAAAACATGGAGGTAAAAGTGATTCTGTTCCCACCTACATTTAGTAGCAGTGGTCCTCATTCATTAGTGGAATTTGTGTGACTAAATTTTCAGGCATCATGGCAGACCGATACACCTTTGTATCCCAGACTTCATCTCCGGATGGGGTTGACTGTCTCTAAGCAAGCAGTAAAACTTGCAGCAGAAATTCCAGAATATCCTCTACTAACTCTCTTCCTTAAAAAATTAACAAAATCAAATGGGTTTAGAGTATATTTGGGAAAGGTGTGAAAATAAATTTGTCATAGACTGGTGGTAAACATATTCAGACTTCTGCTTTAAATGCTGCCTAATATCTAGGATTAACATAGCATTCAAGTTTAGATTCCTTAGTTTTGGTCAAAGAACAAGATTTCTTCCTTAGCTCTCTGGATCATCCCTGGCATTTCTAAAGTACCACAACTGCATAATATGGAGAGTGAATGAGGGACAGAAAATATTGTGGCCAACCATATAAACTAACAAAATGCATTTCATGTGGAGCAACACCACATGGTAAGCTTGTTATTTCACTTCCATCAAAATAATTTGGGCAGCCCGATTAAGAAGAGTGCTAAAATTAACTTCTGTACCAGGTGGGTGATAACTGCTCCCTGGGAAGTTTTCCAGAGTTTTATGCATTAGTCATTTTGGGGGAGCACAGTCTGACTCTGCACATGCTGAGCAGGATGCCACCTTGGGGGTTAAGCTAAATGGTTAAAAACCTTCCTGGCTCACTCAGGCTGGAGAGAGGTTAGACAGTGACTGTTCCATGCTCAGCACAAGCAGGAGGGGAGAAGGCTCTTATAGCAGGCATTTTGAAAAATAGGTTCCTATTACAAGCTCCAAACAAAATGCACTGGCCAAGATGAGGGGTTGGCAGACACCTCAAAGAATGTTTTATTGTTGATTAAGGGGAGAGTTGCCATCTATTGAAACTGTTTAAATAAAGGCTAAACAGGTTTGGTCAGTGCATATTTTCTATGGGACGCTCTAGATTAATCCATTCTTTTCTTCTCCTATCTCCTTCCCTGGCCTCTAAAAAGATACAAAAGAAACCCCCAAACGAACTAAAAAACCCCACCAAGAACCTGCCCCCACCTCACTCTCTCCCCCCACCCAAAAAAAAAGGAAAAAAAAAAAGAGCCACACAAAAATACCAAACCCAAACCCATACTGACAATTTTAGCCATTTCGAAGAAAAAGGCATATTCTAAATTCCTGGGGACAGATTTTACTCTGCAAGCTGGGAAAAATGCAACACAAAAAATTCAACTGGTTTTTCAGCAGAACACCTTAAAAACTGAGAATAAAATTTAACTTCTACTGTTTTATGATGCTGAAGAAAAATTGTAGTCTTGTTTATTCTTAAAAAGTTAAAAGGGAGTTGAGACTTGTTTCAAAAATTGGCTACAGGACAGAGAATTTTAAAGCTGGATTGTCATATGCCATTTCTGCTGTAGTGTGACATTTAATAGCAAAACCTATCCCTAAATTAAAGCATACATGTGTTTATCAGAGCTCTAGCTTGATAAAAAATCCAATATAAATTAATTAATCCCAAGATCTGATAGCAGTTTATGATTCTGTGGCACCATCCCATCTGGGGTGAAAAGTAGTAGAATATATGAGTCCACAACTTCTTCTGCTGATTTAAAACCCACACATAGGACTAAACCCTGTAAGCCTTGATCTGTCCTGATCTCCATAATGGTAGTATCTGTCCACATCACTGAAGGCTGTTTTGGGGTATAAATTGTGCAAAACTAACCCTCCCTCACTGTTTGGGAAAAAAAAAATGTAGAGGAAATAGGAAGATGCAGAAGGAAAGAAGATCCTGTCCTTGCATGGAAAATAAGTTTTGTTTTGCCATTGATACCCACTAAAGGAATATGGAGGAAGGACTGGCTGTTTTCTTTAGTCAAGCACCAGGCTGATATGCAGCAATAACATAGTGCATGACTCAGCATTGCTCCCTGCTGAGGGCTGGGACTGAAGTTTTCTCTAAACACAAATAAAAAGCCTCAAAAGATTTGTGAGCAAGACCTCTGTCTGCTCAAATCCCTCCTGCCTACAGCAGAGTAGAAGCCTTCATCCCAGTGTATATATAGATACAGGAATCTGTTCTGAAGTTGTGTGAAGGCTCCATATAAGTTATCTATACCACAGTGGAAACCAACTAGGTGTAAGCAACTGATACAAAGAGGCAAGAGAGCAATTGTGCCATTGGGAGCTCACCGGGAAGTGACAACGCATTAACTGCTTTAAAAAATTCACTCTTCAACAAAACTCACAGAGCACTTAAAACCAGTCATTTTCTTGGGCTTTCAGAACAGCAACAACAACAAAAAAAGGATAGGTGCATATTTTCTAATGAGTTTCCCCATCTCTTCACCTCATTCCTCAGGAAAGATGTTAAATCTGCATGTAAAATTGTACCCCAGTCCCAAAGAGTTGCCTGTGCAAACCATCAGCTTCTGCAGCTCCAGGGAAGTGCAATTCCAAATGCAATAGATACCACCACACTCGTCACTCACTTCTGCATTTTGCACATAGATGACACAGTTTTGCCTCAGAGGATGCCACTTCATGCTGTTCCTTCTCTGATTCCCACAGTGCCAACAGCTGTGCTCAGCACCACACTCTCAGCCACAGTTTTTTGCAAAACATCATGTCGCCATGAAGCTTAGTCCAACGTTGTCACAGATTGCTGTTCTGATTCACCTAATCCTGCACAGACTGAAACTCTGCCATAGTGAGCGTCTGGCAGGACTCTGAACCTGTCAGGAATTATCCTGTCAGCTTTCCCCTGAAACAAGCACAGACAAGGGGTTGCTTCAGAGAGTGAATGCCTCACTGACATCCTCTCTGCAGTGGGATCAGGCCATGGATGTGATGCCTTTGGTGGAAGCCTGGTCACAGGAGGCAGGAAGAGGCTGTCTCAGACCACTGAATAGGCTACAGATTTCTGGAAAAGGAGGGGGTTGGGAGTGTGAATAAATTTAAAAAAAAAAAATGAAAGATATATAAATAAATAAATAACTGGCAATCCTTTTGTATAAAAAAATGAGTGAGAGCAACTTTTTATTTGGGCAGTTAGTGATGAGACAAAAGGGAATAGTTTTAAACCAAAATGGGAGAGATTTAGATTATATGTTAGAATGAAAGTCTTGACTGTGAGAGTGTTTGGCACTGGAACAGAGAAGCTGTGGATGCTCCGTCCATGGTGGAAGCATTCAAGGCCAGTTTTGATGGGGCTTTGAGCAACCTGGTCCAGTGGAAGGTGTCCTTGCCCCATGGCAAGGGATTAGAACTGGATGACCTTCAAGGTCCCTTCCAGTGGGGATTGAAGAGGCACAGACTCTGCTGGGTGTTGCAAGCAAAGCCAGTTTACTGTACAAGCTACCAGTGTTTTATAGTTTACCACTCCTGGGCAAATCCACAGGCTCAAAGCCCCCTGCCCCATTCCCATACCAATGCAAGTCCTTGCAGATTCCCTCTTGTGACAGAGGTGTCCTGGCTAATCATCCTTTAGTGCCAGAGGCTCAGGTCATGGCCTCCTGTTCATCCCATGCTTGCCTCTTGTTCTTGCCTTGAGTTTTTATCTGTCCCATGGCTTTTGCAGCACCAGGGCTCGAAGGTCTGCACAGCTATCAGCTTTCATCACTCTCTGGCTCCTGTCCCCTTCCAACCTAAACCATCCTGGGATTCTATGACTATGATGTTTTTGTGTCTGGCCCAGAGACTGAACATTCTTCGGTCAGATTATTTCAGTTTGCTCTTTAAGGCTGCAGCTGACAAATATCTTCCTTCATCAGGATGGCAAATGGAAACACTAAGAGACCAAAACCACCAAAATACTGTGTTATCACCAATCTACTGGTGGAGCCCAAGAAGGACATGGTCAACAGGAGAAGTTAATGTTCAGCCAAGATGAGCTCTCACCAAGCAGAAGAATCTGAGAATCATGTTTCCTTGCTGAAAGCAACAAAAAGCCACAATAAAAGTGCAAAGGCTCATGTTTTGGCTAAGGGCACCACCACCAGATCTTACAAGATCTTGAAACACAGCCCGTGGTTTGGCAAAGAATATTAGAATGTTTAAGGCAGTCTTGTGTGACATTTTGAGTGTGTTTACACAGATGCCAAAAGATATCCACGTATCAAATGCTACTGAGAGTCTACAGATCACTGAGCACTCTGGAAATTCCTTTCAGATTGTACTGAAATGTTACAGTTTGGCTGTGTCCATGTTAATACCAGAGATGCTCTCTCACACAGTACTCTCACGGATTTATTCCAAGCTGATAAGCATTATTTATGTACAAGTATGTGGTGAATACATGATATATTTCACATGAAATGGTGCTGAAAGAAAAAAATTTACAGATTAATTGCCAAGTGCTTCACCTGTAAACACATATTATGTTCAAAATAGTAATGCATATTATCTGCTTCTAAAACGTACCTCACACAGACACCCTGTACAAGATGTTTTCTTTTTGGATACTCTGTAATACATGCATAAAACTCTTTTTCTACCCTCTCCCATGAATCCAATCAGAAATTTTTCCCATGGAAAAACAAAAGTTTTGCCTAAGGAAAGGTTTTCAGCTTTCTCTTCCACAATACACCAAAGAGCTACAGCAGTCTCTCAGCCCTTGAACAGTACAAATACTGAATGTCCTGGGATGCTGGATCCCAGAACACTTCACAGCTTATGTATCTGCTTATGGTATAAACTAAAACTGCTTCTGAACAAGTTCAGCTAACAACTAATTGAAGTTTACAAAACTGAGCAAGAGTTTGAAGACAGAAAACCAAACGCTGCCTTTGTTCACACCATATTCAGTAAGAATCTTTTAAATGTAAAGGTTTAGTTGTCGGGTAGTAAATTTTTGTTCTAGAATAACTAGCTTCCCTGGTACATGAAAAAAAAATGCTGTAGTACTCCTAGGTCTAAGAGCCTGTGTGAGCAGAGGTCCCTTCATAAGAGGTTGCTCCATCCATCTCCATAAGTGTGTGTTATTCATAAGTGCTCACCAGACACAAACATTTTAATCTGGGGATTCTTCATCAACACTTGTCTTCGGCTTGTTATTTGTGGGAGTTCAACTACCCAACAAAAAGTTCAATAATTTTTAAACACGCTAATACTGGCATAGTATTTGTCAGGTTTTTTCAAATATAATAAATCTTTTTGTTTGAGAAAACAATAATGTTTAGTAGCATAAGTATCACGAATGTGTTTCATGCATACATTAACAAAATGATGGTCCCTTTCAGCCATTTGAAGAATGTCCTGGATCACTTTACCAGCTGTAATGTGAAATTTATTTGTAATTCTGTTATAACCACCTTCAAGTCTTTATCGAAACTATTCTGGTGGCTGAGATCAGTCCCTGAAGTCTTTCACAGTTCTTTACTCAGCCACAGTAAGCAATGTCCTGCTGGCTCAGGATCTACTACTACAGATACATGATTGAACATCCATGTGCACTGAACCTTAAAAATTAAGTTATTCAATGCAACTACGAGTAACACATCTCATTTGACAAAAAGAAAAAAAAAAAGAAAGAGAGACACTGACTCATTATCAACTTATTAATTTGCCCTTTAATTTAATTTTTATTATTTAAATATTTAAATTTAATTTCATTTTAGTGGCCTTGTGCTTGACTGAGTGATTATTTCTGGACTGTGAACTAACTTCCTGCAGTAACAAAAATACTTCTTGAAGATTCTTAATAGCTATTAAACTTTTTTTTTTATGTTAAAAAAAAGGTCAAAACACCTGTGCAATGTGATTTCATCTAGACTAAAAATTATATTCCTAGTGCTTGAGTTATTTTTTAAATGTAATACAAAAATTTAAAACCACACACACATAGAGTAAGCACTATGTGCCCAGCACTGTCAAAGTTGGCAAGCAATGTCACTACATAGTTATGTAAATATTTGTATCTCCATATGCATATGCATATGTATATGTGTATGTTTATGCATATGTATACATAGACACACTGGATTAAACATATAAATGTGAAAAAAATAAAAAGCACTATTAAAAATTTCAATTCATCTGTTCTAGAGATGAATAGATGGGCAGAAGTGTAAACTATTACAATTAGAGCAGAGCAGTTCCTACACAGCTACCAAAGAGTAAGAATGGTTTTGCTGAAGTAGGAGCTCACCATAAGCATTGTACCACAGCCTTCCATCCAAGGCTAAGAAGAACAATGTCATTGTGTCCTCATTTGGTATCCATTTATGGAACAAAAAGTATGGGACCGTGCAGGGGGAGAAAGCCACACGAAGAAGCCTCAAATGAAAAATTTTAAGTAGCTGAAATTTTCTTCCTTTCCTTTTCTAAAGCAAGAATCAAATATATTAAAACAAACAAAGGCAGAATCACAGAATCCTAGGCTGGTTTGGGTTGGAAGGGACCTTTAAAAGTCATCTTGTCTGCAATGAGCAGGGACATCTTCAAAGGTTGAATTCCTCTGCTGTCTTTCTTTTGGATCAAATTTACTATGTGGCTAAATATAAAAAATTTCTACATCATACATCTAGCAGGAGGTTAAATTGTAAGAAGCAACTTACAAAGAAGTTTACTTTAGTTGAATTTACAACTTTCTTAGGACTTACTTTTAATTTGTTCATTAACCCTAGCTGAGTTCTTCAGATATCCTCCCCCAGTACAGAAATTGTCTGAAAATTCCAAACAATAGCAACATTCCTATTTCTAGCTCTAAAAAAAAAATAAATTTTGTTCCTCCCATGGCACCTTCAGCTGGAGGGAGATGTTCTTTCCTACCATGTCCAACTAATGAAGTCATCAGATACATGTAGCAATTGATACTTTTCTTCTAAAGGAAAGATAAATAAGCCATGTACCTGAAGAAACAAACAAACTGAAGCTGAGCCTTTTCTTTCTTTCCTTCTTTTTTTTCTCTGGATTTTTTATATTGCATCTGATGCTGGAAAAATACATATTCCTTTAGAAGAAGAAAAAAACTGTGATTCACTGCAGGGTCTGCCCAACATGATGGAAAGACAGTACATATGCTTTTTTATCTTTTTTTTTTTTTCTGTGAGTGTTTTGCTCCAAACTCACATATTACTGCTTTCTATCTTGCAAAAACACTTCTTCAGGCCATATAGCTCCAGCAGCTGACTTCTTACATAATTTCCCTGACATGTCTTATTTACTGCAAATTCCCAAAGCAAAATGCTGCTGAATTTCAAATGCAACCAGAAAAAAATGCACAAGGATAGAGCTGTGTATGGTATCTTCTATTAGTCTCCAGAGGCAGGGAGACATCTCCATCTCACTCACTTTGAATTTTAATGGAAACATTTTAAATCATCTGCTAATTTTAATAAATGTGGATTAACATTGAACATTTTTGAAATGCACACACACACACACGGATGCACATTTTGATTCTCTGTTAAGCTGCCTTAACACCCCAGACCCTCAAAACTTTATTCCCTGCCTGGGTGAGGGGTCTGGATCAGAGCTGTCAATAAGTTTTGAAGCATCCTGCGGCCACACTGATGGATCATTTGACACCTGTAGGTTTCACTGACCAGCACGGACATTAACTGGGGCTTTTTCGCAGCCCAGGCGAGCAAGAACAGGGCTAACCCAGTGGATTTCCCAAGATGGACTCATTTTTTGGGCACACAGGTACTTGGGTGACCTGGGGCAGCAGATGCAGGTGCAGGGAGGCTACTGGACTTGTGCCAGACTGAGATGAAGAGCAGTGCCCATTTTCCCCTAGAGTTTAGAGGTGTTTGCCTAACAGGTAGTTTGCACAAGTTCATCTGAACTCCCGAGGTAAACTGCACTTTTTCTCTCTCCCATGTATGTGTGGTCTGAGAGCTTCATTGCCCAGTGTGTATTTGCTGGGGCTCCTGATCAGTCTTCTGCAGTCTGAAATGCAATTATGAAGTTGTAATTGCAATGGCACCTCTCTTTTCATTGCATCAGTTGACTGAACTTCTAGTCCAGATATGAAAAATAGATGGAACCCGTGCTCACAGGCACCTTCTCCAGCACCAAAGGCAGGTAAGGTCTAACTAAGGGTTTATAGATAGGCATTGTTTCTAGATGTTGTGGAATTTTGGTAAGATTAAAATAGTTGTCTCAGCACTTGCTAATATGAAATGGAAAGCTCCTTCTGAGTTGGACTTGATGATCCCTGTGGGTCCCTTCCAACCCAGCATATTCTGTGATTTTGTGATATTTTTTCTTTCAAGAGTGCAGATTTAGTCTTCATTTTTTATACATGAATGCTGCACATCATGCTGATAATTAGAACAGCAAGGAAGCACTAAATAAACAATTCGTTGAAACAACTTTTTCCAGAAGTACTGTTGTTATTATTCCCTGTGTTTTGTATTTGCTTTGTTTTCTTTCCTTTAAATGTCTAAACAATGTAAGCATTCCTGGAAAGTATTTATATTTTTCTTTTACGCACTTCCTCCTTTTAAGTGTTTCATTCTTGACTAGGATTTTCCCAGGGCTGGAATACCAGCTTTCATGTGGCACCAGCCAAGGTGTTTACACAAACAGAATCCAGACACATCTCAGCCACTGCATCAGTCTTTTTGCTGCAGTTAATTATTTTGATTCTAGTTCACATGCGCCCAAGGCTAAGACTGCCCTGTCCATTTCTTCAAAAGGTCACTCTTAGTGCTGTGGTCTTCCTCAATAATGACTTCTCAAGGGTGGGAGACACTTCATCTGTTCAGGAGCCACGGATAATCTGATTCCTTTCCATTCTAGATTAGTTCTAATGCTAAGGTACTTAGCACTGTAAAATGATAAACTTTTTGCACTCAGCAGGGGTGAGGCCAGACCTCAATTCCTAGGCTCATTTTCAGCCCCTCATCACAAGAGAGACATTGAGGGGCTGGATTACATCCTGAGAAGGGTAGCAGAGCTGGAGGAGAGTGTGGAGCACAAGTCTGACAAGCAAAAGCTGGGGGAACTGGGGCTGTTCAGCCTGGAGAGAGGATTAGAGGAGACCTTTCTCTCTACAATTGCCTGAAAAGAGGGTGCAACCAGGCGACAGTTGGTCTCTGCTCCCGAGTAACAAGCGATAGGACTTGAGGAAGTCATTCACTTCTGCCAGGGGTCATTTAGATTAAATATTACAAAAATTGTCTCTATTGAAAGTGTCAAGCTCTGGAACAGGCTGCCCAGGGTGGTGGTGGACTCACTGCTCCTGTAAGGGTTTTAAACACGTGTGGTATTTGGGGACATGGTTTAGTAGAGGACTTGGCAGTGCTGGGTTAAGGGTTGGATTCAATGATTTTAGAGATCTTTGACGATCTAAATTATTCTATGAACCCATGACTCTATGATTTGGAAGTTGTTTTTATTTTTTGGTGTAACACACAGTTATGAAGCTTCTGAACTACCCCAGGGAGCATTTTAGGACACCTAAAAAAAATCAAGTGGCAGAGGAATCCCAAAGGGTTCAGACAGTATTTTGAGGATTGCATCAAAATTCCTTAAAAATGCCTTAGAAATCACAGCCCTTTCTAAATCCTTTCTAATCTGATCAGGGCCATTATTCCATAGAATGTGCCCTGTCCTGTTGTGAACATCCATAGCTACAGGAGTTCAGAGCTGGTGATTTTCCACCACTGACTATTAATAAAATGAGAATAAAGCAGGGAAGAAGCATTGCCAGACAACAGCTAATTAAGAGCAAAGAAAAGAGAAGAAAGTTCTAACCCATGTATGCAATGGCTTCAAAAAGATGAGTTTGGGAATATTAATGAAAATATCAGTTATTAATGGATAAAAATATAGGACTTCCGGTTAGTCCTGGTTTATGACACATGTAGCATTGGTGGAATGGTTGAAATAGATTATTACTTTCATCAATTTATGTTGAAACATTTACAGAAACACTTGAAGAGAGCATTGTCTTTTACAGTCTTGGAGGCAGCATTTTTCTACTGAAATCAAGTGCATTTAAATACTTTCAAGATTATGAATGATTTACTAATTAATAGGCCTAGACAGCCTCTTGAGTTACAATTTACAAATTGTTTTAAATTACTTAACCCATGTCTGGCTTCTTGCTTTATGTCTATGTATATCATAGTGTAGCAGAATAGAACTCAAGGTACACAGTACAATTATGATTTATTGATTTATACTGTGGAAGGGTAGCAGCCTTCTTGGCAAGACTTTGCCTTCTTAGTGGCTTGCAAAATGTTATTAGGCAATGACTAATATTATCATAGCTCTAATTTAACATGATTAAATAGTTGTATTTTAATTGGCAATTGCTGGTACAGTTTGGGAAACAAGAAATATCTTAATTACTAGAGTGATGGATGTCTTGGAAAGCCTAATTAAGGCAGGTAGGAAGTTTCAATACTTTTGTTTCAGTGTGGATGTAGTGGATGTTGGATAGTTTCCTTCAATGTGAAAATTCATTGTGTGGCATTATTAATATTTTAGCTGGAAAAAAATAGGTTAAAATAATTTTGATTTCAAAAGAACATGGATATAAACACTTAATCATAGATCTACCACCATGCATGACATGCTTTACACAAATTTATCCCTAACATTACTGATACTGCAAAGAATTGGTAACAGAGTCCAAATTCCTGGAAAGACCAGCATGACCTAATTCAGCATCAATTTGGTTGCTTTTATGGGCTTTCCTTGATCAAAACAAGTTGGTCATCTTCACGTCCAGCAGGCACATGCTCTCAATGAAATCCTAAAGGAGGAGCATTGGAGGAGAGAAGAGCCAGAGAGGAGAGCAGCACTCTGCTGAAATCCTGGGGGAGTCATGCTGAGCTGCAGCAGCTTAGCACGAGGGACTGTCCGTGTGTCTTGCTCCCTCCTGTCACCATCACATTCCTGCAGCACTGTGAACATTCCCCAACCAGTGGAGGCTTGCTCAAAGCGAAAAATCTGCAGCCGGATGGAAACTGCAACCAAGTGCCCTATGGAGTGCCTTTATATGCAGTTAATTCTGGCTGCATTTCACTAGATGTGTGTGGAAGGAACAGACCAATTTCTTTTGAGTTGGTTTTTTTTGCAAATTAGTGTTTGAATATTCAGTCTGCTTTCCATGAGAAAAAGCATTTCCCTTCAGTCAAACGTGTATGCATAGATAAACTCTTCCTTCTCATTCAATCACAAAGTCCAAACAAATATTACTATATTACCTTCAAGCATAAATATAACCTTGATCTTTAGATGATGTTAAAGACACTGTATTTGTGTAGGAGGACACTCAGCAGCATTCAGTGCTTACTTCAGTAATAACTTAGATATGAAAGAATCAAAATGAGTTACAACCACAAAAAACCCCTCAAAATTATCTATGACATCTCCTTTTCTCTTTCTTTAACATTGTTTGTTTTCAATCAAGTTCAGGCATTACAGAATATACTCATCCTATGAGGAGACAGGGCACTAGAGCAAGAGACATTTAAGCAGACATTAACTGTGTGTATCTTCAGGGTATCTTCCCGACTCCTTGACACATAGAAAAACCCTCACGTTTTTATTGCTTTATAAGCAACAGCTAATTTGATATTGCTGGTATTAAAATCGTAATTTGCATTGCATGTATAATTACATATTGTAATACAAACCCATGTGTTTGATATTTTCACAATTTTTATTGACAACACCAATACTCTGGAAATCTTGGCTGAATAAGGCAAAAGCTTAAGAAAAGTAGTGTCTCTGGACAATTGTCCACACACTGACTGTCCAGCATGTATCACAGAGCCCACATGCGTTCTTCATAGCCTAAGGTCCTGTCAGCTCAATGAAAAGCAGGTGAACACTAAAATTGCTCTAGCAGGGTACAATACTAGCAGCATGTCCTGTGGAAAACCAAAGAAAGGAAACCAAAGTGAAGCAGGGAACCACATGGTCACAGACTTCCTGCCCTAAACTACAAAGTCTGAAACACAAGTAGAAGCAATGCTTTCTCCAGCTCCTGTGTGTTCTTGGAAACTAGTTAAAGATCAATTCAGAAACAAAAGCAAGCCTGAAACAACCTCTCAGAGTCAAATAGAGCTATTTTTACAGCCTCAGAGACAAACCGACTAAGCAGACATGGGTGTACCTTGTATCAGCAGACATAAAACCACCATTACTTGACACATAATCAAAGATAGCGAAGGTAGCTTCACACCCATGTACTCTTCAGGGTGCTTGCAAGGATGACAAGGCAGGCATTGTTGGTCTGGGGCTGTGGGTTGTGCTGCTGTGGGCACAGGCATTCCATGGGATGCAATTCACTGCAGGCTCCAGCCAGCCTTGTCAGGGGTTAAAGCTGAGACCTGGAGAGATCCTCAGACACCAACAAGGTAGCTTTCCCTCCCCACTTTAACTCTGCATGGAGGAACGTTGTATTCCAGGTTACTATGGGAAATCCAGAGATTCAGTTTTTCCACCTGCACGACAAAAATAACTCTTATATTCACGACATTACTCAGTTAAGACCAGAGTTTCATTCCTGTAAGTACAAAGTATAAATTCCTATCAGTGAAATCTGATGTTTAGAGCTATTGTCTGGGAAGCTGCTAGATCAGGATCTGACCTTAAGAAAGCAGCAGAGCAGTCACTGCTGACTGTACTCTGCCAGAACAAACTAAAACAGTCACCGCAGGCGTAATCTTACAGCTGTTAATAGTCAAGCTAAGACAATGACTCCCACTGTCATGAATTTGTTTTCCATGTATCCAGTTTTGGCCTAGAACGGATCTTAATAGGAAGGCACGCTTCTTTGTCTTTTTCACACTTAATGGGATTAAATATCCCTCATCTTTTCCTGCTTTCTGTATTCTTTCTGTAGAAAATTAGGCATGCAAATATACCAGTTTCAAATCACCCCTCCAAAATCCAAGAAGCATTATTTCTTTTGAGGCTTATTTAGTTATTTAAAGCATAGAGTACTGAGCTGCTCAAAATGAGAAGTTGTCTCTGTCCAGTACAAGGAAGTAATCATGCCTTTATTTCCCTCTCCCCCAGGAAAACTAGACAAAATGAACTTAATTTTGAGCAAAACATGTATTGCCACCGCTAATATAAAAGTCATAAGACAGAAGAAAAATATAATACTTGTATGAGACAAAAAGGAAAAAAAGGGCTTTAATTTGTTTCAACACAAGAATTTTCCTTTTAGAGTAAAGATCAGATTAAAATAAAAAGCAGTTAAACTAGAGCTAATGAATTCTTGCCACTTATGACTTTTATGATCTAGGTATTAGTTTACTTCATATGATGTGTAAAACACTACTTTTTGTCGGCTAGTACTTATGCAAAAAAAATATTAGTTCTAACAGTATTTCTGAGGGTATAAATATATACAAAAATGGACATTTTCTTTCTTTGCTAATTCACACAGTTTCAAAAAGCTATGACATTTTTAAATCATGCTAGCCTCAATTTTATGAGGAGAAAACCTTAGCTTCTGTTTCCTTTGCAATAAAATATTGTTTTCATGAACATTCAGGGCTCTTTTTCTGGGTTAGAAAAGAAAGTTTTTCCATTTACTTTCTCCTCTAGAGCATGCTGCTTTTAAAAACACGGTCTGTATCCCTGGGGTCGGATGGCATAACTGTGTATACAAGCTCCAAGGATTTAGCTGTCCGTCTCCTGAGGCTACGTGGGATTCTTTTACATGCTCCGAGGATTATCTTTATTAATCACCCAGTGTTTGTTATGGGCCATTCTATTACAAGTCAAAAGGCTTGTTAGTAACTGCGTGGCATTTGCCTGGCTCGTTCTTGCTCTGCACTCTGCAGCAGAGCGTGATTTATAAGGTAGGCAGGCTGTTTCCTTGCTGGTGACACAGCAGTGCTCCATGCCACTGCCATAGGTCAGACCTTATCTTAATCCTTAGTCCCTAAAAACCAGGATTTGAGGTATTCTAATCCTAATCCTCAGTCTTTAATGACCACAATTAGAGGTCTTCTAATGTGCAGCAGTGGTCTTCTGCCAGCCCTGAATTTAAGGAATAGATATACTCTTAACTCTAACAAGCCCCTTAGCCCTGCAAAGTAAAATCATTCTTATTAAATCCGGCTCTCAGGATGGAAGAATGATCCTCAGAGAACGACCACAGCATTTGCCTTGAGTACTCTGGGTCGTCACACACTGCTGCATGAGAAGGCAGAGCATCACGTTGTGGGAACAGTGGGAAGAGAGTGGGTGATTAAAACCTAAAGAAAAGGAAGACAAAGAAGCACTCAGAAGTTTCTCCTCTTTGCTTATGTTCCTCAGCTGATATCATTACTGCTCCACAAGTGAGCATGCATGTTGCAAAACTTGCAGGAAGTCCCAGTTAAAATGATACATTAAATGTACAACAGACAACAGCTGGACAAGGGATCCATGTGGGTGGAGACATATCAACCAGGGCACCGGGTATTTTGCCACCTGAAAAGCCAAAATAGGCACATGTTCAACTATGAGGATGCTCTCAAGTGTAATTTGCTGGAGTAAGACATGACTCCTTAGGACCTTACCCAGCAGAAGGTACAAAACATGGTAATTGCAGAACAATAGAAAATTAGAAGGAAACCTGTTACTTACAAGACAGGAGACCAGAAGATTCTTAATTGCCATTATGTCCTTACAATGCTCTGGAACAAATAAGTGAATAATGAGTCTCTTTGGGAAGTAATGTGGGTGACTGAGGTGCTGGGCATGCAGGAGCTCAGGGAGGAAGGTCACTTCTTTAGCAAAGGACAGTTAGCTGGTGGGGTATTTTTAGATTTCTGCTAAAAGGAGCAAACGGTATCTGTGACATGGAAAGCACTCAAACAGGGCTCATTTTGAGTCTGAAATGGTAAAGACCAAGTCCTGTTTGAGTAGCCAGTACAGATGCTACTTGCGTGCCACAGCAGAGGAGGGGGAGCTAGTGGTGTCATCCTCCTGCACACACTCAAGGAGAAACAACTCATTATCTCCCTTTGTCAGGATTCATCAAGGATTTGGAGTGAGGTCAGTGTTTGGCCATTCTTTTCCTCTCACACTGTCCCAATCTCCAGGACATGCTGTTCTCTCAAACCAAAAAGAATTACGGTCCTGTGTGCACATCAAGCAGGAATCCATTCATCCATCTGGTCCTTGCCAGATGGTAAATCTTTGTTTCTCTGCTTCCCTACCATGGGGAACAGACAGACCCAGGGCACAAACAGGCTGTAGGTTGTGCAGTGCATCAGTCACATACCCTGTGGGCTATGTGAGGCTAAGAGCAAAGGGAGATTTTGGGCATCCCTTTTCCTTGCTCCCCTTTCAACAACTTTATATCCCATGCCTGACTTTCCAGCTAGGAAACTAGGATATCAAACAGGCTTAACTTTGGTTCAGGAATTGCAAAGCAGGAGCCAAGAGGTTTCCAGGGAAACCTATTTCATAACCACAATGTTTTAGCTCCCAGACGGAAACAGAATTTATTCTTACTATACATCTATCAATCTATATCTACATCTACATCTGCATCTACATCTACATCTAATCTACATCTAGCACTATTGATCTATCTACCTACATCGATACCTGTATCCACATCCATATCTGTATTTCTATACATCTATATATCTATATGTATCTATATATCTATTTATATATTTATATATATCTGTATTCTTGTATCCCATAATTATTTTCTGTCTGTCTGCACATGGTGACATGTACTTGTTGGTGAAGAGTAAAGGCATGCTGAAGAGGACAGTTTTTGGGAGTTAGAGTTTCACTGGATAAAGTCACTATGTGCTCAGATCAATGGTGCTATAGCACAGGCATTACCACACTGTCTTCAAAGCCTACCTGCTGAGTTGGGGAAAAACAGCTCCAGTGAAAACCCTTCTGTTTTTACCCAAGGCATTTTTATGAGACATAAGAATATATTTTTTCCTCCAAAACTTGTCTTTTTGTAAAAATGCTGTCAGTATCATGAACACAACTTTGACTTGGTTAAAACCAACAAAGCAAAATCTTTCTTAGGGTTTTTGGCCTAACACTTGGGCTAGTTTACACAAACTGTCTTCTCAGTTTCAGCATATTATTAGTCTCAGGTATTTAGTTCAACAATGTTTGAGTATTACATTGCAAATATTTCCATTTATTTACTGTGTACCAGAGTGTTACACTGTAATTATTCCAATGTATTTATTGCAGAGAAGACAATTTTGAATCATGAAATTAGGAGTGGAAATTCTTCTTGAGTGTTTTTCTGTGACAATTAACAGAATAACATATTGAACAGATAAGCCCAAACTTGCATGTGCTACTTTCACACGTCACTATCAGTAGAAGTAACACAGGAGCAAATTCTGCCGCCAGCAAATTTGAAATGTATTCTGATTTCTTAGTGGTTTACACTAGTGCTGGTGAAACAGAATCTACAATAGTAGCCCAGGGGCCAGAGCATAAACCAAGCTATAGTGAAATGCATCTGACGGCAGGATATGCCTGAACTTAAGCAATTTTCTAGTCTAACCATGATCCTGACACGATCAGTCAATTTAACATAATTTTATGTTGAGCACATAGGCACTTTATTGCTGTAAAGCTCTCAATATAATCTAATCCTCTGCAGATCAAAGCTCTTACTGTGAAGTCCTCAGCAGGATGATAAGTTTGGATGTAGGATATTGGACAGCTAAGCATTTGCATGTTAGAGACAGAATATTAATATATTGGGGCCCTAAGATGAGTTCTAAAAAATTATTGATCTGAATAGCTCTGTTCAAGTCACTGACATGGAGTTTTGTTCTTGTTATACAGCAAGAAAGGTGAAACCAGTGGCTTTCTCTAAAACACCACCTTAGAGATTGAGCCTAGCATTTTTCATCACTTATGTATTTGAATGTGAAATACCTTCAGACATCTTCAAAAGTGGTGAATTATATTGGCATGTGAGCAGTGACAAACTCCTGAAACATGTCTATTCATCCATCTGATCTACATATATATGTAAGTAGTTTTAAGTAAAATTTGTCTGGAAAAGGGACCTCCTTCACACAGGGAACAGTAAAATGTTATATATTAAGTATTATTATATAATATTAAAACATAATGCATAAGAAATATAATAAATTATAAAGAATTATAACATGAAAGTATTGCATAGAGCATAACATGTTATTATATTATTAAATAATAATTGAAACATAGATACATTATCTTAAATATTGTAGTTAATACTATTATTTAATATTATATTTAGTATTAATATTAAATATAGTAAATATTAACTACATCTCCTTCTACCCTTCAAAACACATAAAATGGCTTCTTGGGGAGAAATCATCTTCTTTTATAGCAAAAACAGAAAAGGCAGCAAGTGTTTTTCCTTACAGAGGAGCAAAGAAAAGCTTTGTATGAGTCAGACAGCATGGCAGGCTGTGTGGTAATGCTTGGTTTGAAAGATATCTAGCTGCAGATTATTTCACCTCATAGAAACAAAGAAATGTTTATACCCTCAATCAAATTTTAAGTAATTCCCGAGATCAAGGAGCCGCAGGAGGCACTCAGTCTGGTTGGGTTAAGTTACACCAAGTGTAAAGGTGCTGGTCCTGCCCAGGTGTGGCTGCTGGGCACACCCGAGTCAGAGCACACAGCTGCCCTCCTCCTGCCTCTATCTTTGCCTGTCCAAGGAGCACCAAAAACAGGCTGAGAGAGACTCGTTTTATTAAACCACTGAATCTCCTACAGACAGAACATTTTCTGCTAAAAAAGGATTGGTTTTAGAACAATAACAAAATTCATCTCATGACCTTAAATCGTGTGATTACCACCTAGAGATTTAAAATTCAGAAAATGCTGGCAGCAGATGTCATCCTACTGGTGTCCTCTGAAAATGCTGATGCATTTACAGCAAATCCCTAACCAGGCCAGTTGTGCAACAAGTTGAAGTGACATAAAGTATTAACATTTATGGTGATGAGTCAAATCAAACAAACATCCTCTTTTATAAGCTTTCTCACGGCATGTAGTAGCATGTACTGCAAGTAATGAAACATCTGTTACAGCCCTGGCTTGCTCACAACCAAGCAAGTGTTGCAATAGTTCTGTGGGGCCAGGCTTCACATAAAGCCTTTAGTGGGTAAATGAGAAGGATCAGCACTAACAAGGTTTACTTCATCTCAGTTTAGTCAGGAAGAATGAGCCAGGTTTCCTGTGAGGAAAATAAAAAAAGTACCATATTTCAAAATATCCAAAACCAATTTTAACTCCAGACTGACTTATTTCAGTGATACTTGCAGTTCACTCAAGTGCTCAGAAAGTCCCTTTTCATCAGGTGTATTATGGGCAAAAAAGTGAATAATGAAATTTGCTTAGATGGCTTACTTTTGCATAAAGTTGCCCACTTTATACATCTGTATGCATCTATATATGCATTCTGATGCACAGCACCCAATTTTAACAGCTGCTAATTCTGCTCAGGGCCTTCCTGACTGCCCTGTGTATTGCCCACAGTGAAGAAAGACTCATCTACTATCCCCCACTCCCACCTTCAACCCCACATTAACTTTTGACATTTTCTAAAAAGACTTGGCTTTGTTCCCTCTGTACCATGACCAGTATAATGAGCCAACAAAATTCCTGTGAATCAGAAATTTAAGATTCAATACAGCAGATCACACACTATATACAGACATACCCTTATTTCCCAATTCAAATGTATACTTAAAAAGCACTTGTTTAAGGGCTTTCCTGACTAGAAACATTTTCCTGTGTCTGTGAAGGCTTTTGCAGAATTAGACCTTAAAGTTGGTGTCTGCCTTGGATAAAGGTGATGATTATAAGCTGTGATGTCCTGTTAGGTGTTACAGAACTGTGGCACAGAAGTGGGATTTATTCGGTTTTTTTGTTTGTGGCTTTTTTAAGCCCAACAATTAATTAGATACAGCAAAATTTGCATATCATTCTAGAAAAATTCATGGAAATATTTCCATAAGAAAAGTTTTCTTTTAAAGAGAGAAGCTGTTGCTCAGACCTTACCCAGTGTGAAGCCTTTAGGCAAGTTCCTGAGGAAGGTATAAAAGACTTGTATTCTCATTTACTGTACATCTATACTACACTGAGAAGTGTTCAGAGGAAAATTCCCTTGCTCTCCTGCTTTAATGTGTTTTTCTTCCAGACTCTATGTGCACAAGCAGAGTTAATGATTCCTACCAGATCAGGAGATCCTGCCTCCCTGCTCAGTTCTGAAATACTTCCTCCATTGTTATTTTTTTCTTCCACGGGAGGAACTTTCCTTGCTCATTTATGGCCTCAGATTACTGATCTAACTTTGTAATACAATACTTGACCCCTTCAATCAGAACAGGAATATCTGCATGGAGATCAACAGAAAATTCAACTCTTTGGAATTCCCCCTATTTTTGACTGTGAAAAGAGTAAGAGAGCTTAATATTATGAAACTAGCATGGTAAAGAAGTTAAAAGCACACAGCTGGCAGGGGTTTCACTCTTGTCCTTTATCTCCCCTTCCATCTTTGTGTTTCGGATCATCACATATTTATCATGTCACAATTTAAATTTCAAGTTCTTTGGCTCAAGGCTTGTGTCTTTGTTTGAATTTGTTCACAGACTTGGGTACTCAAAAAACAGTGAGAAGAGTACAGCTTAGGAAACTTAGAAAAATTGTGGCATTAGAACACTTTCCTGTCCAACAGGGTGCCTGCATCACCTTTCATCTTCATAAACAGTAAGGAGAAATAACAGACTGGTTTGTATCAAACAGACTCTATTGCTTTATTAGTCAGCGTTAATGTACAGGTTAATTTAAAAAAGCTACAGTTTGTGAAATGTATCATCTACTTACAAGATACAAATCTAGGCCAATGGCCATGGTATTCATTGATGCTCACCCACTGTAACAAATTTACAGGTCTTTTTCTGATATAGAAAACCTCATGCAAACCTACCTTGTTAAACGCTCAGTAAAGCTAACAGCATTCTACTACAGTTTCATATAGCGTTTTAGTGCAAAAGGAAGTACAAATATAAAAATACTGAGGCTTGAATAAAAAAAACCAAAAACAGCAACAAAAACCCAAGCAAGCTGTGGAGTTAGAGGTGTGTGTCAGCTATGGGTATTCTTCTAAGCTCTACAATCTGGGAGTTAGCCATGCTGCCACCATCCTGGCTGCCATGACAAGACTCGTTATCACTGACACTGAGACCTGCACCTGAAACAGAGGAAAGACAACAAAAATAAGAATCAGTGAGAATGAAATCTTGGCACAGAAATGGTGATACTCTAGCCCACTCTGCTTTATTCTGATTATTGAAATATTTCCCCACCCCACAACTATGTGGCAAGTTTCCTCTTACTAGTCTACCATTCTGAACCCATGGATTGTAACATTATCTGACATAGTTTTGTACCAGATACACTTTTTCATAATTCCACTGTCATTCACTTTATTTGGCCCAGTAAGTGGTACAATAGCTATTTAGAGGTTGCCTTGCAATCAGAAAAGCATAAACCAAGGCCTGGCTTAGACTGGGTTCATGATCTGGCTGTTAGAGTCTGGTATTTCCAAGGGCTTCCTCATAAGGAATTGATTTTTAATGATACAATTTCCATGTTAAACCATAATTCCAGCTGTCTTAATAGGACTGTAATTTCAACATGAGAAAAGATGCTGAGCAAATATTCCTTAAACCCACATTTGGCGCAAACCAGTACATTATATTTTCCCTCTGCTTGAAGACAATACTAGACTTTGGTCCAAGGGAACTTCCAAAATGGGTCTAGAAGGGAGGCTACCTTCTCCATCCTTTTGTCATAGGACTTATGCTAGCTTTCTGCTTCCTATTTATTTGATGGGGGTTCCATTTGGGCTTTTTTTGTGGGGGAGGTATGAGCTGATTAGTGTGAAGATGCATAATCATGTACTAGGTTTTATGAAATGCATATTTTTTGTCAGATCGCTTTTTCACAAAATATCTATTGGAACTATAAACTTCAGTGCTTTTTCAGCTCCTCTCCTTGAGCTGTAGAACAAATTCTACACAATACATGGGTTTTGAGGGCTTAGGGTGCCTAGGCTTTATATTTGTTGGGAACTGCATATCAGTATAATGAGGCATGAGGATTTCAAGACAAGTTACTTTCAGGCATGATCTTGCAGCGATGTCACTTACAAATGATGAGGGAAGTTGTTTTGGGCAGAAGGAGATCTGTAACTACATGCAGTTCAAGGCAGTTCCAAAGGAATGACATCTGGCCCAAAACAGCCCTGAACAGGGTATGCTGGGAGAGGCAGTGATTTGCATTTCATACCGAAAAATGCTTTCTAGAGTTTCTATCAGGCGTACAGTGCATCTCCTATTTGTACCTCAGCTGATGTTCCAGTTTTTGGTTTGTTCGACAAAAGAAAAGGAATTTCATTTTTTCAGCTTTGTTCACCTTTTTCTATGCTCTCTGTTGTTCCATTTTTACAAAGTTTTCTCTTAGCACCCTTCCTCCCACCACCCTTCAAGCAGAAAAGAAGTACTGTAAAGTGGGCAACAGTGAGATGCTGCTTTGCTATGGAAAGTCGGGCTGCAATCTTGAATATGGAGTTTGGTCCAGAGAACCTGTGCAGGAGGTCCTGTATGACTAGCCAAGTTTTCCTGCAGAGGACTGGATACCAAGTCCTGGTAGAGGCCAAACTTAGGTCCATGTCTTATGACCCAGAGGAAAAGTGGATATGCTGCACCATGATCCTTCTTACACCTGGTTTTGGTGTTTAGTTCATAGAGGGAACACAAGTTCACTGACAGTGATAAGTCTTTAGGGATGCATGACTTAAACTCTTGAGAAACCAACAACTACTGCCAGAGTATGACAGGAGTAAAAATCCATCAACATACAGAGATACAATAACAAAGTCAAGATTAGTATCTGAATCATCAAAATATTGTTTAGAAATGTATGGAAGTTGATTTAAATTTGTATGCACATTTAACATTTTCATTGAGCCAGATCCTAATATCCAAAAGGTGCTTCAAGGTCCTGGGAAAAACAGAAATTGTTTAAACAAATTATTTTGATTGTTTGGTATTTGATTGTTTTAGAAAGGAAGTGTGACTGTAATAGAAAAGATGAATCAGACTGTTGTATTTACCCCATGGGGATGGAAGAACAAGTAAAAACCATGAAGTAAATGAAATACTTTGAATGAAGAAAGAACACAATACTTCTTATGTAGCATTGATAACAGTGGAATTCATTCAAGACATTTAGTCAACCTGAAAAGAGTAAAAATTTCAGAAACTGCAAAAAACCCATTATTTAAAACCATTTGAAATCATAAATACCCTGGGCTCAGATTTCAAGGTGAACACTGATTGTTGGGGTTAGAAAGATATTTGTCTTACCAGTGGCTATACTGGTGAAGTGGCAACTATTTAGCACAGGGTTTCTTAAAGAACCTTTTGCTAGTCACTATAAAAAGACCCAGTATTTGTCTAAATGTATTACACTATGTATATTCTTAAATGTCATCTATGTGCAAGCTTGTCTGTGCTCTGTGCAAAGTCAGAGAAGATCTTTTTTGTTACAGAGGTTCTTATCAGAAACTTGGTAAGCCAGAGACTGAAACTAGGTACTTTAGGTTTACAAGAGCCTTGTTCTGCTGATGGTGCAAAGACAAACTACGTTAGAGCTGATCCTTTTTAGGAATAAGAACTGAAATGTAACCAGGATACCAGCTTACCAAACAGTCATCAGGCTGGAAAGGGTATGACTGTTTACACGATGGAGTTTCACAGAGTTCATTGGTCCACTGTGTTCTCAGATTAGAGTGGAATTTAAACTCAATCAGATCCCAGAAAGCATGCACTCATCTGGAGATGCTACAGCTAGGTGGTAGGTATGTAGCAGAGAGTATTACTTTTCCCCAATTTGTGAAGCAACTACTTTAAGAAAAACAGGCAGGAAAATGAAGTCTTTCTTCCTTTTCTTTTTGTATGCAAGGACGAGCTAGAAACTGAAAAGTCACAGCTCAGGCTTCAAACCCACAGAGGTCCCTCCACTGACATCTGCTGGTGAAGGGCCACACCAGCGCATCCCAAAGTGCCACGAACACCAGCTGCTATCATCTGCTTGCTCAGAGACAGCGCAGATTTTCACTAAAACATTTTAAGGGAGACAGAGTTTGTTTTGTAATTAATGTACTCATATCGCTGGGGAAACTTTTTATCTCTCAAGCACATCTTGCTGAATCAATCATGATTTTATTATATGTGTGGGATGTATATGAATAAGCTACACAAACCAAATATAATTCCTCTTTCAGGGTTTTGACTTCACAGAAATAACTCCAACAGACATCCAGACTTCTATAAATAAAGTTCAGATTCAACTAAAAATGCTTCCTGGGTTTTAGGCAGTCACGTTCAACAGCCATCAGGTAGCATATGTATGACAACCACAGACAAGAAACTGAATGAATATGCAAACCAGCTACCTTTCCTTCCATTTTTTTTCTGTGAAGTGAGCCCTTCAAAACAGAAATTAAGTAGGCTGATAAGGCAGGGATTTTCCACCTACAACCTATCTGCCCTGTAATAGACAGTGTCCAGAATGCTGCACTGAACACCCTTCAGAAATGAAATTTCAAACGTTTCCTCCGGTTCAGGATGGCCACATGAATGCTTTATTCTTAAACCAGGCACCTACAGTGGTGTCACCAAGGTTTATACAATGCTGACTTTGGAACACTAGCTGTAATAGATTGAAAATAATGAATCATTTTACATAGCATTGCTATTGTAATTGTACTGTACTGTACTTGTGTGGGGTTTTTAACTTACTCAGTAGATTTTTCCAGGTATTTTCCATGTCAGAGAATTATTAGAATATTTGCATAGTATTAGAGAAATACTAGAATATTTCTATAATATTTATCGCAATTTTCTCTATTAAGAGTAAAAAAACACTAAAGTATGAATGTAGCAGTATTCTGCTCAATATGCATCTGGAGACTACCATGGTGGGTCACCCATCACCCCTGCAGGAGTTTGGGCTTCCCTCAAAGGCTTTGCTGTGTTTTGATTTCACATCTCATCCAAAGGAATAAACTGTTTTGGTTTTTTGCTTCACAGAAAGGGAGAGGACAGGAGTATTTGTAAGACATAGATGGAAGCTCAGAAATCAGTAAAGCTATCATGCATTTATGGTATTTATGCTTTAGACCAATGCTGATGGGCACCTTGCTGCTTTGGGACAGATTGCATCTACTTTTATTCTTGTTGGCTCCTTTTTTAACTTCCTAGCCCTAATCAGAGTAGAAGTGCTCAGGGAATTCTGGTAAATTGGGCTTTATCCTCAATGACAATAACACATGACTCTGTTGCAATCTGGAAGGCAAAGGTCTTATTAAATTGCCTATCAATATAAACCTTGCACAAGAAATCAGAGGGAAAATGAAATCTAGTCCAAAATTACAGACTTTTAAAGTTAGTTAGTGAAATCAACAAAAACTAATTCATAACAACTAACTTTCTCAATAGAAGATGTTTGAATCATTACAAAAGCCATAAATGAAATGCAATAAAATAAATAAACACAAATCCAAAAAAAATTTTAAAAAAGTTTTCAGCACGTATCAATGAGCTGGAAATGTCCCTAAATTATTTTTCCTACCCTAATTGTTCCATTGTTTCCTTCACATAAGCCACCTTGGAGCAGGCCTCACTTCCAAAAGATTTCCAAAATAAAAGAAATGAAGTGATGTAGAGAGCAGAGTGAATCTCAACTATGTATTTCTGTATGGACACGAGCATATTTGATGGAAAGAAGGAATTAATTGATAACGCATTCAAATACAGTATGATATAAGAAGCCCACTGGATCTCTCACACAAAACAAAGACACCCAATCACCATGAGAGGCTTGCACAAAGCTAGCATAACAGGTGGCTGAGAAACAGTACACTGCTGTCCACCTGATTTGCTAGAACTGCAGTTGTATTTCTCCATCTGACCCAGCCTGTATTTCAGGTTAATCTATAATTAGGCCCAGAATTAATGACTGTGGAACCAAGGGCTAAGTGCACAGTTCTACGACACATTCCTTTAGCACCAAGGATGAGTGTGCCAGCACAACTATTTATGGGGCTGCACTGCTCACTGCAAATTACTAAACACTGAAAAGTTAAAAACAAAGTTTTTCTGTGGAGGATTGGTTGAATTTTTTTAACCTGTCTTCATCTCTACAGCTGAGAGTGGCTAGCTGCAGAGACAGGAGTAAAATGTTAGCTTTGCTGTGATTATACCCTCATTCCCATTGATCCTGGTTGCCAGGCTAAACCTTGTGGCTACAAAATTATGCCCTGTGAGCATAAGTTAAAATCACCCTCAGAGAGCTCAGAACTACATGAGCAGAAAGGACAGATGAAGCACAAAAGGGGCACAAAACCATTTTTACATATTCCTCTGCTAGTCAGGGCTGGTCCTCAGTCAGGCCTCAGAGTGGGAGCTAATATTTTAGCAATGCTATAGCTAAGTTTGGTTATAGATTGACAGTTTTAGGGAACATAGATAATGGAAGATTCTGTCTCAGTTTATCAAAGGTAAAATTAAAACAAGAGCAGATCAGGTATTTCTAATCTTCCTCGAAAAGCAATGCCCCCCAGTTTAGGAGTGATTAAACCAGCTAATGTGGGGGGAAAAGCACCTTCTCTCTGCTCTTCCAGAATGAGGAATTCCCAGCCTACTGAAATAAAGTCTGTTCTAAAAGGGTTTGAGAAGTACCCCACACAGCAAATGACAGGCAAGAGCAGCTCAACAAAAAGACATTTTAGCTGCCTACACACTTTAGCCTATTTAGAGAAGAGGTCCTTGTCTTCCAATTGCCAATGACCACTTCTTGGAGCCAGGACTGGTGCTTGAAGGGCATCAGACTAACTGATGTAGGGTGGGAGGGAGAGGGGAAAGAACGAAGGAGAAGGAAAGGAGAAATCTAACCTGACTTGTGGTTTCATGTGAGCACAAGCAACGATGCACAATAGGAAGAAATGTGGTGATGAAAGACTAGGAGATGAGCTCATTTCAGTGCCTGCTAGCTTAACTAGCATCATAAAACTCCTGTTAGTCCACAGCTCAGTGAATACTTTACCAGCATAGGTCCGTATTGCCTAACAGAGAAACAAAATCCCACTTTCCACCACCTCATCCCTCTTTTTATTACTTCCATGTGGTTCCCTGCCTCCACTCCTTGGCCATGCACTGAACTGAACTGGAGAACAGGTTAGGATTAAAATAATAAAACAGATTTTTAGTTACAGAAAAGCTTGGTTTTTTGGGTTTTTTTTAAGTATGTGTTGAGCTAGAGGTTGTGTCTGAGACAATAGCTGATAAACATTTACTTTGCTGGTCAAAGAGGCTCCAACCTTCCACACCACCTCTTTAGTTCATCTTGTTCAAATGTGGGGCTGAAACCAGATGGGACAACTGGTTTGGTTTAGAAATCATGGGGTTTTTTACTCTTGTAGCTTTGCTGGGGGCACAGTGGGGGCACAGGAATAAGCATTGGTGTAAAATTGTCAGGCACTAGTTGAATCAGTAATACAAACAAAATATTTTTCCCCAACAATGGCCTGAGGTCACTGCTTCAAATCACATTAATAAAAAAGGTTCATAAAAACAAATTATAATAAAATATTAATAAAGAAGACAATAATAGAATTTAGGCAAGAAAACCAAAAGTTTATTTTAGACCTACTAAAAGAACCGAAAAGAAATTAACTAGGGATGGAGCTTGAAGACTTAGGAAAAAGTAATTAAGTGCTGAATAGGTGTTGAATTGTATTATATTTCAGCTATATTTCAATCTAGGCTGTTGCCTAGATTGTTCTTCATGACTTGAGACTCAGTCTTGTACAGTTTACGGATGCCAACGGATTTATTTAAGCAGAAAACTTTGTGTAATAGTGGGAGTGTTAAATGTAGATGGTTTCACGTCTTATTAACTATCTATTAACTATCTAATTCCCTTCACAGTGTTCAAGAAGTTAAAAGGTAAAAGCTACCTTCTTACATACCTTAAAAAAAGGATTGCAACTGTAATTTCTCCCCCCAGCTTTGAAAGGCTTGCAAAGAAACCCCAAGAACTGCTAAAAAAGTAGAACTAGTCTGCAAAATGTTTAGAAAAATTATTAAATGCAAAAAACTTTCACAGGACATAGAATGGTTAGGGTTGGAAGGGACCTTAAAGATCATCTATTTCCATCTCCCTGCCATGGGCAGGAACACCTTCCACTAGATCAGGTTGCTCAGAGCCCCATTAAACCAGGACTTGAACACTTCCATATGGGGCAGCCACAGCTTCTCTGGGTAACCTCTGCCATGGACTCCCCACCCTCACAGTGAAGAATTTCTTCCTAATACCTAATCTAAACCTGCCCTCTTTCAGTTCAAAGCCATTCCCCCTTGTCCTGTCACACTATGCCCTTGTCTAAAGTCCCACTCTGGCTCTCTTGTAGCCCCTTTAGGCATTGGAAGGGACTCAAAGCTCTCCCAGCACCTTCCCTTCTCAGGCTGACAACCCCAACTCTCTCAGCCTTTCCTCATGGCAGAGGTGCTCTGGCCCTCTGAGCACCTTCATGGCCTCCTTTGGAATCAGTCCATGTCCTTCACATGTTGATGGCCCCATAATTGAGGCATTTTCTGCAATGTAAATTGGCTTAGGATATATAGCATTATGGACTTACTGAATAAAAACACCTCTTTATTATCAACATTTCCAGTCTTCCATCCAGTTTGACTTTTCTTGATACCACTGAAGGAAGCAATCTTCTGAAATTATGTGTGCCAGATCACTCAACCTGCCACTCTCACAAATACCTTGCTGCTGTCTCTTGCAGGGCTCAAGATACTTAGGTGTATCCCTAAAGATCATTCAGGTGACCCCTTGCTACCAAGCAAGTCCATTTGCACTTTATCTGGTGTCTGCAGATATTATCAGGCAGGAATCCTTTGCCTCTTTGGTTGTCTTATCAGACATTTCCATGTTGACTGATCTTTAAGATTTTCATTGGAAATCAGATTATATTAAGAGACCTCATTAACTGTACCTCGTGGAATCCTGGCACCATTAGGGTGAATAACACCACTGCAATGCAGCAAACTTTGAGGGGAAAGGGGAACAGTCACTCACCAGTCTTTAAAGCAAATATTAGGTCATCGAACTCTTGTGATTCCTCATCAGCAACCAATGAGCTGGTACTGAATCCTCCAGAAGGGTGGAAGACATTACCATTTTGAGGACCTTGCTTGAAGGCAGCACTAGTTTGACTAGCAGGCTGCAAGGATGCCCTCTCCCAGTCTGCAGGCACCTGCAGAGTTTAAAAAGATGCAGAAATGCAGTAATCATCAAAACTATTGTATAGAAACTGGGAACTATGACCAGAGCTGATCTGAACACCAAGAGATCTTGGAACCAGCTATTCTGTCATCTCTATAATGAACCAGGAAGCCCTTTTTACCTTTTTAAATAATTTTTATATATATATATATATATATACATACACACACATACATACATACGTACACACATATCTATAGCTATCTCCCTTTCCCTTTTTCTTGCCTTCCCTTCACTTCTGTATCGGGTTTCCATGGCCAAGTTTTGGTAGTGGGGGGGGCTGCAGGGGGGCCTACTAAGGTGGCTTCTGTGAGAAGCTGCTGAAAGCTCTCTCCATGCCTGGTGGAGCAATCCCTGGCAGCTCCAAAGACAGATCCACTGCCAAATCTGGGCCAATTAGAAATGGTGGTAATGCCTCCATGATAACATATTTAAGAAGAAATAAAAGACAGTTATTGTGCAGATGCAACTGTGGTCAGAGAAGAGCAGGGTGAGAATTTGTGAGAGGAGCAATTCTGCAGACACCAGGGTCAGTGGAGAAGGAGGGGGAGGACATGCTCCAGGCACCAGAGCTGAGATTCCTCTGCAGCCCATGGTGCAGACCATTGTGCCCCTGCATCCCATGGAGGTCGATCAGGATGCAGAGATCCACCTGCAGCCCATGGAGGAGCCCCCTGCCAAAGGGGGATACCGGAGAAGAGGCTGTGACCCCATGACAAGTGTGTAGGGAGAAGAGACCACACAGGAGCAGCCTGTCCATGAACTTGCACCCCTTGGAAGAGAGACCCATTCTACAGCAGTCTGGGGAAGACTGTTGCCTGTGGGATGGACTCCCACTGGGGAACCACCTTCTAGGGGAGGGAGCCCATGTTCCAGTAGGGAAAGGACTCCTCTCCCTGAAGCTGTGAGTGGTGAACTGACCATAACCCCCATTCTTTTTCTCCCTGTGCTGCTGGGGAAGGAGTTAAACCTGGGAAAGAGGGAGGGTTGGTGAAAGGGAGGAGAGGATTTTAAGGTCTTATTTTATTTCTCATTATCCTATATTTTGTTAGAAATAAATTAAATTAATAACTCTAATTTGAGCCTGTTTTGCCTGTGATGATGTTTAGTGAATGATGTCTCCCACTCCTTAACTCATGAACCTTTTGTTATATATTCTCTCCCCTGTCCAGTTGCAGAGGCGAGTGAGAGAGACACTTTAGTGGGTGCCTGGCATCCAGTCAGGGTAAACACACTACACCTTCCCTTCCATTTTCCCTTCTTCCTTTTCCATTTCTTTCCCTATTCCATTCCCTTCCTTTCCCTTCTCCATTCTCTCCCATTCCATTCGAATTTTATTCTAACTTTATTGCAATTTCCAGAAGTTTTGAACATCATAATTTTGAGAAATTAATTACTTAAAACTCATCTAAGACCTTCCTATGAAGCTGAAAGAATTAACCTGATATTTTGATTTCTCATTACCTACTTTTGATACTTTAACCAGCCTCTACAATAAACTGAAGACTCAAGTATGAAATGGGAAATTCTCTAGGTGGGATGTTATCAGGGCACAGTAAGTTCCAAGAATATCATGGATAAAGACAATGATTTTTGTCATTAAAATAAATAAAATAAAAAGCTCCCCCTCCCCACAGCCAAGCTATAGTATTTAGCATATCATTCCTGTGTATTACACTTCAGAACTAATGCTGAAATCTCCAGGTACATTTCAACACACAAGTTAGTGACTGCAGAGCACCACAGAGCACTCTTACCTCTTCCATAGCACTGATGAGGTTCTGTGTGGACTTGCTGATCTCTCCTCCCACAGCTGGCAGACCACTGCCATGCGTGAAAAATGTTGATCCTGGAGTTGTATGCCCATTCATGTCTACCGTGTAACTTGCTTTCACAGGACAGCAAAGTTGGTTGTGCAGGATAAAATATACCACAAAGACATAAAGACCCTTAAACAGAGATTGAAAGAGAACATCAGCCTGTGAAATGCAGGGAGTTTGAATCAGAACTTTCTGTGGAAAATAATGGATGACATCATTGTCCATCAGAGATTTAAAAGTTGTAAGTTCATATCCTGAGTTCTCCAGCTAAGAAACACAAAAACACACACACAAAGTATTCGAAAATTATTATTTGGTTGAACCTACAGAGTTGCAAAGGAAAGCCATGACCCCAAAACCAACAAAACCAACTTGAGTTTCACAGTTGTCATAAAACAGTGAAAATGAGGTTAAGGGCCTCCTTTATAATAATATTTGGCTGCTGTTCCTTAGCCACAATTCTTCATTCGCTTACGGACCTGCTGGCTTTTTGCAATCCCACCTCATGCAAACTGCTGTCACAGATGCCATAACTATAAATTAGATACTCTGTGATATCCACTAATTCAGCACTGGTTTTCATTTCTGATTACAACAAAGGCTCTGCTGTATGCTTCTGCAGTTCTTTAAAACTTGCTCATTTTGACCTTTAGACTGAGCCAAGAAAAGTATTATAACCATGACTTTTGTTTATAAAGAAACCCAGTAATTGAACTTCTCCATATGAAATCTGACATACATTAATTTTTAAGTTGCACTAATACTGAGGGAACATAATCAACTCCAACTGATAAATCAACCTGTTCAACAATAACTAAAGAAAGGGTTACCAAAATAGTACAGAAAGAAGACTTCTGAATTCTTGGCAATTGCTGCAATACAATTACATTTACAATTTTTTTTTGTAATTCATATTGTTCTCTAGACCCCTGACGCCAACTGTACTAAACAGAACAACTCATTTCAAAGGTATCCACTGGCATGGAAGTACTAACTGGGATTACAAATAGTAAGGAATTTCATCTAATTATATTTGTGAGTTCCTAATGAAAGGAATTTTGAAAACACTTGAAAAAAGAGGAGACTGCAAATACCCAACAGCACTTAATGATACAGATATAGATAATTTCTATTGCCAAAATGATATGACAAAACCATCTGGTCCCAAGTGATATGTAACAGAAGCTAATGGGATTCAACAGGATTTTAATCTCAGCTGGCTGAACACTGGAAATACCCTCATGTAGCTGCTATAAAACCATACAGCTCTGCATGTGAGTTTTTTTTAACAGCAGACTACCAAGCAAAAGTGTTGAAAACAACTATTTTGAGAAAACATTTTCCTGCTTTTCCAGGTTATTGTTTATTTGTCATGACAACTCAGAACAGTTCCTGAGAGGAAATTTCTTTGTGATATGTGTAAGTAAATACATTCCAAAAAATAGATGCAAACACATGTCTGAGATATGAAAAAGGAATCAAAAGATCCTTTTATTCTATAAACAAATTCAAGGATTCTGATATAGATCAAATATAATGAGGCCGGCAAATTGATGTATCTTAATTTAAATTGTTTAATGGATGTGAAAAGGATAAAAACCCCAAGAAGAACAGATTATAGTGACAACACAAAATTCAGAGTAGCCTCTGGCAGTTCAGTCTCTGAGGGCCTAGCCACAAAAGTTGCACACACATTTCAAATTGTACTTTTCAAGAAAACCCATTAGCTGAAAATGCTGTACAGCCCTGTCTTTCAAAATTGCAGGGACATGAGGCATTGGCATACAAGGTCCATGAGAAGTCACTCTCCTGTGCAGCCTAAAGTGTGGACACTCACTTTTCTAAAACAAATAAACACAGAATAAAGTGTCACAATTATCTCCTTAACTTGGCCTTGCTGTAACTCTCTACAGATGGATGATGAAACAACTCCTCTGGGTGCTCCCATAAAAATCACATGGACTCAGGGAGGTTATTTTAATACCTAAGGACAGGAGAAGTCAAAGGCTGAGACAGATAGCAGAATCAAAAATTGTGGTTTATTTCTCCTCTCTTGTAAATTGTTACAGCAATGCCTTACCAACAAAAGCTTATATCTAATGAAACCCAACACTCCTAAGTAGGCAATACATGTACACAGGAATTCTTGCTGGACAGAGAGTTCCTTGCTTGGCTGGACAAAGGATGGAACTTTCTTTCACCTATATCCCTCTCCAAATCTAGAATCTCAAGAAGATCATGGTCTGTAGATGTGAGTTTCTTCGTACTGTCACTGTGGTTTTGTTTGAAGCATCAGAAGGGTTTTGTGGTCTTCCTCTGCCAATCTTGCTTCACTATTAGAAACCACCAGGAAGGTGATCAGGAAGCCAAAACAAGTCAAATGGTCCTGCCCAAATAGCACTGAGTTCCAAAGACCATACACATGAAGATGTCATACAGTAAATCATACCAACTTTTCTTTCTTTTCATGTCCACAGCTACCAGGCTCTTTACTCTGAAAGACCATGGGCAGCATGCAGATATTCAGGTTGTGTCAGTGCAGCCACAGCTTTCACAGTCTCAGTGGGCTTTTTCAAAAGCACCAGTCTCAGAACTGAACCAACCTTCTTCAAGCTTTTGACTCTCTTATGTTCCTTTTCACTTTAAACTTCAACAGTGTAAAAATAGTCATAAACTGCTGTGAAAATAAGGCTGTTGTCTTTGTAATATATGTTCCTCTTTGTTTATCATATAAAGAACTCTAGCCCAGTTGGAACTACTATACTTTTTCAGAGACACACAGACCTTGTCCTTGATGGTTGGACTAAGGAGGAAATGCAGAGAATAGTCAATTTCTGCTGATGGACCTGCTGGAAACCTACACACCCAAAAAGGATTGAAAAGAATTTGGTCAGGGTGTGGATATTAGTAACACAGGCAATGACACCTCTGTTAAAATTGTGGGAAATGTCATCTTTTTATTCTTAGAAGCTTGCATCAAAAAAAAACCTAACCTAAACTCAAAAACTCAAACCCCAAAATCTCAGTCTAGTGCCAGTAACTTCTGCTACTACATATAAAATTGAGAGCCATGCTCCTCAACTCATAAGCATGTGCTGCGGTGCCATGAGAATCTCTTGAGTCCTAAAGTGACTGATAATCTGACAGCTTGACCTGGGCTCCATGGAAGCAGACTGAACAACTAAACTAAAGAACTAGGACTCTGGAGGATTTAATGGTAATACTACATAAATTCTGTGCATTGGGCCCACAGGACTACTTACAAAACATTTAATCCCATTTCATTTATGGTTACATTATGATAGTAGTGTTAGTACAATGTGACAGTAAAAGATGAGAGAATAAAGGGATGGTAATGTACTTCTCATCAAAGAAGGTGAGAACTACTTCAAGCAAACAATTAGGTTGTCCCAAAGGAGGGAGCACAAACACACAACTTACAGTTCTTCTTAAATGTGGTGCCTATTTGAAAAAAGCCTGCAAGAGATGATCTGGAAAGGCTGCTGGTTATTTTACTGATATTTGGTGAGGGAAGACAATTAAGCTCTTACTATTTCATCTCAGCAAGCTGGTCTGGCTGGTCAGCTCTTTTGTACTGTTATGTACAGGGAAAACAATATCCATATAAACACAGGCACAAGTGTCTGCAAGAAAGCTCACATGGAAAAGTTTGATGGGGTATTTTTGTTCAGTGAGGTGGAAGCAGCCTCAGTGCTGCTCTAGGTTATGCCAGGTAGTTCACCTTACAAGAGGCAGTTATGGAAAAGGCAGTGGGACATGACAGAATGAGAGTGGTCCCTAGTTGAAATGGGGAAGGTTCCAACTGGACATGAGGAAAACATATTTAAAAAATGTGTGGGTAATTAAGCACTGGAACAATCTGCCCAAAGAGACTGTGGAAATTTCTCTACAGAAGAAGAAGGGAGGTTTTTTCTGGTATATACATACAAAATATAATTGGTGAGAGGGTTTGTTCATGCACGTGTGTGAGGGGGATTCTCCTATGCAACAGATTGATTTATTTATTCTGATGGGCAGCTGCAGGAAGCTAGTAAATTAAGGATAGACTTCCACAGCTGTCAGTAAAAGGACAGAATACATTAACATGCTTTACACCTCATGAGATACCATGCAGAACTGGAGGACTGAGCCACAGAAAACCTTCACTGCACACTGAACACTCAGAGTCTATCTCTTTGTCCTCGAACTCTGTGTCTTCCAATTTACTGTGCTGACATACTACAGTATGTCTAAATTTGAAAACTGAGCTAATTCTGTTACTGTAATGAGAAAGGATAAAACAGACTGTAGGCAATCTACAAATCTTTTCATCATCTCTTTTTTATCTATAGAGAGAAAAACAAGATGCCTACTGTATCACAAGATTTTATTGTTTTTCTGATAAACACAAACACACCAAGGCATTAGACCTTTTTTTTTTAAGTTAATATACATCATATTTCTCCCACAAGTATTTTTAACCATGTCTAAGATATCCTACCCTGAAACTGTAGAACCTGTTTTTCAGGAAGTACATTCAGATACCATTATCTGTTTTAGAGGAATGGTATTTCTATATGTTAAACTAAAATATCTTAAGAGGAATTTTGTGAAAGAAAAGTAATTTCATCACTCCATTTTAGCAGTTCCTCAACCTGCTTCTGGGTATGTATCAGCACTAACAAAAACTGCAGGCACTCTACAGAGACACTCTTTGAGTTCCTGATTTAATTTGGAAAATTTTGTTTGTTAACTATGTTGTTAGTGCATGACTATATCACTAAATGTTGTTTTTCCAAAGGAGAATATTAAAAGCAAAATAAAGGCTTCTGAAGAAAGCTGACCTCTTGGTCAGACCACAAAAAGACTTCACTTACCAGAAACAGGTAATTCTGATCCTTAGAACCCAGTGGCTAAAAAACCACTATTATTTTTACAGTTACACCTTTATTCATGCCAGCTGGTAAAAACACCCTAGTAAAGCACATAAATGTATTTTTGACAACAGAAGGGTTGTCCAGATCAGCTTTTGACACTGTCATTACTGTAATTTCTGTATGATGGTTTACACTTTGATTAGTTTTCAGATTTTTAGTCTTATCAGGGTGAGATTTAATCTCATTCTCTGTCTTGACTATGCTAATTTACTCTTGGCAACCTTTCATTGTTAATTTACTGGTCACACTGTTCTTCCTGGGTGGCTGTCAATGGTCAGGGGTACTGCTGCCACTTCTGGTGTCCTGCCACTCAATGCCTTGGCTGATTTCTTGTGAACTTCCCTAGGGTTTTCATTAATTTACAGGAAGTTCTTATGTTGTTTTCCATCACTGGCTGGTCAAAGACTGCTGTGGATTAACCCTGATTTACATAGCAAGTGCCTACTTCTTTTGGGAAAATTACCAGTCTGATTAATATAAATAAATTGCGTGTTTCACTAAGTTCAAAAGCTAGTTTCTGCACAGCAAAAAAATACTCACAAAATTAAAGGAATAATATTCAAGAAATCATAATCAGTGCTATTGTACAATGCATGACATAAATTTCATAATATCATCTTTCCTAATAATTTTTGGATTAGTTATGGAACTGAATATTCATACAGTAGTATTGATAAAGTGAGCCAAGTGGCAAACACACAATTCTCTATTTCTTTCTGCAAGGAAAGCATTCCTTCCTTTCCTGCTTCCCTTCCTTCCTTGTTTTCAGAGATAATTATGATAAATTGCAGGCATGGCATTTTCATATGCAATCTTTAATGTACATTTTATTTTGCCATTATCTTCTTCGACCTTCATATTTTATTTTGAGGGCAGCTTGAAGATCTTTTATTATTTTTATCATGACAGAAATATCATCTTAGTCATATGATACATCTTAAGCCATCACTTAACCTCTCCCACTCATGGCTCTTCAGAAATAATAACCCTTGAAATATCAGACCCTTTGTTTAAATGTGATTCTTTTTCTTAGCATTCAAAGTGACTGTTGTAAAACCCTGCCTGTAGCAGTGCAACCCCATCAGCTGGTGATTACACTTAGTAAGTCGACTTTGGACCTGCTATGTATCAAGTGTTTGACTGTTTATTTGCCGTTAAGCACCAGTTGTGATGAAACCATTGTAATTCTTATCAATCGTGCAATTTATCTTATCACAGTTTCTACTGGGAACATTTACTTCTTATCTACGCTTTGCTTCCTGAGGCATTTACACCCCATTTCGCTCTGCAGGACAAGATTTGTGTCAGTTACAGATGAAGACCTAAAAATTCACATCAAAAGTGAAAAAAACAATAATAGGTGTAACCAAGGATAAATAAATGTAATTCAGGACTGCAAAACTCATACCACTTTGGCAGGCAGCACTTGTTGAACCAGCCAGCTGCCACCACACACACGCACAAGTACAGACGCCACCTCAAAAAAAGGAATGAAGAAAAGTAATAATTCATATATCTATCATTAAACTGAAAATGCATTTACAGGTTTGCCCTGAGATATACTTATTTTGAGTGCTTTCATTTTTTGTTAAAGTTTTACTTCCACAGACAAACATGTTAAAGGTATATTCTGTAATAATGAAAAAAATACTGTGCTTTCAGCATTTTGAACAAGTACTCTTAATACTAATGTAGCATTTGAAACTTTAGTCTAAACTGCCAAGCTTCTCTTTGTGCAGAGCCAGCTATGCCAACACCATGCTGAATCTTGCAACTACTACTCAAAGCCAAAGCCATAAATTCCTTTCTGGCAAACTGCACTCAGCTCAGATTTAGTCTAAACTTGGCTAAGGCTTACCTGACAGGTTCACACACTTTGGCATATCTTTAAAAAGCAGATTTGCTTGGATACTCAGGATTCACGATAAATATTTTGCATAGCTCTCAGCATACTTGTAACTACTCCCACACAACTGCCATTTTTACCTCTTTCAGCACTGTAATTGGTGGAAAAGGTTTGGGAGGATTTTATTTTGGTTTTTTTGGCTGAGTTTTTTGTGGCTTTTTTGGTAAGTTGTTGTTTGTTTTAAGGGCATAGATTCAACATTAAAAGAGAGGTGTTACGCTTGAAAATGCACTGAAAATACAGATGGTTACTTGCCAAATGTGCAGATTAAACTAGAATAAGATTCTGTCACTTCCTCCCAGTGCAGTCATCCTGGAAATATGAAGAAAGCCCTATTTTTGTATTTCAGCTTAGCTGAGAAAGAGAGAAATACTGAGTCAAACAGCAAAGGTATGAACTTGGGAGAGGAGCAAACAGGGGAGAGCTAGCACACAGAAGCAGCTTGCAATTCCCCCTGCAGCTCTGGCTGCAGCCACTCGTTACAGAGCTCTGTGAGAGTCAGTGTATCTCAGCAACCACAAATGGTGGCAGGAGGTTAAGAACAAACAAGAGCAGACAAAGCAGACTGGCACCCCATTGCTCCCCATCTCTGCCCAAATTCTTAAGACTGTGGGTTTTTTCTCCTCCGCCTTTTTTTTCATTTTTTTTTCCTGCACAGGCAACAGAAACTGGAGACAGCATCATCTGAGATCCTCTTTGCATTAGGTTCTTCTTGTGCTTTATCCTACGAGGAAGACCACTCTGGTAGCTGAAAGCAGCCAGATCACATATCAATGAAAAACAGACTATTTGTCCACTGATGAACCTTACACTAAAAAAGAACAAACAGGAAGACCAAACACAATAAGGTTATCCTTATATATTTTTCAGCTCCTAGAAGTATCAGATGACACGAGTTTTCACATATGCTAAATAAAATTTTTTGAACATTTTCTCTTATACTTGCTTTCCATGATCAACATTTATAACCAAGCCTACATTTTAGCTCACACCTTACAATCTAAGGCAACTCCTGCTTTTGTTTCTTTCTCAGAGAAGAAAAGGTGGATGAAAAAGCCTTCGTAACCTCTGCTCCTAGTTCAAGAGATTCCCTAACAGTCTCAGAACAGTTAATTCTCTAGTTATATCTGAAAGCAAGTTGAAAACTCAAAAGAGAACCTGGCAATTGAAAAAACTACATTCAAAGACCATACAAACTAGCATTACTGTGCACAGGCCAAAAAAGAGCTATTCCTGCAGCACACTTTTATTTTTATTGTTATTGTCTTGTTAAAGCAGTAAATTCTATTTATGCGTATTATTGACTAATACACAGAGATAAAAGAAGCAGGGAATTGAAAATAGGCATTTACTGACCAGAAGAGTAAAAAGACAGAAGCTAACTTTGTGTTTACTGCTGAACTGTTACACAGCATTACAGAAAATCTCAAAGACTTAAGCTAGAAGTTATTGTTATAACAACATTTTTCCCTTTTAAGGAATTCTTTCCATGTCATAATCTCTCTTATGCCTACTGTTGTCTCTTTGATTCTTGTTACTCTGACTGACAAATTAGATAAACTATTTCTTTAGGAGCATCTCACTGCAGTGCCTTAAAAAGTTGTAACATAAATTCTGGAATTTCAGAAGCCATAAATGCAAGAAACCTTCAAAAAGCTGTCTTAGATGGAACTGAAGGTTTGTAGATAATTGGCATAATTATTTGTCCTATCTTCTGCTTGAGTGTTTTAGGGCAAGACTGATGGGAATAGGGTGTTGGTGTACTCCAACAGCCTCTGATTATTTGGAAAACCTTGTGGGCAGGTTAGAGAGCTACAGACATGCAAGGCTGTAAGGAACGAAAGTCTCACCATCTTCAACCATCCCATAGATAAAACTGATCCCAGTAAATAGCTTACAATGCCTTTGTTACACTTTCTAAATCTAGAATAACAGATGTGTAAGCACAAAAATGTAAAAAAGCAATTTTGTCAGACAACTGACTGTCTCAGAACTAGAGGGCTTGGATAGCAGGCTTTGCTAAGTGATATTCATGGGAACTTGTCAGAAGTTTATACTCCCTACTTCCCTTGATTGTAATGAAAAATCCTATAGTTACTTACTGCCTTTCAACGGATTCAGGGACAGCAGAAGCCAAGCCTTATTTTGGTTAGGGATGCTCTTCAAGAAAAGGGAAATGTGGGCAAAAATGAGGACAAAGACTAGATGTCCTTCTATATCTAATAAGAAGGTGAAAAAGAGTAGGTGGAGGTACAATTTGGCCCTGTCATTGAAATCACTCACTTCCTGGCTTGAGATAATAAGCCCCCAGTTTGTGCAAAGAGAGAACAAAATGTACCTCAAGAGAGTACTTGAGATCTCTTTTCACAGGGAGTGCTACTCAGAGTAAAATGAAAAACAGACTCATACTAAATATGGATTTGATCACAGAATCATACAATGTTAAAGGTTTGGAATACATCTTAAAGATCATCTAGTCCTGACCTCAGCTGCCATAGACAGGAACACCTCTCATTAGACTAGACTGCTCAAGGACTTATCCAACCTGGCCTTGAACAGCACCAGGATTGGTGCATCCACAACCACTCTGGGCAAACTGTTCCAGTACCTCACCATCCTCACAGTGAAAAATTTCTTCCTAATGTGTAACCTAAATTTCCTGTCTTTCACTTTGTACCCATTATTCCTTGTTCTATCACTACAGTTCCCGGTAAAGAGTCCCTCTCCAGCTTTCCTGTAGGCCCCTGCACTAGTTTGAAAACAAACCAGTGGGAGATTGCAAGTCAGAATTGTAATTTAATAGGAAAATTAAAATAAATGCAATAGTGCAAGAACACTGACAGAGTCAGGATACAACCTGACACCCTGTTAGTCAGGGTGCTGGTAGCAGTCCAGATGAAGTGGTCCTGTTGAAGTGGTGATCCTGTAGAAAAGGGTCTGGTCTTCACCTGAAGGTCCAGTGGTGTAGCTCTTGTCCTCTGGGAGTCCCATAGGTAAGGGCTGCTTGTGCTGTTCCAAACCCCAGATTATATCCAGGTGGGAATGCTTGGCTCCCCACCCTGGGCAGAGCATCTCACAATGGGTTGATGTAATTCTATGAATCATGTGGTGGGTCCTTGATTGTCCATTAGATAGAGATAGGCTCCGGAGGGAGTTATCAGGGATGAGTCATGGTGGGAGATAACAAACCCTGCCCCACCTGCTTTAACTGCTTGTGAAGATGATAATGGAATACATACTATTGGTTACATCTTACATTGTAACCTAGGATAGTCCCCTTCAAATACTGGCAGGCTGCTAGGAAGTCTCTACACAATCTTCTCTTCTCCAGGCTGAACAGCCTGAGTCTTCTCAACCTGTCTTCTTAGGGGAGATTCTCCAGTCCTCTTATCAACTTCTTGGCCCTCCTCTGGACTTGCTCTGACAGTTCCATGTCCTCCTTCTGCTGGGACACCAGAACTGCACACAGCACTCCAGATGGGGTCCCACAAGGGCAGAGCAGAGGGGCAGAAGCCCCTCCTTTGCCCTGCTGGCCACGCTCCTTTGGGTGCAGCTCAGAGCACGTTTGGCTCCCGGGCTGCGAGCGCACGCTGCTGGCTCACGTCGAGTTTTTCATCAACCATCACCACCAAGTCTTTCTCCTCAGGGCTGCTCTCAGTCACTTCTCTGCCCAGCCTGCGGGTGTGTTTGGGATTGCCACGGCCCAAGTGTAGGAGCTCGCACTTTGCTTTGTTGAATTCCATGAGGTTTGCACGGGCCCACGTCTCCAGCATGTCCAGGTCCCTCTGGATGGCATCGCTTCCCTCCAGCTGTCAACTGCAACACACAGCTTGGTGTCACACCAGCAATCTTGCTGAGGGTGCACTCAATTCCACCATTGTCAGTCTTCTCCCAGAAACTCATGTCTTGAGGCTTTTTTGAAAGCTTTCTGGAATTTGCATTTGTGTGTTATAACTTTTTTTTTTTTTAACAGAAAAGATCATTGCCACAAAAAATTTCTATAGGACTTTCTAAATAGATTCAGACAGAAATACCAACTACATTGTAAACAAAAATAAACAAATAAAAGAAGGAAAAATTACAGAAAACAGAAAGCAAATTAAATTAATATTGCGGCAATTCCAATGGCTGTCTCTAAACAGGGATCCTTCTGCATTTTTGAGACATGAACAATAGGGTAATTGTTCATGGAGGGTAATGGCCTATATAACATAACTAAATATATATAGTATAATTAAATATTATTTTATATTTTACATATTATTTAGCTATTAGTATTTACTTATTTTTTCCACTAATAAAACCATAAATTGTATGTCAATACGTACCAATGTAATGCCAAAGGATATATATACATACATACATATATATATTTATACATACATATATGTATATATATTTCAAAACTAACCAATTGGAATGTCTGATTTCCATGTATTAGTATATTTATTGAACTTTGCCATAAAGTAGCTCTACCCATAGTCAGCAAAAGATAGTGTATGTCATGAGACATGTATCAAAACTGTTGGATCTCCTTGCACTTGGAAAACCAGAAGTTGCTTTCCTTCATTGAAATTGAAATTCATTGAAATTCTCTGCAATGGATGAATGCTATAAATGACATAAGACACGTTTGCAGCGCTTAACAGAAGAATTTGGATATGACCTGCTCTGTGACCCATTCTTGCTATCTGTGGAACATTTCTTCAGAGGAAAATGTTATAGGAACTTGAAGGATGGACTTCCACATGTTTTTAAGAGCAATAAATTTCTCAGCAGTTTTTTGTTGTTTTGGGTTTTGTGGGTTTTTTGTTTGGTTTGGTTTGTTTGTTTGGGATTTTGTTTGTTTTGTTTTATTTTTTTTTATTTAACTTGTATTTTTCTATTGCTTAGCAGAGAATATATGTCCTTCTGAGGTCTCCTACTTTGTGTGAGGGCTGCAGATTACTGTTCATTCTTTTCCAGTACTTTTCTATGGCAATAACTGCTGGCTCTGCAGGATCATTTTTTCTCATTGCAAAATCATCCAAAGTGTTTGGCAGAGCTGCCTGGGCTGCATGGCAAGTCCAGTGCAGAGCAAACACAGACAGCTGCCAGCTGCAGAGCTGCAGGGTGCGTCAAGAGGAGAGTGCACTCCTCTAAAAAGTGCTTCTTTAGTTTTTTGTTTTGTTTTGTTTTTTACTTTACTACTTTCTGACTTTGTCTTCCTCTGCACTTTTTTTGTTCCTAGTGGCACCGATGCCACCTCTGCCATTATCCCTCCACCACTCAGAGCTGGGAGAAAACTCCAGCCTTGTCCTCCCTGCACATATGATCCCAGGCAGCACTGGCTCTGCCTACTGAGCAGGGCCAACACAGAGAGGTGAGCTTCACAAGCCTGGGGGTACTTACAGGTCAGACCTGATGGGGAACACTGACCTAATTGGACTGCCACCTCCAGAATGTGCATGTTCAGAGTTTGCAGGAGGATTTTGGCTCCTTGCCAAAGTTAGCAGAGGAGATGGGCTGGTAAGTAAGTAATGAAAAGCCTGGTGAGAGGTAAAATCAATCTCCTGAGGGGATTTGTAAGAAATTCTGAAGTGAGATAGGAAAACTTTGCCAGGCAGGTGGATTTTGAAGCATTTTATGCTAAGCAGATTAAACATAAATCTGTATAAAACCCAGTGACACAGGGAAGTACAGGAATTCTCATAACTGGTGTGGCAGTGTCATTCAATGTATTTAAAAATTACAAAAATTCATATAATTTAAGGAATGCAGAAATTTGTAGGGTGATGTTCAACATCCCATTCCAGTGAGGATACCGAGAATGGAAAGGACCTGAGCATGTTGGAGAATGGAAAGTACCTGAGCTTTTGCTGCTCTCATATTGAGCACAATGTCTCCACCATCAACACTGGGATGGTGGTCCTTGATGCAGGTTCCCTTGGAAGACTTCAGTGTAATGTAACATATTCACTCCTAAACCCAGCCAGGCCAGTTTCTCCAAGACCTCCCTGTGTAAAACCATAGCCTCTCTCTCCACATACCCAGCTTTTACCTCACAGTCAGTCCATGTTTCTCCTTAGGAGTCTCTGAAAGCTACAGCAGCTTGTGAGAGTTTTTTAAGGTGGTGTCTGTGCTGACTAAGACATAACAAATATTTTCAAATATTTATATATTAAATTTTATTTACCTGTAATTATCTATAACTATTTATACACAAAACTGTGCAACTAGGTTTCTGTAAAGATAATTTAATATCAATAAACTAGGCACAAGGCACAGTTGTTCTCTGAACACTCAGCAAAAATGCAAGTTGTAACATTCAGATGAACCTCCACCCTAGAAGTTAGGTAACTCTGCTCCACACAGACCTTCCTCTGAATTCAGACACAAGAGTTCCTCAAAGCATATGCAGTTACTTGCAACTGCACTCACTGCATTAGGTAGTAATTCATATGCAATTAATTACTAGATGCAAAACTAAAGGTAAAATTAAACACAAAATTACATTACCAGAAGTAAAATTTGTGCCAAAGACAGTAACACTGGTCTCTTTCCTCAAATTTTATCTGTTACAAATAATTTTTACAAACTAAGCCAAACCATGTCAGCAAAGTGGCTAACAGTGTATGCTAATGCTCTTTGTCAATGAAAATGAGGGTGACAATCTAAAAAGAGACATTTCCAGGAAGAGGGTCTTTATTTAGATTGTCCTGAAAATCATCCATCTGACAGCTCCTTCTACTTTCTACTGTTACAGGTATTTAATGTACTAGTAGAACTAAATTTGGTTCCATTTTGAAAATACAATCCATTAAAAAAATAAAGTACTTGTGGCAATAGAGACTGAGAGATTGGTGGTAATGTGGTTTAATAAATTAAGAGCAAGCCAGAAATGTACGAGCCATTAAGTTTGCTTCATACATTAGCAAGTATGTTGGCCCCAGAAAAGTCACTTATCTTCCCATGGTTTTTATTCCTGCAATCTATAATGAGATAATAACATCCATCTCTGAAGACTGACAAGCTGGTCAGACAGACATTGCTACCTACAGGTGAACTACAAAGAGAAGACAGTAAATAAAAAATAATTTAGTCTCTTTTTTTCATATATCATTGCTTCATATTGTGATGATTTGCACAAATGATTATTTGTGTGTTCTTTGAGATTTCTTTACCACATATAAACTTAAATTTATATTACATTTCCAAGTTTTTATTTTCCTTATTTTCAAATTTCTGTAAGTTTGTCAAAATACACCAAATAGTTATGTAGTTTTCTATAAACATATTTTCTGAGACACAAAATTAACATTTTCATTAATTTAAATATTTCTAAAGTTCCATAACTGACTCTAAAGAAACTTGCTCAGCTGATTTTCATGTGTCCTCAAGGAAAGTAGGATGCTTACATTGTTTTTCAAGGGATTGGTATAATAACTTGAGAAAAAATTTAGCACACACAACTAGATCTTGGTTCAAATACTTTTTAGAGTATTTCTTAGAGTTTAGACTACATCTTTAGACAGTGATATCTAAAAAAAACCTTAAAGTGGTCCAAAAGTCTTACCATGATTCCATGGCCTCACTTGTAGTTTGCAAAGGACTTCTACACTGTACTTATCTGCAAAGCAAAGACCCTGTGGACATGTGGATAGAAATAATTTGTTTCTCCTTTTGAGACTGCCTATTTCTTAGGCAAAAATGAAAAAGGATTCTGAAATAGCCAAAAAAATATTGAGGTGGGTAATTTCTGATTTTCTGTTTTCAATGTATGCAATGTCTAGATTTTATTTTTTATAAATCCAGGCAGAAGGGGGCAAATATGCTTTAAGGACGGTGTTGTCTTTGGGATGAAATCTCAGAACCTAAAGATTGAAATGGTATATTAAGTGAAAGCAGGAACCTCACACGTTTCTGGTGAAGCATGCTCTGGAATCACATTTCCCTCCTTATTGACCACAGAAAAAGCCTTTGGAAATCAGTGTGATAAATTAGCCCAGTGGTGGGGAGTGTGACTAACCCTTTTATGTTCACTGAAGAAAATGAAAGTAGAGAATTGAAAACAGATCTGTAAATACATATTCCTTTTATGAAGTAAAAATTTCTGTCACATACGTTGGTCTACTTGGCTAATAATGGGGGGAACAGAAAAGCTAGTGTGAAAATAACAAAGCTTTAAAGGAAAGAGGAAGTCTTCATGGTGAGAATCACTGTTTTCCTGTTACCTTTCAGAAGTCAGGAATGAGAAAAAAGTTGGTCAAGAGATGCTGGCTCTGCTTCACTCAGAATGGAATCACTCTGTGTATTAAAATGCCAATTTTCTCTTTTCTGGGATTAGAAAAAGATTAATCCCAGGGGGTTCTGGGGGATAAGAAATACCAAAATTTCAAAATCTACCACCAGTTATGCAGAGTATTTGAGCTATTTAAGGATGAGTCACAATCTTCACCTTGATTTACTGTTTCACATTTTTTGAAGCACAATCACAACATTAGCAAGTCTCCAGTACATTATGTGCTTTATTTACACACAGTCATAGGCACTCACACAAACAAAATAAAAAGATAGCCCTCTCACAACTAAATCTTCCAATTACTCTCCTTTAAGAAGATACAGAAAGAAGAAAGAAAAAAATTCAGTGTGGTTCCTAGTTTTGTAATTGAGGATCTTTGTCACTAAAACTTTTCATGACTCTGTTGTAACAGCAAAACAACATATCTGAAGATTTAAACAAACAACCAGCTGTCAATACAAGTTGAGTTGATGCTTTTTTAAATCAAATTGACCTTTTTTAAGGCAAAAGCAAAAGAGCAATACTTGACATTTTGCTGAAAATAAAGAAAACATAATTTAGCAATTTTCATCCAACTGTGGTTAGCTCCAGCTTCACAGTTGCTCAACTTCCTTTCAGACCCAAAAGATTTGCAGTTCTCACATGCATCAGAAAACGTCTGAGAGAGCTTCTTTCGAGCAGTTATACTCAGATCTCACATCTAATTGTTGACATGCTCCCTTTTGGAGAATAAAATCCATCACCAAAATTTGATACAGAAAGGAAACACTGACAACATTACATTCACATATTTTCAAACAAACTTATAAATTAATTTACAACAGTGCAGTTAACACATTCCTTAAATTAATGGACTTTCTGTTAACAGATGGAAACACTGAAAATCTTGAAGAACTTAGTGGTATGAGGTCACACCACACTCAGTGTTTCTGAGCAGGTTAGATGTTTGTTTGCCCCACAGCTGTCAGAGCACTGTGCTAATATATGCAGGCAAAGTGAATGTAATACTGGATGAAAGATGCTCAACATTTTGTCTGTGCCCTCACATCACACTGCCTTCTGAACAGAATCGAGGTGCTGGAACTTAAAATGTTGTTCTTAATTAGAGTCAATTCTGAAAACAGACCTAAGTCACTAAAAAATTAGGATATACTATTTTGCATGCAAGATGACACCAGTGTGATTATATAGCTGCTGGATCAAGGCCAAGATGCACACAGACAAGAGAAATACTTTCAGGCTTCTGAAATAAGGTTTTCAAATGCCTGCTTATCACTTAAGCTTTTTTTTCCTACTACTATCATATACAGAATTCATCTCTTGGACAAATGGGCTTAGAAATGCCCACAGGATCCCAAACAATGCATCACCAACACCTTTTACAATAGCATTTAAATTGCTCTTGTTTACAAAGTTAGCATCATGTTTGCTTTTTCCAGAGCTGTATTATACTGCTGATTTGCATTTGTCCTGAGATAAGTAATACACTCATCCCAGTTTCTAATTCTTATGTATATATACATATATATAGCTTTTCAATTTATAGCAGATATTCTTTCACTACTTGTATCGTACTGCATAATTCGGCACTTAGTGTGGTTGGAACTCATATAATTCATATTAACTCATTCTGCACACTAAAGCTCATCCATTTCATTACGTAGGACACATCAGTCCTCTGAATAAACAATAATACCTAAATCTGAGCAATAAAACAGATATAATAGCATTTCTTCTGCCATGCTCACAAGGAAAATTCAAGTAAAGGTTAGTATCAAGATCCAGTATTACTATTTTTTATACTTTTCTCATTTTATTTTCACCATATTTTTTGCTTAACTCTCTCTCCTTCAATTTTGCTGAGAAACGTATTTAAATACTTGCCTACGAGTTGAACAGATTAGCTGCTTTTATTTTGTCCAGGTTAGAAGATAACAGTTTGAATTAGTATGATAACTTCAATACATCCAAACCAGATATTGTTTATAATATCTCATCTTTAGTTGTAAAACTGCTATCTAACTAACAGGCTTTTAGTTATCAAAATCAAAACTCAGAATATAAGATGCAGCTAGCATCTGTAGCACAAAAAAGTTTTGCAGTTGTAGCACAAAAAAGTTTTGCTGATGCATAGACGTCTCCCAGCCTTATTTCATGGATTCTTTCTTCATTCTATTCCAAACCACTTTTGAGTTAAAGACAATGTATTTTCATATCATGCCACTCTTTCAAAGAATCACTGTTTCTTTTTGACAGCAACCTTCTCTTTAGGTCCCACCGACACTTAGAGAAGAGGATGCTGTCTTAAGCTATGCCAGAGGAGTTTTGGGCTGGACATTAGTTCTTCAGAGAAAGAGTGATGGGACATTGCAATGGGCTACCCAGGGACGTGGTGGAGTCACCATTCCTGGAGGTGCTCAAGAAAAGACTGGACATGGCACTCAGTGCCATGGTCTAGTTGATAAGGTGATGTTGGGTCATAGGTTGGAGTTGATGATCTCAAAGGTCTTTTCCAGCCTAGATGGTTCTGTGATTCTTTAGAGGAAAGCACTTCTAAAAAGAACCCACTGAAGAGTTTCTTTTAGGCTAATTTTGTCCTGTTTTGGACAACTTCCAGCTCCATATTTCCTAGGCTAGCAAAGTCATTATCAACTGCACTTAGGGAATTGTTCTGTCCTCACTGTAAAATAAGCATTTGCAGTTTATGTGCATGCAGATTAATACCAGAAATGCCTTTTTTTAACTGCTATTAGGAAAAGCTGCAAAAGACTGGTCTTATGAGTGGTTTCAAGATGATTTTAACTGTGTCTAGGTGAGAAAACTTGTTGAGTGGTCTATATTTTTTTGAAGTTTGGAACTCCTTCTGAACTCACACTGATGGCTGTATGCAGTAACTTTTTACATACATGACAGGAGTTCTTTCCTGTATTATTCTGTAAGGACCATGTGATTTGATTCTATAAAGACCAAATGGATTGGATTTTATTTCTCCCAATCTGTACACATTTTTCATACCCCTTCCTGTACTCTCTTCTTGCCAATTCAAAAGTCATCAATGAATCATGGCTGTGTGGTGGTCCCTTAACTCACATTCCTTCCACACTCATCAGATGGATGACATTACAAAAAACTAAACAATTCCCAAAAGTGACACCGGTTTAAAATGTATTCGAAGTCAAGAATACAATAAAATACGATGAGGTCTTTATGTTGCATACACTTCAGGGGGAAAAAAAAGTTAGTTAAGTCAATCTTTACTGAATGCCAGTTATTTCAGTGTTACTACATTAAAAACTTAATGAAACCTTAGGTTATCTTGGTTTCTGCTAAAATTGCATGTCATGAATATGTTGAGTAATAGTGAAACTATGAGAGATAAAATCAGAAGAGCATTAATTTTTCTGCAGTAGTTGCTTGAAGGCCACTGAAGCTGTACATAAAATAAGGAAAATATTTAATTTTTTTTTTTACATGAATTTTACATTCTCCCAAACAAAGCTTCATCTGTTTTTATTATGAAGAAAAGGAGAAAATATCCTTCTCATACTGGTGAAACATCAGGCTCGTACAAAATAGAGGGTTCTTGTGCAGGAAGTATGTGGGTGGAAGAAAAGGGAATGGTTCTTTTCCTAGAGGCTATTAAAACTTCACATTCGTTTCACAGAAAAATTCACATCAGCCTCCATAAGGCAACAATGTTCAGCAGGAACATATGTATGCACTGAAATGTAAGAAACTGAATCTACTGCTTCAAAGTAATTCCCAAAGACAGGTAAAGTCTTATTTCAACTTTCTTATCTATATAATTCCCAGATTTTTGGGGTTTATCATTAGTTCTGTAATATTTGGTGCTTTCCTAAAAATGGGCGCAGTCCATGTAACTGGTGTTTGTTTACCACAATGAATGGGCTGTGAATAAGGTTTACCACATGTCAAATCATAAAACCCCAGAAAAACTGGCTGGATGGGATGTCTGAAGGTCATTCAGTAGACTCAGAGGGTCAGTCCACTAATCAGGTATCCTTGTCTAGATGAATTTTAAAACCCTACAACAGTGGAGATTCCAAACGGTTTCTTTGGGAACCAGTTCCAGTTCCCTACTTCCTTCTCATGAGTTATTTTTCCCGATATCCAGTCCCATACCAAAGTTTTGTGGCCATGTACCCTTGTTGCTGTTACCTGGAGCTATGAAGAGAGTACAGAGGAAGAGTATGACAATGTAATTTTTTAAACACCTTCCAAATATTTGCATGCTGGTATTACATTTTCCAGTGCTGTCTTCCTCATCTGACTAAATAAACCCAGCTCCTTCAAGCACTGTTCAAAGGACATGTGCTCCATCCAGGCCTCTGACCTCTGTCATAGCCTTCTCCTGGACACCTACAGTTTCTCCACCTCTTGTGGAATGGAGACTCAAAAACTGGATGGAGTTTTCAATGTGTGGCTTCACTCTGAGTGGACAGGCATGATAACCCAATCTCCTGGATAAATTCCTTCTGGTGAAGCCTGGTATGTGCTTTACCAAAGTTCTAAGAGGAGTTTGATTTTGTCTAGTACTGTCAGTCCCCAATTTCCTGAAGTTATGCTTTGCCTTCCTAAAATCTAAGAGCAATGTTATCTTTTTCCTTGCTATCATGCTTATCCTCAGTCACCAAAGCATTTTTGGACCAAGCCCTTTCAGCCCCATCAATCAATGGTCTTAAAATAGCAGTAAAGAATTTAGTAGTTTGAATTTAAAGGCAAAAAAGGAAATTGATTCTACATTATGATTATACCAAGATACTTCTTTTACCTGAGTTATTGGGGAAAAAAAAAGAAAATGAAGAAAAAAAGCTATTTATGGTGACAGAAAGAGATTAGTAGCAATGCAAAACAAAAGATGAGGGATTTCTTACAGATACCAAACTAACTTGATTGCTATTTTATTATTCACAGCAAGAAAAGTCAACTCATATTGACAGAGGTGGAAAATGAAAAGAACACACCTGATCCCAAGCCCTTTTCAGTGGATATACTTCCACTGATTGCAGCAGTATATGTTATAGTTGCATTTCCTACTTGTTATGTACTACCTAATTCTGGCCATTACTAACACCTCCCAAAGAGAATGGCTAAACTGCTTTTTGGCCTACTATTGCAAAAAATTGATGCTAAGAGATCTTTCCTGAAATATATTAATAATATAAAATTCTTAGAACTTCATACATGCTGAAAGATTTAAATTTTCTTTAATTACTGTATTTGTTTTTTTAAAAATATATTATAGTCACATTTTTCTATTTTAAGTGTGTCCCTGAAAAATCTAAATGTTTTTTCAGTGATCAGTTTTGAAAATCCAGTAAATCAAAGCCCACTTCAATACACTCTTTTGCTCTGTATTATTTAAACACATTATAAACACAGCTCTAAACACAAACTACTGTTCTGACATCAATTTCTGATCTGTATTTAAGAGATATTCAGTTCTATCCTAACAATGCTTCCTATGTTTACCTGACACTGCCACTTTTTTTCTTTGTTTTGTCTTCTGTAGACTGATTTTGGGTCCATTATTTATTGACTTGAATAGCCAAATGTAATATTTTATCATAATTTCATAAGTAATCACAGGAATAATGTGTTAGAGTATGTTTCAGGTGGTAACTAGGAACAGAAATAACTCTTCCTTAAGAAAGAAGATGTAAACATAGAGAAAGGGATATAAAATTGTTGCATTCTCTTGATTCACTGGATAATCAAGTCTCTGGGACAGCTTTGTATATTTGCACAGTTACTATAATGCATACCAATGCTACTGTCCAGTCAAGATTACAACCTAGAAGTTTAGCTGATGTCAAAAAGTGTGAAGTCTCAAAAGTTATGAGCTTTCTTTATTTGATTTATTGTAGCTATTTTTACTTTTAAAAAAATACACACATACTGAAAAAAACTTTCAAGGTTAAGCAAATGGCTCCACGTATACCATTGTCTTTCCTTCCAGGTAAGACTCCAAGCTTCTGGAAACAGCTTTATTGAACAGATGTCAAAATGCAGATGTCATTTGCTTTGGATGTGTATTTTGTTTTGTGTCTGGGGTAGTATTCGAATTGTTTGGCCTGTGTTTAACTGTGTTTGGTTTATGCACTCAGCTGACCGAAGACTTGGCTGGACTGTATCTACTTGAACGAGCATATGTCCTTTTCTTGATACCCTTGATAGAAGTTGTAATTCACCTCAAGTGAGGCATTACTATGAGGCCTTCATTGCCTTTTGTGGGGCTTATTTGCAGTGTAGAACCACTTTTTGTGAAATCTGTAGGCAGCCTTTTACAGCCTGCCACATTGACTCTCATCTCATGTCTGTCTAGCACTGGATTTTGTTTAGTTTTGTGTAGCTTTGATAATCTGAACCACTGCATGGGATCTTCTGGTCTACCTCTGACTCATCTGAGCAGACACTTTCAAAAGATGTCACAAGACACAGGAAGTGAGCCTATTTATAGCAGTGGCCCTCTCTGTGTTCCCTGGCTACACCCCAGAGTTGAATAGTATGTCCTAGGAAAAAATACATATTTCACTTGAGACTGGTACTGGCATGAGCTTTATAAACTGTGTATTTTTGTTTTTACTCTTTCCTGCATAATATAATGCAGCAACTTATAAAACAGTGTATCTTTACTCACTTTTTACTATCACAATACATGGTACTTTTGTAACTTTACTTTTCCTTCTAAAACTGTGTCATCTTGATTTCTCTTACAATATTTTCCATTGTTTCTTAAATAGGGTATACCTTATTATAACATTTGGGGTTTTTTACTAGTTTTCTTCAATATCTTGTCTCCTTTTCTACTCAAGTTAGCCTTTCCTCCCATTCTGGCTTGTCCCAGCTATTTTAATTGTTTTAATTAATTATTTTAATTAATGAAATTTGGTGAACCTCGTCTTCTCCAGTCAATGTCAGGTTTGGATGTGCACCTGTTCACTTGTTTTCAGTATGCCCATATTTCTAATTAAAGGCTTTTCAGGTATTTGTATCTGAGCTTGCAATGTACAACAAATAAGTTGACTTTTAGAACATTTTTTTTGAAATTTGCCTCTAAACTGAGACATTGCATTATGCAAGTCAGCCCATTTGCCCAGTTTAGAAAACCACCAGTCAAGTCTTCCTTCCAGAATTCTCCTGTGTTTCTTGGGAAGATGTATTTTCCATGTAACACTGAAGCTAATTACATGGGCATGAGTTGTTTGGTATGCTCAAACACAGAACAGGCAGACTTTTAACCCATTTAAGACTTTTTTTGAATACTGTCATTAATAATGAGATAGATACCTACCAGATGCCATCTATACTTTCTCCTGATATACAATTCCTGAAAAATTGAGTTTTTATACTGTTGATGGCTAATATCACAGTATTTCATAAGAGTAATGTTTAGATTCAAAATTACTTATTGAAAAATTTAATATTTATTGCTGAGAGAGGAGAGTGGTGGGGCTTATCACAAGGAGACCGTGACTGGGGTATCTGTGTCATACCTAATACCTTGTAGTTTACAGTGCAGATACCCCCAAGTTATGAATACAGAGGATGGAAGTGTGTAGTGCAGTCTGCTGTAAATATAGCCAAAGAAATATGTAGATTATACTTAGAAAGTTGGCTGCAGGGAATAACCTAGGAATGGGTCTAAAGCCTCATTTTAACCCCTTTGAAAACAATGGGAAGAGATCCACCCACTGCCCTGAGCTTTGGATCCACAGAATGCAAATATGCTGCTGTTGACATCAGCTACACAAATCAGAAACACTCCCCTCACTGCATGAAAAACACGGGTTATAGCACAGAAATGGGTATAAAACATGCAAAAGAGTTTGTGAAATCACAAACATTTGAGAGAAGTACTTAAGATGGCAGCTTATTCTTTCACTCCTGACCCCAGAAAACATATATCTTGTATGCACAAACCCACACTGACAATCATAAGGTAAGAAAAGAGGCGAATGCTTTTTCTGTTTCACAAGGGAAAAGATGATGAGCTGAGGCATTTCACATAAGAGCAACGGGTTATGTTTGTGCATCACAGATGCTCTCTGGGTAGGACAGTTAGGTGCACTCTGCTAAGGAATTCAAAATACCAGATATCCTAAGGACTCTTCTTATTATTTTTCTTTCATGGTTTTCTAAATGTACTTTTTATTTTGTAAATCAGCTACTGCCCTCCCATACAGCTATTTGCTTGTTTACTCCTGAAGTTACAGGGAAAAGGCTTTTTCCTGCCATCCACTAGAATAGCTCATACTATAAACTTGTCTCCGATGGGAACTGTTTCCTGCAGGAAGTGCTTGGAAACAATTTGTACTGAGTGGATGACTTTTCAAGCAAGTGCATTTCCTGGGAAATGCATGTCATAAGGCTAAACACAGTGGATAACATTCAGTGTCCTTTCAATCTCCTGTGTTGAATCCATTTGGACATACAACACATTTTAATGGGTCACGTTCTGCTTCATTACACATTTCATAGCTCCTGAGGAGCAGGGAACCAGGCCTCTGCTTCTTGAAAACTATTTCATGTCCTCTCTTCTATCATGAAAAAGCTCTTAATGAACAATGAATTGCTTTCCAGCTGAAACAGGGCTTGCTGTATAATACTCACCAATAAATGGTAAAACCACCTTTTATTGCAGAAAAATGACCTTGTTTTAACAATCATCAATTCTGAGAGCTGACAAAGACATGAGAATAAGATGCCAACAGAATGCACTACAAAGACAACTAGTTTCTACTGTTATCATTATGAAAATGTGTTATCCACTATCAAGTCCCATTGCCTTTCCCAGTCACAAACAGATGGGCTGAGACTAAATCTTCAAAGGACACTGGACATGCCTGTCCACGGGCTGGATGAGCCTGGCCTGTGGGTCAGAATGGCTCTCAGCAGGAAGTGCCTACTCCCCAAGACCAGCCCCTCATCAGTGGGAACATGGTCTAAAAAGCTTTCTGAAGCTATACCTGCCTAGAGCAAAACCTTCATTTCCTTTCAGTATTTGTAATACATAATTTTGTTATACACAAAGAGTTTGCATACTGATATCTTCTCTAAGTTAGTTGTATCTGGTTATTTGAGGAAATGCATAGATTAAAGAAATCTACAGACTTTTCACCTTGTTCCTTCCCTGCTTTTCACTTCATGCTGCATGTCTGGTCACCTGAATCACACATCGATTTTTCCATCTCTTGACTAGATAAATCCTAACTTTAAAAGAGGAGAACATCTGTATAAGATGGTTATTTAAAGTGTTGGGGCATTCCAGGAAATACTTTTGAAACTTGTTTTATTATGGAGAGTTACAAAGCACTGAACACAATCATCTACTAAAACAAATTTAAAAACTGTGGTACCATGAAAGAGCTACTCTATTTTTTTAACTTCTCTCAGGGTACACAACATCAGAAAGCTCTTTCCCTTTTAAATATTTGTTAGCTTTATGCTTTAAAAAGCACTTAGTAAATAGTTTTAAAATGTAGTGGATACTGTTCTATTACGTTTTATGTCACAAAAATCCAGCAAAGGAAAAGAATTGCTTTTAAAGCATGGAGTTTAAGTTATTAAGCTACTCATAGCTGAAAAGAAAGTTTTTGTTTACTACTATTCGAGTTGGAGCTCCAGACACATGTTTTAATCAAAAATAATAAACAGGAAGAGACTATGCATTTGAAATACTTTCACCTCCTTTGAATAAAGAAAAAAATTATTTTATATTTCAGGTTTTACTGATTGTCTAGGGCTAGAAATAACAAAAATAACAGGCTTCTCTTCCTAATGTGGAAGACCAATACCGATGTAATTTGAATAGAGATGCTGCATTATCTTCTGCAGGGCTGTTGTCATATGCAGTTATTCCCCAGATATTAGGAACTATCAGTAAGGCAAGAAGCCAAAAAAGACCACATCTATTGGTGAAGCAGAGCCAATATATGTCAATATATGTCAGTATACGCAGAACAGTTGAATGACAATATACACAGAAAATCAAATATATTACAAGGAAAATAAGGTGCATTTTTTTTCTCAACTAAAAAAATTATTTCTGAGATGTAATTTTGAAAGTATTCCAATACTGTGTAAGGAAACTCCCACCTTTTTAATCTAAAACAATTCATTTTTGTGAAAATATGCCTTTTTAATGAATTAATTTTTATTTGATGGGCTATAAAGATTTTTAATATTGGGAAATAAAAGGTGTCACAGAGATTTCTGTTATTAAAAAAAGTAAGAAGAGCATATTTGAATGCAGAAGAACTTGCCCTCCAAAGATTTTAATATATAATTTTGCATTTTCTGCTAATTTCACTGTTTCCAGATATCAGAGAGATTTTCCCATATGTGATAAAATAACCTTTATTCTAGAAATAATTCTGCAATGTGCAGTATGGCATGAAATGCAGTGCAATGCACTAGAAAGCCCAGTGGAAACACTTACATGTGTAAAATTTTGGAAAGGGCTACTTACATGTTTTATTATTAACGATGAACATTTAGTCTTTATTTTATTTTTTTTTCAATAAAAGTTATTTGCTTTACCAATATGTATGTTATATGAGAAAAGCTAATCCTCAAGGTTCACCTCTTACAATGGAAAAAAATTCAGTCCTAGGGCTATATAATTTAAAATATTTGTGTGGTTTATTACTACTACTACTGCTACTATTATTATTATTATTATTATTATTATTATTATTATTATTAGAGTTAATGTCTAAAGAAAATTTAAATATGCAGTGATTTTGCAAAGGCTGCAGATACTTCAGTTTTACTGGTATAATTATCTCAGTAACACTTTACATACAGAAGCAAGCAATTTTCTTTCTGAGTGCATTAGATATGAAATTAAATCCATGCAATTATAGTGCTTTTGTTTAAAAACAATGCACCCCTTGCTTTAATACACATTCCATATGTCAGTTTGAGAAATAAACTGTGTGAATACACAATTAACACTCCCACACTGTCACAGGGAGTTACTCGATGCTGTTCAGCTGGTGAGGCCAAAGTGGCAAACATGTGAGTGGAGAAGACACCCCCAGGCTGTGAGGAGAACAAAGGAGCAGGTGCTGGCTCTTACCTGCAGGCTGTTGAAGATGATGAAGAAGACTAACATCCAGAGGTGCCGGTAAGCCATGTGCAGTCCTCCCCACAGCCAGGTGATGGAAATCAGAGCAAAGAGGTACAAGACCAAGGGGATCTCTGCAAACCACAAACACAGCATTTCAGCTGGTGTGCCCTTGGAAAAACACTTTTTAAAGCATTACTGGCACAGGACACAGTTTTGCTGTCTCTGGCCCACCTTGGAGTTTGTTCCCCTGCCCTAGTTGGGTGGGGGTCCCAGGGCTTTTAGGACCCCATCCTGGGATCAGAAAACCAGCAGAAGTACACTGCCAGGGGACAGGGAGGTGTGAGGGGCAGAGGGAGCACAGTTCAGCAAACCAAGCGGCAGCAAGAGCACACATGGCATCAGAAAATATGCTGAACTTTGGAGAAGAAAGGACGAACTCCTGGCAAGCTCTGGAAATTTTGAGAGAAAATGGATTTCTAAGAATTGAGAGGAAAGGGAGAAAAAAAAAAAAGTATTATGGACATATAATGGGCCCCAGCTCTGGCCACATATAGAGTCATAGGAAATTATAAGAATAACTTATTCTTTGATTTGTTGTTATTTTCTCTTTCAAGTCATATATAAGACATCTGACCCCATAACACTTAAGAGTGACAACCTCCTCTCAGCTCAGGAGACTCCCAAGATAGACTTTGAACCAGTTAACTTCATTTGCCTTCAAAAATATGTGGAGAATCTGTCTTTAGGCATGCACACATACATCCCCATTTTATGTTCCCCACTTTATTTACAGGATAAAAGATTTAGGGAATGCCTGCAGGAAGATGTCTGCAGGGCCAAAGTTTGCAATAAGGAAAGCAAAAGTTATTTTTCACCCCCACATGTTTCTCCTACTGACAAGAGCCAGCCCCTGTGTTGACCATGTTTGCAGCAGAATTCAAAGTCCATGTTTGCCAGGTCTGCACACATCAGGGGCAGAGGTGCTTGGCCAGGCATTGCCCCTCTCCACTTTAGTTAGGCAGCATCAGCAAAGACTGGGGATGTGTTTTTGACAGGCATTGTTCCAGAAACAGCAGTTTGAGAACCCTTTAGCCATTTTGTTTAATACTGTACAAATAGTAGGGGCCTTCAGAATGTAGGCAATACCCCAAGTCATACAAACACAACAATTTAACAAGGAAAAGTATAAAGATGCCTGCTTTTGGCCACATGCTGAATATTGTTACAGTTTATGGTTCTGGATTTTTCTTCATTGGCAAAACTGCCTTGTTACCAGTATTGTAAAGAGCTAATACAGAGTTGAAACTTTGGCAGCATTTAAAGCCTTGATGTTTGAGTTCCCTATACCTATTCAAACTTGTTGAATTTTGATCAAACAAAGGCTTAATAAATAGAGCAAACATATCAGAAAATAAGCAACCAATTCTTTTAAGTTTGTAAAATCAGCATTGCACAAAGGAAAAGAATGCCAATAAACAGGCTTGATATCACAGAATCACAGAATCACAGAATTACCAGGTTGGAAGAGACCTTCAAGATCATCGAGTCCAACCTCTGCCCTAACACCTTAACTAAACTAAACCATGGCACTGAGTGCCACATCCAATCTCTTTTTAAACACGTCCAGGGATGGTGATTCCACCACCTCCCTAGGTAAACCATTCCAATACTTTATCACTCTTTCTGTAAAAAAGTTTCTCCTAATATCCAACCTATATGAACCCAAACAGTTTAATTATTTGTAGTTTTCTTCATATGAAAATAAAAGCAACAACCCCTCCCCAAAAAACCCCAAAGGGTGATTCTGAGCAGATGAACCTTCACTGACATGACTTCTACTGTAAGTCCAAGTGCAAGCAGTTTCCTCTAGACTACTTGGATAAACCTTACTAGATAAGACTGATGTGGAGAAGGCAGCTCAACATCACTGTGATGTAACTGAGACACTGACAGGCAGTTCTGTTGGGTATTATATAATCCAGACATGCTGGGTTTTGTACAGTTATCACACTGCTTTTTAATACTAGGAGTGATAAAAGATTTTATTTAAATAACAGGTAGTCTGCACACTCCTTAAACACATATAAATGTATGTGTGCATGCACATGTCATTGTCCTGACCGTTCATGTCTTTCCCAGAACTATACCCCTTTTCCTTACTATAAGCCTAAGAAACACTGACAGAGTTGACAAATTCAATGCAGATAAATGCAGCTTATACTGCTCTAGTTGCAGTTTTTTAGAGTTTGAATACTTACCATAGTCCAGCTTAATATTTGACTAGGTGAAATTACGTACATTCAATTTACCAAACAACTAGATGTGTCCACTGTTTGTCATTCCTTCCTTATTGTTGAGAAAAGATAATTTCCTTATTAACTTACTTACAATTTTTCTGCAATGCTTTCTGTTCTGAGGGCTGCAGTATATTGTAATAAGTTCTTAAGGGAAATAAAATTGTAGTTTACTACAGCAGGGGAGTCCTTAGAGTGAACACAAAATTTCGTAAGTGATTCACACAAAAACAATGATGGTGAGAATTTGAAAGACAGGCTGCAATATTTTCATGACAGGTTTGGACTAGATTACAAAATGCATGAATCAGGAAAAATATAAGGATGATGGAAAAAATTAATTTCCTAAAGAACCTAACCAAGAACCTAAGAGGAACTGTACTTGGTATATAAAAAGTCTGTCTGGCCTTGCCTTCCAGAAGGGCCAAAAAAGTTGGTCAGATATGATATGTCTCCCAACAATCCTCTTATTTACAACTCAGAAACTTCCTTAACCAGACACAGAGGTTTTTTTTTTCTATTTAGTAATCTTCAGGGGACTTTTCTTTCACAAAATCATGTTGAACCAGTTATAGTGAACTTTGATCGTTCAGAGGAATTATCAGCGCAAGGAACTCTACAGGAACATCATAAGATTCAGGTAATAAAATGCCAGATTGCCCAGCTGAAAAAGCTGTCAGCCGTATGTTTGCTGTTTGGTTTCCTTATAGTAGAAGCAAGAATTAGAAATAGCAGGAAAGAAAACATGGAATGTTTCCAAACAGTTATGATTTCACCAACAGTGTTTTTAAATTTGTAACAAACTAAACCCTCACAACTCTGTATTTCTGAAATGAACCTCACAAAGAAAAGAAAGACTGGTGACAGTTTAAAGTTTCATCCTCTGTTGCATTATAAGGCATCTGAAGATGTCCCTGCTCATTGCATAGAGGTTGGACTAGATGACCTTTAAAAGACCCTTCCAACCCAAGCCATTCTCTGATTCCATGGTTTTTAATGACCTACTGAGAAAAATAATCTCATGATGAAGCTCTTATGTCTACACCCACACCTACTGCAACCTAAGAAGGCTGGTTACTGAGGTCCACAAAGAATTTCAACTCCATAGGACTGTAGCTTCAGTCAGTCTCTGCATGACTTCTTCAGAAATGAGATCTGCAGCACTTGTCTCATTTGTGTGCCGGAAAGGATTGGAAAAGTGGTGACAGACACTAAATTTTAGAACACAGGATGAAACTGTCTAAAATTTATTCATAGCTGGGGTCTACATTCTTTTGGTTGAATAGTGCTGCTTCAGACACTGCAGTGAAAGAAAAAAAAAAAGTTTCCAGTACCAAATGCATCCTGTCCATTGACTGCCTTCATATGCAAGATACAACTCTTTTGGAAATCATGGGAAGAGGATACCTGCCAGCTTCTGCATCTGAGAGCACTGAAAGCCATGTGGCCTCCTGGCAGACCAAGGCTGGCAAGATGAGAAGCACTGAAGAAGAGAGCAGTGGAAGCAACTGTGAAGAACAAGACGAGGAAGAGCCTTGCACCATGATGCACTGTCACACTTTCAGTAGCTCATCTAACAGCAAGTTGAAGGTTGAGGTACACTCATACATGGCATTATAACCTCACTAATGAAGGGACAGTTGCTGTGGTTAGCCTCTCATCCTTGTCTAGTGCCTATTGATTATGAATGAATAGTTTGATGGTGCCTTATACAACCTATTCTATCAGGCAGGGAAGAAGTGATGAAAACCTCCCGGACAATTTCAGTCAACAACTGCTCATGGTGCATAGTGAAAAGTTCTTGAAAAATGCCTTCCTGTTCTATGGGTGTTTTACTTTAAAGTTAGGAAAAGCAATGAACAAGCATTTAGAGAGAAAATCTACTCTTAATTTACCAACAACTCACTTAAACAAAGGCACCAAAGCAGAAGTAAGTATAATCCCTATGAAACCTGAAGGCAGGCCTTCCTTCCTTCCTTCCTTCCTTCCTTCCTTCCTTCCTTCCTTCCTTCCTTCCTTCCTTCCTTCCTTCCTTCCTTCCTTCCTTCCTTCCTTCCTTCCTTCCTTCCTTCCTTCCTTCCTTCCTTCCTTCCTTCCTTCCTTCCTTCCTTCCTTCCTTCCTTCCTTCCTTCCTTCCTTCCTTCCTTCCTTCCTTCCCTTCCTTCCTTCCCTTCCTTCCTTCCCTTCCTTCCCTCCTTCCTTCCCTGATATTAGAGAAAAAAATTCTCCAGAACAAGTCTGAGCAATGAAAAACATTAAATCAAATAGAAATTCAGAAAAAAAAATAATATTAGTGCTTTGAAGTGTAATGCAGAGTGTGTCTTTGCAGAAACTACCTATATGACTTAATTGTGGAAAATAAAGAATGAACTGTGCTTCCATAATATATTGAAATGTCTGTATTCTCACCACAGTGCTGGTCCATATTACGTCTTTTTCTTTCCTTTTTTTTTTCTTTTTTTTTCTTTTTTTTTTTTTAAATAAATAAGAAATTCAATAAATGAAGGAATTGAATAACACAGCTTTAATTATCTTCTGAGTTTACCTGTAAATATTGACTATGTGTCTTCTCTTTAGGCTGTTAAACTGCAACTGATAATGCAGCTTTAATTACTTTTAACAGTTCTTGGCTAAACATGAAGACTTACTGCAAAACCTGAAACACCTTTACAAACATTTTTTCCCAGATAACTGAGGAGAGTGTGTTGCTTCACAGAATTTCAAAAATTTGTGGGAGACCTAAATTAGTAAAATATTTACAGGCTATTGCTTAAGAAGTCATCAGTTAAACATAGCAATGTAAATATAAAAATGCCACAAAACCATTTTTTTTTTAAATAAGCTTGAATAACAGTGTTCCAAATCATGCTGGCTCTGTTTTCAATTGTTTTTGACAGCTGCAGTAAAAAAAAAAGGAGTTTGGTTACAGGATTTTGTGGCCAAAATTAAAAAAAAACCCCAACAAAATAGAACTCTCTCATAAAGTTTGAAGAAGAAAATAACACCACCAAGAACATGCAATCAATGAATCATAACAAAACCACTGATTCCTGACTGGGAATGTGCAGAAATCAACAGTATCAGATACTGAAAACCAGAAAGATGGTAGCTCCATGCTCATTAAATCCAACTGGAAAAAAATGTTCATTGATAGTTTGTAGGAATAGGTAGTAAAAAACATGTTAAATTTTTTTTTGTTGTTAATTTATATTTTTTGATCTGCTGCTCCTTGTGGCAAGGAAAATTTTGAAATTAAAGGATACTTTCTAAAAGAAAAGCCCATCTCCTATTAAACATAAGAAATACATCATTGCTTCAAAATCATAGAAGACTAGCGTCTCTAACTTTTGCACTAAATCTCAGGGTTTTGGCAAACTTTCACATACATCTTTAAGACGTGTAATAATAAAATGAAAAAAAGGGCATTTTATTATAGCTTATGCTATTACTGTTATCCAAGGAACAAGGCAAATCCCAGAAATGTAGCAAATCAAAAGAATAAAGAAAAATTTGAGTCTATGTATCTCTACATAACAAAATTATTTAGATCCATTATGAAAAATATTAAATGAGTGCTAAATTTGCAACTGTTCAGTCACAACTCACGTACATGACCTTGCTTCTGCAGATTTCTTTGAAGGAAAACAGCTAATTTGGACATGTGAAGCACAGTGGAAGCAATCTGAATTACCTGAGTGAAGACGAAGTATTTATGTTATTATCTTATTCAGATCTTAGTTCTTTATTTCAGCTTCTAATTATGCTCGTGCATTTTGTCCTAACAGTATTTGTAAAAAATCTTGAAGGCAAAGATTTGTTTTTCTCCTAATTAAAGAAGGAAAGCACAATGAAGACTAAAATATTGTAACCAGCGTGTGTGATGAATACCATGAATGCTGTCCTTAACTCTTAGTTCAGAAGTAGCCAACATCTGGTTCTTGATTTCTAGGTGCATATTGCCATTTCAAGATGAAAGCATTCCTGCAATTCACTGTTCCTTTGATTCTCTTGGATACATGATATTTATCTTATGATTTGAGATAAAGACTTTAGCATCTATCTTAAACATGTTTAGACATACATTCTCACTTGAAATCAAAAGCCCTGTCCTCAGCATCACTTTCTGAGCACAGAAGCATGTTTGGAATGTCCTGCACTCACATTTTGTGGGTTTATTTGTTTCTTGAGAACATCAGATTGTAGTAGGTATAGGCAGACTTATCACCATGTTCTGTTGTGACAAGGAATTGCATACTGCTAACACAACAAATATATTTGGAGATTGGAACTAGATTATCTTCCAACCCAAACCATTCTATGATTTTATATTAAAGAAATTTGTATGAAGGGACAGGCAAGTAGGTAGTTAAAATTTTACAACTAAATACCTAAGGCATTCTTCATGGAGTTCTATCTTGGCAACATGAAGTATTAATCTTTACATTAATTCTGGCTCTTTTACAATTATGGTATCTGATTCAGGTAAGTTCTACTGCCTATTTATAAGTAGGGCATGAAAATTAAGCTAGTTTAAGATTCACTCAATAAATGAAGTTTATCTATTTACAATTATCAGAAAAAAAATCAAGCTGTTCTGTTACATTTCTAAATATTTTTGTGAAATTATGAAAGGTTAGCAAACAGAAAAAATCATGTATATGGTATTGCTGTCCAATTTGCTATTAATTTTCTGTATTTGCATAGTAGGACCTGTCACTAGTGGTGTTTCACAGGACTCCATCCTCAGCCCCGTGCTCTTCAACATCTTCATAAATGAGTTAGACACAGGACTGGAAGGGATACTAAGCAAGTTCACAGACGATACAAAACTGGGAGGAGCTGCTGACTCCCTCGAAGGCAGGGAGGCCCTGCAGAGAGACCTCAGCAAATCAGAGCACTGGGCAATCACCAACCATATGAAGTTCAACAATGGAAAGTGCTGGATTCTGCACCTGGGATGGGGCAACCCTGGATGTATGGACAGACTGGGGAATGAGAGGCTGGAAAGCAGCACCATGAAAAGGGACCTGGGGGTCCTTGGTCAGTGGCAAGTTGAATATGAGCCAGCAGAGCCCTGGCAGCCAGAAGGGCCAAGCCTGTCCTGGGGTGCAAACGTAAATATTAGTTAGCACAAAGGCTGTTTATCTATGGATACTGAAAAGGCCTCAGCAGAGAATTTTTTCAGCTCTTTGCAGTAGTTTGTGAGAGTTCTGTCTTTCCCATGCAGATTACTTTAAACAAGATTACAGTATTGTAAACTTCTTGCACCTGCGGGTTGTTTGGCAGAATTGTTATGGTTCTAACTAGAAAACATTCAGAGATGGGTGTCTTAGAACCTGACCAATCTTATGATTCATTAAAGTGCCTTTCTTTATCCCTGAGCCTGGACTTTGTGTCGTTCTCTATTCGGCTGCAGTGAGAACAGCAACATTTATCCAATGAATGCTTTTGACTTGGCTCCTGTCAAGGCTAACTTTTGAGAAGGTGTTTCTTATATATTGCAGGACAGTCAGCCAACAGAACACATTTGCTGAAAGGCTGGCAAACAGAACCAGTACAAAGGGAACACTCTTTTTGAGCAAACTCAATGCCTATCTCTGAATGAGTACACTAGACCTAGAGTTAGCATTCCTTGAAAATCAGCTTTCACAGTTTTTTCAACCTTTCACACTTTTCTTCCCAACATTCACTTTAGAGAAGGAAGAGCTGACTGCAGTAGGAGATAACAAATTCTTGACTCTCCCACTGCCCTTTCTTGAGCTCTCTACTGTTGAGGAAAATTCCCTGAGCTAAGTAAACTATATCAATCACCATGTTAACCAACATGACCAGTAACAGAGCAATTCTGGAACAGTAAAAAAGAGCATGAGAGGGCAACCTTACATATTTAGTGTTCCAGACAGGGTAATGAGACGTATGCATATTGCTCAAATTAAGATTTGACCTATTTACAAACCCTATTTACTTGTGTTTATTCTACACTACAACCTTGTTTTAATCGTATTCTTTTACAGTGATAGCCTACTCACAAGTAAAGAGTATAATCACTCTCTGGGAAGATTACAGACCACTGCCAAAGGAATTGACAACAATTACTAAAAGCAGATTTTTGCTGGGCTAGCTGTCTTTGGGCCATTGTGTTTTCTTGAAACTACCAGCATAGGGTATGAAAGATGAGAATCTAATTAAGGGTACCCAGGACAAATCCAGAGGACTAGGAAGAATATATGCATGACAGAAAAGGAGGTACAATTTAAAACAGGCTTCTGTGTATAAATATAAGTAAATAACCCCTCCAATTATATCCCATAGTTTTCCAAGAAAATATTTATCTGTCTACAAACAGATCGTCTTTGCAGCTACCAGATGTTTTCTTTTAGGCATGTATGGTGAAACCTAGCATTGTTATTCTGCTCTTGGGAAATTAAAAATACACAGGAGTCTCCTTTAGTGTGGGTAGCAACAAACTCTCTTCTCCTAGGACAGAAATAAATAGCAAAACATTGTGCTGCTACCTAAGTTCAGCAAGATGTCTTACAGAATTTACAGAATTAACTCTAATATTTGCAGAAGAAAAATGTGGTGGCCTTCTATAATGGAGTGACTGTATTGGTAGTAAAAAGGAAGAGCAACTTATGTCACCTGTCTTGAATTCTCTGAGACCTTTGACCTAGATAAACTGTTGCTTGATGGCTCCACCTTTCCCCTGGTTTTGGATGAAACAGAAAGAAACTCTGGCATACTCATTGCCATAAGAAAAGAGAAAAATCATGGATATCTGTGCAACTTAAGGAGGCAACATTGCCAAAAGACCTTCCTAACACATAGCATCTTGTAAGCCAGAACTTGGTGCAGGTATAAGCCAAGACTCCCTCTATGTTTCCAAAGTAAGATATCATCATGAAGCTGATTGCAAACAACTTTGCTGGTGTGAAAAATGTTGTTTCCCACAGCAGCCATTCATGTGGCTACAATAACAGGAGCAGGAGCAGCTCCCTGTGATTTTGTAAGAAGATAGAATCAGCTGAGTAAACGTCAAGATTCAAGATTTATAAGTGGATACTGGGCCTTACCACTGCAAACTGCCTTTGAATATGTCTTAAAAAGTAAAATATACCCATAAGACATTAAAAAGACAGTAAATACACTACCACCACCTTTCATTTCAGAAGAGGAATATTCAGTCAAAGAAGTCAGAGGTCTTTAGTTAACAGTTAGTATTCTGTTATGTACTTATAGGCAATGTTACAGAGTGCAGAAATCACCCTATTTTCTCTCTAGAAGCTTAGACCATAAACCCAGCTATACAGAGACTGCTTATACCATCTTGGGCACCATAAACTGCAGGAGACAGCTTGCTTTCCTCTCTAAAACAGCCTCTCTCCAACCTACTACCACTCTCACTGTATGGAGCATTTCATTTGTGCTTACAAAACCTCTTTGGTAGCTAAACAGCAGTTTGCCTTGCAGGTGGGCAAGTAGTAAAAGTAACAGTTGACTAAAAAAAAAAAATAAAAAGGGGATCTTACTGAACTTTTCCCAAATTTTTTCTTTTCTTCTGAGACTTTGGCATTCTCCACCCTATTTTCTAGATTCTATTGAAGAAAGGGAACACCCAGAATCCTATGCTAAGTCAAAGATTTGTTCCAACCCTACTATTTCATGTGTTTAAGTCCTGCAGTTAAAATTTCTTTTAGTACTTTCTGCCATTTTGCATGACAATTTTATTTATGGCATTGTTTCAATATTCAGTTTGCTTTTTCCCTTTAGTTTAACTGCTCTGAGACAAGCCTTAACCTTCAACATATTAATAAGGGATATCCTTAGAGATACTCAAACAAAGTTAATTATAAATAAATTAACTGAAAGACTGACAAGAGGAGCCACCTCTGTGTATTTATATCAGAGACAAATGAAAGAGTGCAACTAAGGTCTTGAATATCATCAGACCTTATTCAAATGCATACAGTCAAGCTAACACTGTGTCATTAAAAAGGACGGATGTCCAGATTATAATTATTTAATATTTAATATAATTTTCTTGAGAAAGGAATATATCTCTATAACCCAAATATTAAAAAATTACTTGCACTAGGTTATAAAACTCATATTCTTTATAAAAAATACCATTAAGACAAAAGAAATATTCCAAGGTTCCCACAGAGTGTCCTATTATTATTAGAGTATTGGTCTAAATTGCTGCAACTTTATTTTGGGAACATTGTTGTACTTGAAATTGTTCTGACGGAGGAGGCCGACTGAAACTTCCTGTTTTGCACAAGACAGATCTTTCCTTTCAAGCACGTTTGAGTTGCAAATAGCATAGGAAATATCAAAACAGAAGCATTAACTCCAAATAGTCCAGTGCACAGCTCATCCTGTGTGTGGCTCTGCAGCTACCCAATACATGGCAAAACACGGGGAGCAAAGCTGTGCCCATCACTTGGGGCTGAGCAGGGGCTGCAGCCTGCATCCATAGGTTATCATGCTCTGCAAGTGGGCAATCATTTCACCTGAGCAGCCCCAGACCTCCCTGGGACAGGATGTTCAGTACCCTCAGCTAAAACCTGGCATGGGGACACAGTGCTCCAAGCAGGGCAGTGCTTTGTTTTATTTCTGTTCTATTTAGCTAGACTAAACTTAGTCACAAAGCCAGTGATACTAATTTCTTGTTCTAGTTTTTACACATTTTTATTCCCCTCAGACCGTTAAGCATCTGCATAACTTTGATCATCAAAGTACTTTCACAGACTTCAAAGGGACACTAGCAGGCTTAATCTTAACCCAAGTGCGTAGGTATCTACCCAACCATGGTTTCAGGTGAGGTTCTCTGAACTGGAGAGAACAGTCTGTACCGCTCGAAAGTACAGCTTGTTTGCATAGGGGCAGCCAGCAAATCATACCTGCTGCGTTTGTTCTTCCTCTGAAGATATCGTCATATGCCTTCCACTGAGGAGTCACCTGGTAGGCATGGATGAACACCACAAAAACCACCACCAAGCACATTAATGGCACCAGAGCAGCGGTGAAGAGAGCAGCATAGGCATTTGGAATGAAACACCTGATGGAAAAAAAAAGGAAAAAAATGCTGTTGATAAACATATGAGACACCTTGAAAGGCCATAAATAGAATTTCAGAAACAAGTATTTTTGAAAAAGGATGTACTTTACAAACCACAAATTCTTTAACTCTGTTCCCAGAGTAACCTTGATAGGTCCCTTTGTGTTCTGTTGGTTCTTACCATCATATCTTAAGGAGTATAGCTTTTGCTCTTACTGTATGCATGTTATATTTAGCCTAACCAATGTTGGAAAAATTTAAACTTGCAATGAAAAAATTATATTTTAACAAACTCCATGCTGCTATATTCATTTAAAGTGATCATTCTTAGTCATCAGTTTCTAAAAGGACATTATGCAATTGTCTATACTTAGCTCCTGAAACCACAAAATAAATTTTGAAAAATATATTTTTAAAATAAATGAATGAGTCCTAAAGGCAATATAACTATTCCTTCTCAAGTTCTTGGAAATTACATGTCATTTGCTCACAGAAGCCAAATGCTCACTCCCTCCTCCTTTTTTTTTTTTTCCCAATTGTTTGGTCTCTCCTTGCCCTTTTCATTTATTTAGGTTATAATTATTTTTAAAGATGTGTCTGGAACATGAATTATCCATGAAAGAGTCAAATTATGCATATATGATGATGACTTGAGGAAAATGGAGATGATAGTTATAGAGAGCTCTTAAGGGTATGAGAGATCAGGATTTTCTGTTCTCTCCCTGGAGACCAGTATGTGCTTTACAGCCACTGACCTACTCTAGAGATGACGCACAACAGAGCAGCCCAAGGGACAGCACGGGAGTCACTGTGTCTAGAGATTATGTGGTCACTGCTATCCCTATTAAGAGGGTGTAACTTACCCAGCCCTTCTGTTCCTCAGGTCAGCTTGTCTAAGTAAGCTCAGAGTTGATGCTGATATGTCTGAGAGAGGCCTAGGTAAGCGTTTCACTGGTATACCTAGTACGACTTCTGGGTTTGATTAGGTGCATTTTCATACACTGCCAGAAAGTCAAGATGGCATCCCTTGCTGTCTCTTTCAGAACATCAGTCATGCATACTCAGTGAATCCCAAAAATAATTTCCTGCACAATCTAGAAACCTTCCACAGCTCTCTGCAGAATGTAGAGGCTTGGTCAGACACCAAGCTTAGATACCAACTGATAACATAACTGAGCAAGTAAGCATCAGGGAAAGTAGGAACACAGAACTGCAATTTAAAGTGTTTATTCCTTTCCTCACAGAAGAGATACTTCAGTCTTCTACTCATCTTGGTGGCCTTCACTGGACTTTGTCTGTCCATGTCTCTTTTGTACTGAGAATGCCAGAACTGAACCCAGCAATCCATATGTGCCTTCGAGTTCTGGGAAGAGGGCAGGGATCACCTCCCTTGACCTGCTGTCAATATGGTTGACATCGGACACATCTCATCCATTTCATCTTCTGAATTTTTACTATTTCTTAGGTATGAAAGTTATTTTTGTTCCCCAAATGCATTCTTGAGTTGGCACAATTAGCACTAAGAAATGAAATCATATTACCATAACCCGTAGGAATCCAGAGTGCAGAGAACATTTCTCTGCCTGTTTTGAAGGGTTCTACCCCCCTGGACATCACTGTTTTTGACCTTCGTCCATGGAGAAAATTGCCTACCCTCTGGGAAGAATTAGAATCTACACTGGTGTGAACTAGGCGATAGAATATTATGTAAGATTGTCACAGGGTGAAAAATTTAGAGTTTTTGGGTTTGTTAATATAGTAAATAGACAAAAAGTAAAAATTTCAAAATGGAGGATTGTTGTTGTTCTCCAGACCTTCTTCTTCTTCTATTACTCCATATTCTGCAGTAGAAGTAGTTTAAGGTGATTGGATAAAGAATTCTGCAGTTCCTGTCTACGTGACAAAGTGATTCATTGAACATTGGTGGAAAAGTGAAAATATCTTTCATTTTAAGTTTTCATTGGGTGATTTACCTTTAAAAAGACTGTGTGATCTTGATAATTTGGCTTTCTCTTGTATTCTCTGCTCTGTGCTGTGTCTGGGCCACGTTAGTGACTCTATTTCTCTGATAAGGCTTAATAAAAACTATCTGAAAGCAGAGAATGCTGAAGGTCCTGTTCGTCTCTTGGACTCCTGGCAAAGACTAAAAAATCTCTCCCATCCAGGGAGGTCTAATTAAGGCATGGAAAGTGTCAATAACGCATGCTACTTTCATGATTATACTGAAGGCAAGAATATTAGCACAAGAACAGTCTTCTTTAAAATGGTATTTATGTTCTGAAATCTGTATTTTTTCATCTTGATACATTTTTGTATTTCAAAGGCAATATTTACTCGCAAAAACTACCTGAGTGTCTTGAAACTTTATTGCGATCACTCCTTTATAGTCAGTTAACAAAAGCTGTATAAAAATGAAAACCCACAGAGATGGATCACTTTTACTCATATCCTTAGGTACTTGCTCTAAAAAATACACTGGAAAGTTATGTAAATAAATAAACAAAGCCATATTAATCTTCAAAGCTTACTTTGGATTTTTTCCATGAAGCAATGCTGAGCAATTGAATGACAACCATATATACTATATTATTATTATATAGTGTATATTATATACACATTATATAGTAATCTGATGATATATGTTGACAGATACATTTTAAGATGGAAATCCTATAGGATATCATTGTAGGGACCAACTGAAATTATTTATTATACTTAACACTAGGGGCACAGCTATTATTCCATTACCATGACATGTTTGTCACATAGAACTACTGTGTGTTGCATATTCCTAGTGCTGCATAGGAATAAAAAAAAATACCCCAAAATATCAGCTAAGTTGATGCTTCAGAATACAACTGCTCTACATAAAAAGGCCTAGATAGACTGATATGGAAACTTGAAAAAACTACATCATTTCAAACTTTATTTGTCTGAGGATGAACATTATTTCCTGCAGTATATTATTTCCAGTAACTTCCTTTTTTCTTTTCTTTTTTTTTTTAAGGCCCTAGATTTCTTTATTAAGTTTTTTTGTTTTGTTTGTTTTGAATTTGAGTAATAGCAAAAAAAAACAACCAACGAACCAAAGCCATACATTAAAATACTGCCTTCTGCAAGAGAGACAAAAAAAAAAAAAAAAAAAAAAGCAAACCACTGTTAGCTTCTTCAGAGATTCTAATTTTACTACAAGGATTCTCTGACTTCTTAGGAACACTTCCTTTTATCAAAATGTATGGTTTTTTCCCTGACTGTTCTGAGAATTTTTGCTCCCAGCTTAGGTTTCTTCCAGCATTGAAAAGAAGGCTATTTAGCTTTTGTCCCAAGCTGCCACAAGTCTTGCCCTTCTTGACTATTGTTATCTGACTGGAGGGTCCATCTTTGGTTCTGTGTTGACCATTTTGTTCTGACCACTGACTTTGTTGTGATGCCTAATTTTGTTTTGATTGCTATAAATTTTTGTGTTACCTTTGTGTGAGGACTTGAAGAATGCAATTGCATGCAAGAAGCAATTTTAGATAAGCACAGATGGCAAAACAGGAAGACATTAACTCCAGGCCTAATGAAGGTGAAGATTTGGAATTAGTACATCAGACAAAATTCCACTGTGCAGACCATGGGAACTCAGGACTTATCTGGACAAAAAATACCCACAGTGAAAACTCTGAGAAGGGATGCAAATGTTAGCCAAAGTTGTGGAGATAGCATCTGTGCCCCATGGATACCCTGGACTCGGAGTGTGTAAAAGTGATACCTCCCAGTGAACAACAAGGAGACCCTCACCACTGAAGACCAGGGTGTAGAAGGACCAGCGGGATGCTGCAGGAATCCACATGGTGTTGATATCTTTTTACCTTTTGCTTAGTCTCTCACTCTCTTTCTCTCCTCCATATTCCCATCCCCCGCCCCTTCCTATTTCTTTCTGTCTCTCTACCTCACATTTACTGTTAAATCAAATCTGTACTACTGACTCCAGTGTATGGTCTCATCTACACCTTAATTTGGGCAGAAGCATCTCTTATAATCAGATCAAAATACCTTGATGGTAAGATATCCCCACTGGTTGCTTCTCTTCCACTACTCCTATCTAAACTCATTGAAATTCATCATCTTCAAGACTTCCCCTTGTATCCTCCCAGTCTCCTGTTTCACTCATGGTGTCACTTTTCCCATAAACAGCACTTTACTTCCATCTCACATGTTTCTAACATAACAGAACAGAACATAAAGCACAATTTCAAAAGCCCTGTGTATGTCTGTATCTATGAAAGGTCTGTTACATCAAAGTGGCTAAAAATAAAATTAGAAGTCATTGTCTTTAGTATGCTTCTCCTCCAAGGTATAATTCCATACTAGTATGTAATGATTTGTTAATCATTTTGCAACTTGAAAAAACACAATATTGAAACTAATCAGCAATTTTTCCTTCAATACAAATCAGTAAGATAATTAATTTACGTATCTTTTTTTCCAGGACTAGAATGATGAAAAATAGCTTTAATATATAGAACAGTTTTTTCTCATTGATGATTACTACAGATGTTCATTTAATTTAAATTGATACTTTCAAATACAACAAACATGGAAAGGTTAGGGGAAATTAAGAGACATCTTTGCCTGAAAAGATGTAATTTCAGAAAATCATACATTTAAATCTGTACATTGATAAAAATCACTTCACTTATCAGCCAGCCAGAATCAGTGCTTTATCTTGATTTTCCTTTTTTCCCCACTGAATCTATAAAAGCAGATGCTAGACTTGCTTTCTTCTCAAAGGGGTGAAGCATGTTTAACTGACACTTTAATTGTTCTTGTAAAGTCGTCTGTGATCTCTTAAAACATCACACTTCCTAAAATCTGGAGAGGTATTTTAGCTACATATGATATGGAAGGCCTTCTTTTTTTTTTCTTTTTGCTTTTTTCTAATACTTTTAAATGAAACACAAGAAACAACTGACAAGATGTGTACTGGAACTACTGTTAGCACAATTACATAATTAAAATTAAAAAAAAGGAAAACAAAAATAAATAACAAGCAACATTGTTAAGGAAATAACAATTGTCAAAAACTGGAAGGACTGACATACTTTGTTCCCTTCTGAGCAACAACGATTTAAAATAGCTTGACGTGGTAAAAACAGTTTCATTCCGTTATTGCATTATCTTGAATTCCAGGGAGAATCTCTTTCAACTGCATCTTGAAACTATAAAAAGTTAAATTTGACAAAAAATTGCAAGTGTCCTTACCTATCAAATATGTGGTGTTCTGAGACACTGAGCTCTACAGCAAAGCATTTTACAGCAAAACAAGAATAATATTAATTTACTTTAAAATGGCACTCAGGAAAACAATGGGTTTAACAACTGTTTGAGACCAAGTCAGCGGTGGACAAACCCTTCAAAGAGATAAAGATATTGGCTTTTGCAGTGTCAAAGCCTCCTCAACCTGATGAATCAACCTGATCAGATTATGGAGTTCCACTCTCCTTTCTTTTATGTTGTAACAGCTATCCTTTTCCATAAATACAATAAACAACAATATTACAGTAGATTCACAGAATCCTAGAATGGTTTGCATTGGAAGGGATCTTAAAGTTCATCTCGTTCCAAATGCATTGCCATAGGCAGGGACACCTTCCATTAGATCTGCTTGCTCCAAGTCCCATCCAACCTGATCTTGAACATTTCCAGGGATGGAGCATCCACAACTTCTCTAGGCAATCTGTTCCAGTCCCTTACCATCCTCACACAAATTAATTTCTTCCTAATAACTATTCTAATTCTATCTTTTATTTTTCCACTTTCTGACAGGGAAAGAAATGTGCACATTTTTGTTGTATGTGTCTTTTTTCTTTTTTTTTGTGGATCTTAGATTTGCTTTTTTTTTTTTTTAATAAAAAAGAGAAAAGCTCATGCTTCTATGAAGTGATGTGGAGAAAACCATATAGAAAGGGTATGCTAAGTTTATAATGAGTAACATTTGAGATGGTAGTCGTTAGTTCTTGAGGAAATTCAAGTGACATTCAGATTAGAGAAATTTCTGATTCTACAGTAGGCAAGATTCTAGGGGTTTCTACAAGATCATAAAAAATTCACACTGACAAAGGCACGTGGGTTTAGACTTGGCGTCTTCAGTCAACTTCACACAGTCTTCCATACACATTAACAACAGTTCACACAATACCCTGGAAACAGACTTCACACTTTTTCAAACTGAGTGAGACTGAATTAAAGAGTGTGTCCCAGTTTGATACACTTTATGGCTACCTTGGAAGGTGATCTAGCATTTATTTGGAAGTTTTTACGAGCTTTACTATACAGACAGAACTATGTGTGTAAAAATGCCACCTCGTTACCTTTCAGTGCAGCAAGCATTGGCCTGTGATACAGCTATGGGATAGTTTAAAACAAGTGAGAATTTGAAAATATTTTTGAAGTGCCACCAGAAATGACTTGCTGTCCTTGTGAGCCTTTTGCTAAAGGAAACTCTGCTGTGTATAGAGAGCTTAGCTCTCTATAAAAAAACTTCTCTCCCCATTATACTCTACATCACTAGTGCCTAATCTCTGTCTAGTGATAAAGAACAACTATCCTCTCCAATAAACGTGTTTCAGTGCTTCACAGAACTTACTGCGACTAGTACCCAGTGTTAAACTCAGCTCTTTGTTTGTGCAGTATACACAGGTTACGTCTATCAGAGTCAGAATGGCTGTGGGAAACTGATCTTTTCCTTGTTTGATACATTTCTTTACAGGCTTGTAAATTGCTACTATTTTTCCAATATGGCATTCTTTTAAATGAACAGTCCCAGATCTTTCAGTGTTTCTGGAAATATTTTATAATTAAGACTTTTGCCAGTATCCTTGATCACACAACTGAACTAATGTATTTATTAAGTTATGGATTACAGCATCTTTGATAGCATTTAATCTCAGTACATAGCTAGAGCAGAAGGACTTTATGTGTTCTCTAGATTAAATTGCTTAATATATAGGTCCAAACCAAGTCTGCCTTTATTGCCATAGCACAAAACTGTTGACTCATTCTCAGTTTATCATCCACAACACACATGAGATCTTTCCATGGAGAACTGGTAAAGAGCCAGTTATTCCTCATCTTCTTGCAAAGCTAATTATTTTAATTTTTTCCACATGTTCTCACTAAATACTGTACTATTTCTTCAGAAGAGATCTCAGATGTCAGTAACATTATGAATTTTATCTGATTTGTAAGGCACTGTTTTTCCCCAGCTTTGTGCTGTGGTAAATTTGAATGGAAACTCCTTTACTATGGGCCTGTATCATAAGAGATAATAAAAATAATATACTCCAGTACATTTGTAACCAAGGCAGATGTTGAAAAATATTTGAAGGGCACTTTAAATTAATAACTCCTTAAAACATAAGAATTCTGCAAACCTGAGAACTTAGTCTGTTGAGAGTCTTTTTCAATATGTCTTGGAATACATTAGGGAATTTGAGATTACTAGATATATACTAATATTGCACCAGAGTCAGAAACAACAACAACAACTAAAAAAAAAAATAGGAGCTATGCTAAAATATTCAGCTCATGAAGAATTAAGCAACAAATATCAAGTTTTTTGGACAACAGACTACACTGGGCAAATTTGATTTCATTATTTCATGAGTTTAAAGGTTTGGTTTATAAATGTACTTGAGACCTCTGATGCTATTTAAGTTACACAGCAGGATGCAATACAAGAAAAGCAATGTAAAACATACTGCATACCTACTGCACTCAGTAGCTAGTTTTATTTCTGCAGAATAGAATCTGGAAATTACTATGGACCACATGAAGAAGAACAGGAGTTGTAATTTTACACTGTTTCAAAGAAGTAAAGGTCATACTTGGATGCATAAAGAATTGTCTATTCTGCAACACATATGAGGTAAACATTCTGCTCTAATCAGCATTACAAATACCTCACAGTGGCATGCTGTGCCTGTGTTGTGGTTTAAGCCTAGATAGCAGATAAGTACCAGTTGCTCACTTCCCCCACCTGCCCTCTCAGTGGAGAGAATTGGAAAGAAAAGGTAAACCTTGTGGGTTAAGAACTATTTAATAATGGAAATAAAATATTATAGTAATACTGAATATGATGACAATGAAAATGATGATGATACTAAAGATAATAATAGAAATAATAACAATAATAATGAGAGACAGTAACAGAACCTGGAAGAAACAAGCAATGCACTATACAACTGCACATCACCCACTGAACGATGCACAGCCCATTCCTGAACAACTATCTGTCCTCTTCCAGGTGACTGACTCCCCCAGTTTATATACTGGATATGATGTTCCAGAGTGTGGAATATCCCTTTGGCCAGTTCGTGTCACCTGTCCTGGCCATGCTCTCTCCCAGCTTTTTGTGCAGCTCCTCACTGGCATTGAACGAGACACTGAGATGTCCTGGACTTAGGATGAGGACTGTGTAGCAACAGCCAACTCATCAGTGTGTTAACAACATTATTTTCACCCTGAATACAAAACACACAGTGCTGTGTACCACCTACTAGGAAGGAAATTACGTCTGCACCAGTCAAAACCAGGACAGTCTGGTTTTGGCACATTTCAAAATGACAAATGGAATGAAAAAGGTTCACACTAGAGCTATGAAGGCCACCAGAGGCCTTATACATTTGTTCTGCTCTGAACAGATGGGAAAAAAATATTTCTGGTATGTTTTGGTTTGTTTGGTTTCTGGGTTTTTTTCCTTAATGGGAAGGGACAATTACTGGAAAACTGTAAGTAGGCAGGGAGCTGGCAATCTACAAGTAGGCAAAAAGCAGCATTAGAATACTCCATGTTGTAATGTATTTTTCTTGCTGAAAAACACAAGCTGAGGGGCTTAAACTATGCCAGTATTGGCTGATGGCTATCAGAGTAGTCATAGGAGGAATAAGCTGTATTTAGCAGACAGAAGATCAGGATTGGGCACCTTAAAAGAGCAACCAATCAAAAAATAGAAAGGTGCTCTCAAGCCCAGGAACTAATGCTTGGTGAAAAATACTTAAAAATACTAAAAAATACATAAAAATACTTACAGCACATACCTTACAATGAAAGATGTTAGCTCTTGTTTCTTTATTTGAAGCATTCTTTCCAGTGAAACCTCTGAGATTCAGTTCTAAGTTTTCTTTTCTGGTGAACACTTGTTAAACATTTCCTAGGCAATAGAGAGTCAAGCCTAGAATGAAGATCAGCTGAGCTTTCTTCTTTTACACTGTAGATATTTTCTCAATTTCACTCCTTTTCTCCTTTCCTTTCTCTCCTTCCTTCCTCCCTTTACCCTTCCCTTTCCTTCCCTTCATTACCAATAACTGCAAGCTATGCACATGCCTAGGATGGATAAACTATGTATCTGCACATATACAGAGAACATGTCTAGTAGGATTTTTTTTAACATCCTTTTTGCTATTTATAGCCATTATCAACTAAAACATTGCACAATCCAAACTGCATAATAGAAATGTAATCCTTCCAATGTTCAAGGATGAAAACCACATGTACAGCTCCAGCCTAATGATGCAGTGTTTACTTTAACCAGTAACCAAAACAGCATTCATCAAAAACTTTATTTTCACTGCTAATGTCTTGCATCCTCCTGCTAGTTAGACAATCTCTCTCTAAAAAATTGCTTAAGACACAAACACAAGAATTCTAAAACAACCCATCAGCAAAAATTTTCTTTTTTTAGTTTATTTTGAAAATGGCAAATTGTATTCCAATACAGTAGCCACAGAGACATCCAAAGCATTACTGTTTTCTCCCTAAGCCTTCAGAAAGCAACCCTTGTTTTCAGACGTGCTCTGAGTAAAAACATCATGCAAGTGGTAGCACCAAGTAATTGTTCTGTTATTTATACTTCTTATATATTAAGCACAGGCTAAAGAGGTTAAAATTTCCAATTTTCATCACAGAAAGAAAACTTAGGGATGTAAAATAATTTTTAGAAGGCTTTTGAGAATGTTAGTGTAAAGTCAAAAAGAATAATAAAGGGATTACAGCTGCCAGGACAGTACTTAGATAGTCAGGTCTCTGTTTCTATGGATGCATTTGCATAAAAGTATAGCTTAAAACAACATTTTGGATGTTGGTCCAATGTTGGCACAATATGTCTACTCAAGGAAGTGAAAAGGAAAAACAAGAATCTGACTAGGTGGGGGACACCAACTAGAATAGCTCTAAGGACCTATTATCAAGCATGGATCCTCTTTCCATCCAAAATTCCTAACTCTGTTTTGCACCAATTCAGTACTTTTAAAACAATGCCAAGACAGAGCTAGACAGAGTTGATTCTATATAGATGATCTACCTAGATCATACGGATGATTCTAGGTAAGATTTGACTCCTTCTATCCTCTACAGCCTGTCAATACTACTCAAACCCTACTCCAGGCCTCAGAGTTTTCTGGTGGGTTCCCTCTGGCTGGATGCCAGGTGCTCTCCAAGCTGCTCTATCACTCCTCTCAGCAAGACAGGGAGGAGGGGTAGGGCAGCAAATAAGATGAAAAAACCTCATGGGTCAGATAAATACAGTTTAAGAAAGCAATGGACAAGGTTGCATGTGCAAGAAAAAGACTTGTGGTCTACTTCCATGAGCAGGTGATGTCCAGTCACTTCCCAGGTAGCAGGAATTGAGTATGTGTAGCAGTTGCTCCATAAGACAAACATCATAACAACAAATGTGTCCCCTCCCTCCTCCTTTCTCTTAGGTTTTATATTTGAGCAGACATGATATATTGTGGAATATCCCTTGGGTCAGCTTGGGTCAGCTGTCCTGGCCATGTCCCCTCCTAAGATCTTTCCCACCCCCAGCCAGAAAACTCCAGCCACTAGAGAAAAAAAAAGTCATAATAATATAATGTACTGCAGTTACATAATGACGTGCATTAGAAGGAAGGCCATGGACCTTGACCAAATATGACTAAAAGGCCATGGCAGCTGTACTGACGCTGAGCGTTAATGGTCAGATGCATTCTGCATTTCACACATCTCACTATTCATGACAACTTAAGTTATTATATTATGAATAACTTTGGCAAGTTTTAGAAGAAAAAGTGACATCTGGAATAAATTGAACACTGTAAGGAAAGCACAGTGGTATTGTGACTCAGGAAGACACAATATGCCCTCTTTCATGACTCAGTGCTTCAGTATGAGTACACTGAGCTAGAACCTCGAACTCTGCTGATTTTTCTACAAGACTGAGCAGGGAAGAATGATTTTGCATTGGTCAGCAAAAACTACATCACAATACTCTAAATTACACTTGGCAGGCTAGAGAAGTTGTTCAAGCAGTGGAGGCTGACTCAAATGTGGTCTGGGCTTATATTTTGATTACTTTCCAATATGCAAGGGTTTCTTTTAGCAAGAGGTTCCTCTCAGGTAAGAGATTTTGTTTTTGTATACTCAGCAACAAGACAGTAGCTAATAATAACAGGACAGAACTATTTGATTTATATTTGCATCAGGTAAATCCAAAAAATGGCCTGATAGCGAGGTGAAGGCAGCACTGGCTTATAACTGAATCAAACAGTGATGTGGGAGCTATCACAGAGGCGTGACACAGCTGACATCTCACTGACATTGCCTTGGAAGGATATGGTTGCCACAGGCTCTCCTACATTTTTTGGAAAATACATGACACTTCCTTTTTTTTTAAATGACTTGCAAACAAGCCGCATGTTCAAGCCATGCTTGTCAAATTATATGGACTGCATCAAATTTTAAACTGAGGTCTGATTTTCTTAAATAGAGTTGTAGTACATTATTATAAAATAGTTCAAATTCCATTTCAATTAGAAAAAAATTTAGAAATTTATTTGTTACACACTGGAAATTTCCAAGGAGACAGGTTAAGATTTTTAAATGCTATTTATATATGTACATGCTCTTCTGAGAAATAATTGCCTGATCTCTTTCCATAAAATTGTAGGCAGCTGTGAGAACTGGGTCCAAAACACAGGGAATTGTATTCTGAAATCTCACTGCACTGGAATTAGGAGGTGCACGATGATTACAGAAGTTTTAAAAAGACTTGGTACTCTGGTGGAGCTACATTTTATGAAGGAAAAAGTTTCTAGTTCTATGTTTTATTAGTGGGTTCCAGTCCCCAAGAATGATCTATTGTGTATAAAGCAACTCTGAAATTTAAGGTGAAAGACAGAACAGTTGCAAATGTTACACTTCTCTCTGCATTATATGTATCTGAAGCTATTTAAATGTCAGTTCCTGTTGCTTCTAGTCCTGAAAAAAAAAGCCTTTTTGTAATTTATACAGTAAATTTGCTAAAAACAAGTAGGTTTTCTACCAGCCAGACAAGGCATTTAGGAAAGCTAGGAAAATGTCAGGTAAAATAAATTAGAAATTGAACAAAATGTACCAGCACTTATAAAGATTTCTCAGAGATTTTTTTAAATTAAACAATACAGTGTTTACTGAACTTCTACCATCAGCTCATGCTGGTGCTGTTACTGATAAGCAAAGAACACTAATACAAATAAATGTTTTTGCCGATAAACGAACTGCAGGCACCCCTTCCTGATATCTGAAAGGGTTTTTTTTAAAACCTTGTCTCAATTCTTACCAATTCAGCCACAGAACCTCCATCTCCGGATGTTATCAGAAGTTTCTGCAATGTGTAGAATTATGCATGCTTAGGTGCATGCAAAAAATAGTGCCTTTTTTTCCCCCTGCTTTGCAAACAGACACATCCCTCAGTACAGTGTGTTCAGGACACAGCACGGGGTAGAAACTTGAGGTGTTGCTGCCCTGGAGGAAGTACCAGTTTGCTTCCTCATAACCAGTTTCAAAAACCTAAATTTGTGAGCCTGCAGAGTGCTGCACCCTGCTCGTTGCAGTCTGAGGGCTCCTGGCTCCACCAGCTGTTTGTTAAGGGGGTTTTCCAAGGCTGTGCTTTGTCAGCTGTGTTGTTGTGCAGCAGGAGCAGACTGAGAGCTAAGCTGCTTCTTGCAGTTATGAGTGCTTCATGGGGGAACAGAGATGTGAAACACCCCCTGTGTAAACACAGCCTCTGCCCCAGAGCACCTGTCTGCTTGGAGCTACAAGTTCACTTCTGTGTACCTTCCCAAATTCTCTGTAGGATGTGCAAGTTCTTCATAAACACAGAGGCATAATGTTCTACCAGCTGCTTCCCATGCTATCCATTTTGATCCATGGTAAGAACCATACAAATTTTGGTGTGAAAATGTTGAAAATCTCTGGTTCAATTTGCCCTATTTACCTAAGAGGGAGTGTGTAAGAACTCAAATCAGCAGAAAAAAAATCACTCTATAATTTCAGCAAAACAGTTGATTGAGAAAGGTTGTATATACCTAAGGAATTATTTGGAAATAGAAAATGAAAAGATGAGTGCTTTCCCTGTAGCTGCATCTAAAGAATTCCGACATGATGTTACTTTTACTTTTGTTTAATCACTTTTCCTCAAAAGGAAATGGGGATTTTCTCTGGAACACTGAACACCATCTGCTCATGGGTCTAGTTAAGCTAATCTCAGAGGACTCATAAAAGCTGCCCCAAAGAATCCTGTGCAGCTGTGAAACAAGTCACACCCTTATACAAGTACATTTTGAAATGCCTGTAATCATATACTACTGCCCCAAGCTGAACACAGTTAGACTGATTGTTTTGATTCAGTGCTGCACTTGGCCTCAGCCACCTCACCAGGATGACGGGAAAATGAACAACCCAAGAAATCTCCTAATGCCCATACAATTGTTGTGGAGGTTGTTTGGTATGAAGAAAAATGAAAGCTGCCTTTGTGTTTGATGAATTTAAATTAGTTTAAGTTTCATTCAGATTAACTCAGACACAGGTCCATATGTTTGATTTCATATATATTTCCACATTAGGAAAATAATTATTTTCTTATATTTTGCATGTAAGTTTCAAGCGAAATGCAGAATGCTTAATAATGGTTCTCCCAGATTTTATAGAGTGATAATGTGGCATCAACCCTTTGGCATTATTTAGGTTTTTTTTCATTTCTTTTGTCTATGTAGCAAAAGAAAGAGGAAAAAAAATCAGGGAAAGAGGAGAAGGAGGGGAAAAATGTAATGAAAATACAGTTTGACTGTTCTGGTTAAGAAATGTTAGCTCAGAAACAGCAGAATTGCAATTGCCAGAAATTAAGTCAAGGCTTGCCCATTCTTGTTTACATTTGGAGACTGTCCCAATAATTTTTTGAAAGTCAAATCTACATCCATGGGAATAACTGCTAGAAATTTGATCCTATCATCTTCACTGACATGTCAAAATTTATTATGAGTAGCACCATACTCATTAATGGAGGCACCCACAGTGTAAATACCAACAACAGAGAACACTGGGGAAAATCCAGTCCATCCTGAACAAAGGATGAAGAAATGCCAAGATGCTGTTTTGGAACAGCAAGGAACAGAAGCTTCAGAAGATTCAGTCTGAGTCAGTGTGTGCAACAGTCTTGTCAATATACCAGACCTATTGCATAATAAAACAAAAAAACAATTTCCTTGTTGCTCTCTCCTACTGCTGTTATTGTAGAGCTAAACAGTTGGGAAAAGGGGAAAATGAAAATGTCTAAACAATGCTTTTCTATAATGAGAACCCAAAATGTCATCTGCTGTTGTTTTAGAACACGGCTTACTGTGTTTCAGTCTTCTCATTAAATGACCCTCTGGAAATTTCTCTGAATAATTTTATACCTAGCTTTTTAACCTTTTTTTTTTTTTTTTTTTGTCTTTGTCTTCTTCTTTTGTCTTCCTACTGGGATAGTTAATACTAAGGAAACACAATTACCAAAGAAGAAGCAGCAAGGACATAGCATAAGCACTGCATTAATACAGTTGAGACTTCTAAGCCATTGGAAGCTCTGGAGCTTCCAGGCAGCTCATTCCAGATGTCCCAGAAGACTCGCAGCCTTCAGCATTTGACCAGGAAACTAAGCTGACAGAAACCTGCTCAAAATCTCTTAGAGCAAGGTTCTTGCTAACACTGCAATTTTAAAATTACATAAGGAGATATGTGTCCGATTTCAGTTAATTATCTTGCTTCTGTTTAAATCTAAGGCTTCCTTGTCATGTGTATGAGTCATTATCAATGGTTTTGAAACTACAGTCTACTGCTATGGCTATTTTTTTGTTCTTGTTGTTTTTTTACTATTTAAGACTTGCTACAGTTTCTCAAAGGCAAAAAAAAAAAGCTTCCCTTGTACTATTTTTATGGCAGACATTCTTAATTATCTTACTTTTCCTATCCATTTTCTAAACCAAGGACTTAATCCAAATCTAGCTGAAAAAGAAGATGCTTCCATGTGCAAACTGTCAAACATAAATTAGGCTCATGTTCACAGTCCTGCCCTTTGGCAAGAAGAATAACATCTGCAAAAGATTTTCTTGGATGTACTGTTTTTCTCTAAGCCATACCGACAATTAGATGTAACACTAATAACACAAATCAGTTTGCTAAAGCTGCATTCCTTTTACCCAAATGTATCTTAGTACAGTTCAGTGAGATACACCTTTATTTACTGGAGCTTTTACATTGGGCAGACAAGAGCTTGCCTTCCAAAGTATGGCTCTATGCACTAAACACACTAAAATGTACTTCACAGAACTAAAATCTGAGCACAAAATTGACTGATTGCAGAACAGCCCTGTGGTGAAATCAAAAAGACAAAACAAAACCAAACCCCCCCCCCCCCGCCCACCCCCAAGCAAACAAAAAAATCTACTTTTTGCCTCTTTTTTTAGGAAGATCGAATACAAGGAGGTATATATGTGGACACAGTTTGTAAATGGAGTAGTCAGAACCAGATGCTGGTACTGATCTCACTATTGCTTATCTTGGCATTTCCTAATTTATTCTGGCATATCAGATGAAGGTTTTTCTAAATTGTTGGAAAACAGATAAACTGAGAACGAGCTAGTTTAGTAGCAGTAGGCTGTATTTTACCGACTAAAGATGTCAAAGTAGGAGGTATGAAGTTGCTAATTACTTGTGCAACCTGAAAGGAAATAAGAAGCTTTTAACAGCTGTCAGTGACAGGGATGCAAGTCTTCATCCTGCGGATGTTCTTTGATATTCCTGTCATAATACTACACAGGCTTCAGAAAAGTTCCCGGAGTTCTGTTTGGGCACAAAAATCCCTTCAACTGAACCTGTTTGAAGGATCAGGCCCCATGGACATTACTAGGTGCAACTTTCACCCACAACAACCTATCTTTTCAACCACTTACCATGATACCATGATACCATGATTTGTGAGAAATTAACTATCCCATGATAATTGGAAATTTTACAATAGCAAATATTGTTCTCTACTCATGTTTCAAAATTCCATCAGTCAAAGAAGCCAGAATTTATCTTTCTTTATTTTAATGCTTTAAAAGCACAGTAGAGTGATTATGCCTGTTTCTGATGTGCTAACATTTTCTTAACATTAACAATAAATATTTGCCAAGATATGAAAAACACTCAACACCCTGCCACTGTCCCCAACAACTTCCCCCCACTGAAAACCTACATTGGTAATAAGAGATAAATGGAAGTTAATTAAAGGCATCATATTTAGAAGTGAGGTATTTTTAAATAATCCTTAGCAGTTGGTAACACATCAGGCAGCTTCTTTGGAAACAAAGGAAAAGTTTAGAAAATAAAGCACAAGTACAGGATACAAAACCACCAAACTTTGTACTTAATTAACTTATTCTGTAGGTTTTTCCCTATATAAATAAGTGTGCATATATGTATATGTATGTGTTTATGTGTGTATATGTGTGTATGTATATATATGTATAAGAATGCCTGTAGCATACTGCTGTGTCAACACGACTGAAGTAGCTCTGGTTCATCAGAAACATTTCTCCTGCAGTAACACTGAGCTCAGGATGGTTTAATTTACTATACAGAAAAGGACAAAGAAGGAAATGGTGAGAAATCAGCAGTGAAAACTGCAGACTTTTTGCCCCCTCAGCTTCAGCTGAGTGGTTCATGAAGCGTTTGGCTTTGCATACAGATAGGCAAGCATCATTCTGCACTGAGGTCTAGCAAAAGCAACTGGCAAAAGTTTTGGAATCCTAGATGATGTGCCAGTGAACCAAGGAGAAAGGAGGTGGAAAAACTGGAACAGGTAAAAGAAGCTGGAGAGAGAGGGCCATGCAGGAGACACTTCCAAGTTCATGTAGAAAATAAAACCAGGCATTAGAGGATGGGAATTCCTCATAGATTTGTCATACAAAACTCTTCTTCTTAGTATGTCTTCTAGTGCAATTAAAATCCCTGAATGCTTTTTTCTGGCAATTCTTAGCTATTTTCTTACCTATTCCTGCCTGTAAAAGTCTGGTGATTCAAACGTTGCTCATGACTAAATTCAGCACTTTTGAAGTAATGTGGAAAAGGAGACACAAGACTTAATCCAAATGCTTGGACAGAAATTAGCTCACTCAAGCTAAAATATTCTTGTTACTGGTCCTTGGTTTAAAGCAAGTAGATCTCCATTTTAGGGAACAGCTAGTAAGCTGTCAGGGATCTGTTCCTGGGATGTGTGCCAACGCTGAGACAGTCATACAACTGGGTGAGTCCCAAAGCTGCACCCAGTGTATTTTTCTGACTGGGTTAAGGGTCAGTGCACCAGACTAACAGATATTTAGTTAGAGACAAACCACGGCACAAAGTGCCTGTGACTCATTGCAAAGTGCCTGGTACTGGAACACATTTTCTATGGAGTTTCTTATCCCAGTAATGTTGGCAATGGCTCTGCCCTGGTTTCAGCAAGGGTAGAGTTAATTTCTTCTCAGTAGATGGTACAAGCGCTGTGTTTTAGATTTGGAATGAGAATGGTGTTGGTAAGACACTAAAGTTTTGATGTCTTGCTAAGTCATATCTGTCCTAAGTCAACGACTTTTTCTTCCTTGTCTCATGCTCTGTCAGTGAGAAGATTGGCAAAATAAAACTGGGAGGGAGCATGGGTGGGACAGGTGACCCAAACTGACTAAAGGGGTATTTCCACACCACAGAACTTAATGCTCAGTACATAAAATTGTAAGGGCAGTCGATCTGGGTTCAGGAAGGAGTTTTTGGCATTGACCAGCAGGTGGAGAAAAATTGCATTGTGCATCACTTTAAAAAAAAAATTAAAACCCATTATTATAATTATTAAGATTATGAATATTATTATTTTCAATTGTTATTGTAGCTTATTTTCAATTAGTAAACATTTTTTTATCTCAATATGCAAGTTTTACTTTGATTCTTCTCCCCATTCAACTGGGATGGAGGAAGAAGAGAGGAGGAGGTGAAGCATAGTGTATCATCTCCAGCTGGGCTTAAAACAATGACAGGCTCTTAGACTAATTTGTTCCCTGAGACATCCCTATGCATAAGATTCAGAGAAACTGCAGTGTGAGCAACAAGAAGAGCTGTCACTCTTAATCACAGCAAAAAGTTCATAGTTTCCATCTTTCTTTGGCTTAGTTTCCCTACCCCATGGTTGTGGCTCCACAGTCAGAGAGCCAGTGATTTTCCTGCAATAAAACTCTGCTTTGACCCAGACTGTAGAGGACATAGAAGTATTCAGGTTTTTTCTAGAAAAGAATGTCACTAGAAAATCTTTTTCACTATTTCTCATCGATATCTTAATGACAATGATATAAAACGATATTTGAGAACATTTGGTTTAACCCTTTTTGTGTTGTGAGAAAATGTGAATCTGAATCTATCCCTGAAACCAAATAAATGGATATTCTATTAATTTAAAGTATTGTAAAGGCACACATCTTCTTCTGTACTCTGTTTACCACATGGGATTTTAAAGAGGAAAATTAATGCATAACAGGGATTCTCCTGAGAAGGAAGATCATCCCTCCCTTGGGCAAATAACGGAGACACTGCTAAAAGAGACACATCTAGAAACTGGAGGGATTAACAGAGGGAAAAGAGCAAGTAAAAGACAGGCAAGCCTCCCACAGGATCACAGAATTAATTAGGTTGGAAAAGAACTCTGAGATCATTGAGTCCAACCTATGACCAACCACTATATCAACTAGACCATGTCACTGAGTGCCACACCCAGCCTTTCCTTAAACACCTTCAGGTCACTTCATTAACTCCCTGGACAGCCCATTCCAATATCTAGTCACTCTTTCTGTGAAGAACCTTCTCTAGTGCAGCTTGAGGCTATGTCCTCTCACCCTGTCACTGACAGACTGGGAGAACAGGCTGATTCCTGCCTGGCTACAAGCTCCTTTCAGGGAGTTGTAGAGAGTGATAAGGTCCCCCCTGAGCCTCCTCTTCTCCAGGTTCAGCCTCTCCTCACAGGACTTGTGCTCTAGACTCTTCACCAAATCCATTGCCCTTCTCTGGACACACTCAAGCACCTCAATGTCCTTCCTAAATTGAGGGGCCTAAAACTGAACCTGGCACTTGGGGTGTGGCCTCACCAGTGCCCAGTACAGGGGCACAGTCACTGCCCTGGCCCTGCTGGCCACATATTTCTGACCCAGGCTAGGATGTCACTGGCCTCCTGGGCTACCTGGGCACAGTTTGCTCATGTTCAGCTGCTGACAACCAGCACCCCCAGGCCCTTTTCTGCCTGGCCACTTTCCAGCCACTCTCTCCCCAGCCTGTAGCTCTGCATGGGGTTGTTGTGGCCAAAGGGCAGGACCTAGCAACTGGTCTTGTTGAATCTCATACCACTGGTGTTGGCCTCTCAACCCAGCCTGTCCAGGTCCCTCTGCAAAGCCTTGCTTCCCTCCAGAAGATCAACACTCCTGTGCAACTTAGTGTCATTCACGAATTTCCTAACAGTAGACTCAATTCTCTCATCCAGATCATCAATAAAGATGTTAAACAGGACTGGGCCAGCGCATACCTGAGAGAACATGAACAAAAACCCTCTACTTTATGGAAACTAGAGGAAATTATAGAGTTGGCTGCAATTAAAAAAAAGGTAGGATACAGCATGACAAAAGTCATGCTTGAAATACAGCATTTGCAAATATACAGTAGGCAGGGAGATATTTGCTTATAAACTTTTAAATTTTTATTCTGTCACGTGTAATCACTTCCAGTTTTCTCATTTTCAAAGGTAACTGTTTTAGCTTATACTCTAATAAAGTCCTTTGGCCTTCTTACAGGAATTTGGTTTCAAGGTCTAGTCAGACTGAAAACTTAAAGCAGCAACAAGAGTAGCTCCTGAGCTTTTAAAAAAAATGCTACCATGGGTAAGAGATTTAAACTTAAGTAGTTAAAAGATCAAGGTCCTCTTTCAGAAGAAAGCTTTTATTAAATAAAGAAAAACTTATGAATAGATGAGTTTACAACAAGACAAAAGTTCACTTTGCAATCTAATTCCAAAGCTTACTGTGCTTCCCAAACTCCAGAGAGTTCAGGATTTACTGCATTCTTGGTATATACAGCTAGACCTCATTTCTGAAAATCTTTCAGTTAAAGTTCTGAAAAGTTTTATCTTAGCAAAATGGTTAAACAGAATGGTGTTTTTATCTAATAGATCTCTTAAAGTGCAAAGACACAGTTCACCTAATATGGTGAAAAACATAAGGAGGCAAATTCAAACTGTAGATATTGGCAAAGAGATGTATACCATAATGGAGAGGTGAGGAGAAAGAGAAATCTGAATAATTACACAAAATCTAGCTCTCTCCAGTTCCATCCTGGTCACTTTAACTCTCTAACACTCACAGAACAAGATGCAAGTAAAAGAGCTAAAATAGAAATCTTTGACAGTAAAGTAGCTTTCTAATTTCTCATGTAGCCCTGAAAATTTCAATACTGTTTGAAGTTGGTGAGCCACACCCATTTGCAAGCTTTGCCTTAACTCATCTGTTTCTGAGATCAGAGGCCAGAATTATTTAATGACAAGTATCAGCTTTTGTTCACAAACTTGAGTTTAAAGGTTAATTATGCTACGCTCACTGGACTTGTACCCAAGAGATTGCCCAGAAATCTAACAGATGTTATAAAAAACTCTGTATTACTCTAAAATTGTCCAGAATCAGCACCTTTTCTAGTATTATTCAAAGAGACTTTCACCTTTGCAGCTGAGCAATGGAGGAATTAGCAAAGGGAGGAGTGAAAGAGACCTTCTGTGTCAGTTAGGTCTTTCACTTATCATTGAACTACAACCTTCAAAAAATACGCTGCGTTGTGGCATCTATACAGCCAAATTTACCTGTATAAAAAAAGCCCACATAATGCCAAAGAGGGAACTGTTCATACCACACATAAACACTGCCAATTATGAAAGTAATCAACAGTATACTACTGGTTTATACTATGACATGGGAGTCACAGTATAAAATACATGCACTTTTGTGTAGAATTTTTCATATCTGGAGGAAAACTCTATTATAATACTTACTTTGAAGCATAAAATCCAACACAGCTGAACTCATTTTTTGTTTAGTGCAAGTATAAATTGAACTTCCCTCAGCACAGCTATACTGTTGACCATTAATTGTGCCCATGGCATACTTGCTAAGAATGAAAGCGCTGGTCACACAATACATTAATGCAAAAATGGGCTGCCTGAAGGGGTGATTGCTTAGGAGAGAGTTAAGATAACAGGCTGCACTGCTTTTATTATTTTAACCAGTCTTCCAGCTCTCACATGTAAGGCGTTCTTACCAGCACTCTATTGTTCTCAAACCATTTCTGAGGCTGATTCTGAAGTCAGTATGTAATCAGTTTGGATTTGGAAATCTCCTTGTCACTTTTTCCACTACTGCATTCTCATTTGGAGAAAACAAACCAAGTGCTGTAGTTCAATCTGTCCCCTTTTCTGCACTCTGTCTTTGAAAATCCTCTTGTGTAATTAAGAGCAAGTCTTAAAGTGCTCTTCAAATCAGGAACTAGGATTGATGCTATTTATGAAAATCCTTGTAGATATCTCTTGCAGCGCTCACACTGACTGAGATGGAATAAGCTGCACATTCACTAATCTTGGGCTGATTTCTGGCATTTTCCCACTGTAATAGAATGCTGAAAAAGTTTTATATTTCATTTGGGCAATGGGTTGGACTGAGTAGTTTTCCTCTACTTAATAATTTTATCAGAATGTAAGGTTTTTCACTTGTTTTACAAAGAATGAGACATGGATATCAAAAGAAAAAAATGCAAAACTGTGTTTCACTGCATAATGATGCCATCAACCCACAGTTTGACTGCAGTTGGAGAACTTGATTACGTTACACACATTCCTTGTGTTTACTATGCACAAAGAAGCATTTTACCATGAAGAAAAATACATGTTCTGTGAAGAAATATTGATGTGTATGGGATGGTATACAGCAATTATACAGCATGAACATCAGCAATCATCTGCTTTTGTGGACCTCAGTTATATTTCTGAGTTGAGCTGGTGTCTATGAATGTGGGACTAAACTTAGCTGACATGGTCAGACAACTTGTGGTACCCAATGTAACTAATTTACATCAAAATCAGGTATCCCCACTTACCCCCCCCGCTTACAGTACAGATTCACACACAGATACGTGTATACAAATAATATCTGTAAGACGACATGTGTGTGTGTGTGTGTATACATACTTGCATATACTTAAACATCAGTATTAAATTCAAGTATCTACTTCTCACAGGAGTTCCCTTTGTGTGACAAAAAACCCCAAAACTAAATTTTGTTCTCTTATAATGGAGTGATACACACTGTATCCTCCTCTTTTATTATTATTTTATTAAAGACAGATGTGGGTCTACCCTGAAAGCAACCTCATATGACGCTTTCATAAAAAGAATTTTTACATTCATTTGTTTTAAAAAGAAGAGGTGTGTTTAGTCTTTTCTGCACATGAAGCATGTTATTGTGATACAAACTCAACAAGCATATTAGCCTCATAGAAGAGATATCATCAGAGATTAAGTTTTCCAGAAAAGGAGCCATAGTAAAAAAACACAGGAAAGAGCAAAAATATTTATCTATGTATCTCCACATAAATGTGTCTGGTTCTATGAAGATACACTGTTTTAATTAGGGCAGTTTTCTGTGCTTATATATGGCTTTGAAAGGGCTGTGATAATTGTCAACAATACAGCAATTCTCCAATTTGGAACAATTTGGAACATAACATATTCATTATTACAAGAGAAACAGTTCAAGAAAAATATTTGACATGATAATGTAGTAACACTTTTTAGCAAAGAACATATTTAAGAACATAAGAGATGGTGGGGGCTTAAGGCTTGATTTGGTGTTGAGGTTTGTTATCACAGAAATTAAATGGAAGAAAACCATGCTCTTTTGCTCTTTCTGCAGCATGTTTCTGTCCTTTAGTCTGGAATTGCACATTCTCAGAAAAAAAAGAAATAATTTAGTCACTAAGCAGACACTCTTGAGCCAGCTCTGCCAGAATGGAGAAACTGCAGCAAAGCCCAACTCCACAGAAAGTGCTGTATTGCACATGGGTGACATACTTGCCTCATCTCCACCAAATGAGGAATCCCCCTGTCCATTTCTGCACTTGACTCTGGGCATACCCCCTTCTCTACATGGAATAAAATTAAGTACAAATCAAAACAGATAGCACAATGCCTAGTTCATGCTTTTTTTTAAGGAAACACTTACAAATCACCGTAGACAAGGCCATAAATCTGTGCTGTGCTGTGATGGTAGATTCCTCTCAGGATAATTAGAAGAAGGATCACAACAAAAGCTGGAAGCCCCCAACTCAAAAGGAAGTAAAGCAGATAGCGTGTCTCCGTGTGTTCATCATTCATCACAAGGACATACCAGAAATTAACAGCCTGAAGAATAATGCACAAAAACAATCAATAGACTTGGTGGTGATAAGCTATGCCAAAAACCAAATCATTCTGCAAGTCATAATGCAGCGTATTTATGACCTGGTACATGTGTATGTATAAACATTTTTCAACAAAAATACTTTGTCCTCACTTTTTTTTTCCTTAAGTAATGAAAAGACATTATAAAAGATATATGCTTTTTTATATAACTATTGTGAATTAGACTGACAGAGGAAGGGACACCCTGTTTGGTAGAAAACACTATTTTTGCAATGCAAAAACAGCTTTTTCATGCAAAAGTCACTTTCTTCTTGGATATTCATACTTTCTCATAGAAGACTGCCATATAGTATTTCTAAATCTGATCTGTATTTAATATTTTTATGTTACCATTCAGCTCTGTGTATCTTGTAGGAAACACACTAAGCTCCTTCGATGGTTCTAACTGTGATCCTGTTCTGGGCTCAGCAGTGCAACAAAGACATGGAGTGAGTCCAGCAATAGCCCATGAAGATGATTGAGGGATGGAAAACCTCTCCCATGAGGGAAGGCTGAAAGAACTGTGACTGTACAGCCTGGAAAGAGGATACTCAGGGAGATCATATCCATGTGTATAAACATCTGATAGGAGGCAGTGATGCAGAGGGAGACAGACTCCTCAACGATGCCCAGTGGTGGGGCAAGAGGCAATGGGCCTAAATTAACACACAAGAAGATCCAGCTGCATACAAGAAAAAGCTTTCTTACTGTGGGTGTGGTCAAACACTGGGCCAAGATGCCCAGAGAGGTTGTGGAGTATGTGTCCTTAGATAACCAAAAACAAACTGACCATGGTGCTGGGCAACCTGCCCTAGCTGCTTGAGGTAGGGTGTTGCACGAGACAGTCTCAAGGTACCCCTAAAACTTCAATGGTTCTATGATTCTGTGTAATATATGTATAAGAGTTTGAGAAAAAACTGCAAATAAATGAATGTAGATTCACAGGCATCTCTAAAACAGTCTGTTTTCTTACGATCAACTCACCATCAAACAGCATAATTTGGTTTAAAACCATATATGAATCAAAATGAAGTGCAATAGCTGAAACCCCTTGAAAGAACCGGTAGTATGGGTAAGGAAACCCTTCAAGCGAAACAGAATACTTAGAGTATTGTATGGATATTTGCATTTTCTTTAAGATGTTCATAGTAGAAACACTGTCATGTGTGAGCATTTTTTAATGCACATCTACACACTACTGTCAATAAACACCTAAGCTATCCATACTAAAAATGGTTTTTGAAAAATTTTTCTTCACTTTCTCCACTTCAAAAATGCTATACTACCTACAGATCTGCATGCTACATTATTATTTCTGGCCTTTTATATGGGGTGAATAAGGGATTAATTTTGTCTTTTTCTGCATATAAGGTATCTAATTCGAGCTTGTGCCTTTAAGCATGTCTTGTCAGTCAACGGAGACAGGACAGGCACCTTCAGGCACTCATTAATCCTTACCCAAGCATAATCATCTCTCTCCATGGTCTACACAAGGGTTTCATACAATAATGTTACATGCTCCATTTTCAGCCATCTACTGTAAGGATAGGTAAAAATTCATGCACAGTGACAAGACAATGCAATGTGATTATTTTGTTGAAGAAATTTTGCACATTTCCCTCAGCCAAGGGCTTGTCTACTCCTTTGTTCAGGAACACCTAATTTTCATATTCGAGTACTTAATTAGTTGTTTCTGGATTCCTTATGTAGGTCTCCTTAGTTAACTATCATTTCAGATTTTTTTCTGTGATTTATATAGCATGAATATATAATACATTCTGTCATCGATAATAAAGCACACTGCATGCTTGTTTAAAAAGGTTAGTAAGTGTTTTAAATGCATTTTTAAAGAAAGACATTTAATAGCTATATCCAGTGTATATACTTATATTAATTATATAATAATTATTATGTCTTTTTTGATTTTCATTTGTTGATTGAACTATATGAACAAAGGCAAAGTTTATTTTCCTTGAAGGATCACAGGTAAATCCCACCATACAATTGCAACTATGTTGTGTAGGTTGAAAGAACACAGAAAAACTATTAATTCCATTGCTGGACATGCATAAGAATAAAATATTTAACAGAAGAAAATGGTATTTGGACAAAAATCCATACCTTGTGCAAAGATTGGTTTTTCTGTTCTGTTTTACATGGGATTGAAAACTCATTCAAAATTCTTTTTGTCACTTTATGGCAATAAACACTCGTCAATTACATGCCCTTATAGTCCTGGCTAGGCTGTGCCTCACTGGAAGCACTTCCAAACAGCAAAATCCTTGAACAGATATATGGCATTACACTCAGGGATTGTTGGTTCTACTAATTCTGACAATCTTGTGAACATTGTTCTCAGTCATCCAACTGAAATTGCTTTTTATAAAATCATACCTCATGTCCTTGCTCTGTGTTTGGTTAGCCATATTTAGATATCTCACCTCATTTATCACAGCATAACACTTAACACCACAGCTGCTATAAAGATGTAAGTGAGGTTGGATTATTTACATTTTCTGCACAGTCACATTTGTATTTTGATAATTGCTAGTTCTTATCTTCAACCCCTTTTGATGCTCCAAAATGTAATCAATTAAATAACAGAGGAGCTAATTTTAGCAAATCCTTTCGTGTTGCCATGCTGCAACAATAACCAGTTCAACAGAAGAATAAAATGTACAGTCCATTTTCCAGCTGCTCAGGTGGAAGAACAAATGGGCAAGTTGTGGTTTGTTCTGATGTAGAATGCAAAATAATTGTTTATTCACATAACACTCTAATGAGACAATGTGAACTTTAGTGAAGGTTTTTTCTTTTAAAATGAGGCAGTTAATGGAAATCACGTTCCCAAACCTGGGATGCATTTATTTATTTTTTTTAATTATTAATTAATTTATCTTTAGTTATAATCACAGAATTTTAGAACGTTTTGTATTGGAAGGGACCATCTAGTTCCACACCTTCTGTCATGGGGCATTTTCTACTGGACCAGTGTCCTGGTACCAGCCAGGACAGGGTTAATTTTTGCAGTGGCCACGGCTGGGACCCAGAGGTTATTACCTCAGAGGGGCAGGGAGAAGGAACTCTTCCGGGGAGAAGGGGTTTGTTCTGGGTCAGTGTAGTTCGGTGGAGGGAGCAGTTGGGTGGTGTTTCTGTGTGAATCATTCACCTCTTTCTGTACCCTCTGCCATTAGTATTGTTGTGGTACTGTTCATTTCCTTATCTCTTGGCTCTTTCCAGTGCAGTGCTCTTATCTCAACCCATGATCTTTGCCTTCTGAGCCTCCAGCTCTCCTCTCCAGCCTGAAGCAGGCCAGAGGGAGGGGGAGGCTGGGAGCAAGCGAGCAGTGCACGGATTCAGTGGGAGCACTAAACTGAAGAATACCATTCCTGAACAAGGACAACAAAAGCTGCTCAAAGTCTCATCTCCAAACTGCCCTTGAACACTTTCAGGGATGAAGTAGCTACAGCTTCTCTGGGCAACCTGATCCAGTGCCTCATCATCTGTGATAATCTAGGGATATCTGGCAAATAACAGGTGTGAAATACTTTAAATAAAGTCTTTTCCAATCCAGTAGGAAAACTTCTATTTTCCTTCTTTCTCTTTTTACAAATAGCTGGAGGGGTAATTTTATAATAATTGTATGCTTTCATATAATTCCTTTTTTGAAGCTGTTAAGCAGTCCATAAATTATTCTTAAAATAAAAAAAGCCACAAACTTACTTCAAGATTGGTAAACATCTTACAAGTCCAACACAAATTTGTAGAAATTTATAGAAAATGTAAAGTGTCATTAAATCAATGTAGAAGAAAGATTCAGTTATGGGTGATAGCTGGTTTGCTTGTTGAACTGACACTTTCACTGTTGATTTAGTCCACTGTAGCAATAGCTCAAGAAAGCACAAAGAATCATATTTTTCCATAATTTTACTGTGTGTCAGAATTGGCAGTTGAGAACTACAAAAATATTTTTTTTTACCTCAATAGACAGCTTTTAAATTTTTTTGTAACTTACTTTTTACAACACGTTAAAAAATACTAAGAGAAGAAATTTATTTTCCTTGTCATGCTGAAAGACACTCTTAGCATGTGCTCCCAAGATAAGAGCATTATAAAATACAGGTTTATGCTGTTCAGCTGTACACAGGGACACTTGTCAGGATAAAGACTACTGGATTTCAGACATTAATATAAGGCAAATATTTCAGGCCTATAAAGAGCCATTTGCACCTTGCTTACTCCTTTCCTTCAGCAGTTAAGGCAGCCTCATTCTTTAAAAAATTGGGTAATGCTATTAGCTTTCTGTGACTTAAAAATTCTCTCTATAAAAAACAAGAAACAAGAACATACAATACTAAGGGAGAGGAAAAAACAGACAAGCAAGGATGATTTGATGTGATCTTTGTTCTGATGCTGAAAATTGACCAGGTGACTTCTGAGATCCTTTCCATCCTTTAATTTCAGTCAATATATGAGTAGTAGCTACATTTGTAGCAGAAATACTGATATTTAATACATCTACAAATACAAGAAGCTAGAAAGAGAACGAGAATTAAACCATGAAGCTATAGATAAATTGTTTTTTAAAGAGCATTGGTGTAAGATAAAATGTTAAGCATAATTACTATACCTAGCACGATGCAGAAGATGGAAAGATTACAAAAAAAAACCCCACAACAACCAAACAATGAGGAGGGTATCCTAGAGTCTAGAAAGTGAAGATCTTTGATCTGGACCACAGAAATGAATCTGTGTATGTCTGACTGCACTGTTAAATCTGTGTTCTCCTATAGAGTTTTGTTGCCTGGGAATGTTGCTACAGCACCTTTGGTCACTTAAAATCTCCTGGATTTTATGGATGTTTCAGTTCCACATGCCTGCATGGTGCTGGTACTTGATTACCACATTCACCCATTTCTGTATCCCATGATCCAGGCAGTCACTTGTAGGTTTGTATGACCTAGGTCACTGATCAAGCCTATGCACTATGCTATGCAGCCTCACAGAGGCAGTGACTGCACAAAGGACACGGAACCTGTTCCTGTATTTTTGCTCTTTTCCAGACATAAGTATTTAAGTCCCATTTAAGTATAAATATATAATTAATTCTGCTTTCCAAATCAAGTCATGTATATAAAATGTACCATGCTGAGAAACACAAACATTAATTTCCCAAACTTTTAAGTCTGCCGTTCAGACAGCAGTAGCATGTAGACTTCCCAAATCAGTCTGGTTTCCCCTTGGATCCACAAGCTTTTCTAGACTTGTCATGGGTACCAATTCAAGCACAGAGATGTCCCCAGCATTGCTTCCTGTGCCCTGATATAGCTTACTCAGTCCACAATGAGATATATAAATTCAGGACCTATTCCCAACCAAGAGGAGTAAACTGTAGCTGATGCCTGAGTTGATCTATATTTCAGATTATTTCTTTCCTTTTGGGTCTTTCAAAATTCAGGAATTACTCTGAGCTGAAGACCTGCAGCTACAAGAAAGGGTTTTACTCCTGGCAGCTCATCACTCAGCAGGCTGTGATGGATTCCCTCTTAAGCACTTTTGTCCTGTCAGATTTCCATGAAGAGTCTTCATGTTTTACACAAGCCTGAGGCTCCACTAAATGCAATGTTATTATGCAAGTTCTTAGGATTTGGCCAAAGTCTGCTTCAAAAAAATAACACTGGATTTCAACTACAGACATAAAAATGACCAACTGTTAACAGTCATTCAATATTTTTGCCATTATAAGTAATTTTTGCAACTCATTGCAATGTAAAACATATAGAATAGGATGATGAAATGCTATCAAACACTGAGATGCCAAAGCTTGAGACATCCCAGTAAAAAAGAAACTTAAAAACATTACTTTGTCCAAATTAGCAAGTGGTGAATAGCTCTGAAGCAATTTAGGAACAAAGTGAATAAGCAACTGTGAAGAATATAATTTACAGCTTACAAAATAATTTAGAGTAGTTAACCTAAGAGACCATAATTTGCCAAGAAGACAAATTTCTGTATTGAGGCCATCTACGTGTAGCTTGCTAACGAACATAGCTGAGCTGTTGGAGAGGCTGCTAGGGCTCTCAATGAATATAAGCCTTACATATCCCAGGGAAATGCCACTTATCACATGAATGTTACTGGCTGAGAAAGTTGTATTTAGATGCAGCCTAATTTGCAATTCTTGGTTTGGCCTGACAGCCTGCATATTGGAGGATTTGTATGGTAATGTATGGAGCTGCATATATAAAGCTGTATGCTATAATAAATGTGCTGGGGACAAACCCTCTCAAAATAACAGACAATAAATCACTTAACCCACATACTGGTGCTAAATATACATTTCTAGATGAGGGAATAATAATGTATTTTTTCAAATAACCCCACAGCTCATTATTTTCACTAACTTACAAATGGTAACTTTCCATAACTAATTTGATTGTTCGTGGCGTTCCATATTCGTTCAGTTGGTTTTTTCCACTATTTACTGCTCTATAATATATCAAATGAGCAACAGAGCTGTGAGTAGTCTGGAGTACATGTCTGATGAGGAATGGCTGAGGGACCTGGGTGTGTTCAGCCTGGAGAAAAGGATGGGGGGGACACAGTTTAGCTGTGCACTTGGCCGTACTGAGTTAACTACTGGCCTTGATGATCTTAGAGGGCTTCTGCAACCTTAAAGATTCTATGATTCTATAAAAATTCTGGCAATAATTATGAATACATATATTCTGTATTTTAATGCAAACTTGTGAAGGTATGTTTGTTGTGTTATACAAGCTTAAGATGCCACAACAAATTACAGCATAGTTTACATTTACACTTCACCTGTAAGACACTGCTTCAAAAGATCAAATAAGAGATGTTTAGAAAAACTATTAACAGTAAGAAAAATAATTCTTTATGGTTCTAAGACAATAACTTCTTTACAGGATGAAATAACATGAGGGCATTCTTACATAGCTGCAATGGTTATTAGTGGAAAAAGTCTTCTGTGGTGTTTGTATATTTACCCTTGGAGTTGTGTCACTTTAGGTTTAATAAAAGCCATCTAAAGTTTTGGCCCTTTAGTAGCACTGAATTTCAGTGCTCTATCTAATCTCTCTCTATATATAGAAATACAGATATGTATATAAAATCACTACAATATAACAGAAATACAGTCTAACAATCAGTTTACTTTTACAGTGTTTTGGGGAAGTGATAAAAAGGACTAAGATACCAACCTGAATAAGCATCCAGCTGAACTGGCAGAGGTAAAGGTAATGGATAACAGATGCGAGGGCAAAGCAGCTTTCCTCCGAGATATGCTGGCTCATGTAAGCAGAGGCCAGAAATGAAACCTGCAGGGGAAAAAAATGAATACATGTGTATTGGAATTAAACTATATTAATTTAATATTAAAAATAAGGGGAAAAATTAGTTTGGAAGTAAAACATACACTAAATTACTATTTCAGAGACTCAGCAAAGGTATCTTGGACATTTAAAATTCACCCAAAAGAAGTTATGCTTAAACACCGTAAACCCCTAAACCAGCTTTAAACTTTTTTCAGACCATCTAATATCTCTTTGTTGAGAGATGTTAGTTGTTTAGCATGACCTGAGATTAGCTCAGCTGGTTAGAACATGGTGCTAATAATGCCAAGGTTGTGGGTTCAATCTCTCTCTTCACTTAAGAATTGGACTCAGTGATGCTTGTGAGTCCCTTCCAACTTGGAATATTCTGTAATAGACAAGTAAGTTTTAATTAGAATGAGCTACATTGAGTTATATTACTCTGATTTAGTATGTTGCTGCCTTTTCTTTACTTGCTTAGCATGAAACAGTTGGATTTGCTGAAGCCTTAGATGACAAGCTGTGGTCTTACACCTAGATATGTTTTTGGCTGGAATGGAAAAGAATATTGATGCACTGATGTTCTTGTTGTTGCTAGGTAATTTTTATCCTAAGTCTAGGGCTTTTAAATTTCCCATACTCTGCCAGCTAGCAGGTGATGTACCGCTCTTAAATTACTTACTTTACAAATCTGGCACCTGAGACTGTGCTATGGGAAACCAAGGGTCGAGCCTGAAGAATGAGGAAGCACACCTGAGAGGGAGGGTGTGTTTGGGCAAGGAGTCAGGAGAGGCACCCATGGGCCATATGGAGCTGCCCACTGTGAAGGGACTCCAGTCCCAGCAGTGACAGTCTCGGGTGGTGTGTGTGCAGCTCCTTGAATGGTATGAGAATGTTCAGGCAGAGGTTTCTCCTTTAACACATTGCACCCTTATATGATGAGAATACTAAGAGATTTAATGTTGATTGTTTAAAATTGTGCCCAGGCAACATTCAACACGGGTTTTGTAATTGGAGGCGGAGATTTTCCTCCATAAAACTAAAAGAGATGTTATCTTCTAATTTGAGTAAATCCAGACATGTTATCAAGTAAACAAACAAACTCAAGAGGCATTTATGGTCTTCATGCTGTCAGACATGTAGTAGTAATGTAATACCTCAGCCCAAAAGATAGCAATACTGGACAAAAGGGAGGAAGCATTTATTCCTGTGTCTAATACCATACCAGCATTTCACATTCACAAGGCAGTTACAATTTGGGTTTTTTCCACAGATATGCCAAATGCCAAAGGAGTATATGTTGGCTGGATAAATAGTCAATACATTGCCTAAGGAACAAAGGTGTTCCAACTCTGACTGCAATGAATTCGTCTAGACAATTTCAACATAGCATTTTAAATTAAAACACAATTCAGAAACCTTAAGCTCTGTCTTCTGTAAATTTCTTTAAAGAAGAAATAGCTCTACAAGCAAAATTCATAAAATAATTGAAATGTTCACATAAAGAAAGGTTCCATTCATCCACTGTGCTGATAACTTTCTCTTTTCCTGACAAAAAGAATCCTACTATTTTGAACAACAGCCCATTGATTTGTTAGCAACAGAAGTTAATGGTCTGTGCAGACTGATTTTATGTACTTAAAATCAGGAGATGGGATAGGTAAGGAAGTTAATTTAAATCAAGGGATTTGGCATACATGTGAAAACTGTATTTACCACAAAATAGTTGTATGGTAGTGGGTAACCCTTACACAGTCTCTTTATCATAAAAGCACCCTTATAAAGACAGGATAATGTTACCCCACCACAAAACAGAAGAATAATGAGCAACTGGCGAACAAGTGGACTAAAAAAAATATTATGAGATTCGTTTCAATATCTAAAGGGGGAAAAAAAAGCACTTTAAGTATTTTATGTGGGATTTATCAGTCTTCTGCTGGGAACAGGCATCTAACCATGGCCACATAACCATTCAGTTATTAAGAGGGTAACACACAGCTTAACATAGGCTGCTTTTTGCCAAATTCTGACACTGCTAGAAGAAATCCCGTCATCTGGAGTGGGTTAAACACAACTGAAATATGTCTGCAATAGCTGCCATCTATGAGGGATAAACAAGCAGTGCTAGTGGAAACAACCCCACAGCACCACCTCTCTCAAACATGACCAGAAGTAATTCTTGTAAAACTTGACCAAATGCTTCTATTGACAACAAGCATCTGGGTGTAAAGGCTCTACCACCTTTTGTTCTCTGAAGGCTTGTTCATAGGTCAAGGACAGACTGTTAGGCAAGAGACAAGACAAATAGGGGATGCAAACACCAAAGCAGACTCACAGAGTCCTGGACATATGTTTTTAACACCTTTTGGACTGAATGTTGGCTTGAAAGCATTTTGCATCTATAACCAAGAAACTGTAATTCCTAACAATTTCCTGTGCTTCAAGAATAATAAAATTTTGCATATTAAAAAAGAGGAGTATATAACTATATCAACAGTTTTCCAATTAAAACAATGCAAAGAGTCCAAATATTTGCTAAAAAATGCATATCTTCAATAGAAACTGACTGTTCTTAAAGAAACAAGACTGCAATATAGCTGGAGTAATCCCCCATCTAAGAATTCACTGTAAAAAAGGTAAAAGTAAATATAAAATTTTCATAGACTCGTTATCTTACATCTTGGTTGGAAGATACAAAGGAGAGTTGGTTTATAACACAAAAACCCCTCAAACCAAGAAATGTGCCTTCCCAAAACACTGCTCCTTAGACCTAATTGCCTCATGTCTTCTGTACACCACTTAGTTATTACCTGTAGGGTGCAATCTTTTGTAACAAGGAACCTATTACTTTAATATGTGCCATCTATTGGAACAAGCTGTTCCCTCTTGGATCTTTAAAATAAATGCTCTTTATAATACCAATTGTCCAGCACCCTTTTTACAGAGAGCTTATGGTTTGAATAGCCCTTTTCAATCTTTGTATACTGACATTTAGTTCTATGCTGAGATGATAACATAATGTTTCTTCCTTGTACTTGTCAAGGGGATCAGTCTTGACCCAAAATGATTTGACCAAAGGATAATCCCTTAAATCGCTCAAGTAGCAGGCTGATACTTTTATTAATTTGACTGCGAGGGTTACACACCACATTGAAAATTATGGTGATAGCATATAATTCAAAAGATTCCCCTTGACAAAGTGAAAAAAGAAGTTAAAAAATAAATTATGATAAATAAATACACTTCTGTTTAACAGCAAAAGGTTCTTTGACAGGGTCCCCATCTGACATTCACTTGGTTAATCAAAGGACACTGAAATTCTTTTAAAACCTTAAGACAATTATCTAGCAATTACTTCAAGGAAATTATTACCAGGATATTCCATCTAAGTCATCAAAACCAAACTATAACTGAATAACATGAGATTATTTACATAATTGTATGTTCCTGTATAAAGAGTACTTTTGTACTGCTGTTTCCAAGTGGTAGGCTGTATCTGAACATCACTCCTCTCCTAGCTGAGATCTGCTCCTAGTTTCCAGCCTGCACTTTTTCAGGGTCAGTTTATATCTGTTTTTATTTCTGTTGTAAGTTTCTCAGGTTACACAGGATTTCCTCCTCCTTGGGGTTTGTACTATCATGAATTCACAGAAAGCAGCAGTACTCTCCCTTAGGCTCCATTTTTCAGGTTTAATTAAGCCACTGCACAACACAGTACTCTGTAGAGATGCCTAAGCTGATTTGGACAGCGAAAGCAGTTTAGCTCCATGAATACAGCATCCACCTATAGCAATTTACCTTGTTTTGCACAGTAACCCTACATTCTGAAAAGTACGCTCACACATGTGAAAACTTGTCCTTGTGGAAAAAGTCTTTGCAGCTTATGCACCAATTTCATTGTCCTTCTCTATACTGGACACATTGATTCCATCCTTCATGAAAACACTTAGTCAGGGCTGGATGGTGAAAAGCTGCAGAGGTCTCACAAGATTCTCATCCAGCAGTTTTCTAATCTCCCTATATACCATGCAAAAACTTCTGATGACAGTCATAGATTTACAGAATGGTTTGGGTTGGAAGGGACCTTAAAAATCATCTAGTTCCAAAATCCCTGCCATGGGCAGGGACACCCTCCATTATACCAGGTTGCTTTAAACCCATCCAGCCTGACCTTGAATACTTCCAGGGAGCGGGCAGCCACAGCTTTTCAAGGCAATCTGTACCAGTTCCGCACCACCCTCACAGTAAAGCATATTTTCCTAATATTTAATCTAAACTTCCTGTCAGTTTGAATCCTTTCCCCTCGTCCTGTCATTACATACCCTTGTAAACTGTTTCTCCCCATTTTCCTTGTAGGCTCCCTTCAGGTACTGGACAGCCACAGTTAGGTCACCCCAAAGCCTTACCTTTTCCAGACTGAGCAATTCCAACTCTCCTAGCTTTTCCTCATAAGAGAGATGTTCCATCCCTTTAATTGTCTTGGTGGACGCGCTCCAACAGGTCCATGCCCCTTGGAGATCTCAGGCCTTAGTGTAGGTGGGGTCTCACAAAAGCAGAGTGGAGAGGCCAAATCCCCCCTCTCCTGCTGGACATGTGCTTTGGATGCAGCCCAGGATACTGTTTGCTTTTAAGGCTGATACATGGTAATATCTCAGCGATCATCTGGTACACACAGCTTTCCTTCTTATTTCTAATCAACTATCTCTTGGCACAGAATTTTGCTGTTAGCATACAAGTTATGACTGTTTGACTTGTTCTAGAAAATATTCCTGTATTTCACACTTCAGTCTTCAAAGCTATTCACACCTTTCTGTATGCTACTCCACTATCCCTAAGTGTCAGCACTTCTCTACTTTCTGCCATTGGTGCACTTTGCCTGGGCATGTTATTTTCTGCCTCGCAAACCAGGGCTTTAGGATCAGTACAATACTTCTATTTGTCACTCTCTCACAGTTGTCTTTTCCTGTTAGTCTGTCTGTTCTCAGATCTGAGTTCCTGGACTGATCTTCCTCCATTATTATTTTACTAAGTATGTGATACATCATGTACTTTACCATATATATCTCATCAAAGAAAACTGTCAGATTAGTTTGGTATGATTTAAGTATAAGCACGTGAGTCCTATTCTCTCCTTCATTTATCACTATTGACTTTTGGCAGATTTTTTTTCTAAACTTAGATGCTTCTGATATTGTATTAATGGGCCTCCAGTTGCCAGTATTTTTTTTTTTTTTGCTATATATTACTCTTAATATATTATTTTCCAACCACATACTGACACTTGGAAGTGAAGGATTTTTTAAAAGCACTAGCTGTGAGACCTGCAAGGTTTTCTACAAGTCTTTTCAAAGTTAGGATTGGGAACTTTTTTGTTTCCAACTATGAATGCACCTATCCTTTGGATGCTCCTTCTCTCTTGGTAACCATAACCTTCACTCCATGCTACTAACTTTACACCATCTTGACTTTTTCTCAGTGGTGACCTTTAATATCACTATCTTCTCTGATGATGTAAAGATTGAACTTGTTTTTGTTGCTTGGAGTCACATCTTGTATATTTACTTTTCCTGCCTCACTGCAAATTTATACCAGAAATTTTACATTATTCTTTCTTCATTTATTTAAAAAAACCCACCCCCCCACCCACCAACCAACCAACCAACCAACCAACCAACCAACCAACCAACCAACCTTAAAAAAAATTCCACCCAAGAAGACAACATTATTGTCAACCAAACCAAATGTACAAAGTCTGTTCATTGATGCCAGCTAATGATGTGAGCAAATCAATGAGCTTTCTAATGATTAAGGAATTTTTTTAAGTCTAAGTTCAGAATTAGCAGAACTTAACCTGGCCTCATACCAGAAATTTACAGAGAAAACAATGAGTCTAAGTTGTCTTTTCAATATTTCACAAAAGAGGAAAAGGAAAGACCAGAAGACTGAAGAAATTCCATACCAATCAGGTTAAAAAAAAATCAACAGAGAAGTAAGTTGTCTGAAAACTGAAATAAGAATTAGGTATGAGAAATAAGTAAGTGCAATACAGAGCAGTAGTAATTCCAGTTTGTCATGGTAAGTGTTGAAATGCTACCATATGTTAGACTTTAAAATGAGGATACAGCACGTGACACATGGAAACAAATCTTGTCTATACATTGCAACAAATGTGGAAGTACTAAACATCATCTTTGCCTCAGACTTTTCTAGTAAGACCAGCCTTCAGGGATGCCACGTCCCAGAAACTAGGGAATAAGGCTGGAGCAAGGAAGTTATACGCTTGGTGGAAGAGGGTCAGGTCTAGGAATAATTAAGCACATGGGACAATGAGACCTGATGGGATGCAGACATTAGTGTTGAGTGAGCTGGCTGTTGCCATTCCAAGACCACTTGCGATAACCTTTCAACAGTCAGGGTGACTAGGAAGTGCCCAAAGACTGGAGGAAAGCAAAGGTCACCTGCATCTTCAAGAAGCACAAGGAGGAGGATCTGGGCAACTACAGGTTGGTCAGCCTCACCTCCATCCTTGGGAATGTGATGGAGCAGCTACTCCTGCAAACAATTTGCAGGCACCTCAAGGAGGAGACAATCGCCAGGAGCAGCCAGCATGGTTTCACCAAAGGAAAGTCATGCTTGACCAACCTGATTAACTTCTGCAATGAAGTCACTGGCCCAGGAGATGGAGAGTGAGCAGAATATATTGTCTACTTGGACTTTAGTAAAGCCTTTGACTCTGTCTCTGGTAAGATATTCATTGATGAGTTTCTGACTTAGGGGCTGGAAATGCAGACAGTGAGGTTGACTGAAAACTAGTTTGAACTTGTTTGGAAAGTACTGTTTTTAAGTGGTTTATGTGACAACACTTCAGACCTGTTCAAAGAAGTGCAATGAAACGGATGAATTTGAAGCACAGTCATGAAAGAAAGAATGTTACTTTTTGAAAAAAGAAAAAAAGAAAAAATTTAAACAAAACTTTTTTTCCTTGAACTTTGTAGCAAACCAGATCACATAATGTATTTCCATTCAGAGAATGAGCAACACCCAGTGAGGAGGACAGGAAGGTTTATCTGTTGAAAACCATAGGTAACTGATTAACCATGTTCCAGTCAACTCAAACCAGTCTGTATTAATGTTCTGCTGCAATTTTTCAGCCTGACAATGCAGTAAATACTGAAAAAAATATTTTACAAAGACCTAAGTCTATCTGATGCAATATTAGCCATAGTTAGCTGTTAAACAGGAAGTAAACAAGTTGTAAAACAGGAAGTCTCAGCACTGATACTGCAGATGTTAAAACCCGGAGGCAGTAAGTAAAATAAAAGGTAAAAATAAAATAATAAAGCAGTAAAACATAACACATAGTTTTAAAAATTCAAAAATGTTTTCACAAGGGGAGAATAAATCTGAGAGCAATAATCTTTCCCAATCGCAAAAAGTGATGAAAAGGTAGCACGTTGTGATGGGTCAAGAAAGAGAACATCTTGCAATGCTTTAGGGGAAGGAGCTGTGGAGAGGCTAGCCCCAGCAAATATAAAAGCATGAAGCAGCTGAACAACAAACATTTAGCCCTGGAAGAGAGCACAGGGCTAAGGTCTGACAAATCTGCTCACAACAGTTTCACTTTCCTATTTCAGCAGGAAGCACTTGACCTCCTGCAGCTGAGAAAAAAGATCCTTCTCACCAGGGGAAACCCACAGAGCAACTGGTCAACTCTTTTAAAACACTTTGGAGTGTGCCTGTGAGGAACATGTCAGTATACTTATGCCACATTTTTGCAATTTATGTGAATTGCTGTTTCACAGTATGAAATCAAAAAGCTTTAGACCTTCTCTTCTTCCAGAAAGAAATGCCTTCTTATATGTCATACAGAAATGGATCCTAACAGTCATTTAATTTCTTTCACATTAAACATTTTTGTCTATTATCAATTTTATTAAATTGTTCACATGGAGATTGTCTGCCTTACAGGGATGGTTTACATGCATATTTATATGAAAAAAGAAGAGAAAACAAAGAGCCCAACCACATGCTATCTATGATTATATCAATCCAATCTCAATAAAGGAACAGTATCAAAAACATAATTTTAAGTGCTATTCCTTTTGTTGGACTTAATTGCAATGAAAAATAACATAGGCAAATAAACACATTTAAACCCTCATGTCCTTACTGAACTGCTCTCTTATGCTTTGAATTTACTTTGTATGGGTAAAAAAGGGGTTCCCCCCTTGAACACAGGGACACTGCTTAATAATAGTGCATATGAATCATACTTTTTGTTGCTGCTCAGTAGGATAGGACAGCACTGATGTGAGCCCAGTGTTTTGACTTCTGATATTAAATGCCAGGACAAAAAAAACAACAAAGGATGTACAAAAACCTGGAGAGATCCATGGCCACCAGCAAATATTCTAAGTCACTCTTACTGGAAAATGTAGTGATACAACATACAGCATGTATCAGAACACAGAGGAAAAGGTTATATAAGTTAGAAGATTCAAAATACAGTATTTAACTGGGTGAAAAGTTCAATAACTGCCTTTTCATTTCATATTTATTCTGTATTAATATTGCTAAAATAAGCAGTTAAAGTTCCTTTGTGAATTAATGTGAATGCTAAATGACTTCACTGGTCATTAAGTGGTTTATTTGGAGGGAGTGCTTTGTAATTGACACCATAAAAAAACCCCAAACATGCGGGTTAAGCTTTATTTGTGTCTTCGGTTAAGTCAGTGAACATAGACATTAAAAAATAAGTACTTTATGAACAGCAGCAGCATAGTCTATAATTTGTGTTCATTTTGTATTTTAGAGCTATTTTTATGTTTATGATTTATTTGCTTACACTGTTTATTCTATATCACTGCAAACTGACATTGTAATAAAATCCAAACAGCTAAAATAAAATACCTTGAAAGGTTGAAATTATATTTACAACAGTGACCCACAGTGCTTTTGTAAAGATGTTTACACTTTATTAAGCAACAGCATAACTGGCAACCATTTTCAGTAGTGCTTAGACATCAGTAACCATATGTTACTCATTCTTTTCCCCCAGCTCAGCAGGATGGTAGTTGGTTTCATGCTGGGTTCGATCCCGGCCCTCTTTGCTTCCCATTTTTAGGCTCAGGGACATTGTTCTGCTTCTCTGAGCAAGGAGATAGCAATGCAAGGGTGCAGGATAGGGGTAGGAATATGTGAGGCACCATGATGCAAAGCACAGCAGCACACAGCTGGCTATGCAGCTGAAGTTAGCTATTGGGGAAAGACTGTGGTAGCTCACACCCTCCTCAAAACAAGCCTGACACAAGCACCCAACTGCATAAGGTCCTCTAATACACTTTGCTTTCTGCTCCAATCATATTGTACCTTACAAAGAATATGTTGAGGAAAAATAAGAACTAACATGCTCTTATCAGATCCTAACCCATTTATTTTTATGTACAGATTCAGAAAAATGTATCTGGCATAGCACCCTGTAAAGAGTTTTTGTTATCTTCATTTAGATCTGCAACAAAGATACCTGTTGCTTTAGTTACTCCTTACAGAACAAGAGCCAGACATCCTGTGTCCTGCTGCAAGATTCACAATAACACAAGATTTTACTGTAATGATGCAAAGAGAAGCTGAAAAATCTTCTCTGTAAAACTATCAAAAATTTATCTCCAGTCTTTTCCAGGTTCATGTACTCACACAGAGCTCAGGGCTCTGTTCTGAATGTGCTGATTTGGCAGGTCCAAAACAAGCTCCTCTGATGGATTTTCTACAGTAAGATCTGTGTCATATTGTCTTCTGTCTAGAAGCTCAGATAAGAACCTGAGCAGATCTGCTATGACACATTAATTTACTCTGGAGGTTTTTTAGGTTGGATCTACATTCACTTACTGGGTGTATCAGGAAAAGCTTTCAATAATGTGGCTTCTCATTTCCTACATTTCTGGATAGAGTTTTTCTTAAAGTTCAGATATAAGTTTTCTGCAAAAAGTACACACAGATTTGATGACATGACCATTTATGAACTCTAAACTGAATTTAGGACTCTATCCAGGTCTAATGATATGTGATGTTGGGTAAGTAAAATTACTGCAAGGGAAACACATCTGATAACCTCTGATCCTTTATGCAAATAGTTCAGAGTGGTCAGTGCCCCATGTCCCATGGTCAATGCCCCAAGCCTGTCAGTATTTAAAAGGCATTTGGACAACACCTTTAAAAATATACCTGAACTATTACTCATCCTTGAAGTGATCAGGTATGGGACTATGTGATCATTGTACGTCCCTTCCAATCAGAACTATTCTATTTTTTGTACTCTAGCAATAACCTGAAGATGAGAAATATGAAATTACTCTACAGAACCTAGAAGCTGGCTGGAATAACATGCAACTCTTCACTTGCTTGCCTGCAGATTCCCCCCTGTAGGAGTTACAGCACAGGGTAGGGCAGACTCACCATAAACTGGGGTCACGATGCAATCAGCATGCAGCAGCCATGGACAGTACTTTAAGCATGGTATAAAAGGTCTCTCATGTTCCTCTATAAGGCTAGTCAGTTGTGAAGGATAAACTGTGTGTTGTAGCCCACATGCTGGAGGAAAGGGATGCAATCTGCTCTAGTGGAAGGTGTCTCTACTCACAGCAGTGGGGTTGAAAATTAATACTCCTTAAGCTCCTTCTAACTCAAATTGTTCTGTGATTCTGTAACTGTTTATTTATCCTCTTAAAAAAGAAATAACCAAGATGTAATTGCAGACAAAGAGTGTCTTCTGGCTTCATAATGCTTCAGTAGCAAACCTCTGCCTTAATATTAGCTCCTCTAGACAGCTCTGAAATCACCTTGAGGGCCTTTTTCTTTTATCTATTTTCTATTGTCTTTTTAAAAGACAATAGGTTAAGCAAAAACTCCTAGTAAAACTGTTAATGGTAATTTGAGACATATTTACAGAATCAGTGGCTGCATACACAATCAAAAAGCAGGTATACTAAAACTGCAACTCGTAACAGAAGGCTGGTGATAGTAAATGATTATTATCCTCAGCAGTACCTCTGTTGGTAGACTGCATGCTGTCTACAGTCTCAAAAAACCCCCAGAGGTTTACATATAGAGAGAAAGATCTTCACAAGACTATGGAGTCTGTCTTCATTTATTGGTTGGAAGAGCTATTCTAACATGAGTCTGGTGTCAGAGGAAAATATTTAACTGAAGCAATTCAGGTCTTGCCAGAAGCTTTTAAAACATAAACACATTTACTTAACACAAACAAAGCATTCTTCATCAAGGGCTAATAGGTAAGTTACCTAGTTCTACTATTATTTTTAACCTATGATATCAAAGAAATGTTTGCTTATTTAATTGTATGTGGCAATATTTGATCCAGCTTCCTTCTAAATACAGCCTTGAGAATGATGAGGGTAAGTCCTATAAGGAGTGGTTGAGGGAGCTGGGATTGTTTAGCCAGGAGGAGACTCAGGAGACCTTATCACCCTCTGTAACTGCCTGAAAGGTGTGAGTCACCCTCTTCTCCCAGCCAACTAGTGACTAGATGAGATGACACAGTCTCAAACTCCAGCAGGAAAGGTTCAGGTTGGACAGCAGGAGGAACTTTTCCACACAAAGGATGATTAGACATTGGAATGGACTGCCCAGGGAGGTGGTTGCATCACCATCTTAGGAGGTGTTAGAGAAAATATTGAATGTGGCACTTAGTACCATGGTCTAGTTGACATGGTGGTGATCAAAGCTTGGACTCGATGGTATCAGGACTCTTTTCCAACCTAACTGATTCTGTGATTCTGTGAATTCAGTGATCAGTATAACTTTTTTTTTCTTTTATGATATAGAAAGCTTTAACTGCTATTTTCTCTGTGCAAAAGGCTTCATAATTTCAGAGCAGCAGCAGGTTTCCCTACCTAACAGAAATAGAAAATAAAACCCTTTAGATTTTGTTGTGCTAGTGGAAAGATGGAATTTTTAACCTACAATAATCAATGTCACTTAGTAAATGCATGGCCTTTAACAAGCAGTAAAGATTTAAGGTGATTCTACTTAAAGATAGGGGTTTTCAGATGTGTATAATAAAATCACTGGGACTATGTCAGCTAATGTAGATTATTAATAACATTAAATAATGTCTTAGTTGTCATAATTTATCTGTTCTTTACAGACTCACCTCATCTCTAAAAAAATGGGGGAAGGAAGTGGGTCACTAGTGCTCTGAGCATTAACTTAGATAAAAACAGACAAACAAAGAAAAATGCACTAAATATGCCGAACAGATAAGAATCCTAGAACTGTATCTACCCTAAAGCAATAGCAAAGATTAGGTATTAAGTACAACTTTTAGTACACAAACATTATTGTAAAAATAAATTCCAGAATGTGGTTCAAGTATTTATAGAATTCAGAAGGTGTATCCTCCTGCCATGGACTTTGTTAAGGGGTACAGACTGAATCATTTTTTCAAACACAAACACTGAAACTTCCTTATCGAGCTAGAACTTGTGCTCTGTGGTTCTGCCAATGTGTGAAAATGAACTGCAGAGAAAATCAGTGATTTCTAAAATTACTGTTATTCCAATTATCTTCACACAGTGTTATTTAAAATATACTAGTGTCTATTCTAGAGTAAAAGCATGTGCCTATGAAATTGGTCTGAAAAATTACTCTGTAGTGCCTGCCACATTATTTTGATATTTAGGGACTAGAACTTCCAATGAACACTAGAGAATATAATGTTTTCTGTAATAGTTTCTCATATATATAAAATGAGAATACAGAACACATGGGCTTGCAGGTAGTCCCACTCTGGTCTGGGTCGCCAGTGGCTGGTCAGCAGTGCCCAGCAGGGGAGAGAAAGCACTGAATGGCCCCAGCCCGCTGCTTTGCTTGACGTGCCCACCCTGCTGTGCCTGCTGTGAGGAGGGCACTAACCCCAGATGAGCCATCTTCATCTGCCACTGGAGCTGCTCTGTAAGCTCCTGCCCTCCTGGGAGGGATCTGACACCATCTTGTCCCTTTGTCCTTCAAGCCACTCCTAACAGGTGTCATCTTGGGAAGGGTATTTCCAGCATTTCGGCTCTGCTGACTCATATTCAACTTGTCATTGACCAGGACCCCCAGGTCTCTGTCTCAGCTTTCCAGCATCTCATTTCCCAGTCTGTCCATACATCCAAGGTGGCATCATCCTGGCCAGGAGGTCTATGATAGACTCTCACTTTATTTGTTTGCCCCTTGGTTCTAACCCACGGGCTCTGAACTGCGCCATTGCCAGCTGTGAGCTCCATACACTCTATCCCTTCTGTTACAAACAGTGCCACCCTCCAGCCTCTTCTGCCCTGCCTGTCCCTCCTGAAGAGCCTGGAGCCATCATTCAACAGGGCACAGGACTCATTCCACTAGGTTTCACTTAATGCCAGTGATGTCAAATCTCTGGGATACAGCAAAAGCTTTGAGCTCCTCTTGTGCTTTCCTCATGCTGTATGCATTAGTGTAGAAACATTTCAGGTGTGGTACACTGTAGCCAAGTAGACTGAGAGATCCCACTGCTCGTCACTGTTAAGCCTCATATTTTCCCTTTCCAAGTTAGTTTAACACTGTCAATGAGCTCCAATACCTCCTGTGCTAGAGCTCTTTCTTCCCTCTGATAAAGCTGTATCCCATCACATGTCAGCAGATGAGGTGTTGAATAGATCATCCCATGATAAAAAAGCCCCATTTTTTTTCAATTACAGCAGCCTCAGAGCCACGCATTGACCCAATGGATCTGCCTATTCCTATCAGTATTATTCCTTATAGGGCAGCAATTTCTGAACCACTTTCTGTTTTATTGTGTCAAACTGAAACCAGAAAAAGAGACTGAAAACATTCTAAATTAATTTCCAACCAACCCTCTTGCATAAAAATTGTTTCTAGACAATAATATATTTAACAGGCTATTAAGACACTAAGGAATTTTCAGGTTCAAAAATAATGTCTTCTACTGTACATTCTACAATAGTGAGGAAAGCTTGTCATATGTAATGATGATACTGTATTTTTAATTATAATTAAACTGGTATCCAGACCACTTTATGTACCACTAGTTGAGTGCCAAAAAATGCTGCAAGAATAGAAAATCTTCTGCGACTTCAAAAGAGGTATACTGTATACTGCTGCGCACTGAAGGATTCCTCTCAAATCATAACTCACATACAGCATTCAGCATGAGAAGGATAAATACCCATGGCTTAATAATTTCTTCTGGGATTGTTTTAAATACTGGATATGCTCCTGCCACTCATTGCACAAAGACTACTTTTATTTGATACGACAGAATCAAAGAACTTCAGATCTACATTCTTTAGAAAGAGCTATTTCTAAGCTGATATCTGCCTAGACCAGTTTATATTCCTTCTCTCAGATGACTGCAGCTCCTCTGCAGGTCAGTTGCTGCACAACTTAGAGCTGTTGAAGTTCACCAGGGCCAAAATGATGAGTATTTCTCTTGTGTGTGTGTGTGTGCGTGTGGTAGTTCTGCAGGCAAAAAGAAGTTGACAGAACACAGACTTCTGAAAAACAGCTTTGCAAAGTGTATACTTAGATCACATATACAATGAAAACAGGCTGCTGAGCAGAGCAGCTTTGTATATGGGAGTACATGTAAAAAAGCAAATACCCTCTCTGCTTAACTGATAGTTCTAAAGCAATTAAGCACATTTACTTTCAGGCCAGGAACAAGAGCACTTTTTCTGCAACCGCTCTTTTTCTAGGAACATGCAATTTTCCTTCTTATCTTTTATTGCAATGCCAGCCAAACATATTTGTCTTAAACACTCACACATCTCAAACCAAAGAGTTTGCTCTTGTATTTAGTTTCAACATCTTTCTTGTTCCTACAGAACCAGAGATGTTTTTGCTGTGACCAAGTGTTTCATGCTTGACGATACTAATAATAGCAACTGCTCTCCTCAGACCCCTCATGCGTGTTAAATTAATCAACACCAGAAGGTCAAATGTACATAAAGCAGCTTATTAATTTATTAACTGAAATGACCTCATCACCATGTTTTGGTTTTCTGTTTCTTCTTAATACGTTCATGCAGTCAAATACTATCACTGAAATATCTTCTGAACTCCAAACTTGCACTGATTACATGCTACTTGCTTTTTGACACCATAGCAAAACGGATTTTTTTCATTTCCAAGATAACAATTACCTCAGCTCCTCAGTTAATCTCATCTGTGGAGGCACCTTCCAATACTCTCACCCCCTCCACCTCCCCATTATGCCACCCACCTCCAGGCCACATTTGCAAATAGCCCAAACGCATGTCCACAGGCCCATTGGCACAGTGAGGAGAGAATTTCTGCCATGCATGGCCATCGCCCATGTTGTGTAAGGTCAGTTTTAATTTGTATTTTGTCTTCTACACAGATGTGACTTCATCTGCCTTATGCTTTAAGTCAGCTGAATGTGAGCTAGGTCCAGATAAAAGCTGCATAGTTTGGCTAACACAGTGTAATAATTGAGGAAATAAGTCTTGTTGAGAGACCAAGTCCCATACTAGTTTGAACACAAAGCTACTCTTAACTGCAGCTAAAACAGAGCTGCCCTGAGTCCAGTTTGAAGCAGAAGTGTATACTTATCTCTGACAGGAAAGGACTTCATAGGCAAATCCTTGCTTTCCAAGATCAGACAAATAAAATGTCCCTGGGTAAGATTAGGTTCATATGCTCCATTTTGCACAGCCACCTGGAAGGGAAGTTTTAGGAGACCCATGGACTTGTCCAAAAGAACCAGGTGTGAAGCTGGGGAGGAGCAGGGTGAGCTCTGTGTTGGTGCAATGGCCATGGCTTACCCTGGCCCCCTGGTGCCTTAAATCAGTCTCTTTTCCAGTCCAAAATGGTGTATGCTGACCACGTGGCCCTGCTGGAAACATTAAAGTGGAGGTGCATACCTGGAGGAGAGTCCCAGGGAATAGGAACAGATAAAAGAATGGTGACACATATGCCAAGCTGGGGTGTTCCACTTCCCTGGACATAAAAGCAGCTGAGACCACACTGGATCCTCAGGTGGTGGCTATACACATTTCCCCCTCCTTTTTGTCTTTCTCTCTCTCTTTCTTATCCTACCTTCTTCTCAAAAGTTTCTGTTCTAAAGTTTGCAAGTAAAAGTTTGTTTTGAACTTCCTGAGAATTTTGTTGTTCCTCCAGCACACAGCCCAGAGTAAATCAAACAACCTTCCTCTAAACCTGCCAAGCGGACCAAGGCATACCAGAATTCAGGAAGAAGTATTGGGTTAAAAAAAAAAAAAAAAAAAAAGATCTCTTAAAATTTCCCCACAATTTCAGGCTTCCATGATGGCTCCTTTGGGTCACTAGCAATAGACAAAACTGACCATTTGGTGAGGTAGCAAATTTGTGCAAAGCACCTAATCAGTAAAGAAGAGCAGAAGTTGAGGGATGCTATCTGCTTCTTCAGTTCTTCATTACTAAAAAATGTTGGCAAATTAGAAGTTTTATCTAGTTTCTCCAACTGTGCTGCTGGTGTAAAAAACTTATCTTGTCCTACAAATCATGCTGTGAGCAAAGTGTAGCTACAGCAGTATTACTGCATGAAACATACCTTTGCATATCCCTCTGAACATATGTATCTCTGCCTTTGACTGGATGTAAGCATACAGCATAAAAATACAGAATCAGGCAAATGATTAAAAGACTTGGTGTACAGCATATGTCAGGCTAAATCTTTCCTACACAGACCCAGATCCCTCACAGCAGATTTTCCTTTGCTTCTCTGATTTGCACACAGCCTGCAACCGAACAGAATAATATTTAGAAGGAATGTGAATGTTATAAAAAAACATAAGGTCTACTTTTTACTCCACATGATTAGGCATTTAAACCATTCCTTGTTGTGAAGTATAAATTTATATAATTGAAAAAGGTATTATTTTCCTATGTTTTACTGCATTTTTGAGTCTTGAGTAGAAATGTCCAACTCTAAGGCTACAAAAATTAGTATCTATGCAGAACAAATGATCCCAAAATTCTGTTCATAGTTTTTCCCTTTCAGTTTCAACCCCGTTACTTAATGCTTTGTTTGCTAGTATCTGTAGCATATTAGAGATACTGATATGACTGCTTAAGAGGGAGCATCAATTCAAAATGTTTTAGAGACAAAAATACAAAGTTCCCTTTCATTGTCTCCTTAGATAAATTACTTGTAAATAAAATACACATGGAATAAGTATAAAAATCCCACATGAATGAAATTTAAGAAATGTCAGTCTTCTGAGTATTTGGATTGGAGTGTGGGTAAAGACTGCCTCTCAGTGGGCACATCTGTTTGTATCAAAATGAAATCACCTAAGTAACTCTAAATCCACCACCATCACATGTGTTCTAGTGAGTTTGTTACTCTCTAAATAAATAAACCTGAAGGAAGACTGCCATCAAGCATTTTCCAAGAAATTCTGCAATTCCTATGACTTACTGTACTTTTGCTCACTATTACATGCATCGTAACAGGATCACAGAATCAATTAGGTTGGAGAAGAGCTCTGACATCATCAAGTCCAACCTCTGACTGAAAACTACGATGCCAGCTAGTACAGTCTTTTCCTTAAGTGACTCAACCACCTCCCTGGGCGAACATTGAACATTTCAATGTTCAATCACCTTTTCTGTGGAGAAATTTTTCCTAATGTCCAATCTGAAACTCACCTGGTGCAGATTGAGTCTATTTCTTCTCATCCTGTTGCTAGTTGTCTGAGAAGAGACCAACCCTTATCTGGCTAAAACCTGGAGTTGTAGAGAGTGATAAAGTCACCCCTGAATCCCCTTTTCTCCAGAGTAAATAACCCCAACTCCCGCATCTACTCCTCACAGGACTTGTGCTCCAGACCCTTCATCAAATCCATTGCCCTTCTCTGGACACACTCAAGCACCTCAATGTCCTTCCTAAATTGAGGGGCCTAAAACTGAACCTGGCACTTGGGGTGTGGCCTCACCAGTGCCCAGTACAGGGGCACAGTCACTGCCCTGGTCCTGCTGGCCACATATTTCTGACCCAGGCTAGGATGTCACTGGCCTCCTGGGCTACCTGGGCACAGCTTGCTCATGTTCAGCTGCTGACAACCAGCACCCCCAGGCCCTTTTCTGCCTGGCCACTTTCCAGCCACTCTGTCCCCAGCCTGTAGCACTGCATGGGGTTGTTGTGGCCAAAGGGCAGGACCTGGCAACTGGTCTTGTTGAACCTCATGCCTTTGGCCTCAGTTCAGCTTTTGAGCCAGTTACACGAAATGGAATTCTTACACTTAAAATACAGGAGGCTTTTCCAGGAATAAAAAGGATTTTTTTTTTTTTTAAGCTGCACATATTAATAGTGATCTTTTCTTCATATTCAAGTATACTTACACTAATTTTATAACTTTTTTCTTTTTGTTTTCCCAGAAAATATGAATGTCAGCACAGGTCTTGAAACAAGGCCATGAACTATTTCTTTTACCAGGAGTATTAACTCATTTCCCCCTAACCAAGACCATGGGTAGATAGGCAGTGCTCTGATCTCAAAACCCGTAAGTTACACTACATGTCTTTCAAATGAAATTAAAGAATGTTTGCTTTGACTAGAAAACTAAAATCAAAACCAACCACCAAAACAAAATAACAAACAAACAAAAAACCAACAAAACACCAAAAATGTGTAAGGAAGTAAATAAATAAAATAAAATAAAATAAAACCAGCAGGCAATCACTTCTGTAATACTCTGATGACAGTCAGTATGTGAAAACAAAGACAGTTCTTTGAAGAGATTACTATGAACTAAATAAAGACCAAACAACTCTTTACTATCTTTGACAGCATATTCTACTTCTTGATAGAACAACATATTTTATTTCGTGTTGAAGTAAGCAGTTCAACAGCAGTGACATAAAAGTGAGATGGAAATTAGTACAATTTTACAATTACAGTGTTATTTTTTCCTGTGTTTATCTCTGAATTTTGATTTTTGTTTATCGTAATTTTATTACACTAATCTCTATCTTCTTCCAGAAATGTAGTGCCTTTGAAACTTCATTATATTATCTTCAATCCCACACAGCTTCTTAGTCCCAGGAAGCACTTTTGCAAATATCTACCTTCACTCAAAGGCTTTTTTTTTTTTTCACTATATTTAAACAACATGACAGAACATGCCAAACAAAACCAAAACTGCTATTTGCTCTGGGATCAGACTAAATGATGGAGGAAGGGATGGTTGTCACAGATGTCGGAGAGGGAAGAGGCATTAAGAAAAAATTAAAGGGTGAAATAAAGTTGCAGAGGATTGGAGGAATGTTAACTGGAGTGTTTGCAATGCAGTATTTCTAGAAAGTCTGAATCAGAGCACAGATGGAGAGGAAAAGTCATAGGTTATGTCCTCCAGGAGAAGGAAATCTTTGAAGCCCACCTGTTTTCTTGAAGCCCAAATGTTTCTAGGTTCAAGTCCTGTGATTACAAGACATATTTGAAACAGAGTTTGGTAATGTTCTTTGTGCAGGGCTGACAAAAATACGAGCTGGCTAGCACCTCTGAAAGGTTAGCAAGCCACAAAATTTGGACGACAATGTAGTTTTAGCATGCACTTGGTATTAGGACACTGCTGGGCAGTGCAATCTCAAGCTCTATGCTCCAAGTGCAGGAGCACTTGCAAGTGCAAGTCAAGCAGGTTTCCATAATTTTTATTCTTCTAAAACCCTTTTTCCTCCAGTCCTGAACTGATCCTAACAAAGGAATTAAGCCAGACTACTAAAGCATGAGTCACACAGAAGAAAATGAATATTCTTTGGCTTCCCCTTTACTCTCCCTTTTCCCACCATCTTCCCTGACTTAAAGTCATTGATTTATTTTCTTCCTGATATCCAGTTTAACAATCAAAATATTTTATTAAAATTAAACATGGTATATAAACATAGTATAAAACCACCAGATGTAGATATAGGAAAGGGCTTCAAAGAAATAAACCAGAAACAACTTCAAAGGACACAGAAAATTAATATTATTCATGTTTTAAGGAGCCACACAAAAGAGGCTACGTAGCCCTTAAAAATTATGACAATATACAGAAGCAGTACAATTGCATGCAACAATAGTTGGAGTTGACTTTTCACGTTTAAGGAACCTAAAAAAGAGTTTATTCTCAAACTGACTGTCCTCTAAGACAAGAAGCTTGTTTGCAATGTCACAGGAAATTCAAAACTGTGTTGCATCTTAGGTAAAAGCCACGACAGACCTTCTTCCAAAAAAAATTAATAAATTATTAGTTGTGTGGTAAGTTAAGGTTTAACTCTCAGTATGTTTGTCTCCTCTGGCAGAATAATGTTGGAGGAGAGCTAAGTAAAAACATTGCCATGCTGCAAGTCTGCACTTGGAACCTATCAGAGATGTGCTAGTCTTTGTATTCGGAGCTTTAAGTTATTTTTATTTGAGAATCTTTAGTGTTTTCTGTGGGAATAACTGCCAGCTATCAGCCAAGTTAAAATATTCTCCAATTGTCTTAAAATATTTTTGCCAGATAATCAGACAACTATGCTACAATATGTATTTGGAACTTTCAGTATAGAAGCAATATTGTTAGCTTTATCCAGTCAGTACATCTAAATGTTTTTCACATTTTTTCTGCCACTAAAGATAATTAATTAACAGCTGGAGGCTGGTTTGTCAATTTTGAGACACTGTAATAAATCTGTCATGAATGCCACCATATAGGTATCTTTCATGTTTTTAATACGAATGTTCATTTTCTTTCCTTTTGAATTTTAATGTCTTTTTATTTGCAGTTGAAGGAAAGAAAAAGTTACAAAGATCAGTTACAAAGAACATTGGTATCATCTGCAGGCAGAAGGTGCAGGTGAAAAGATTACTAACTGCTAGGAGACAGCACTTCCCAAAGGAGTGGGCACTGAGTCTGTCAGGGGTGCTCTGGGTACAAAAGAGTACCCGAAATGTCAGCACCAGGTGGAAATTTATTCACACACAAAAGGGATGATGAATACAGTTTATGGGTGATTGGTATAAACTCAAATATCTGAAGTGCATACGCTATTATATGGCTACTGAACTAATAGTATCGTGTGTTTAGGTATGCTGCAATGTAGTATAGTATAATGTAGTATGTAAGAAGGAAAGGTATGTGTTCTACTGAACCATCTTCCATTTCTCTCCACGAGGAAACTGAAATGAATGTTGCTTTAAAAAAGAAAGAAAGACCAAGTGACTGAAAAATATTCTTGCTGTAATATGCCCTGAATACAGGTGTCAAATAAGGAAGTGAAATTATAATAGCAAATTATGTCAGCGCCAGATAAGAGTTCATCTCACCTAAAAGTTCAGTGACGAGTGAAGTTTCTGAAATTCCAGAAAAGATTTGCATGAAAGCATGTTTGGTTTATATACGCACTGTGACTTCAAATATGGCTTTTGCCTACCAATTTACAAAACATAACCCATAAGTCTGCTGCTCTTTGCACAGGCTGGTATAAACAATAGATTCCTTATCACCATTTTTTCCCTCACTAGTGTTTTCTACTGCAGGTAAGATATGGCCACCACTTGCTAAGGAACAGAGTAGTTTGGTGAGACAGGGAGCACAGTCTGCTCAGTTTTGACCTCTTGATGTAGCTTGCAAATAAGTCTTAAATATTCAACAAAACTCCACCTCATCCCTGCTCTCATCATAATAAATTATAATTGTTTTCTTTTTTTTTTAACTAAGAAGGAAAGAAGGAAGAGCTCTTTCTGAATCCAACATTAACTAAACAATCGTAATTTCTATTTATTATATGTGGAGTCCATGTTTTCCAGTGCAATCAAAAAACAATTTTCATCATTTCATACCTTTTCCTACTGGCATGTAGTTTGTCTGGAGACAGGACTACGGCTATTTCACTCATGAACTATCTCCAGTCTTCACTACTGAAGCAGAAACAATGGTTAGTTCTTAAGATACATCAACTTACTGGAGTAGTTTGTATCTTGTAAAGGGTTTATAATTACTGGAGTAGCTTGTATTTTCCAGCATAAAATGAAGAACAAGAGAAGAACAAGAGACTGTTTGAAAAATTATGCTTGTGGACACAAATTAATGTTCCTTAAAAATTATTTCCTCCTCCTCCTTTTGCCCCCTTTCCGTTCTCTGGTTAGTGGGAAAACTACCAATGGAACCACTGGCACCAATTCTGCCTGCTTCTGTTCCAGTTGCTAACCAGAAGGAAAAGTCTTCTTTCCTGTGGAAAAAAGGTTGAAGCTTCTGGCTCCAGTATAATTTTTCATAGCTCTCTAAAGTATTCAACTACTCACTTCAGTCTCCATAAATTTATATGCAGAAACAAGAGGAGATATTTATATGTAGCCACAGCATGTTTTTAGCACTTCAAGGGCTACCATAAGTAAAACCTCTCTGGCTTTATGGTTTCAACTTCTTTCTCAAGGGAGAGATTTTTCAGGAAAATAATTCATTGCTTGAGTGGAGGTTAATGGCATTGTTAATTTATGAAAGTCATCATCAATAGTTTAAGAACTCTTTACTTACCCTGGTCAATCAGTAACAGCTAAACCACATTATCAGACAGAACTGTATAAGTGATTAATTCCAAATCTCCAATAAACTTCTCAGTAGGACATGGAAAATTACAAAGTGTCTGCCCTGTGGTAAGAATTTAGCATCCTATCTACTGTGGAAAAACCTAGGAAAATAACATAACAAAATGGGAGAGGGCTCTGCAGGCAGAATTTTAAACAGTTTCAAGTGAACTATTTTGAGAAACATAAAAACTTGCCTATATTTAAATTTATTTATATTAAATTTCAAAGTGGCTACTATTATTTAAGGAAAGTTGTTTAATTATTAACATCTTAACAATGAATATATAACACAAATCTAAGAACAGGCAAGTGGAATACTGCCTGTTGAACAGCAACCTTGAATAAACCTTCACAGACTTGAATTCCAGCAGAGACTCTCAGAGAGTGAAACTACTTTTTAATGAAAAATTTAACAGAGAATTTGAGCTCTTGTCAATAGGAAGCTTTTAAAGTTTCAGACAGAAATGCCTCCTCAGAGTGGGATATTTCAAAGAAAATCCTAATTGATAGAGAACTAAATATCTGGAAAAGCAACTCGGAATGTAGTATAGATCTTAACTTTGGTTATTGCATCAAAGACAAGGTGGGAATATAGACTCAGGAGACAAAAACTGCGATTTTTTTACTAAGAATATTCTTATATTGTGATCTTCTTCATGTTAAGTAAATAGAGCATTGGACTGGGGCTGAAGGAACCCAGCTTTGAACCTATCCAGATTCTGCCCTACCCTAATGTAGAGACTCACAGAAGCTAAAGAATGCTTCTCTGCCTCTCACTATCTCTATCTGCAACACAGATTTCAAATTTTTTTAAGCATTTTGCAATGGGCTGTTCAAAAAATGATGCAAGTATTACATGCTGTAGCTGTGCTTATTTTTAAAACCATGTGTCACTTGAAAGAAAAAGAGACAAGCTATCAAGCTTGAGCCATGCAAGTCTGTATTTCAGACCTCTGCTGACCTAAGGCTACAAAGATAAATAAGTTGTACCATAATTATGAACAGTGGCTAAACAGCAATCTAGATTCCAAAGCCAAAATACAGTTCTCTTTCATGAATATAAATTTGCCCCAAATTAAGCAAACTAACTTCAAAGGTCTACAAGACCAGAACTAAACATTGTCACCTTTGAGGGTCACTTTATGAACATTGACCTTGATTTGTTAAAGTTCACTGGGCTACATTCATACTGTTTGTTATTAAACATTAAATCTATTTCTGTGGAAAAAAAATACTGGAATGTTAAACCGTGTGCTAGAAGCTTACAATTTACAGCTCTTTTGATACCATTTGGGACATCAGCCTATAAAAATTAGCATACTATTTTCCAGTGGTGCTTTCACTTCTGTTTTTCCTACCATAGAGATAAGAAGATATCAAGGACCTTCCATGCTGAGAGGTTTTCATTTAGCTTCTTCATAGTATTTGACTCAAGAGATACCCAGCTGGATGTTACTTTTCGTGCCAAAACACATGATCAACTTTTGCCAAGAGTTTTGGCTACCTTTACCATAATACATAGGCATCACTGCAAAAAGCGTAAGCTGACACACCAATATCAAGGAAAAGATATGCGTGTCATGCACTTTGAATTTGCAACGTGTAAGTAGAGTAGGGGATTGACTGATGGATTGATAGATTAACTAGGGTCAGCAGAAGGAACGGTCACACATCATAAGGTAAGAATCTCAGAGAGAGAGCTGAGAAGTGATGCATCTTGGTGGCCAGAGTATTGTCACCATTGGTGCTCCTACCTGATGAGTTCCCCTTGCTTAGCAATTTCATCAGTCTGGAAGGCTCAGGTATGGTTGTCTTGTTTCATTGCTGCTTGGCTCTCTACAGCTCTGTAGAGTTAGGATGCTGACTATTTTTTTTTTAATTATTTTTCTTTACCTGTCTGAGTAAAGTACCTTAACCAACCACAGTGTACATGATCTTTTAGTATATAATCTGAGTCCAACAGATAAACATCAGAGATCTTGCCATAAAAATACTTTCTATAGAGTTTGTAAACTCTAGATTTCCAACAATGGCTGGCTTGAACCAATAAAATGTCCTACCCATTAGAAACTGTGACTAAAATTTTGGGTACAGCATTTGGATGAGAAAATGATTAACTAACTTTTTTTCCAGAGAGCCCTGCTGTTAACCTAGAAATATCTTCTGGAGATAATTAAGCAGTGCTGCTCTTATTCTGCAGAATGGCTATCCAGGGGTACCACAGTGTCTGTGTCACATATCCAATACAGAAGCTGTTGTGCACTAACAGCCATTTACACAGGTTGATCCCCTTGAGCAGACAGGTTTGAGTTATCCCACAAGAAAAGCCACAGTACACAGGAGCTCCTCCATCTAAGAATCTGTGGTACTAGACTGAGGGACCAGAAGGGATTTTAGCAAAACTCGATTTATTATCCAGTTATACTTTTTATTATTAAGCCACAAATGCTAACTGCTGTCTTGTGCTTGTCCCCATGTATCTTTAATTCCTCTCTTTCTCTTCCAGGCTGACTCACAGAAAGACATTCTCTTCCAGAAAAACACTCACATACTGTATCCTCATCTGACTTTTAATCTCTTCTATTCCATTGCTGTTAATCACTATTTCACTGCTTTAAATCTCTGATTTTCACTGTGATTTTCTGGTTTTACGAATCCTGAATAAATACATAACATAAGCAATCTTTTTTCCAAGTATAGATAGGTTTTATACATAATCAAAATTTCAGTTTATGGAGTAGATGCATCCTTCTTTCTACTGTTGTTTCATTGTTTTAACAGTGTGAACAATCAGCTAATTTCTAATCTCATCTAAAATGAAAAGAGTTCTTTGAGTATGACCACAAGTTCACTGAATAAGATGATAAGATTCAAAACACAGCACCCTTTTTAATTACCCCGGTAAATTAAAAAAAAAAATCAATTCCTCCACCTCTGCTTGTTTGTGTGAACAAAGCAGGAAAGTACAATTTCCTTCTTACTTATTCTTGCCATTTATATTCTTATCTTCATATTCTTTCTGGAAACAGAAGCCGGCATCTCATAAGGAATACAGGTAAGGCAGCATCTGCCAACCACACAGGGAGGACTGGCGGCATATTTTTGGAAGAGAAGTCAAAATGGAATTCTGTGTGTGCTTAGTGAAAATGATTTCCTACATTTCTCCTGACTTCCAACAGAAACAATTATTTGGTATTTGAAAAGTATAAAAAACCCTTGAATGGTGCTTATACAGAGCCAAGGAAAAACAACATCATACACATACAATGTACTTTGCCATCAATCACGATATTACCAGCTGTTTAGGAAAATACTATTATTCTACACTGTTTCTGTTTCCCAGGAAACACAATAAGACTGAACACAAAGCAGACATCAGCTTGAACTCTGGGAAGGTACAAAGGTGACTCGCCCATGCAGTCAGCACATAATTGCTGAACGAGAATGTTTGGGTCTGGAGACTCTGGCACACACCTATGTTTACTAACAATGTTCATAAAGCCAAGTGCACAGTTTCCAACCACTTTGCCTGTGAACAATTATCTAAGATGCCCTTTTCAATAATTTTTGTTTGTTCTTTTGAGAACTGAAATATTCATGACTGCAGAAATTACTTCATGCCCGATTTTTACCTCTCTCTCTGTGATGCCTGCAATGGAAGTATGACAAATAGGTGAGGCTCTAAGGTCTAAGGTGGGGCCTGTTTGCTTGACCCACTCTAAGATTAGCTAACTTCTTTCTGAAGGAGCAAAAGCATTACTGTTGTGCAGAAGAACAATGTCCTGATAGAACTTTCCCTTGTTTGTGAGAATGCCAAGTAACAGGCATATATCACATTCTCAAAAGCATTAAATTACAGTACCAGAGAACACACTTAGTAGTGACGGCAGCCTGAATACACTCATGTTTTGTTTGCAGATTCCTGCTTCTATCTGCCCAAACATGGGAAAATTCTAGCTCTTTGCATTTAATCTGTAAATCTAAGACTATGTCTTAGACATATTAAGTTTCATCAAAAGAACCAGGGAAAGAATTGCAAGAACAACTTAGAAATGTCTGACAACAAAATAATGCTATTAAAGGGATTGAAAGAATACATTTAGTCTACAGCACAGCCTGCATTTGCATTTTGTCCCCAAAGCCTAACACTTTGAGGCACATTTCCCAGACATCTAACATAGCAAATTACATTCCATGTTGGATACTTAAAATTGTGTTCGTAACTCCAAAACATCAACATCACAACTGATCTCCTTTGTAGTGAAGAAGTGCACCTTCATGGAAAGATCAGGCTTTTCTCATTAGTGAAAAATAAGTTGAAACATATTGCTGTTTAACAGTTTAGTACTTCTGTTTATCACAGCCACCAATGTTATCACACCTAATCCTCAAAACTGGATTTAATTTACTATTTCTGATTGGAGAAAAAGAGTGCTAACGATTATAATCCCCACTTCTGGAAAATTCCACATGCAGGAATTTTCCATTCTTGCTTGCTGAAATAAATACTTAAACTACAGCTGGCAAGAAGACAGAATCTATTCAAAGATAAGTGAATCCCACCCGCAGGATATTTAATAACCTAGTAGATGTTCAGCTAGGACACAATAGTCAAAGGTACAAACATCTTGCTCTTTCTCAGTAAATAGCACTAATTCATCTAGGTTAATATACCAACGATGTGCTGCAAAACATTTTATGCAGAGTAGAACAGCTTAACCTCAGAGGAGGAGAGACACTTCAGTTGTACATATCAGTTGTATGAAAACTGACATCACTGGAAAAAAAAATTCCTTAAACAAATTCTTAAGCTAAATACAACTTATTCTATCATACAGTAGAAATGCAGTCCAAAGAGAGCAACATTGACATGACCAAGTCACAACTGTGGGGTTCCAATGAGCAACTCTCAGCTTTAAAGAACTCTTTCAAGAGTTTAACTAGAGTTTAAACTCTTTTCTTTAAATAATTAAATAATACTTTACTTTAAACTTATGCTAGTCACATCATGAATCAGTTCATTTGCAGTTTTACACGACAATTTTAAAGCTACACTGCCACTGTGCAATTATAAGTATTTCAATCCAGGAAAGTCCAATCTGAAGTCAGTTAGGGCCAGATTTTCACTGCCTTATTTCTCTGTGTGAGTCATCCCCTTGACTTCAGGAGCAAACCCTGCATGATGGATAGATTACCAGCAAACTATGCAGAGCTTAAACTGTCCTTCACTGGTTTATTTATTTGACATGCATATGTATTTGTGTGTATTTTATTATCCTTACATTTATTAATATAATACTGTGGGGATAACTTAAATAAATGCATGGGATTGTACCTATATGCTAGAGAAAGGATAAAAGTTGCAACAATAATGATTTTAAGCTGACACACGTTCTAAGTCTACTCTAGTTTTCATCATCAGCTACTTCTAGCTATCTTTTCCTGTTTTCTATATTTCTATATACAAACTGCATCTGGTTCCTATTCAGCTACCAGAATGAGAGGAGGCAGTTATATCATGCCAAATCATCTTTTCAAGCATCCCTGCAAAAAATTAATGGCTTCATCTTGGTATTACTCCTTATGACTGGAGTATAATTGTGCAGAAAGCCAGACTCTCTGGTAAGCCAACAGGTAATTGATTTGCAGAACTAAGTGCCACATTTTCTGATACTCCCTCTACCAAAAAAGTGTACAAACTCTGCTTTGAGATACTGTATACTTTGCAGGAAAAGCACAGGCACCATCCAATTTCAACATTTTCAATTAAATATATAATTATTGACAAATAATTCCTCATAAGTCAGTGAAATACAGATTTCAGGAAGCAACTTTAGCTACAATTTTCAACAAGTTGCTTCTTTCTTAGACCACCAAAAAGATGCCATATTTGTCCCGGATTTTTACAGTTTTTGTTAAAAAAACCCAAACAGAAGCATATTCTACTTTCAGTCTTCAGCAAGACCAACTAACATATCAAGATATTATTAAACTACCATGTTTATGTTTTAATCAAATATATTTGATAAATCTAATCAGCTTATTCCTACATAGTGTCAGAAAAACTGAGCATACCCCCTCTACTGAGCAGAGTGTATGATAGTCCTAAACAGGTTTTTCTTCACTTTGAAAGAGAAAAGCCATCCTAAAGCTCAGCTGTTCACTCGATAAATGTGTGCAAGACAGGCAGCTTGGAAACACCATGCAGGTCAAGGAAAATTTCAGAGTGGCAGCAGAGATAAATGTATTCTGTATTCAGATAGCCATGTTCATAATTAAAGCAAAGTGTGCCATCACTCTCACTCACGATGCTGTGCTACAGTGGTTGAGGCAGAAGTGGTACGTAAGTGGTACTCAAGGGATTGAAATGGACCTCCCCCAGGCAGCAGTATTATAAAAATAAAATCAAACAAAAGTTGAAGAACCTCTATATGTGATTGTCTGGCACATAGCAGAAGGGAAACAATATGAATTTTGTCAAATCAAAGATCTGAAGTGAAGTAGGTTTAGGAACTATTCTGGATATCAGAAGTAGAAACTTTAGGAGGCTACCTGCAAACAATTTTTTGAATACTCTGGCATTGCAGTTCCAAGTATTTATATTTAGTTTTTGCTAACACAGTTTGATTCAGTAACATTCTCTCTTCCTGCCAACAGCTAAAGTTCCTGTCATACATAATGAATGAAGGAAATCTGCTAGGTTTTAATATTAGATAATTGGGTTTTTTAATATTGTTACTATGTTATTTTATAAGCCAGGACCACAATAAAATGTTTGCTTTTGATCCATGGTACACCCATTACATGGTGAACACATGGGACTCATGCTAAGTAGATTGGCAGTACAGAAAAAAGTGTTAAGAAAAAGAGTACAAGGAAGTGTTGTGGAAAAATACCCTCTGTGGAGGCAGAACAGAAAATCTGGCTGAAAGCACAGGTTTTGGGAGAGATAGCTGTAGAGCTGAAGCTAAGGAGACCAGTGTCCTGTTCACTGACTGAAACACTGCCTGGATGGCCAAGCCCAAAGTGTACTGGCAAATGGAGTTCCATCCACTGGGACCAAGTGTCGTTAATGTCTTCCTTGAAACGAATTAAGTTATTGAAAAATTAATTCCATTGAGAAAATAAGCAAAAAACCAAAAAAGAGTCGTGTTTCCTTCTGATTGAAATGAGTATAGAGTAATAGAATTATTTAGGATAGGAAACACATGTAAGATCAAGTCCTACCATTAATCCAGCACTGTCAAGTCCACCACTAAACCATGTCCCCAGGTGCCATATCTACATGTCTTGTAAATACCCCCAGGGATGGTGACTCCACCACATCCCTGTGCAGCCCATTCTAAGGCTTGACAACACTTTCAGTGAAGAAATTTATCCTAATACTCAGTGTAAATCTCTCCTGGCAACTTGAGGACATTTCCTGTTATCTTGTCACTTGTTACCTGGGAGGAGAGACCAACCCCCACCTGGTTGCAAGCCCCTTTCAGGCATCTGTAGAGACTGACAAGGTTCCATCTGAGCATTCTTTTCTCCAGGCCGAGCCTCACCAACTCCCTCAGCCACTCCTCAACAGATCTATGCTCCAGTCCCTTCACCAGCTCAGTTTTTCTTCTCTGGACTCACTCCAGCACCTGAATGTCTTTCTTTCAGTGAAGAACACAGGATTTGAGGTGTGGCCTCACACGTCCTGAGTACAAGGGGGTCAGTCGCTGTTCTGGTTCCTCTGGCCACACTATTGCTGATCCAAGTCAGGATGCCACTGGCCTTCTTGACCACCTGGGCACAGCTTGCTCATGTTTAGATGCTGTCAGCCAGCATCTCCAGGTTCTTTTATACTGAGCAGCTTTCCAGCCACTCTGCACCAGCCTGTAGCTCTGCATGGGGTCGTAGGACCTGGCAATTGGTCTTGTTGAACCTCATACTGTTGGTGTTGGCCTATCAACCCAGCCTGTCCAGGTCCCTCTGTAGAGCCTTCCTGCCCTCCAGCAGGTCAGCATTCCCATGCAACTTGAGGTAATTCACAAACTGGCTGAGGGTGCATTTGATCTCCCAGATTATTGACAATTAACTGAGATTGACAATTTAAATAGTAAAGACAAAAGCAAGTATGTGTGAAAAACAAAAAGCTTCAGAATTATCAAGGTATCTCAACATAGTCTATATTTAAGAAACCTACAGAATGTGCTATAGCATTACTAATATTTTATAAACTATTGAAGCTATTCTTGCCTGTCATAGAGACTACTGGCAAACATTCACAAAACTAGGCTTCATTACTCTCTTTAAATGTTCATCAGAGTTGGAAAAGGCAGCCTTTTAAATGCCATTAATGCTTTGTGTTATGGGGAAAGTATAGTTAAGATGCTGGTCTGAGGTCTAGGAGTTCAGCAAATGCCCAATATCACCATAATTACCATGCATGATCTTAAGTAGGCAATGTAACATTAAAACCAAGAACCAGATTCCAGCCCTAAGATGTAGCTGCCTGGATCTTCTGCTGGGTCCCTACTTTGAAATAGGTGTCTGACCTCTCTGTTGAAGATAGCTCCAACCAGACACGCTACAAATGGTTCTCCAAGGTGGACAATCAAGAGACAAGAACACACTTTGGTGCATACCAGCCCATGCTGGGGTGGGTCTTGGTCCCACCACTGCCACAGTCTCCAATGAATGTATTTCACGGCCCCAGCATTTTGAGTGCAGACTGTACACAGCAGTGATATTCTCTATCAACAGGAAACATGGAAAGGAGAAATCTCTATGAAAACTCATCTCTTACCAGAAGTTAGGCTTGCAGTTCAGAGTTGTAGGAAGGTGTTTATATTATCAGATATTATTAGGTCCATGGGACCTGATAAGATTTATCTGTGTGTCCTTAGAGAATTAGTAGACTAACTTGCTAAGCCACTAAACATCTTTTTTTTTAAATCATGGTAATCAGGTGAAGCTCCCAGTGATTAGAAAAAAGGGAAATCTAACCCTCATTTTTAAAAAGGGGAAAGTGCAAGGACTGGGGAAGTACAGACCAGTCGATTCTCATGAAAACTATGCTAAGGCACATGGAAAACAAAGCAGTGGTCAGTAACAGCTGTCATGGCTTTACAAAGGTCAATATTGGTGACCTTCTCTAATGGGCTACAGTGCTGATGGATGGAGCAGAGCAACTGACATTGTCTACCTGGACTTATGCAAAGCATTTGACACTGTTCCACATGATATCCCTGTCTCTACATTGAAGAGACAGGGATTTGGTGGATGGAGCCCTGGGTGGATGAAGAACTGTCTAGATGGCCTCACAGACAGTTGTGGTCAATGACTCATTGTCCACATGGAGACCAGTGATGAGCAGTGTTCCTAAGAGGTCAGTATTGGGGTTGGTGCTAGGGCTGATATGGTTCATAATTTTTGTTGGTGACAGGGACAGTGATACTGAGACCACCCTCAGCAAGTTTGCTGGTGTGACACCAAGCTGTGTGTTGCAGTTGACAGCTGGAGGGAAGCGATGCCATCCAGAGGGACCTGGCCATGCTGGAGACGTGGGCCCGTGCAAACCTCATGGAATTCAACAAAGCAAAGTGCGAGCTCCTACACTTGGGCCGTGGCAATCCCAAACACACCCACAGGCTGGGCAGAGAAGTGACTGAGAGCAGCCCTGAGGAGAAAGACTTGGTGGTGATGGTTGATGAAAAACTCGACGTGAGCCAGCAGCGTGCGCTCGCAGCCCGGGAGCCAAACGTGCTCTGAGCTGCACCCAAAGGAGCGTGGCCAGCAGGGCAAAGGAGGGGCTTCTGCCCCTCTGCTCTGCCCTTGTGGGACCCCATCTGGAGTGCTGTGTGCAGTTCTGGTGTCCCAGCAGAAGGAGGACGTGGAACTGTCAGAGCAAGTCCAGAGGAGGGCCTGGAAGTTGATAAGAGGACTCCCCTAAGGAATCTCCCCTAAGAAGACAGGTTGAAAAAGTTGTGGCTGTTCAGCCTGGAGAAGAGAAGATTGTGTAGAGACTTCCTAGCAACCTGCCAGTATTTGAAGGGGGCCTACTGGAAAGCTGGAGAGGGACTCTTTATCAGGAACTGTAGTGATAGGACAGGGAGTAACGGGTACAAACTGAAAGAGGGAAAATTTAGGTTACATATTAGGAAGAAATTTTTCACTGTGAGGGTTGTGTGGTACTGTTGCCCAGAGAGATTGTGGATGCCCCAAATCTGGAAGTGTTCAAGGCCAGTTTGGATAAGGCCTTCAGTAAACCGATCTAGTCAGCAGTGTCCTGCCCATGGCAGCAGGAATTGGTACTAGATGATCTTTAAGGTCCCTACCAACACGTAGCTCTCTCTATGATTCCATGATTCTATATAAAGTATTCAGGAATTGATTAGGATTCACAGATGCACATTTTTTTCTGTATTTGGCAGAAGACTTATTTCTTAAGAATCCACAAATTTTCAGATGGTAGCAATGACCTTCTTTTCTATAACCAGTCAGTGGTTGCAAGATCCATTTAGGAAGTGGAAAGGTTTGTGTTGCTCCTCAACCCATGGGTTGATGTGAAGGACAGACACACATCTCTGAACTCCAATTACTCTTTAAAGTAAGGCTTTCATGCAGTCTTGAGTAGAAATCAGAACTGGGATCTCCCCTCTTCTAAATAGGTGCATTTAGCCTCAGTCATGCTCCTTCTTGCTCCCTCACTTTGACCTAAGGAATTCTGATACAAGTTTTTCAAGCTGGCACAGCATCAAAAGGTGAAGTGGAGAGAGCTTCCCACCAGACTAGGCTATAGCCAGGTAGTCAGGTTCCAAGATTAAATGAACCATCTTTATTCATATTGAGAGCAGAGCATGCCAAAACACCTCACGTTAGGGTGTGTAATTTATGTGGAACTGTATCTCTACATTGAAGTTTCACTCTTAGGGAATTGGCTGTGTATAACTGTCAACATTCACAAATCCTTGCTTGGACAAATGCTGGTTATAAAAATGAGCCTGCTTATTGATAGGTGCATGGGGAAGAGAAAAGAAAAATCAAACAGGCAGCAGTTGCAATAGCATCCCTGGGACATTAGCATCTTCACCACTGCACCTCCCTCAAAGTCAAAGTTTGCTTGATAAAGCCAAGGAATGCAGCACTGTTGACAAAGTCCTTCCACAATTGTAATACCTGGAATGGAAAGGCAGGTAAGTTGAAAACTGGCACGTTCTGTTTATGGCAAACAGGGCTGAAATACTAGCTCCTGGGGCAACAGTTTGAATAAACAGGACCTGGTATGCTAAATCCTAGTGATGTTGGCAGGTGAATACTGCTTGAGGTTTAAGGTGGGGCAGCTTTTCTTTATAGACATTGGCACACACACACTGAACCTTATTACCTCTCATTTACAGAACCTGGTACACCTTGGGGTTGGTTTGTTTGGGGTTTTTTTTGGGGTTTTTTGTTTGTTTTGGTATTGGTTTTTTGGGTTTTTTCTGGGGGGGGAGGTTGGATATTTTTTTTGTTCTTGTCATTTTTAAAGAAAAGAAAATAACCGAATGAAGACATATGTCAGACATGAAAACATATGTCTGAGGCATATATGCCAGAAGTTTAAGAAAAAAGAAACAAGTCAATGTTAGATCACAGTATCACAGCAGTACATGCCAAGTGAAAAAACCTGAAAACTTTTGATTCTGAGAGAAAGAAAGAGTAAGCATTAAAAAATTATGTCTGTAGGTTCTTCTTTGAACAAGAACCCCCCGCACAACTTTTTATGGGTAACAAAAACTCTTCTATCTCTCATACATTTTGGTATGCTAGCAGAGCATATTGCAGTGCAGTACAAGCTTTCTTTCCAGATTTGCCTGCTTCTAATATCCCTTTAACATGTGTGCTAGCTTATCCAATGCGGACATCTCAGCCAAAATAATCCTCCCAATTTCCTCATATACTAGTGACAATACACATGCAAAGAATTTACCAGAAAAATTCACTTAAAACTGTCTGGCAAAATTAAGAGCTGGTAATACACTGTCAAAGAAGCACCTTGATAATTTCTGAACTTCTCTTGCAACTGTAGGTAAGAAGCAGTCATTAAACAGACAGACTTTTGTGGCGGTCCAAGTGGCCCCGGCCACTCTGATCCCCGAGAAGGACACTGACAATAAACTGTGGTGGTCAGGCACAGAGGTTTAACATCACACTCTCCAGTTATGGCTACAGCCCATAATTCCCCTGGTCTGATGTTTGCACATTTTCTTGATATTGGTTTGTACTTTCCCCTCCTTACCTTACGTGTAAGTTTAGTGTATATTCATTCTCCTTGTTTAATGAGTTCTAGAAAGTTCTGAGTTGTTTGACACCCCATTGGTCCTTCCCCTAAGTCCCACCTTTGTTAAATCCCCACTGGTTCTCTTGTCCCTGACTCTGCCTGTTACCCTCAGCCCTATTGGTTGTGATCGCTTTCCCTGCCTTCTTGTTCCTTAGTATAAAACCCCTGGCAGCCTGCAGCTCTCTGGCTTTTCCATCCCTGGAACCTTCACTCATCAAGTCTAGTTTGTGGAACCCACAGGGAAAGTTCCTCCTGCTGCTTTGCTTCTGCTGATGCCACCTACACCTGAGCCTGAGGGTAGCTCCCAGTGAGAGGAGCTCACCTTTGTACTGCCCTGACCCTCCTGCCAAGGACTGTCCCCAGTGAGATGCTGTGCTGTCCTCCTGAGCCATCCCGAGGCTTAGCGTCTCAGACTTTTGTGTAAAACTCACTAAAAAAAACCCCACCTCTTTTGATGAAAAGGTAAAAATCAAATGAAAAAAGTCCTATTTCAAATAATACCAATCTAAAGACCATTTGAAGTGCTTTCAGAGAGCAAATGAAGAGTAAAATTAAAAGGAGCTGCAGCTCAGATTGACCTGTCTGCTGAGCCATTCTCTGTCCCAAAGGGGCACCTCAACCAACAAGTCTCTGCCTCCTGCACAAGGTTCCTGATAGTCTTTCCAGATTCAGCTTTTAATTTTTTAATAATGCTTAATAGAGCCAGGTTTAGGCTCAATTTTTCTCCTTCTCTGTAACTTTGATCAGAAAGAAAATTTTTAAAAACAATGAGTTTTCAGAAAATGTCTACATGCTCAAATTTTTTAGTGAAGATGAATACCCAGAAATACAGGAAAAAAATAATGAGACTTTTTTCCCCTCAAATGCACTGCAATGCTTATTGTTAATCTAATTCCTAAATCAACATTATATTCATTTAAAGTCTATGTTTATCAAGCAGTTATGTAATTATTTGCAGGTTTCACAATTAATGAGGAAAATCTGCTTATTGTATATGATATGTATTTGCAGTTTTTGCTATTCCATATTTTGATAGACAAGTTTGCAAAACAGAATGGCAATTTATTTCTGTCATCTTGTACTACATCGAATAAAAACATAATTTTGTTAACTTTACTTTACAGCCATTTAAACAAGGCAAAGTAAAGGTAAAAATACTACCAAAGGTGAAAAAAGGTCCTAGAGAATTACATGTATTCTACTTTTCAAAAGTAAACCTTGAAAAACAAAAAGAAACACCTGCATTGTAGGTAAGTGTGATTCTGAGAAGAGATTTTATAACCCTTGGGCAGAGGAGGACTGAGGGAAATTGAGGCATTTGTGACAAGGCGTAATACCTGAAACTCCAGAAGTATAAAGAGTAAAAGGAGTGGGTGGCCTTTACTGCTAAACTACAGATTTCTTTACTAAAATATAAAATACATTTCTGAGTATTGCGAAGTGCATATCCAAATGCTGCTGGTCAAAGATCTGGTGAGAAAATTCTGTTGAAATTATTTCAAAAACCTTTATTTAGGTAGATTTATTCACTGAAACATAAAAAATTAATCATAAACATGATAATAATAAATTTATTAGGGTAGTTGTTAGTCTTTTTTTCTAGAAAATTAAAGCATTAGTCAGAGTATTTATCACATATATAAAACCCACTCACAGTTTTCATTATAATTTCACTAAGAAGACTGTTTACTTCTAGAAAGGAAATATAATATACTTGACACCAGGAAGATAATTATTATTTTGTCAGGAATAGTTCCGTAGGATAAATGCTTGTTCCTGCATATAGCTCTGTATTTAGAAAGAAAACCTAACTATGATGCTGCTCTTCTTCCTAAAAAATAGGCTTCTTTTTTAACCAAAATATCTACTGCAAGATGGTAGAAAAATTAAAATTATAAAAATTACAAAATTAGTATAAATTTTTAAAATACTTTCCTCCTTAGCTTTTAACCAGGTGATTTTAAAGCAATGTGAATGATATTCATATGAATGAAAAATTAATCATGATAAAGACAATTTGGTAAGCGAAGGAAAGGGAATCAAACAAGTCATACAAAAGTAATCATTCATCACTTCCCACAACCAGAAAGATGCCCGGCCAGTCTCAAGCAAGGCTAACCCCTGTCCCTCAGTTTTTATCTCTAAATATGGTGTTACATGGTACTGAATATCTCTTTGGTCACTTGAGGTCAGTTGTTTCCGCTGTGTCCCTTCCTAGATCCTTTCCCACCATCAGCCATGGGGGCAGTGGGAAAAATAGAAAGCCATGACACCACACAAGACCTTTTCAGAAACAGCCAGAACACTGGTTTGTTATCAACACTGCACTATAGAGTCTTTATGAAGAACATTAACTTCATCTTGACCACAGCCAGTACAGTATATTGAACAGAAAACCACCACAAAGGAAAAAACACACTGGAAGTGTGACTCTTACTTCAGCTATACAAACATATACACAAAAATACATAGACTTTTATATCTCACTGTTAAAACACCTTGAGATAAGAACATCAAATGTAGAGTTACTCTTTTTTTTTTTCTGTCTCACTGTATATTAAATTGGGGAGTAGCCCAATTTGCTATAAATGAGGCTCAACAGTTTAGAAATTATGAATTCCTGACATTGGCAATGTCATTAGTATATGTTGTTTTATTTCTTTCCAAGCTGCTGTTATTTGTAATTATTGTCAAATTTCTCACAGAAAGATGTCATTCATCATATACTTAGGAGAGGGCATTAGATCCTTCCTAAGTATCAAATCATCCAATCGGATTTACTAAGTAATATTGTAACTTGCTAACTTTTTGTTACCAATAGAAAAATGAATTGTGTGTAGTTCTGGAGACAATGAGAATCAAAGGTGGAGGCTAGTGTAGAAAAGGTAAAAAAGTATGTGAGACTGAGGAGAAATGTACATAATGCACCACACTGCTAATCTGAATGTCAAAACTTGAGTCAAAGTGTATTCATGACACATGCACACTTGCTAAGGTGTTCAGCAGATGGGTCCCTGACAGGCAAGGCCATTATGTCCCAGCAGTGCAGTGCAGTAGTCCACAAATACTACATGGTGCTTGGAAGAAAAGTTACATCTTGTCTAGATGGCCACAAATAAGCCTGGCCTCTGGGTAGAACTAATTGGTTTGAGCTGAATGCTACACTAGCACAGCTGTCCGGTTTTCAAGCCTAAACTGGGGCTAATTAGTGGGATCTTTGAGCTCTCTGCCTTTTACTGTGTTATAAAGCAAAGCATTGTAACAAAATTAAACTTCGTAATAAAGGTCAAAAGCAAATACAGCTCAGAAAATAGGTGTGAGGACCTGCTTTACAGCAAGTACGTGGGTATACCTTATCTACAGTTCTAGGCTTAGATTACATATTTTATCTGCCCCTATTTTTGAAGCTTATGCAGTTGAGATAAAAAAGTTCTGTTAAATCACAGCCAGGTTGATCAACAGATGATATTATTTATGTCACCAGTATGATATATGGTTTAACAAACAGCTGAATGAGCAAAATCAGTGTGTTCAAATTTTTAGAACTTCTACGTGGTTCATAATCAAAAGCAAGCAGGTTAATAAATTAACAGAAAACACAATATTTATTATTTTATACTTAAATTCTAAGTATTACATATCAAAATATCCCTGAAATTTTACAGGTCTTTTGGTGTTTAACTTCACAACTTCTAAAAAAGAACTGAAAACTGTATTACATCTGTTAAAACTTACTCACTCATTCCCTCATTTTCCCACAACAAATGTGATAGTTAAGATGAAAAAAAGTTCTGAAAAAAGAAACACTTGAATGTAGAAGATTTAGGGGAAAGATGACTGACTGATCCTCTCTCTTTAAATTCCTATAGTATACTATTTTCAAATTTCCAAGTCTGATTGCTCTTCAGGTATCAAACAACAAACTTCTACCCTACTGCTACTGCCTGCAGTATATCAGTTTAAAGTACATGACATTCTAATATTCACTCATCAGAGTTTATTAGGTGTTCAAATCATGCCTGAACTGTGTATGCCACATTCATATGCACAATAAATGCAAACCAATGAGACAATTCAGAGGACTTACTTATCATGAGACAAAAGCTGGGTTTGGACCTGAATGGCATCCTGCAGTAAAGTTGCATGGGAATGGAGAAGACAAGTTTCTCATGTTCACCACCATAGCGAAGGTATTTGTGTAAAGGTATTTTAGCATGTTAGAAGGAGTCCCACAGAATGAAAGAATGAGATTACAGTGTCCAGTAACAACTGGTGACCACAATTTAAAGAGTTTTAAAAAGGGCTACTGTTTAAATAAAAAAGAGATTACAGAGTTAATTGGTTTAGCTAAGTGCAATAAATTTGAGATTAGGGAATGACAGGAGTTGTGGGGAGGTATCAGAAGGAGAAAGACTTTTTCGAGAAAGCAGCAGAAAGTCAAATCACAGCATCCAGCATTCACTCAGACATAAGGGCAAGATATGAAGAGGTCATGGATGGTAATGATCAATGAAGGACTGGAGTGGGCTTAGATGGAGAGACTGCTGAAAGACAAAGGAAAGAAGGAATCAAACGAATACAGTGTTTCATTGTAACAAGGGTGGGAAACAGGAGGGGATGGAGAGATGGCTTTAATGAGCACAAGGGTGATAGGAGCCATTGTTAAGCAGTAGCTGATCAAGACTGAAGAACAGAAAACAATGAAAAACCCACTAGCTATAGTTGAGAAAACATACTGGTCTCTCTGCTTATGAAACAAATTTTTCCTGGCAAAGGGTTGTAGTAGGGTTATTCTGGCCTCTGAATCACAGTAGGAGAATTCAGAGGAAAGTGGTCTGTGCCTCATGAATCTGGAAGGCTTACAAGAAGCTAAATCACTAAATTAACAATGGCATGTGTAATCACATGTAAGAGAAGTAGATGACATTTCTTCAATATAAATCCATCTTGGAACACACCTGATATGCTTCAAAACCAGCTGGCTTTACAAAAATAATAAGTAGTCTCCTGAACAGGTGACATTTCAGGAAGAAATTGGAGTTGAAAACAGGAGGGTGGAAGAGAGGCACCATCAACAGGTTCCCACATTTGGAAAAAAATACAATAAAAAAGATAAAATAAAATATCTATTTAAATATGCACGCATTCAGTCTAGCTAGTCTCTGTCTTCTGCTCTCTCTTTTCTCCGTAAGTTTTCGTATGTGTATGTATATCTATATATCTATGTACATCTCCACATGAATTTATATATGTATATCTATGTGTGTACACAAAGAGAGGTCAGTTTTTAGTCCAGTACAGTTTAGACACACTTTTAAAATGTGGAAAGTTTTACAGACTTTGTACTTTTATACTTTATTTTTCACTGATATGGCAATCCCTGAGAAATGACAATGCACTGAAGATCCCCAAAGCATCCTTAATACAAGATCCATCCAACATCAGTGCACTACAATCAATACTTCAGTTCTGAAACATATTATAAAATTAGATTCTCGTATTGTGAGATACTTATTCCTAAGCATGCCCAATTAAATTAATGAGCATACTTGAAAAGTAACTTGCAGTAAATGGAAAAGTGACAGAAATTGACTATTGACTGTAGGTGTAAACCCTCTCTTTGGAAACATAAAACTTTAGTCAGATGAAAAATACTTCTTAATTCAAAAAAATTATCAGAGGATAAATTTTCTAAGCTTTGGAAAAAACATTTTGGTAATATCTTCATTACCAATTTAATTTTAGGTATAATTAGAATGCTTACTACAAAAAAATTACAATAGAAAACAGCTTTGGATATGAATGTGTTTTTTCCCCTACAATCCTAGGATATTAAAATACCAGTTGTCCAAAGTCAAGGGAATAACAGCAATGCCAACTGTATGTTGATGCTTTGTTCCCTAACAACTATGAAGTGTAAAAGATGCATTCACAATTAAGTGCAGAAGTTCTTGGTTGCCCTGTTTCTCACATTGGGATAGTATTCTGCCACAGATCACTTGTGACACTTAGTACTATTTAATGGGACACACTTATCAAGACAGGAAATTGCCACCTGATATTAAGACCCACAAAACAAATAATCATCACCATGACACCACACAGTAATTTCAAAGAGGACAATGGAAACTGATGAAGCTTAATTGTTTCCAGTTTCTTCTACCATCTGAAATCTACATTATCTTCCCCTTCATCAACAACCTGAGATCCACATTCACTGTTCAAATGAAAAAGTTCCCAAATTCATAGGGACAGTAGGAAATAAAACAGTGGAAGGATGGAAAAATACAAGATTACAAAGCTCCCCACAGCAATCCTTTAATGAAGGTTTTAAACTAACATGAACCCATTAAATAATGTCACATTTAATGAGTACTTAAATAATGTCATTAATAATGGAGTAATTGGACCTTTTTACAAAAAGAAAATCTTTTAGCACTGTCATCATTTCCGGCAATAGAAGTTACTGAATAGTGTCTTATTCTTAGTTCTTATTACTTTCTAAACATAAATAAGCCAGAAATAATGAGTGAGAGCAACTTTCATGGAAACTGCAGCCTAACCATTTAATTTCTATTCTGTTAGAAAAACCCCACATTTGTCTACCTCTGATTAGATCAGGTGGTCATATAAGATTACTATTGTGCTTTTCTTGTCTTGGAAATGACTGCAATTTGGCCAACTGACTGAAGCAGGATGGTATTATGTGGAATTTCACAGCAATTATCAACCCAAAGACAAAATCTACAATGACTTTTTGCCACATGCAATAACTTTCATATATGACCTAAATAGTTTATCATATGTAGTTTCATATAGTTTGCTATAAATGAATAAAATGTAGCATCCCTCATTTAAGACTTTAAGGAAGTTATAATTTAGACCCCATGAAGCCACTTAGATAAATAGACCAATATCAAACCAACCAAAACAAATATTTCTATTGTTTTGTTCTGTCAAGAGAAAAGAATTTTTTTTCTGTTTTCAAATATATGCATTTTTGGAAAGAAATTCAAACCAATGATTTTGAAAGAAATTCTAAATTATACATATTTCTACACTGTTATTTCTCAAGAAATTAAATGATGATTTAATCATAAAAAACTGGACAGCTAAAGAAGAGAAATATATTGACTCCATTACTCAAACAAGTAACTTTCATTTAGTCTAGTAACTAACCTTTTTAGTAAAGAAGTTTCTTATATGTAATTTGAGTCTTGATGTTTTATCCCATAATTTATTGCTTAAGATTTAAATTACTGATCCAACATACTTATACCATCTTTAGGTGTCCAGATCAAAACTATATATTTCTTCTTATAAAATTTTAGAAGCTACCTTAATTTCCCCTTAATTTCTTAATTTATACTAAAAAGAGAAAGGAAATACTTGTTACTGTTGTACAACTTTGTGACTAGTGCTCATTCCTGTTTGTATGCTTTAGCACTCCAAAAGCTGATTAGGTTCTGCTTTGTTTTGATACCAGCAGGATGAAGACACCACTACAGAGAAGTGGAGAAATTCCCTCTAGAAGAAAAGCTAAATTCAGTGTGGCAAACATAATCTTACTGTAGACAAGGAAGAGGGATAGCATCCCTCACAGAACTATTCAAAGCAGGAGTCTAACTCAGCTGCTCTCATGGTGAGGAAGACTTTCTCACTGCAGGAAGGGAGCCTGGAGAGGTTAGGGTCACAGAACTGCAGACAGCTTTCGTGGAGTTCCTTACAACTGGAACAGTTGCTGAAAAGGTAAAGCTTCTGAGACATGCTCGTGCAGCTCCATCTCTGTCCAATCAAAATACCCAGGAAGGACAGAGCAGGAAGTCTATGCTAACACAGCTTACTGTACAATTTTGTTAGTGGAATACTTGAAGGATATAGACTAAATTTGTGCCTAATTATGGGAAAATGAATTTTGTTCTTGACTCATATTTTATTAATTAGTGCTGACAACTTCTTGTAGTTGTTTATAACAAAGATCTGCATGAGGAAATGTTGTCTTCATTCTCTGTGAGCAATTATTGACAAAGAATCTGAATAGAAAGGTGGCTCTACCAACTTCAGCAGCATACAGCTGGTATAACTTAGCTGTCACATATAAAGCTTCAGTTCTCCTGTACACAGTTGGATTTACCAGAAGTCTTTTCAGGTGTTATTCTTGATCCTATTACTAACTTCAACACAACGCATAAAGCATATAATAATTTCTTTTAACTTGTTTGCTTTTAAATTCTTTTTAATAAACAAAAGGATTATTCTTACCACACTGCGTTGCTTTTCTTCACTTTTCTATGCAAAATAAAGAAAATATTCTGATTGTAATAGACACAAAAAAGCATGATACATGAGCTAGCAAAATATCAAATATATCTTCATTTCACATGAAGTGGGATTTCATTTGCAGGAATTAACCTGACATTAAAACTCTTGATCCATATTCTAAATCAAATTTAAATTTGAGAGGAACAAGTCATCACATCAATAGAGGCCATATGATAGAGAAACAGATTGGATAATTAAATGGAGGTAGAGATTAGGCTTCTAAAGGATTCTGTGAGAGATATAAAGTAGTCTTGCCTTAGTCAAACCTGCTTTGCAGGAAGAACCTCTAGAACAACATTTTAGTATTTCAGTCTCAGATACACATACGCCCATACAGTTAATCTGGGCATTTTATTAGACTGAGAGAGAAAGTCTTTTTTATTTCACTTCAATTGTTTGAAAACAGCTTAGAAAGTAATATTAAAAAGTTAATGTATCTGGTAACCCTTAAGTTTTTATGTTCTATAAAACTTAAGTTAAAAGCACATATCTCTGAAACCAAAGAGAAGATACCACCCAGAATTATAGCTGATACAATAAAACACCTTCATTAGAACCATCAAAATCAACCAAATAAAAGTGTTTTCTAAAATTCAGCAGGCAACAATATGATCTGCAGAGCTAAACCATAAGAATTATCTTTAATCACATCTCCAAGTGTAATCACTACATGTAGCGTTTTGAAAAATACCTGCTATTATTTAGACTACTTAGAATTACTTAGACTACTTAGAGCATTTACCTATTGCTTAATTATGATCCATTTCAATTGGAAGCTTTTGATATATAATTTGGAACAATCTGAGTTATACCAACAGAAAACTCTCCAAATCCCATGTTGAATTTTAAATCCATCCAGAAACACTAGAATTGCAAGAAGCAAGCTGCTTCCTAGCATATACTTGTCTGATCAGAATGAAATCTAAATGACACAGCTCTCTCTGAATTCTCTCATTTGAATGGGCAGCACTGAGCAAGGAGCTGGACTACATGATCTTTAGAGGTCCTCTCATCCTAATTATTCTTTAATTCTGTTCTGTGATTTGGCTATTAACAACCAGTTAATTTCTACCCTGATGTACACCTACTCAGCAGCTGTATTTGGGTCACTCTGTTCATAGTTCTCCTTAAGTCAACTCAAATGTTACTAAGCACTGGACCAAAAAAACACATGAGAGAAGGAAATTTCACAGACTGATATGTTTTTAGAATAAACACCAGCAAAAGCACAGAAAGAGAAGTGGTCCACTGACAAGAAACATGGAGTTACAACTTACATGATTTTATACAGAAATGTGAAAACATTAATAACAAATAAAGACAAGGACAAAATTTATGACAACCTTACTACACAGGGGAACCAGTTTCCCATTCCCTAAGTGAACTGAGAATCACTAATTGCTATGATGACCTATACCAACAACAGAGTCTGAAAGAAAAGCAAAGAAACACAAAACAACAATCCCCAAACCTCTAAGATAAACAAAAAACTCATTCTTTCTTTGGGTTTAGTGAGGGAAAAACCTCATTACCTCTGGGAAAGGAAAGTCAACTCTGAATACAGAAGACATGCTTTTTTTTCTTTTTCAAATGATAAAGTAGATTCTGCAGAACTTTTCCTTATTATTAACATTATTATTATATTAACATTATTATTATATTATTATATTAACATAATTATTATTATATTAACATTATTATTATATTAACATAATTATTATTATTAATTTCCTTATTAATCTAGACTTGCTGAAGGGTTAGAATTAGTTTTAGAAGTTCTGTATCATCTGAGAGTGTAGCAACTGCTATTAGTCTGATGGGTCATGACAAAGTGAAGGCCATCATGCTATGGAAATGAGCACACAGCTGAACTGAGGATAAAAACAAATTAAAACAAAAATATCTGAGTCTCCAGATTTCCACCTGATATTCAGGGAATTCTTGCTGGAATAGGAAGGGAAAAGAAAACTTACAGTCTGAGATGAGTTTCTAGTGTTTCTAATTTATCAGCGACACTTGACTTTCCAGAATGATGCTGTCTGTCACAGGATGTTACTACACAAAGCTTTGCAACTCTTAGTTAGAAAGCATTGGCCATATTAAAAATTTTGTTCAACAATGTGACCTAGGAAATAACTCATTTTGAGAAAGGTACCACAGTTAATCCATCTATCTTGTTCGATCTTAAGAAAACCCACTTAATTAGTGAATAAAGGGCACCTCACAATTTACTAAATTATTTAAAGCATATTACTTGGTAGTTATCAAACAATAACATATTCTTAACCTCATGAATTTGTTTCTTTCATTGAAGAAAGTAAGGTGCAATGCTTAGTTGAAAGTCTTGACAAGTGGGCATGAAAGAATATTTGGAAGCAGAATGACAAGCCTGAGTTTAGATAACATCCTAACTCCATTTGCTTCAGATTAAAAATGCTGAAAATTAAATTGCAAGGACCCTATCCATTTATTTTATTCCACAGAACTCCAATACCATTTAAAAACTGTGCTTCTCTCCCCTTAAATAAATGCAGTAAATTCATGTGATGTTTTGAAAGCATAATATTGGATCTTGGTTGAAAGGTTATCTACTATAGCTACAAATCCTTCAATTCTTCACGTGTACAGCAGCTCAAAATTACGACAGTACAAATGAAGACTTACAAAGCATTTATTTTTTATAGTTTGGTGTCCTCTCAGTGTTTGACTAAAGTTGTACAATGTGTGAAATTTGCTAAGCAAAAGACCTACCCTAGGATTATTTAGCATGTTAGGAGAGCATTGATACAATTTCTTGTGGGTGATTCTTGGGCAGGATTCTGAAATAAACAAAGTGAAGCTACAACACTTAGGTTTTCATCACTGATGGCAAGTGATGACTTCCAAAGCTGGAGTCATCTGTTGTGTCTATATCTCAATCAACAACCCACAACAACTTTGAATATTTTGAAAGGGTAATATGATACAATGTTCAGTGAAAAGTTCAGGCAGGAATGTAATCTCCTGGTGCAAATGGCAAGGGGATTCTTTACACTAAAAATTCCTCAGGTTAGTTCTCTTCTTCACATTTCTATTTATTATGAGTAATACATTGTAAGCATCAGAAATAGTGCAACAATTTATAAATTAATAAAGCTGAAAGTGAGTAACCCATATTCAACTGTGAACTAAGTGGGCAACGAACTACTGAGAAATAAATACTCACATTTATTTGGTTTTACTTCTTTAAAAAATGCTTCCAGTTTTGTAGAGTTATGTTAACTAATTAGGCAGCAACTTTGAAAAGGGAACAACTGTTGTGTTATACGGAACTAAATGTTAGCAGAATCCTGTAGAATATTGTAACATTTTAAAGATAACATGTCAGTAATTTAAAAGGTTAGAAAAATGAAGTGCTCCTTTTTTCCTTTGATAAAGGAGACTTGTCTATTGGAATCTGACATTTATCAAACTCACTAATAACACCCATGCATCTCAGCATTTAAGACAAAGATGCTTTGAAGATGCTTTTTCTAGGGGTGAAGCTTAGTAAGGACACTTGCCAGTAAGGACACTTGTGAAAGCTGAAGGAAAAGGAGATCCATGTCTTTGGACAGAAAGGTTATATAGGAAAACTGGTATACTGTGTTTCGTCCTCCAAAAGTGAATGGTCTAAACACAAAAATAAAAAAATAAAGCCTGAAAGATCTAAAGCTTCAGCAAATGTTGTGAAAGCTAGCACTGTGTGAAAACTGCCAGCTCTGTGTGTGTGTATGAGTATCACACACTGCAGCAGGATTTTAGAACAAAAAGCTGTGAACAGCTATCTTCAGAGACGTCTCGTCACATTTTATTATTCTTCAGTGCATACTTTCTGGATGTCTAAACTAGACTGAGCTTAGTAAAAGTTCATTATAAATCTGAAGGGAACTCTTCCAGGCAACAAGAGAATGAGAGTTTGGTGGGACATTCCCAGTGACTTCTGCTTCCAGCCAGGGCCAGCCAAGCTCAGACACAGACACAGTCTGAACCTATTGCTTGTAAGGACTGACTTCTTATTTGTGTTTGTGATAAAAAGACCAGTTTTCCACTCATGCTTCTAAAGAGAAAATTGGCATAGCCTTACATTTCCTTCCTATGTCAGGAATCATCTGTTATTGCAATTAAGAGCAAGTTCACCTTTGATTTTATCTTTTTACAGGATTGAGCACACGGGCACAGAACAGAGACCAAGTAACAGTCTAAATGCTAAAGGTGTCAAAGCTAATTTCATTTAAAATTAATAAAAAAATGCAACCAAGAACACATTGGAGAGAAATATTTCATACAGTTAGAGTAAGGTAAGTGTGACCTTTCGATCACTAATGTAAAGAATTTTATAACACAGAAGGTGACTGAAGAGCTAATGCTTTAGTCTTATAATCACATGGTGAATGCCTTTTCATCCAACTTCCTTCTTTGCTTCTATTCCATTCCTTTTCCAGTGAAACTACATTTAAACAAGGCTTTAAGAAATCAGTCTGATGTTAACAAAATATATTTTAACAATATATAGCATTTACTATCAAATATATCCTGAAAACTTTTGTTCTTCAAAGGTGGGAAGCTGAGATGCCCAGACTAAATTATCCTTACAAGATTAGTTGCCATCACATTTGGCCTCAGCTAGAAGTTAACAATGAGCTGTAACATGTTACTGCCAAGTATCAGTCTGTGTAAAGTAAAAGGCAAGGTGCAGGTTTATACAAAATACAAAGATTAAAATATGGATATTGCTTTAACCTGTCCCCTGTGAAGGGTAGGATGCTGTATATCACTGTAAGTTAATGACTTGGCAAACATTCAGATGAGGGTTTAGGAACACATTAACCACACCTACCCAAAACTCTGCTCAAAGGTGAGTGGCTGCAAGGATCTGTGACAACTGAAGAGCACAGCTAAACATGAGGATAGAATTTGTTATAGAGCTGTGTCTTTTATCATCCCCCATGCAGACCTTTGGAAAATGTTCATGTAACTGTCTCCAGTTGTCAGCAAGTACACTGCTGTATCTTGATCACAGATTATACTCAAGCACAATTTGCAATATTTTAAAAATACCTCAGAAGTAACAAATAGCAGTAACTATAAGCCAATTTTAATTATGAATTTACATAGAAAAGACAGGTCTGTCGATGTACTTTTCAGTTACACATTTCTCTATCTGCCTCTCATTTATGTTGCGCTGAGTCACGCACACCTATGAAAGAGGTGGTGGGAAGATGAAAAAACTTCTGTATATAAGGTTTAGAGGACTGATGCATCTTCATGGGATGCATTTATATTGTATGCCTACTTGATCCCTCTCTTCCCAACTTTTTTCTCACTGTGGGAACACATTAAAAAGCAATAAAAGGTCACCTATCCCAAAGCAAGGCTTCCGTTACTGCAGTTATTGGGGTTGTTTGTTTGTTTTCTGGGTTTGGGTGGGGGTGGGGGGTGCAGGGGAGCTGTTGTGGGTATTGTTGTTGTTGTTTTATTGTTGTTGCTGTTGGTTTTGTTTTGGAATTTTTTGTTGTAGTGGTGTTTTTTTGTTGTTTGTTTGGGGTTTTTTGTTGTTTTGGGGAGTTTTTTGGTGTTGTTATTTTTGTGTTTTTTTATTTTTCTTTTGGTATCAAAACCACAAATTATTCACTAACTTATTTTCAAGGCTGAGTTTTCCTGATTTTGAACCTGGATACTGTAGAGCACAAGAAGCCTAAAGGCTTGCATAGAGAGGTGCCACTCAACCTTGTACAACAGTGAAAACATTTATATATGTCCCTTGTTTCCCACCTGCTTCTCCACAATGGTGGAAGACCTGTGCTTGGACTGCCTGGAACATGCAGCTCTCTACCACACCCCAGACTAGAGTAGTATCTGTCCAAAAATACTGCAGGATACAATAAAATGCAAGTTTTTGGATGCTGCAAGAACCAGGGATAAATACTGGGAGGACAGGGGGAAAGGGCTAACAATTTTCATCATCATATTTATCCTCTGAGTGGAGCAGACATTTACCCCTGGGTAAATGCAATGCTAGGTGCTCATTTGATTCAATTCTGTTTGTTTACTCAGAGACAGACAATCTTTAGACTTTGAATTCCTGTGCTTTCCAAGCTACTTCTTGCCAGCTGATCCACAATTATTGACTAAGGGAAGATTCCTATCCCATTTCAGCTCTGAAGCAAAACAATGTAGTTAATTATCTCCTGAACACTTTCTCCCATCTCTGGTCTCTGAGACCCACATAAAATTCTACTATTCCCAGCAAATATTTCAACTACAGAAGTTAATTTCTAATGATGCACATGCCTTGTGCTTAGTTGATTTCTATTCATTCATCTATCTTTGCCCAAAAAAAGCTTCCTGGTTTCTTAATTTTTTTGGAATGGAAATATGGAAACATAGCATATGATCAACCATCACTGTTTTCTATGCCGTTTTTCATGACTGAACACAGTTTGGGGTTTTTTTATTGGCATATGAACATGTAACTTACATGCTCCTGCTTTCTCCCTTTGGCTAATAAAACTTTTTGCTAACCATTTCACGGATTATTCATTGTCATTCCCAGCATTTATGGTTTTTCATGGGAATTTTTCAGAATCTAATCAGATCTACATTAGTATTAGTGTCTTTCTTTCAAATTGTATTTTAAAAAGATTGACATGGGACAGTAAAAAAAAAAAATCTGTCGCATTATAACCTGTTTGTTTAATTCTTACAAATCTCTATTATGTCATTTTCAAAAGACATTTGCTATACCAACAGGGAAAAATGACATACAAACAAAATCAGATCTACCAGCATATAAAATTCAACCATTGCCTACTGACTAAATGATCAGAAATACTTAAGCATTAATTGAGCATTATTAAATTAAGCATTATTTAAAAAGCATTTAATCATTGTTAACCACAATCATTAGTAAGCTGGTATTTATGAAAATCATATTCCATTATTTTCAAAAGCAATCAGAACCCCACTACATTTAAAACTAAACTTGCCATATGAATGTAGCAAGGTCAGGCTCTGGTTTCGTGTATACAAATAATTAATCCAATTAAGTCCTGAAAAGGCCTTGCTAATCTACTGTGTATGGAACATTAGCCGCCTGAAAGTTATGAAATAGGTTATGAGAAAACTGTCGAAAATGGAAAAAAAAGACCCCTTTAAAACTTTCTTGCAGGTGGAAGCAAGCAAAATGACAGTAGTGGAGAAAGAACAGAACTTAAAGATTCAATGGTTAGTATAATTTTAATTAGCTGTAAAGGAAAGCTACTGAAGTGCTATTGTTCAGAAAACCCTATAGATCTTTTCCTCTAAAAGATAACCTAAATTAAGAATGCTTTGGAAACTTCAGATTAACACAGCACAGCTGATGCTATGGCCTGAATTTATGGGTAACAGCAACTGCTGTGGTCCTTCTCTCCATCAATGCAAGTTTGAGGAAAACCTTCAGCAGGGAAAAGAGCAACAGGAGATTTGCTAATTAGGAGAATTAATAGATAACTACTTTTTTTATTAAAGCAGAATGGCACACATGAGAGGACAAAACAAAGGCACATGAAGAAAGGAGGCAGAAAATGGGCGAAAGCATTGAAAAATGACAATGAAGCCTGAAAGAGAGACAGGCAGCAGTATAACCTGCTTCACAGTAAGACACCAAGAACAGCACTGAATAGGCAACCTGGGAATGTTTCTATCTCTTCCTCTCTGTGTGTGGTCCTCAACTGCTTGTGATGTTGGGAAAAAAACAGTACAATAAAAAAGAGCTGGAAGGCATTAGCTGATAGAAATCTCATCTTATTATACTTTAAAGTGAAAAACAGAACATTTGACTGTTTGCAGTGAGGACAGGAGGTGTGAGGTAATGTAGTAGCATTCTAACATATGTTACAGCATTGCTCATATATCTGAGTTTTGGCAAACCCTAGGAGATAATCTGTAGGAAAACCAACAGCCTGTGCATTAACACTGCATGAGAAAAGTGAACAAGGGTGGTAGAAGTAAAACCCCTACAAGCAGAAAAAGCAAAAATATATGGGAACTTCCATAGTGCTAGATTATCAGTGAAAGACCAAAATCCTATTTTGACAGATGAAAACAAATAACATAAAATTTAAATTGAATATTTCTGATTTATTTCTTACACTCATTCACCTGGTCCTGACTTCTACCTTATCTTAATGGGATAGAGGTTTTTCAGCTGCTTCTACATCTCCACACTCCCTAGACTGAGACCGTAAAGATAAACTCTTAGATCATCTCCAGAGCCTTTTACTTTTGCCTGAACTTCAGCTGTAAGTATCCACAGACGGCATCATGTTCATATGAAATCTGTCGGAGCCGCGGCAACTTGGCACCTGATGGAACTCCACAGGCAAATTGGCTCCCTCTGCTGGAGAAAAGGGGAATATTCTGCAATAAGGAGTTCTGGGAGTAGCCAGTTCCTCACAAGAAATCCGGGTGATCAGGTAATGATCTGCTGTTGTTTTGTGGCAACAGTCCTTTCTCACTGTTGTCTAATTGTGTCTAATATATATTCTAAAGATTGGATACCCCATTTCTCGAGGTAAGGATTTTTTGACTCTCAGATTCTGAAGGACCTCATACACCTAATCTAACACCTGAGGGGACACCTGAGATCTATGTATGTGTGTGTGTATCTATCTATCTATCTATAAAATGTCTGAATATATATATAATCAATAAAACTCATAAAGTCATTGAAATCTTGAAATAGATTACAATCTCTTCCACTAAAAATCTCTGATTAGCTCCAGCTTTGACTGATTCTTCTTGGATGTTGTGGACTCAAAAATAGAAACTCAAGAGTAATGGAGATTGGCCCACAAAGCCTCATTTATCACAAAATGTATTGCTTTTATTTAAAAGCATTCAATTTAGATTAGTCCACGCTGAAATTGTCTTTTATTTAAATCCAATTCCCAAATAGTTCTACTTATGATTAGGTTGAAACTGCTTCTGAAAGAAGCTGCATGAACTGTTCTCTGACTTTGTGGGAATTACTGAAATGAGCTAGTAAATAATAAAGTTTGAAACCTAATAAGATAGTCACTGGGAGAAAAGGGTTAGGTCCTAATTCTTGCAATGGAAACAAAGAAAAAATAGGTGAGACTCCAAGAGTCACTATCTGTTGTATTATATGGCAACATGCTTTCAGTAGGACTAGGGAACATACATCATATCCCTTGGAGCAGCATGACTGTTATAAAGCAACTGAAATTTATTTACTGTGATCATACAAGTGTTATGTAGGGAACTGGTGAGAGCAGCTTACCCACATGAACATTTTTACACCTTTCCCTTCTGACATACCCAACAAATGTCTCAGCTAGCTGTGTGTTCAAATACTCCCATAAAAGTGAAAATCTTTTCCACTTTCCATTCTTAGTAACATCTGTAGAACTTTCCCTCTATAAATGAGAAATGTTAGACTTTATTATCCCAAAGATAGGAATACTGTCATCAAGGGTGGAAGAAGACTATATTATATACCATAATAATAATTCCTACTGAAATATTTCACATCACAAAGTAACAGGATGAAACACATTAGCGTGGAGCCAAATTTCTAAAATGTGCACCTCTTCTGGATCACTGTGTACAGTTCTTTTCTGTTTCCTCTGTGTTCTCTCAAATCTTATGAGCAAGTGTTGATGGTATCTCACCAGCATTATTTGCTGCTGTCAGGTTACAGCAGCAAATCTCAGGCCTAGTTTTCCTCGAAGACAATTAAGCAAATTCCCTCACTCTGGGAAACTGGACTTTAACTTTAAAGTAACACGTAAAAATATTTGTTGTTTCCTATTCCATGAGGTTTCATATTTCATATGGACCTGGAGTTTAGTGAAGCTCTGTACCTCCCAGCTTCTTCAGAAACAGTCCTTTAACTAGTATTTCCCAGCAGCTGATTAAAAGGCTCAGGCTTACCATAAGGGAAGACTGAATTAAAATGAAAACTTCTCTCTACTGCCAGGAGAGAGGCAGGCACTCAGTCACTCACTGTCAGGAGATGCCCCTCTGGTGGATGGCACAGAGAATGCTCTACACACCTCATTCTGGAACATGCTTTGCAAGCTCCCCCTATCCAGGTAGATATGTCCATTTCTTCTAGGCTTTGATTATGTATAGGGGAAAATAAGAATTCCCTTATTTTTGAAGAGTTAAGATTAAAAACAGTACAGCAGAAGCACCATTTCACTGTTTCTGTAGAGGTTTCACTTTTTTAGGATGGCAGAAGCTACAGGCTGTATGATCATTCATTCATTCATTCATTCATTCATACATACATATCCTGCTCCTTCATGACCTCTTGGAGATTTTATCATATCTTTAAAATTTATCTTCTGGCAGAATTGTCCAAATCTTAGTAAGTCCAAATAATAAAGCCACAATTCTACCAAGGCTGCAGTTTACAATTTTTAAATAGCGATTTTTTAAAAATAAGATGGTATGCACTATTGCTTCTTGAAAAACATATCTGACATGTATGTTTTTGTTTCTGCTCAGGTTGAATAACACACAATTTTCAAATATTTAAACAGAGTAAGTGTAATTCTTCATCATGCATTTCTATCAAAGTCAGTGGTAGGATCACCTTGGCCCGGCAGTTGGGTAGTTACTGCAGTGACGGGTGATGATGCTAAGTGCATCATAGTAGTGCATAAGAAGTTTGGGGACAGGATAAATGAGAAAGTATTAATTTTTTGTTTGATAAAAATAGGATGATACAGTTTCCCCTATGCCTTTTTATTCTATTTGACCACAAGACTTTAATTTTGCTTTGCTGGCCATAAGAATGGAAGGCCATTTGTACACGATACTTGCTGTAAGCAGATTGTGAATGGTCAAATATTCCAGAGAAGTGGCTACTGACTATATGCAAAGCTGCTCAATAGTGCACTCACAAAAACTCTAAATAGAGAATTTAGCATAAATTCATGTCATTTGTAATACTGACCATGTACTGTGAAAACGGCCCCTGAAATTTAATGTGCACAAGATGCATCAAGCTGAGTATATACAAACAAGCCATGTATAATGTGCTTATCCATGCATTCTGTCTGGGAATTCTCAGGCAACGCACAGTAGCAATACCAATGGTTCCTATTACCTTTGTAATCTAGGTTTACAGCTCTGAAAAAAGAATTTTATTGACCACTATGGCAGTATTGAGACACTGTGAAGTACGTTCTCATTTTACTTTAATTTTTTGCATACTCAAAAATTCACCTAAATTTACTTCAAAACTGAAAATCTCAGCCCAGTAATTTTTTTCCTTCCTGCATTTAGGGTATTGTTACATGAACTTATGCTCAAAAGGAATAAAAAATGTTTTGCAAATATCTAGTCTTTTATGTCTTTCCAATGAGTTTAACCAAACACATGGTGAAACATCCACTCTTGAACGCTTTACAAGTGCTCCATTAATGCTGGCAGCCCTGACCACACTGAGAACGAAATGAAGGTTGAATGCTGTGAATCATCATTCCCCATCACTGACAAAGAAATGAACTATTGTGAGCAACTACAAAGCAGGCACAGCCTTGGAACAGCAAGTTCCTGAGCAATGTGCTGAAATGGTTTGACTGCCATCTACAGACATGAGTAACTACTGCACTGGTAGCAATTTAAAAAGAACCCCAAAACTACAAACCCAATAAACAACCAGTGCAGATACGAGATGAAACCGAATTATTTATGTATGTATAAAACAGGGGAGCTACCGCGAAAAACTTCTTAGTTTTATTTTTTTTTCTGGTAAAAATATAAACACAGAGAAAGAACAGCTTCCTTCATTCTGTAGAGTGGCTTGTGAGCTAATAGTTACAAATCCAGTGTCTAGTACTGCCTAAAGATTAGTAGATAGAAGTACAAAATACTAACATTTTCTTTGTATTTAAACTATGAATTATTAAGTGCTGATTTTTAAGTAGTAAGCTCCCAGTTAAAACTGTCTTAAATAGCTCCTCTCATACAGTCATTAGTCAGCAAACCCAGGAAATAATCACATATATAGTGACCAAATGCTTGGATGTGTGTACAGCTGTATATACACCATCTACATAGAATTTTCAGTTAAATTTTGGCTTCCTAATCAGGCTAGTTCATAACAGGCCAATATATCACAACACAACTCTATAATAAAGATTTTTTCTTTCATCTGTTAGAACAGCTAGCACAGTAGTTCAGTTCTCCCTTGTCAAACACTCTCTTTTCACTCTGACTTAAAGCCACTTTCTTTTCTTTAACAGCTGCTGCCAAACTGTCTTTCTCTCCAAACTAGCTCACTAGCTAAGCAGTTACCCTGCTAAAATCCTCTTCCAAAAATTTTGTTCTAAAGTTTCAAAATCAGGAATGGCAAAAGGAGAGGAGATTAGGAGAGCCATGTATTTCAAGGATTGAGGATGAATGACAAAATTACTTAGAACTATACAAATTGTACCTTTGTAATTAAAATCATTACATTTACACACTAAATGGAAATGTTCTCAAGAATTATTCTTCATAGATCAGAATTACATATAAAAGTTAAAATGCAGTGTATTTAAACAAAAAGCAGGTAACAGACAGAAAAGGCTGTGGGCCCAAACATAAGATAACTTTCAAAATCCTTCAGAAGTTAGAATTGAGCACAGGTTTCCACTCATGGGACTATCTTCTCACATTGCTGTATCATCCATCAGTTCTCATTAAATATTCTCAGACAGTGTCATTTCAGCTGAATTCCCAACACAGAATATGAATATTGGATTAATTTTAAATGTCATATGTTGAAACTTTACATTTTCCAAAAATGTTTCCACTACAGAAGGTCTGTTCAGACATGCCCATGAAAGTGAAGAGAAGAAAACGTACTCACTCCACATTTTGAGACTTCAGCCTTTTTTCTTACCTGAGTACCCAAACAAGCAACCATCATATGAGTGAGAAGTTTAGCTGCAAACATGGCACACCTGGTGCAGAAAAGGTGGGAGATGATAGCCAAAGTATAACCTGCATAGAAATGACAATGAAAAAAGAAAAAAAAAAGGGAGGAAAATTTAGACTTAGGCTAATAAACTGTGCTATATATCCAGCGGATATCTCTCAAAGGTGCAGATCACTTAATAAAAACCAACTAAACAAACCTTACAGAGGGTATGTTCATTTTGGTTCACACTGAGATCACTCATGAGTTTATTTCAAATACTAACATGTATGTAACATTCCCATAGGCTTGGGAGCTAAAATAATTTCATAATGTAAACAAACAACTTTTAAAAAGTGTTTTTTTGGTGTAATTTTCTGCATGATATGGGTGATTGTCATAGTAGTTATATATAAAGCAAAGGTAACTGTTCAGTGTTCATATTACTGCATCCAAAAAATGTTTTTAGAAACAATTACATAAAAAATGCCTCCTGTTGGGTAGCACTGTTTTAGCAGATAGCTATAACCTTCTCAATGCCAGTCTCCCATGTCATCTGTACTGGGCATAAAAATCTGTTACAGCAGTAGTCAGAAAGAATGACATCACTTTTCATTTCACCGATTAATTGTAAACATGAACAGAACAAAAATGGAAAAGGCCCCTATCCTACCAGTAAGTAATTCCTAGGAAAGTTAAGCCACCAAGAAAAACACTGCTAAATCTCAGAGTTAATTGGAGTTAACTGTGTGCTTTCACACCCCAGTCAGGGCAGGAATTTGGATAATTATGGCAGATCTTTTATCCCCTATTGAGACTGACTATTTGTTCAGCTACCAGTATTTGTAAGGGATGAATGAAAGAAATAATTGCTAAAAGTATTGTTTCTAAATATTTCAAAAATTATTTAGTGATATTTATACAACTATCCACATGTTCTTTTTTTCTTTTTTTTTTTTTTTAATATTCTTCATACCTATGTGGAAATGTCAAGAGGAATGAATAATATCCCTATCCCTCTAAAAATAAAGCACTTTGTTCCCTAAAAGATTCATTTAAATCTAGTAATCTATATCATCACATAAGTAAACATCTTCAACCAGCCAAGAAAGCTGAAAGACATCAGAAAGCATTTGTCTCAAGTTCAAAGTAAACCCTTAACCAAGCTAAACTATTTTTACTTTTAAAACACATTCTTATGATATATGACTACAGTAAATGACTAGTTCTGAAAAATTATCTGTATCTTTATTGATTCCAATTCAGCAAAATATTTTCTTAGCTTTTGCATATATTTTTTCTTCAGTTTCTGTAGCATTTTGCATTCTACAGCATTTTGTTTCATCAACACACTTCTTTCTCCATGTAATCCAGTAATTGTATTTTAAAATCTGCTTATTTTTATGTGCTAAAACCTCCTTTAATTATTGTCAAATATAACCATCAATTTGTGTGGAGCAGATGAAAAACTGAGAGGTTTTTCCTCTTTCTTTGTCTTCATTTTCTTTGGCTGAGGTTTTAAAAAATTAAGGAGCCTAGATTTAATCTGTTAGGGCAGTTGGCTAGGTAGGGATACATAAGTGATTTAGCTGCTTGCACGATTTTTGTTACTCCTATAGTGATGATCTAATACAGAACTCATAAATCCCACAAGGAGCTCACCAGGCCCCCATTTGAGGGGGTTAAAGTTAGCCAATAACTCCCTTTAGCATGTTTTCTAAGCCTATTACTCTTGGTGCCTATAAATGCAAGAGGTCGTTTCCAACCTAAATAATTCTATGGTTCTAAGAAAAATTTACTTTAATTTGTGATTGCTCCAACTTATTAGTAAACCAGTTGCAATCTGGAAGGCTCCTTCAAAAGCCAAGTTGAGTTTAGAACTTAGATGCCCTGCTTCCTGCCTGGCATTTTGGGACTTAGGCTGTTGAGGCTGCTAACAAAGAGGGTCATGTTCCTTATAGGTTAAACTCTTAGGGTTTTTTCCCAAGATGTTGGGTAGCAGTTAGGCAGCAGAGTGTAATGGAATCTATCTCCCCCAAGTTGTGGCTTCTGAGGGTAAATTCCAGCTAAAATTGTCAAAAAAATTTGACAAAGAGGATGACTGTACTGCTGCTAGCAACACAGATGAATTTAAGATTTTTAAGTTTCTTCCCCCAAATGAATGACATCATCTCTTTTCAATAACGCACCTCAGGGAAAGAGCCACGCAGGCGATCAAGGGCTGTGCCAGGACCATTTGCAGAAGATTTAAATGGCTCTGGGGAGCCTGGCGACCCGGACCGGGCAAGCAGGGGTGTGGCACGGCAGTTTGCTCAGCACTTTGCACAGGAGGGCTGCAGCTGCTCTCCCAGCTCCTGCTGGTGAGTGGTATGTTAGATAGGTGTGTTTTGGTTGGATTTTTTTTGGGGTGTTTTCCCCCCAGCTTGACTAGATCCAGCAATGGGTTACAAATGGTCAAAAGCCATTGCTGCTGCTGCCAGCAGAAGTGTGCAAGCAGAACCCGCCAAGGACAGAGCTGTCCAGACCCCTGGCTGCAGGGAGTGTCTGAGCCTGGGGCAGTCCCAGAGGACAGTGCAAAAGACACCTGTGAGCAGGTGAATGATCTGCTCTGTCTGGTGGCAGGGCTTCAGGAAGAAGGGGAAAGGCTGAGGAGTGCTAGGGAGAGTGAAATAGACTTGTGGACTTACAGCCTTGCAAACCTGCAAGAAGCTCAGCAGGAGTCAGAGGAGCCCTGTCCCTTTTACCATCAGGCAGAAGGAGGAGACCTAGCAGATGGGGGGAATGGAAATGGGTATCCACTCAGGGAGGTAGTAAAATTCCCTCCTGACCCCCATCACCTTCCCAGGTACCTTTACAGAATAGATACGAGGCCCTGGGTCCAGAGGGTCAGGCAAATGACACTAAAGAAAAAATGTGTCTGGAGAGTCTTCCAGCTGCACTTCATCTGTCACATGGATCACAGCCTCAGGAATTCAGAATAAAAGAAGGGTAGTTGTAGTAGGTGACTCCCTTCTGAGGGGAACTGAGGGCCCTGTAAGTCAACCAGACCCCTCCCACAGTGAAGTCCGATGCCTTCCTGGGGCCCAGGTATGGGGTATCACCAGGAGACTCCCCGAACTAATTCAGCCTTCTGATTATTACCCACTGCTGGTTGTCCAGATTGGCAGTGATGAGGTTGACAAGAAGGGGGTGCCAGGGTCATTAAAAAGGATGCCAGGGCTCTGGATTAGTTGGTTGATGGGGCAGGACCCAGGTGGTGTTCTGCTCAGTTCCTTCAGGAGCAGGGATGAATGATAAAAGGAACAGGAAAACCCATGTTATCAATGCATGGTTTAAGGGCTGGTGCCATCAGAAGAATTTTGGTTTCTTTTCCATGGGCAATTTTTACAGCACCAGGCCTGTTTGAGTCAGATGGGCTCCATCTGTCTAACAAGGGCAAAAGGATTCTGGCCCATGAGTCAGCAGGGCTGCCTGAGAGGGCTTTAAACTGGGTTTGAAGAGGGAAGGGGATGAAACCAGAGATGAGCCCAAGGGTGAGTCAGGGGTAAAGTCAGCAGCCCAGCTAAAGTGCCTTCACACTGATGCACGCAGCATGGGTAACAAACAAGAGGAGCTGAAGCCATGGTGCAGAAGGAAAGCTGTGACAGTCATCATCACAGAAATGTGGTGGCATGACTCCTGTGGCTGGAGTGCTGCAGTGGGTGGCTGCAAGCTCTTCACAAGAGACAGGGGAGGCAGGAGAGGGGGACAGGAGGCTCTGTATGTTGGGGGGGCTCTCAACACCGTGGAGTTTGAGATCAGTGACAAAAAGATCGAGTACCATGGGTAAGAATCAGAGACAGGCCAGCAAGGCTGACATCCTGGTGGGAGTCTCTTATAGACTGCCCAACCAGAATGAAGAGATTATGCTATAAGCATTATTCCACAAGCAGCTGGAGGATGTTTCAAGACTGCCAGCCCTTGTTCTTGTAGGAGTTTTAACCTGCCAGATACCTGCTGGGAACTTAGCACAGTGGGAAAGAGGCAGTCCAGGAGATTCTAGGAATGTATGGAGGAGAGCTTCTTGTCATAGCTGGTGAGCGAACGTGCCAGGGGTGGGGCTCTGCTAGACCTGCTGTTTGCAAGCAGAGAGGAGCTGGTGGGAGACGTGGTGGTCAGAGGCCCTCTGGGGCACAGTGACCCAGTAGTCACCACAGTGACCCATTCATAAAAAAACCCATGAGTTTTCAATACTCAGCGAAACAAAGATTATGAAACTTCAATAAAACTTTTACACTAGACTTCCAGAGGGTGGAATTCAGGATGCTGTTTTGGAGAGTACTTTGGCAAACGTGCCTCAAAAAAAACCAAAGAGGTCCTGGAAGGAGGGATATGCTTCAAGAAAGAAATCTTGAAGGCATAGGAACAGGCCGTCCCTATATGCCAAAAGATGAACCAGCAGGGATTAGAATGGGCTGCCCAGGGAGGTAGGTGGTGGAGTCACCACCCTTGGAGGTGTTTAAGAAAAGACTGAATGTGGCACTCAGTGCCATCATCTAGTTGGCAAGGTGGTGTTAGGTTGTAGGTTGGACTCAATGACCTCAAAAATCTTTTCCATCCTTGTGATTCTGTGATATTTATATGCTTGACATTTTTTTCCAGTGGCAGAATTTGTCAGTATGCAAATACCAGACAAGATGGCACCTTTAATAACATGAAGTTAGTTAACATTTCTTCAATATTCCACTAAATAAAAAGATTGTCATCAGCTACCAAAATGTTAATAATCAATCAGTTTTACTGGTCATCAGTTGTTATTAATGGGAAAACTGTCTTAAATTAACTGACCTGAAATGCAGATGAATCCAGAAGAAAAAAAAGCCTCGTTGTATGAAGATAAGTTATCTGTTTGGGCATAAACTGCATAAATGGACATATGAGAACAGGAGCATTCCACATAATCTGATGTGTCATCAACCACCTTGCAGAACCCGCTATCAGACAGCCAGCTGCAAAACAACAGTTTCACAGAGTTGGAAATGGACTTCTGTAATTCACGTGGTAAGCAGGCTTGAAACTTTTTGTTGTATTCCTGAAACACCAAGTTCCCTAAACTATTCCATAGGTGTTTTCTGTAATCTTTCATGTGTAGTGCTCGGAAGAGCATATTTACATGAGATTAAAATATTGTTTATAACTTTTTAATGTGTTTTTTTTTTTTTTAAATCTTTGTAAATGTATTAAAATTAACATTTTTTCTTCACTAGGGAATTTTTGTGGCCATATTTTGAAATTTCTGCTAGATTTCTAGGTCTGTCTGACTTTTCAAATAGTTTGTTACTTAACTTTGCTCAATACCTTACCCGATTATGGAGAACATTTTATACTGCTATTTGTTGGTTTGAAACTATAATTCAGGTTTTGTTTTGGGTTTTTTTCAGTATTGCTGAAGTGGTTTTGAAAAAGGGTAAAGCATACCACAGATGACATCCTAAGCTATTTCTACTGGAAATTGTGCACAGATAAAAGGAAAGCATACAGGTAAATTCTGGTGCATCTCCTCCTGAAGAGAAATAGTTTGTATCAACAGCAGGCTGGTATCATCCAGTTGGTCTAATGAAACTGAATCTAAACCAACTAGATTTCTACAGGATACAGAACATCATTATCTCCAATTTCATTAACACATTCATTGATGCAGTTCTGGGATTTATAGCCTGTCACTGTAACCTAATGCATCATTATACAATCTGAATGGTATTTTGATGAAAAAAAGCCAAGGGCAGAAGTCTGAGAAAAAGCTGAGCTAGAATAACTACTCATTTTATTCTAAGAAAAGTTTTATGTAGTGGTAAAATGGCCAGAAAAATTAAGGAGAAAAGACATGAAATAGCTTGATTTTATACTTGCAAATTATTTAATTGCAGTTATCATATCTTACACAAATACATGGATTCATGGTAGAAATTGGAACAATAAACATAGTAATAAAGTAACCTTTCAGCAGCTTGATTCCAGAGGAGACATAGAGACTTCTGTGGAACAATCCGATTTCCTTTAGCATAAATACGATAAATGACTTCATTGTTATCTTTCAAAGGTCGTGAACTCTGCCCCTGCAAGCTCATTGAAAAAACCTGAAACAACATGTACAATGTAAAGATAAATTTAATATTAAGATTCAACACAGTGCTCATTTTAATCAGAGACAACCATAAAAATGTTCACTTTATTTTAAATACATATATGATGTTTTGAGCAGTATCTAGGTTAAAATAAATTCTTGAAAATTAAAAAAAAATTGCATTATCTTCAAACCTTGTTCTTCAGGGCAAGTTCTTTATCTCTAGTAAGGAACCACTGCTGACTGCTGTATTCTGTGAACTGTATGGATTCACAGTTCTCTTCTTGAGGAGATGATAATACTACAGAGACCTCTAGTAAATGTTCAGGTACTTGAATAGAATCCCCATCTTTTCCATTAAATCTGTGTCCATTGATTTGCTGAGGAAACCAGTTGTGAGCCATTATTGCAATATATGGGCAGCTGTCAAGGATATTTTTGCCTCTGTGGAAATGGAAAAGCAATAGGGCTGGTAAGCAGAACCATCTTCACTATTCATCACATTCATCACTATTCATCACACAATGACTCTAAAAGGTATTTGTGATTTGTTAGTACTTTATTAGTTCATCCTTTTTAGGCTTATGATGTTTAATTGGCACACTGTTTCAGTTTCTGTGGAAAGAAAAAAGGGCTGAATTTTTACATATTTCACCTTCTCCATTTCCCTTCTGGCATTTGCTCCTTATGACCTGCAACTATAATCTGTCCATAGTAAACTAGGTTATCAAAACACTCATCTTTACAACTTGACGTAGAGCTGAGTCTAAAAAACAGGAGAGGCATTAAAATGGATGATCTTGCTTTATTTTTTTTTCCTCAATAGATGATGAAAAAAAACTTGGAATAAATAATATTAACTTCTAAGTTCTAAACACACATTCAACCACCAGTTGTTTAAAAGATCGTCCATGGGAAAAACACAGTGTTTAAAACTATCTGTCTCATGAAAAAGAATAATCTCTTTCTTCAGTCACCTATGTCCCCTGCCCATTAGCCTGACAAGGGTATTATGCCCTTGGAGACAAAACTAGCAATTTGAAATTATGAGTAGCTTTAAAAATTTTAAAACAATGTTCAAGTGAGCAAAACCAAACAGATACAAATTGCAAAATGGCAGTAGAAATTTTGGGTTGCTAACTTTCATCTAAGGCTTAGAACACAGCTCTGCATCACAAAATTACATATTATTTTCTTAGCAAGAATAATGAATAGTTTTCCAGGCATTACTTGAGCTAAAGGTGAGTACCTACCACACCAGGTCTCCTGACTCATGTTTGACAGCGACCCCACAACAAGGTACAGTCATACAAAGCACTGTATATTGGCTCTGTGTAAGATCATGATAGTGTAACACATTCACGTATGGGTAACATACTAGATGGTAGACAAGTCCCTCTTCTGAAAATGTAGTTTAGATTTTCTGTATTGGAAAGATGTCATGTATTTACAAAATATATTATGAATTCAAGCTTACTGACCTTTCTCCTGGTGATCCACACTTTATACCAGTCAATAGAGAAAAAGCAAACTTCTCAGTCACCTCAGCAAGCAAGCTATATCCTTGTGTGTCCTCACGTTTTGGGCTAGCCAGAGCACAGAGTATCTCATAGAAAAGACTTCTACTTTTACCAGTGAGTAACAGTTTTTCACCTACACCTGTAACCTAAAGAGAGGAGAAGAAATCAAACATTTTACAAAAAGGAATCTGCTTGTAACATTTCCTTTTGTTCAGTGGTTTAGTGATATCTTCACTGTGATTCCAATGTTCATTCTGAAGGCTCAGAATACTTTTCCCAACTCCTGATCACTTCCATGATCACTTCTTATGCTTCCAAGGCATAAGACACAGTTTGTCAAAACTACATAAACATATGCTTACTAGGGGATTTGATTATTAAAGAAAGGATGTGGCATTTTTTATTCTTTCACAAACCAAAGATTGTTGAGTCCTGAGAATTTTTACATCATTTTCTTTGTTTTCTTTGTGGCAACAATCAAAAATTAATGGATATTGTTATCATGCTTTGTATCTAGGTATTTAGAAATTTTTCAGCTTCTGTGCATTATTCCACAAGTCCAGAAGAGACAGAACACCATAAAACTAGTCTATAATTTTCATAGAACTTAGTGCAATGCTTAAGTACAAGCTACTGGAGGAAAAAATACTGATGCTTGGTTAAGACTACAGCAGACTCCAGCTGGCCCTGGTAGGATTTGCTTGTGTGTTGACTGCAGTCTGCTGTAAAGATATGAGCAGGTCTCATGTCAGGCCTAAAAGCAACGAAATTGTGGCCTAAGAGTCAAGAAAACATAATAAGCTCTATGAAACTGTGGCACCAAAGGGAAAATTTTGCACAGTAGAAAATTCAGAGCTACTGGTATGTATGGAAAATTAATACTGGTTGCTCATTTCAACCTATTTGATTTCTGATTTCTTGCCACCATTGTAACTAGTGGCAGATAAACTCCTTCCTTGATTGTGGGACTTCACAATTTCTGCTTTTACTTTTGCAGTCTGTGCTTCTGAGTCACTGCTGTGGATGTGATCTGCCTTTTTATATACATACATATACATATATATGCCTTGTTGTGTTGTTATACTAAAATTAATGTCATTGGTCATTTAAGAAAGGACAGGAAGTGTTCACCTTATCTATTATATGCACCACAGCAGTAAGTTGCTCTTCTGTAGTTTCTGTAGCCACTTTGACATTCAGATTCTGAAGGATTCTGTGTAAAATGGTGTCATCAAGAGGCTGATGCAGTTGATCAATCAATCCCCAAACTGGCAAGGAGTCCAAATCTGAGACAATGGTGATGTTAGAAATACCATACATATCATCTACCCTGGCACCGCCTGTGGGATTAGAAAGTACAACTTGGAAACGTTTAGGAAATGGGTTTAAAGATCCTGTCTTTGGAGTCAGGGTCACATCCAGGAATGCATTTCTCTGTCCATGTTCAAAAGTCAGTAATCCTTCCGATCTGGCAAAATCTTGTCCTGCTACAGCTGGAGATATGAAGGTCCGTCCAATAGGTTCAGGTTTTTGTAGCTCCTTAAAACAAACCAAATGAGTTTTAGTAACATTATGATAGACATAATTGTTCAAAACCACCTGCTGTAGAACACATTTAAGTGGGTAAAAACAAAATGTGTAAAAAAGAAGTCCTCTTTCAAAAAGCAGTTACGAGTGATGAAACAATTACATTAAAATAATTATCTCCCTGAATTAGTAATCTATCAAACCTAGGAGAAGACTATATATATTGTCCATAGTAAACAGGGTCCCACTCCTTCTTTTCCAGAACAAAAAACCACAAAATTTTCTGTGTGAATAAATACTACAGAAATGTTAGCACATGTGTGAATTCTAGAAGGGTTGATTTAAGACTATAACTGCAGCACAAACTCCCTCACTTTAGGGTAGAGAAAAGCATTACAAATACATAGAAAACTAAACAAAGCAAAGCAAAGGTTTTGGAAATCTGTGTCCAACCTAATACCAATTCATGTACTTTCAGTCCCAGAATACATACTTAAAAGATGAATAATCCATTTAATACAAAGGGAAAGCAAACGCTATAGAATACACATGCAAGGCAGATAGATGAATTTATCTGTTAATGCTACATGGCCTTATTTCCTTGTGAAGCAACACTATTTTTACCTTCCATGAGGTTTGCAGTTATTGTTTCATTCTTCAAAGTCTTGCTCTTTTTGTCACTTGCCATAACCTTGACATTGTATCTGGTAATATAATAAACTCTCCTTGAGATGAAACTAACTTTCTATTATTTAACTGTATGATTTTTCAAAAGTATCTATTCATTTAATAAATGCAGCTTGTACACTGACTCCTAAGTAAAGGTCTTCTACTGAATAAAATGAGGATTTTTATTTGTGAAATACTAGACCCCTTTTAAAAATATTTAGCTTTTATTAGTAGAGTTTATTTATTGAATGAACCAGACAATTTCTGAGTTCACTGGAGAACCTGGTAAATCAATGCAGCATATAACTGTTCAAAATTGTTCTAGACATGACCGCTTCACCTGTGAAAATTCCAGGGAGAAGCTTCCTTTTGTTTATACCTTTCCACTGAGAACTAGGAAATGGAAATAAGTAGTAATAAAAGCACTAGTGACAAGAACAATGTCTAAGAAACCTTTGTAGGGAAGAGATAAACATCAGTTTCCAGTTACTGCCTTTCTGTCTGCTGTGGCCTCTTATTTTAAAACTACTAATAATACCCATACTTTAGTACTTGGCCATGCACCCTCAAAACCTGAAAATGTCCAAAGAAGGTTGGTTATAAAAATTACAGTGGGTAAGAGATTGCCCCCTATATTTTAGCTTAAATATACACTGGGCAGTCACAATTTCTTTTCCATTTAACAGCTAAATTATAGTGAATTCTTAGGCGGAATAAATTTGAAAATTTGTTACCACACAATCTAACTGAAACACTGGCCAACTACTATATAATAAATGCATGGAAACACCATGTAAACCTGTGTAGTTAAAACAGGTATGCATTTAATACAACAATAGAATGCAGAACCTTCTATCAGAACCTTCTATTATAAAGGGTAAATACATAATAACCCCAAAATAATTATTTTAGGCATACAATCACACGTATTCGAAGTAGATCAGGCCAAGTACTATTCCAATGTGATGCCACACTTGAAAGAATCTCTCTTGCATTCTGTATGTTGGATTCACAGATACTAAGGAAGTGGCAGGAATCATGTTTTTGCAGATCTGCTAAAGGAGAAACTTCATCAGCTGCAATAATAATGAGTGAGGTATGCATTTAAAAGAAAAAAAGTGTCAACAGTTAGAAGAGTCTCATGCAACAGATGTAAATATCTCAAAATGAATGGGGATGGAAAAATTTACTTTAGCACTTGCTACTTTCAATCAGAAGAACAAATTTTCTTGTTTAGTATTCCAAAAACATTGAATAAAATTTGATGAAATTTCTCTATCTTTACCTAAATGTGTTCTGGCATTAATAAATTTGTGCCCCAACAGAGCAAGTGTCCTACTGTCTGGATGTTGTATACATATCCATCAGGATAAAAACTTAATTTTGGATGAAAAAGCCTCAAATATTGAAGACTCACAAGATCCTTAGAATAAAGAAATAAATATATTAGTTGCCTGGCTGACCACATTCTTTGAGGCCACTGGAAGGTACTGCTAAAAAACCCCATTCGTGACAAGGCAATGAGAAAAAGGACTTTTACTAATGGAAAACCAAAGAAGCTAGGTCCAGTAAATGTTTGACTGTTTCCTGAAATAAATGCCAATTACGGACATATTTACTTTAAAGAATGACTAATTATTTAATTATAAAATGAACAATAAAATCTATGATTCTACAAATGGTTTGGGTTGAAAATGATTTTAAAGACCTCTAGTTCCAAAGCCCCTGCAGCGGACAGGGACAACTTTCACCAGACCAGTGGCTCAGAGCTCCATCAAACCTGGCCTTGAACACCTCCAGGAATATGCCATCCACAACCTTTTCTTGCCAGTGCCTCACCAGTCTCACAGTAAAGAATTTCTTCCTAATATCTAATCTGAACCTACTGTCTTTCAGTTTTAAGCCATTCTCTCTTCTCTTGTCACTACATGCCCCTGCAAAATGTCCTTCTCCAACTTTCTGATAGACTTCCTTTAGGAAGGCTGCAATTGGGTTAGCCCAAAGCCACCTCTTCTCTAGGCTGAACAATCCCAATTCTCTCAGCTTTTCCTCATAGCAGAGGTGCTCCATCCCTCTGATCAATTGAGTGGCCTCCTCTGGTTCTGCTCCAACAGCTCCATGTCCTTCCTGTGCTAGGACCCCAGAACTGGAGGCAGCTCTGCAGGGTGGGGTCTCACCAGAGCAGAGCAGAGGGGCAGAATCTCCTCCCTCCAAAGCTGCCCATGGGGTTTTGGATACAGCCCAGGACATGTTTGGTTTCCTGAGCTGCAAGTGCTCAGGCCAGGGCCTGTCCAGCCTCTCACCCACCAGCACCCCCCTGTCCTTCAGGCCAGGGCAGCTCTCAATCTGGTCATCCCCAGCCTGTACTGCAGCCTCTGACCCAGGGGCAGCACCAGCACTTGGTCTTGTTAAACCTCATGAGATTCCCAGGGGCCACTTCTTGAGCCTGTCCAGGTCCCTCTGGATGGCATCCCATCCCTCAGGAGTGCCAACTGCACCCCTCAGCTTGGTGTCATCTGCAAATTTGCTGAGGGTGCACCTGATCCCTTCATCTACGCCATTAATGAAGACATTAAATTACACTGGTCCCAGTACAGACCCCTGAGGGACACCACTTGTCACTGATGTCCATCAGGACTCTGAGCCATTGACTATGGCCCTCTGGATGTGATCATCCAACCACTTTCTTATCCATCAAATAACAGTCCATTCGAATCCAACATGAAATCCATCTCTCCAGTTTAGACAGAAGGATGTTGTGGATGATGTGTCCAAGGCTTTACAGAAGTCCAGATCAATGACATCTGTAGCCCTTCCCCTGTACACTGATGTAGTCACCCCATCATAGAAGCCCACTAGATTGGTCAGGCAGGACTTGCCCTTGGTGAAGCTCCGCTGGCTCTCTTCAATCTCCTCCCTGTCCTCCATGTGCCTTAGAAGAGCTCCTAGGAGGATCTGTTCCATGATCTTCCCAGGCACAAAGGGGAGGCCGACTGGTTGATGGTTCCCAGGGTCCTCCTTTCTACTCTTCCCTTTTAAAAGATGGGTATAGTAATTCCCCTTTTCCAGTCACCTGGGATTTCACCTGACTGTCAAGACTTTTCAAATAACATGGGAGACTGTCTTGGAAACTACATTAGCCAATTCCCTCAGGACTCTGGGATGCATCTCTTTGGGTCCCATAGAGTTGTGTACATTCAGGCTCCTCAGGTGGTCACGAACCTGATTTTCTCTTACAGTGGGAGAGACTTTGCTCCCCCATGCCCTGTCCTTCTGTCCATCCGCTTAAGAGGTGTAGGAATAAAGGCTGCTAGTGAAGACTGGCAAGAAAGTTGTTGAGTATATCAGCCTTTTATTAATCCATTGTTACCAGTTTTCCAGCATTGTTTATCGGGGGGGAAACACCTTCTTTGACCTTCCTTTTCTAGTTAACATACCTCTAGAAGCCCTTCCTGTTATTTTTTGTGTCCCTTGCCAGGTTCACTTCCAGCTTCACCTTGGCCTTCCCTACACATTCACTCTCCATCTCTATGCTCTTCTCAGGTCACCTGTACTTGCTTCACCTGCCTGTGCATTTGCTTCTTTCTTTTTAGTTTGACCAGCAGGTTCTGACTCAGCAATGCTGGTCTCTTGCCTTCATTGCCTGATTTCTTGCTCCTGGGGATTCGTAGCTCCAATGTGCTATGGAAGACCTTCTTAAAGATCTCAGCTCTGTTCCACTCCCTTGTCCCTGAGGGCAGTCTCCCAAGGGAACCCCCTGACTCTTTCCCTGAACAGCTGGAAGTCTGCTTTCCTAAAGATCAGAAAAAGATACAAAAATAAAGTATAGTAGGTCTTACCTGCATGCTGTAGCTAACCATTGTGGTTACTGATGTACTAGAATCTCTAAGAACTTGCAGACTGATTAAATCTGTCTTCTTATATGCCACAGCAAATCGAGATCCCACAGCAAAATACACTAAACCATGAGGAGCATCACTTTCCAGGAGAGTTATAAAAGCAAATCTGGCACTGTTGTTCAGAGCAGCTCCTGTGCTTACAGCATACAGCTCAACAAAAATGTAGGTTTCAAATTCCGGTACCTGTAAGTGAGGGATGATTTTCATATCGTTGTAAGATCTACCAATATCTTTCAGCTTTAAATAAATGCTTATATGTTACTTTGTATGCACACTGGATCATTTTAATAACACTTATCACAAGCATGCTTCCTGAAATATGCAATAAATACAATAAAATAGATCCTAAAAACAATACTGCAATGGGCACCACTCTGTCAGACACATAAATTAAATCCCAGATTTTCACATGGAACTTATCGCATTAAAGTAGCTATTTAAATAGTGCAGGCATTGCGGCTATAAATGTGACATAAATGACAGTAAACTCTCCAAGCGTGCCATATTCCAGATTATGGATTTACATAGATGTACAACTTACGAAGAATTTGCACTTTTATTTTCTTTTTACCTTACAAAAAGGCATGTACCTACCTACTCACTTTTGGAAAAAACTGCACAGAATTAAGTATGCAATTTTGAAAATGCAATTATTAACTTGCCTGTATTCAAGTACTAAACTTAGTTAAAGTTCTGGAAAACATTTTACGTAGACCCTTAGCATTTAAACACTAATATGTTTATGCATATTTTTACAATAAATTAAAATCTCAGTAGATTTGCACACTTAACTGCATTTATTGTAAATCCCAGAGCTTAGAGAATACTATTTGATAGACTTTTGTGATGTTTCACATATAGAGAAATGCGTCACTCTGAAAATACAGGTTATGGAACTTCGTTCCCTTATTGAAAATAAGGTAGCAGTGTTAAGTTTACAGTATGACGTTCTGCCTCATCTTTGATTTTGTACCTACAACACAAATGTAATGTTTAAAAATAGACACTCGATTACTAAGATTCCAGAAATCATTGGAATTATGTTATTTGGACCTATGGCATGCACTTGTCAAGTAGCAAGCTTGGCAAAAAAAAAAAAAAGTCATTCTTTACAAGAGAATAGCATTATAAAAAATGATGATCATTGAAGAAAGTTGGGTTTTTTTACTATTTTTTGTATTGGGTTTGTATGGCCAGGTTTTGGTAGCGGTGAAGGTTTCAGGGGTGGTTTCTGTGAGAAGTTGCCAGAAGTTTTGCACATGTCTGGCAGAGCCAATTCCAGACAGTTCCAGGATAGGCCCACCACTGCCCATGGCTGAGCCAATCAGAAATGGCGGTAACACCTCTGTGATAAAAGATTTAAGAAGTAAAAAATCTGTCACTATGCAGATGTAATTGCAGCCAAAGAAGAGCATGGGGAGAACACGTAAGAGGAACAACTCTGCAGACACCAAGGTCAGTGAAGAAGGAAGGGGAGGAGGAGCTCCAGGCGCTGGAGCTGGGATTCCTCTGAAGCCCATGGTGCAGTCCATGCTGAAGCAGCTGTGCCCCTGCAGCCCATGGAGGTCCATGGGAATGCAGAGATCCACGTGCAGCCCATGGAAGAGCCCCACACTGGAGCAGGTGGATGCCTGAGAGGAAGTTATGACCCCATGGGTGGCTCACACTCCAGCAGGCTCCTGGCAGGGACCTGCAGATCCATGGAGAAAGGAGCCCACACTGGAGCAGGCTTCCTGGCAGGACTTGTGACCGTGTAGGGGACCCACACTGGAGCAGCCTCTCCTTGAAGGACTGCACCCTATGGAAGGATGACCACGCTGCAGCAGTTTATGGAGAGCTGCTGCCCGTGGGATGGACTCATGTTGAAGAACTTTCCTATTGGAGGGACCCCATGGTGGAGCAGGGGAAAGACTCCTCCCTGAGTAGCAGCAGGAACAATGTGTGATGAAATGAACATAACCCCCATGTCCCAGCTCTGTTTGCTGCTGGAGGGGAAGAGGTAGAGCTGGAAGGAGGGAGGGGAGGGTGGAAGGTGTTTTAAGGTCTTATCCTGCTCTGATTTTATTAGTAATAAATTCCATTAATATCTCTAATTTGAGCCTGTTTTGTCCATGACAGTGTTTTGTGAATGATCTGTCCTGGTCCTTATCTCAGCTCATAGATCTTTTGTTATATTTACTCTACCCTGCCCAGCTGCAGAGGGAAGAGAGAGAGAGTCTTTGGTGGCTGCCTGGCATCCAGCCAGGGTCAACCCATTACATACAAAAAGCTTTGTGTTTTAGCTCTGAATTTTTGGAAATCCTACTTTAATTCTAGGATTTTAGGTAATAAAGTCAGTATATCTGTCTAAGTAAAACTGAAAAAAGCTGGAATGTATCCTACAAAAATGTAAAGAACTTATTTAATGTATTTATTACTTCATCATTTTTTAATGTATTTACTACTAATTTGTATGCTAAGTTATGAAAGAAGAAGTAGAAGAAGAATTAGGAAATATTTGGAGGGACAAATAGCATATATGTTCAATTAAATTGTTAAGTAATTTTCTAAATGAAGTGTTCTTGACTAATGACAGACACAATTTTACTGGAATGAATGGGGAGCTTTAGCCTTCCATTAGCACTTGCTAGAATGGCACAGGCTTGTGCTTCATGTGGCACAACTGCATGTCCCTGCAGCTTCTGCACTGCTGTCATTTAATACTGATATAACTTCTTTGGCCTAAAGAGGTTCATAATCTCAGTTTGCTAAGCAAGTGTGCCCTGTACGTGTATTCATTGGCTCTGTAATGTAAAGATAACGTTTGATGACGGAGAAGGGAAATGGCCCTCTTCTTGAACTGAGGGAAGGCATGCTACTTCCTAAATGGGAAACCCCTGTTTCCCACATACAGCATCTTGCAATATTTTCTAGAAAACTGAGTCAGAAAAAACCATGGAAATCGTCCTATCTAGTCCTTTTCCCCTGTCCAAATCTCAGCTTTGCCACCAGCCTGGGTGCTAGGATAATTTCCTAGAAAATTTAAAACTCTCCGACGTTAAAAGAATGGCAAACATTAATCTTTTCTTTCTTGAGGGATTACTCTAACTACTGAGTATTCACACTAAAATATTTTTTCCTTCTCTTTTCAATAAAAATGACTGAATACTGTGCTTTGTGTTAATACAATCATGTCTGTATTTTAGAGTGCCAGCTGGGTCTCACAAGGTTCTTAGACTTAGACATACCCAACTGCAAAATGCACTTTAGTGGATGATGGCTCCTAACTTGAACTTCACTATTCACAAGATGGATATGAGCAGCGACAGATTTTTAGACCCTCAGAGATTCTTATGCAGTTCTATGAGTTTTCACAGATCACTGTGCTAGATTTAGGAATATAAAATTACACACAAGTTAGACTCACAGGTTTGTTTGTGGAATGAGATATTACTAATAGAATATATTTTCCATAAACCACCCTAAGAAATGCTTTGATAGATGAAAAACCTATTGTGTGAAGGGTAAGAATATATGAATGAACGTTTTGCTGAAACAACTCCATTCTTTTTTTCTTACTGTTATAAAAAAATCTAAGATCTGCAACTTACTCTCCAAACTGAATAGTTATCTCTTTCCCAAACTTTTACCATTCACAATTGAGGCAGTACAAGCCTATAAATAAACATGTTCCAGAGAAACCGAGCAGGTATGAAGTTACTATTGTCAAACTAAGTATCAGTTCCTCTGGATCAGAGGAGTTTTTTCATCTTGATAAATTGCAATTCAATGCTGTACATAAATGAGCAATAATTACTTACCTGATCAGGTTTTATTTCAATGGAGATGTTGCACATTGTTTGACCTGCTATGCAGGTTGTGGCTCCCAGCACAGATACAAGTTCATTCTCCAAGTTCACGCCATCCTTCAGAAGGACAACAGCTGTTTTATTAAAAGTCACACGCCAGAAGACCTTCACATCTTCAAAAGCCCTATAAGCAAAACAGAAGAGTATGCATGTACTGAAGGAGAGCACAACCAATTTAGGAAACATAAACCACAGACGTAACATACATTTTAGGTTATTATTCAAAACTTATCATTAGGGAATCAACTGCTTTACAATGAAAAAAATAGCTCCTTTTATTTAAATTTCTTCCTCTAAAATCTATTTAGATTATTTAAAAAAAAAAAAACGTAACAGAAGAAGAAATAAAGTAATTATGGGAACCCAGATTCTTCTAAATTTTTGTTTCAGATAACATGCAATTATCTGAATCTTGGAAAGCAGGGATGTGGCCAAGTACTTTCATTAATAATATAGTCACCATTGGCCTGGAAAGCCAGGTAGAATTTGTCTTCCCTGTAAGTGTAAGGAACTTAACCATACTTGAGCATTTTTCTTTAAAGTTCCATAAATGTACAACATATGTAAGTACTAATTAGGAAAAAAGTGAAGACGTAAGCGTACTGGCACGTACATAACTTCTTAGTTGCTCCTTGTAGTATTCATAGCTACTTACATTACACAGAGAGGTGAGAGCTGGATTTACACCTTTAGCAGTGCAAATACTTTATCTTAAGCAAAATCTTCACACTTGCTGACTTACAGTATAAAATGGTAAGGATTTGAGATTCTTTCTGTTTCTGCTTTATACCAATACAGTGACAGACCCAATTATATTCACAACTTAAATGCCCCTCTGCCAAAATCTGTGACACTATTAAAGGAGCTGAAAGGCAAATGCTTATTATAAAACTCTATAATGAAAACCTCTTCCGCTAACAGTAGCTCCTGTGATTCAAGATAGGATGTTAGGGAGCATGGGAAGAGCACTGGAATCAGTGGCTGCCTGCACCTGTTGGATTGCCGTGTGACCGTCAGCAGCACCTCTCTGTTTTCCGAGTCTTCATCAAGGACCAGGCCACTTTGCACTTCTGGAATGAATCCCAAAATGCCATTCTGGAGATCACTTCCTGTGTAGGAAATAGTCCATGAAAGTAGTAAGCAAGAAAGTTAAGCTGAGAGTAAATTATAATTTTAATATGCATAACTGCTAAAAACCCAGTCAGATATAAAAAGCATGCTGTAAAGTACTATTTAGGGACTGACACTGGCCGAACACAGGGCATCATATGACACTGGTCATGCCATAAATCAGCCTCTCTTGATGGGAAAGGATTTTAGAGTCCTTGCAAGGAATTTGATAGACGGACGAGGCAAACTCGCAGTAATTGTTTCTTCAGATAGTTGTTTATTTTAGCGTTATCAACTACTAGCGTAGAGAAGACATAGCAGAACAGAACATGGCAAGAGAAAGCAAGAAAATGGCCCCTTATCAAGATTTCACAGCTCTTTTAAAGGTAAACTAACCAATAAAGACTTGAAATGACAGATATTTTTTCTTTTCCTCCAATGTTCAGTAAATCCCCCTGACACGCAGGCTGAAACTGCGGAATTTTTCATCCAATCATCCTAAACTACTTTTGCTGCAAAATATGGGAGACTAGAAGAAGAAAGATGGAGGTTAAAAACTACAAGGTCTCCTTCATCTTGGAACTTTTACTATTAATCTATTTACTACATTAACAAACCTAGAACTTCTAAATTCTTCACCCTGTGACATCCTTACATCATATTCTATCACCTAGTTCACACCTGTGTAGATTTTAATTCTTCCCAGAGTGTAGGCAGTTTTCTCCATGGATAAAGGTCAAAAACTACATTGTTCAGGGGGGTTAGATTCTTCAAAACAGGCAGAGAAATATTCCCTGCACTCTGGATTCCCACAAGGGACACCTCAATTCTCTTAATATTTCTGTTCTTAACTTACACTCTAGAATTTCAAATATTAGCATTTATAAATTTTATTTTGATCAGTAGAATAATAACAACTATTTTTGAAAGTAAATTCCTTATGAAAGTCCTGGCACCATTTTTGCATGTAAGCTTGTATTTTCAGCAACATTTGACAGGCTGACTGAATTCTGTGTATCTTGACTTCAAGAGACTAGGTTTTATAGTAATCTCCAGAACAATGTCAAAAACCTAGCTTACAATGGCTTTATGAGATAATCACTCTAGCTGTGTTTATCATAAATCTTAAAAGATCCTGTCGAAACAGAAATGGGCCTCAACGTGGACAGCATTGAAACAGTAGGTAATGGGATAAAGATGGGCTTCCAATGGCATAACTTAAGCTTTCTTACTTATCCTACCCATGATGATGTTGAACCCCTTCATTTTCACAGATTATTACATCAGCTTTTCTCTTGCATCTTTAATTCCATGTGTGGAACTAGTGAGCTGCAAAACACCACATTTTTCTCAGGGGAATGTAAGTAACTTCAGAAAAACAACAGTGGAAGGTAAAAAATCCCAGTGTTAATTAGGGGAAATTAATGTCTTCGCAGCGCCCAATCAAATCTTGCTTCTAAAGGATTTCTCCTTGCAGGTAGTGATGGCTTTACTCTGCAATTGATAAGGCAATCTAACTCCATCCCTGTGCTTACTAAATGTAAATATATATAATAAGATGAACAGAAACTCTGTGTTTGCTTATGTGCATGCACAAATATTTAACCCATGGTATTTAACTATACTTAGTTATAGTATATATACTTACAACTATATAGACTTAAATATATATAAGTATATAAGTATATATACTTACAACTATATAGACTTAAATGCAGGTACATGCTTTGACCCTTCTCCTTAACATGTTGTCTCATGTTCCAACTGTATGGACACTTCGTACTGAGGGTAGAACTCTACAGCACATTAATACACTTCTGTGGGATTCAATACAAGCTCAGATTCCAGCCTGTGCCTATACACATACTTCTGCAACTAACATGCATACCCAGGGGACTGGTTACTTCCATGGCAAATCCTACCATGACAATGCACATGAAGGGAAAGTGTTTCATATGATCTGTTTTTGTATACAGTCTTGGTTGCTTCGTACACTCATCCAGCAGCGCAGTTTAATCCTAGTTCTCAATACCCACACGTGTCAAGAAATCTTAAGATATTCTTAAGAATATCTAAATACACAAAACTCTCAGTAATGTTGGACCTTACTTTCTTGATTAGCCTGAAACTGAGTTAGCCTAAAATTTGTTCCAATTCCCAACTTCTTTCTAAAACTTAATTTATATTGCAGTTAAGATTGGTTTATATTCAGCTGATAAGCCAGACAGATGACTAAAAGCTAGGGGAAATTGGAGCTCTGACATAACTTTCTCACAGGAGCACAGTGACGGAAAGAAAAGCCCTTCTTTGGTGACTAAGTGTGCCCAATCCTCTCCTCCATCCCCAGAAGCAGTGGATGACTACACTGCAGGTATGAACTGAATAGTAGCAAAGAATGAAAACAGAAACTGTTTTTAATTCTCTGTACAAATTCCATCCATTGAAAAATGAAAGACTTAGAAATACGAAGTATGTGAAATACATGTGACCAAATGCCAACATAATTCAGGCTAAAAGGGCCCTTTAAGTCTCTAGTCCAACACCCTTCTCAAGGCTGAATCAGCTCTGAAGCCAGACTAGATGGCTCAGAGGTTTGTCTAGTTGGGGATCTAAAAAATTCCAGGGATGGAGAGAGACCATGCAACCTCCCCAAGCAACCTGTGCCACTGCCTCTCTGTACTCAATAGAAAAAAATATGCAGGCTAAATATCACTTCATCTTATACTCACTGTCTCCCATCAAGCACTGCTGCCATAGTGCATTATTTAAATAATGGATGAGTAAATGTTTGTCTCTCCTCTTTTAGGTAATTTTATGGTCTCAGTAGGAACTAAGTCTTCCGGTATTCAAATGCCCCATGATGTTTTCTTTTACAAAATCATATTTCATAGACTAAGTTAGGAAAAGGGAAAACAAGGTAAAAGAAAAAGTAAAAAAAGCTTAAAGTATTCTTGAACTTGAGAAAGCAAAGTACCTTAAGTGGCAAAATACAAATCATCTGGTCTTTAGAAACAAACCAAGCAAAAAGGCAGTGATCTTTTTGTGCCATAAACTGTCAAGAAGTGGTCAGCATTTACAGTTATCATACAAAATATTTTGGTCTGAATGCAGCACTACAGTACTGTGAGAAATGATCATTTGTGCAACACTGAGAACAAACAACAGAAGCCCAGCAGTTCTGTAACAGGTTCCTCTTGGACACTTTAATTTTCATACCATAGCTAATTGGTGACTCTTCTCATAGTCACAGGTCTGTATCATAAAGTATCCTACTTATTCTTTGAACTTGGAAGTCATGGATTTACTGCAATGGGAACCTCATTTCCCAGAAGGAAGGGCTGGAAGCAGGAAAATGGCAAAAAACCCAATGAGCCTGCAGTGCTGCTCCATCTCCAACACAAACACTTATGCTCAGCATTCTCCCTTCATAAAGGACAAGAACAGAGTTAAGTAGCACCTATAGATGTATTTTGAGTTATATTGCTAAGGGGTGATAAGTGGGCTTCGTGCACTAGGTGCTTCCTCTGATCTGGAAAACGTTAGATTTGGGAATAGAAAACCTGCTTATTGTCATATAGAATTACAATTTTACATGAAAATTGCTAAAAGAACATATAGTTATTTACTGTTATTTAATTCAAATATATTTTCTAATTTCCTGGGGGAAATAATATTACCTTCAATAATTACTGTTGCAAAAGCAGCAAATCCATGTTCATCCTTTCCTTCCACAATCTGAGCTCCATATTCAGGATCTGAGAGGAAAACATAAAACAATTCCCGTCCTTCAGGCTCATCATCATCAAAAATTTTTATGGACACCTGGCTTTCACTTTCTCCATCCAGCAAAGTCAGAGAGACTGTCTGTTCTTCAAAATCTTCTCCTTCCATTGCCCATGTGAAGTTCGATTTTCCATAAACATTTCCAAAAGGATACAAATCTACTCCACTCTGTGCACTCACTCCCCCAAAGGTTCTAACAGTTATTTTAATATCACCAGTAAATCCCTTGGTCCTTCTGATCTGAAGCACTGCTGTGTTAGAGGTATTGTTGTTTGTATCTTCTTCAACATAAATAAACTCTGGCCCCAAACTTAGTATTCCATGAAGAATATCATTAGCCAGGATATTAACTGTTGCAACACTGAAAGCTGGATTCAAACGGGGATTCCAGTCAAGGTTCACAGGCTGAACATCCAGAATTTCCACAGAGGTCAAATTTACAAAAAAAAATTCTTGTATTTCAGACACAGTGTCATCAATTATTGATATTTCTATCACTGCACTTGTCTGAAAATATAAAAACGTAAGCTCTCCATTGTAGACGGGTATAAAGTCTTCTAGGGGTTTGGCACTTCCTGGAATGGTCTGATATGTCAGTTTAGTGAGATTACTTCGAAAACCAAACAATCTTTGGACATGTAATCTGACTGCCTGGACATCTTCTTCAACTGAAACTGATCTTGAGTTAAGGTCAAACTGGAAGATCCCCATTGGCTCAATTTCAGCTACTGTAAATCCTGATCTGAAACAGAAATGATATCACATTGAGAGAGGAAATATGAATAATGAAAAGTAGAACAATCAAGCATAAAAATTTTCAGTGAGCAATCAATGACGGCTGTAAGAAAGTGGATTAAAAATGTGTAACAGCAGAGGGAAGAAATAGCAACCATACAAAGCAAGACATAAAGAGGTTCCCTAAAAAATGCTTTTGCAATGTTTGGATTGAACAGCCCTCCACAGACTTAATGCATCCTAAGTCAGCCCAGCATACTAAATAAATGATAAATAAAATACGGTCTTCCTGAGAAAATGGAGAGGCAAAGAAAAGTAGGTCTTCCTACTGTGGACATAATGCAGGAGTATAATACAGCCACTACAGGTAATACCAGTTTTAAATACTGAACAAACGTCCTGTACCAAGGGAAGGCTGTGAAGTAGGCAGATGCTAGCAGGTCTACAGTTTTAGCCAGGGAGCTAGAGAAGGACAGGAAGTTATTTTAAAATATACAGTAAGGCTTTGAAATACTGCCTCTTCACAGTATTAATCGAAGTACATTTTTTCCAGATCTCAGCCTTGTTATCAATATCAATTTCAGATTTACTTTGTTCATATTAAATATATCCCCTTCTAATTACAAAATATTAGACTGACTCTGCTAAATCTTGTGTCATCCCCTTCTCTCTAGAACTGACCCATTATTCAATGCCAGAGGCTATCAAACAGCACAATTACAGTGAGTGGATTTGGCTAACAGACGAGACCCTTCCACCATGAAAGACGCCAAAAAACCTTCCAAGTGAGCTTTACTTCTTGTGGGATACAGTTTTTAAGTTTTCTAGGAAAGGTTACTCTAGTACACTAAAGGTATTTGACTTGCACAGTAAACATGTGCTTGAGGACTCGAGTCCATGGGATGGACAAGCCTAGGAGAGAGGGTCAGTTTGAGGAATTTAGGCATCTGGTTCACTCCTGACTTCCTTCAGATTTGCCAGTGTAATTTTAACATGGTGATGCCAATACCTTTCTCCATACAGTGTCACTCTATGCCCATTTTTTAATACATTTTCATTTTCAATAAGGAGGAGTGAAAATAGTTTGAAGAACAGATAACTTAAGGGACATGAAAAACATTGAATGTAATGTTTTAATTTTTAAGAATAAAACGGGGTTTAATATAAATTAGGCATTTTTAGAGCATTTCTTATTTCATTTGATTTGTTTTAAATAATGTTTGTCATCTAAGATCTAAATATGGATTTTTAGGGACACTGAAAATTGACAGAATTTATTTCATTCTTCAGCTTTCTGGTTAAAACTGTTGAATTTATTTCATTCTTCAGCTTTCTGGTTAAAACTGTTGATCTTGGTTGCTTTCCTAACTGGCTCCATCATTCTAGACACAGTCTAGGCACCCCAGATCCCAATGCCAGTAAACATATTGGAATTGAAGAAAAGCCTTAGTTCTGGTCAGACCAGATCTGCAGTACTGACATTTGTTTCCATGTGAGACAAGACACAGAAATTTATCAAAGAAGGAACTACAATTTGCTAGCAACCTATAATTTAATAGGGCTATGTATGAGGTATATGCCTCTATACATGTCATAATTCTTACAGCATCAGTGCAACTCAGAAGTGTAAGTCGTATCCTTACCTCAGATGAGCCCCACCAGACACATTGCTGTGTGCTGCTGTTATAGTGATGGCAAATGTCTCAGGTATATTTAGGCTTGGAGTAGCCTGAAATGAAATCACTTTACTTTTCTCCCCAGAGGAAAATACAACAGTACCTGAAAGGAGAATGATTGAGCAAGTCAAAATCACTAAGCAAGAATTCTCTTTTTACCTGGGAATATACTGACATAGGGACTTTAGTCAAAATTGCACTCCATTGAGGGAGAAGAAATCTGCATGATAGGATTTATATAGGAAAGGATCTTTCCTATATAAAGCTGTCCGTCAGAGGCACAGCATTGTGTCTTTGAAGAAAAGTTTTGGGTTTTTTTCTTGTAAAGTAAATACATCCCTTACAGATAAAAATTGTATCACACAATTTCATTCTAATGACTCTTTATTAATAATGGAAACATCTGGAGGTACAAATAACTAAAAGGTGGTATCATTACTTATGCAACTGTCATAGCTGTTGTCCTTGTAGCTGTAGATAGCTTGTTGTGACAACTACTCACCAAATGGAGGAGTAATATTGCCTTGTTTAACAGAGTCAGAGACTAGGTCTGGTGGGTATCCTGAAATCCAGCTAACTATTACAGAGCCATAGACTCCTCTTCTGGTTATGACAGCATGGCCTGTCCCTGCTACAATGTTTGTAAGTCGTAATATCACAGATTCAAAGCCAACCTGTGAAAACACAGTAGATTTTATCAGAAAATGGAATAAAAATGGACAATAAGATGTGTGAAAACATAGTACATTTTGCAAAACGGGCATCTTGCAATAAGGATGCATGCATATAGATAAATGTATGTGCATGTATCTATGTACATAGGAATATATATATTTCCTTCACAGCTCTTTAATAATACTTGTAAATTTTACATTTCTGACAATTAGATTGCAGGGGAAAGGAACAAGTATGAGTGACACTTCAGTACTGAAAACAGTGAATACAGCAATCTGTGTCTATTGTTTAGAAGAAAAACAAGCCTGCCCTCAGTCTGCTCTCAATATTCACAGGTAATAACTGTACTACTCTCTCTCTCTACATATATATATACACACATATATATAGGTCTAAAATAACTTATTAATTGTGTATCCAGTGAAAAGTAAGTTGTTGCCCCATTACATTGTTCACAAAATTATTCTTGCTACTGTGATCTACTTTTCTTTTTCTCTGTGCAGCAAATAGGAGTGAAGATAATTTGCATATTCTAAAAGCAATGATAACTGGATATATCGTAGCATACAGTATTTAATAGTCCTTCTGTAAACAGTGTATACAGAAATATATACTGAAATACACTTTCTGAACAGTGTATATTTGACTTAAGTTTCATTGCAAATTAAAAACCAGAACAATGCTTCAAGGTAATTAAAATCATTAAAAACTTTAATAAAATTTAAGCATTAAAACCTCATCATGCTATTGCCTTTGCCTGACATAAAAAAAGGGAACAGCAGCACATATACCATATCAAAGTAGTCAAATTATCATTTCTCACTCTCATACAAAATAGACAAATGGAAAATTTGTCATTCAGTGATTACCAAATTTACCGACATCTGCATTAACACTCAGCATATATCCCATCTCTTTTTACACATAATACTGAATACATGCTATTATCTGCTTTGGGGTTGTTGCACCTACAGAAACTACATTGTCCAGATTTACTTATTTTCCTTTAAGTCTTAGAACTCCCATTTCATGTAAATATTTACACTGATTACATTTTATAGATGAAGAGGCCTTTTCCAAATGTATTAAAACATTTCTATAAGAATTTGTATCAGAGGAAAGAATAACATACAGTGCAAATAATAACAAGAAAAATATTTTCTGTCCTATTGATTACAATGAAAACTTCACTGAGTTCTTATAACAGGTATCTTCTGTAATGAAGTGTACCTTTCTTCTGTGGTATGAACATGACACCACAACCAGGCTACTGACCTGTGAATTGGCAGCTTCCTCAGGAATAAGCACTACAGCAGACTTTGCTATTCCCAATATTTTAGGCACATCCTTGGCACTTCCCCTAACCAGGCTTACATTAGTCAGTTCCAGAGTAAAATTCAAGCCCAGTAAAATAAATGCCTTTGAGAGAGAGAATTTAGTTAAAAAGTTAGAAATTTAATTCCACTAAAAACATGTTATCCAACAGTTGAAATAACTAACAGAGCAATCTGCAGATTTTGTTCTGCTTACATACAAAAAAGCAGCGTTTTCAAGACGACTGTTTTGTTGATTATGTTTCTCATAAGAATTACAGCTGAGCCGCCAATATTGTGAAAGTAATCTGCTGACAGTTTCCTGGAATGTGAACTTTTAAAGAAACTATTGCCATTTTAAAAGGTTGCTTGACACAGTGGGTCTTAGCTTGATTTTAATCCTTGGGATTAAAAATATTTAAGCTGTTTGTAAGAGAATGTAAGGGTGGATGTAAGACTGTTATAATGATGACTAACAGCCAGGAAACACAGAAGACTGCATCTTCTGCTTCATGAGTCACAAATGACAGATCACTATTTACAACCCAAAAGGGAAACTTGAGGAAATATTTGCATACATATAATAATAAGATAGTAACTGATAGTAACATGAAGCAACAATGTAATGAAACATTAAATACTTGAACATATGCATAGCAGTGATTTTACAATTATTATTAGAAAATGGATTTCCAAACCCAGTTCTACTCCATTAACAGGAAATTCATAACACCAAAACTCTCTTTTCTGCTTCTTCACAGTTGATACTAGTGAGAGCTTTGCATCTTATTTGTATTTTGATGAAAAAAATGGAAACAATAGATATCATACGAGCTAAAAGAGTAGTACACACCTGGTTGCTTATTGGCACTCTTTTTACTCCAAAGCTGGCACCATCCTTTATTGTGAGGAAACCCACCTCATTCTCGGGTTCAATTAGTGCTTCTTCATGAGGGGATATGACACGGTACTTGACCATCACTTCTCCAAATGCCCCAGCATGCCGAGTTACATTAATCTGAACATATCGATCCAGGGTTTTTTCTACCAATACTGACTGCTGATCAGAGTACAGGGCAAACACTCCATAAGGATCATCATTTGCAAACACTGTGATCTTTGAAATCCCTTTCTCGTGGTCTAAATCTGCTCCACCTTCCACTGACATCAGCTTCACCTCATAGTTTTCATCCAGTTCTGGAACATCATCAGGTAACAGGTAAATAATTATCTCAGCTGTACTCTGCTGATCAGCAATCACAACAGATCCCTCTGTCTCAAGAAAGTCACCCGTGATGTCAGATTCACTACACATTGCCCAGTAAACCTGAAATGAGTGCAGAAAATGCAAAACATAAAAGAAAGAAAAATTACCTGCAACGTGTGTAAACTGAAACCTGAAACTTGTGTATTCAGGATTCAGTATAGACAGGATATGGAACAGACTGCTTTTAAATGTGTGAAATAAAAATTGCTTTAGGTATGCATAGGAAGAATATCCTGTCACACAAACTATCTTACAAAAGAGTGTGTTATTCCATTAACAGTACTATGAATATAAATATTTCCTTTGTCTAGTTTCAGAAGATTTATGTAAAACTATGTGGAATCTATGAACATTTTTCTAAAAGTGTTTGTATTTTTAGACCAAAATAACCTTGCTGTTTTTCCTGTTTCCAGTATTCCTCACATAGGAAAGGAAAGAAGAACTCTCATTAAACACAGCAGATGCTTCTACTAATTGACCAATTTATTTTAAATTAAATGAGTTCCTGTTAAAACACTGACTTCTAAACAACTTCAGTTAAAAAAACAATGTGCATGGTTTAAAAAAGTCTGATTCTGTCTAAAAAAAGTAAATTGTGATGACCTTAAAGAAAACTCACTGTGAAAGTATGGTCTCTTCTTTTCTCCCATCAAAAGCAAACAGGGAGAGGAAGAAAGTGAGAGTAGCATGGCAGTATTGTTTTTCTTTTATTTTCCCTGACCAGGGAAGACTGAATTTTACTCTCCAAACCAAAACTACTAGGGCTAAGCCCTTCCTAAAGTCAGTCTAGAAGGCAACATTTAGGGAAATTAATTTGAGAAACAAAGAATTGAAAAGTACAGAGTAAGATATTTTCCCATACATTGACATTGAGGATGATTTCCAATTATACTGTTTACTAGGAAAAGAGTGAGAATACCGTTATGTTCCCCAGAACGCCTTGAATTCGTTTGACAAACAGTGTAATACTTCGTGGCCCTTCCTCTGCTGAGGGTTCTGCATAGTTAGTCTCATTTAATGATTCAGGAGCAAACTGTACAATTCCATTGGGATCACCAAACTTCTCTATCTGTAAAAAAGTTAAACAAACATTTAAAAAAAACTAGCAATGTAGTGTGAGTTGTATTCTTCAAACCACTGAGATTTTCACTGCTAGATGCTGCAGGGGCATTGTGGATGCTGAAGGCTTGGCTACGGAGAGATTTTCCAGCTTTCTGCCAGCATCCGTGTGAAAGTCCTTGCTTTCACATGGATGCTGGCTGAAAACAGTTGGAGGTTTCTGTAAACCAATCCCTTTATCTTGCACGTGCAGATTGGTATGCAGTATTGTTATGGTACTGACTGAAAAAATATTTTGAAGCAAATGCTGTAAGGTTTAGCTAATCCCTCTGAGAGGTGGATAGGAACCAGTAACTTTATACCACTAAGATATATAAACAAGTTTGTATATTAATAAATGGCTCCATTCTTTCCTGGATCGTGTCTATGTCGCTTTCTCTCCATCCTCTGCACAACATTAACAGGGTAAATATCTCTTAGTTCTAAATACAGCAGAGAAAGTTTTTAATGTCCCCTTTTCAGTTTTCAATTCCCCTGCCCAAGGAAGAAAAAAAAAATTTTTATTTCAAATGTTTCATCTGAGTATTTTGATAGTAAAGCAGGAAATGCTCAGGCACCTTGAGCTAGTATATAGAAACTCTTCTGACACTATCAGTTTGCAAACTCAGCACTGTGGGAAAGAGACCTCATCTATATCCATCTGCATGAACCATTAACTGCAACAAGAATTTGCAGTTGAATTTGCAGTCAGGGGTGACCTGACTTCCTGAGAAGACTGCAAATTAGAGCTAATTCCATCAACACTTTACAGACCAGATAATAAAATAAAAATACAATTTCTAGGAGTGATTTTTTGAGGGCTTCTTATAGCAGCCTTGTAAATATTTCCTTAGTTGCAGTATCCTTAGAGCACAAATTTGTTTGGTAACTCTGCCTTCTCAGATTTTCTCCTTTCCTTTGAAGAAGATGTCAAGAGTGACAATGTCCTACTTTTCTTGCAGCTGCTGAGGGGCCAGAGCCTGGAGCTGTGTGGGTGTGTCCACTGTTATCCACACACACATGATGGTGGTCGGTGCAGGTGAAGGCCAAGTGACCCAGCCTGGAGAGTTTGTCCATCACTGTTTTTTGCTCTGTGTGTGTGTGGATGATTTGTCCATCACTGTTTTTCATTGGCTCAGGGGAAAAAGACATTTTGTCTTTGTCTTGGTGGAGCTTTGGTGGTGAGCACCTTTCTGTGTGCAAATCATGCTCTCTATTGCATCCCTTTGTCATTAACTCTGTTGCTGTTACTGTTTGTTTCTCATCTCATTGATGTTTTTAAGTAAATTCTTCTGATCTGACTCAGAAATTCTGCTTTTTGTCTCCCTCTCACCAGAGAGGGTAGGGGAAGGGAATCAGTTGAGTGGGGTTTAATTTCCTGCTGAGTTTAAACCACAACAGATGACAAACATATTGACATATAGAAATGTGGGCTCAATCCATGCTCTTTTCAAAGAGAGCTACAGAAAACTGCAAATAAGAGAGCCAGCTCAGCGCTTTTATACCAATTTTCACTGGCAGATTCTCTGTCCTTTTTCTTTCAAAATAGAACACAATACATCACAATAGTACAAAGGTCAAAAAAGGCAAATGACGAAGTAACTGTGATTCATTTTTAAAAGCTTTGCAGGATAAATACCAATATCAACAGAAATCTCTGAAAAAAGAGAAGCAATAATAACTTACTATTAGTGTAATGCTGTTTGCCCTAGAATCTATTTCTGTTTCACCTTTCATAAGGCTCAGTCGAATAATGAAGGTTTCCTGAACTTCAACTTCTTCATGAGGATAGATCTGTAGATTAATTGTTCTCAGACCTCCTTCTCCTTCTTCAAAATAGAATGATCCATTCACAGGATCACCAATGTCACTATTCAGCGGAGACAAAATCTCTTCTGAATTGGGTCCCAAAATGACCCAATTAATCTGTGGAAGAGATCATTTTCATATTTAGAGGGGTGATACGTTATAATAGCATCCCAAGGGGAGAAATGACAGAATAAATACCAAAAGTACTTAGCTATGTTTAAATCCTTGCTATTAATACAGGGTACAAAACAGTCATAAGTAATTCTATGGGCCAAAATATAGAAGCCTTTGGAAAAGTAAACATGCAAATTTACAAATGGGAATTTTGAAGTGTTAGTCAAAATGCCAGTTTATTAAATTCTAGATGATAGAAAATAAACTAAGATTTCTTTAGCATATAGCAGGAATCACACAGGCCAGCATCTACTTCTCTTCCCTTTCATGACTTGTTTTGCAAAACACGAGTACTCATGATCAAAACAAAACCATTTCCCTTTGAAGTGTGATCTCAAATCTGAAAATGACAAATATTTTCTATCATAAAAGTTTTTAATCCTTCAGATTATGAAGGAAATTATGAATCCTTCATATTTCTTCAGTCTGATTAGCTATAGCATTTTCAGCAATTCCCACAAATTAGATTGCTTTTAAGGAGGTCACATTCAGCACTTTACAATTATTATTTTGGTAATTTAATTGTTTTCCACTTTTCTCCAATGACTTCTAGAAATGGTCTGTATAGAGTAAAAAAATACTCTATAAAACTCATAGTAAGCAATTTCCTGAATTAAACTAGTGGTAGTACATGAAGCTAACCATAATTTTGGTGGGATTAGGAGGTAGTTCAGAACAATTACACAATTCCATAACGAAAGAAAGCAAGCAGGCGGAGAAAGAGGAGTTTAAAAGGGTAACAACTTCTGTTATACTGCAACAATATGCAATTCATGTTTAATAAAAAACTGTAATTATCCTATTAGAAATCAGTCACTAAGAAAGCTCTCAAAGCAAAATGCAGGAGTCATGACACAGTCACTGGAAAACTTTCAGTCTCTGCCAGGCAAGACCCACCTGTGCTTCCACCAGCCGCCCAGTCCTTTCCAACACCAGTGACACTGTTGTGGTTGCATCAGGGTTGGGAAGAATAATTTGGCTTTGGTTGAGAAATCGAACCATGCCCTGGGGAGAGTCACTTTTTGCAATGGTGACCTGGCTCACCAGGTGGAACCCCAGGACTGCTCCACCAGTGGCTCCTGTCAGCTGGATTTCAAATTGCTCTGCGAATTCACTGCACAGAAAAAGAAAAAGACATTCTGAGATATCTGAGAGAAAAAAAAATTAAAACTGTGCTTAGTATTTCAATCATGCATACATCTGGATCTGTTTAAAGGACTAAAGAAATCATTTCCATTGGTGCAATGTAGAAGATGCCTTCTATTTTCATAGAATGGTGATATCTGAAATAAAAATAATATTCCATTTTTCACCAATGTTAAGTTAAACAAAAACACAGAAAAATATTTTATTCGTCATAGCAGGACTATTGTCACCAATATTTCTTATAATGTAATTAAAAACTGTATTCAACTGCATATTATTTGACCAGATCTATGACACTCTAATATAACAGCTTCTTTTTCCTCCTTTAGGTGATTTTCTCCCTTAGGTGATTTTTTAGCACTGCAGAAATTTGTTTTTCAATTCTAGGTCTATACATGCTCATGTGTAGATTTTTTAGTACATGCTAAAAAAGACCTTATTAGAAGTAAACTGGTGAATAAATATCTGAAAATTTAATTACCTTTCTTCGTCATCTATAATAGACATATAAATAAAAGACTGGTTCTGTCCATGATAAAAAATGACAGAATTATTATGGATGACATAGTCAACACCATCAGGAAGTGCAGAAATACTTCGAGAAACAAAATCAGCTGTGACACTGCCATAAGTTCCACGCTTTCTCAAAACAGGAATCATGATTAATCCAGCATCCTCTTCCACTATAGAAATAATTGAGAAAAATTTATGTTATTTCAAAATTTATGCCATAGCCTTATCTTCTAAAACACATTGAGAGCTTCAGGTAAACTTACCCTCTAGAAGGATATACTCTGGATCAAATTCTATGACACCTTCAGCATTGTCATTTTTTCCAATAGTGACCCATACTGTGGAGATATTTCCTATTATTGGAGGTTGATCCACCTGTAGACCATTCTCTCTTACAGTAAAATCAAATCCACTTGCAAGAACATAAAAAAAACAAAACATAAAAATACATTTTAAACTTCTTGTGAAAGTATAAAGATGTGTGTGCAACAATTTGTCAATTACTGAAAATACATTTATTTTCTGACAGTTATTACTGAAGACTTTTTTGGTCACATTTTTTCATATTGTTTGCAAAAATAATAGTTTATACATAGAAATGTGTCATTTGGTCTTCCTCATTTCATCCTTTTATTGAAATTTCTTGCAACTTGAAAACTTGTATCTAATATATGGATTTTAAGCTTTAATAAATCTTAATCAGCAACGTCTTTATACTAAAGTTAAAAAAATTGTGTTTCTCATAAATCCATTTTCTATTATGATTACAGTTACAGCTGTCTTACAAAATTTTACAGTAAAACAGATGAAATGTCTAGCAGTGACTTTATGCAGGTAGATTAAAATCCAAATATAGTTTGTTCTTCTGCTTGTAACAAATCAACTGGGAATTTTAACTTTACCTTCCTTGGAGTTCCACTTCAGTAATTGTCAATGAAAAATATTCAGGACCTTCAGGAAAGTCATCATCATGAATTTCAATCAAAATAATTTTGCTTTCCTCCTCTGGTTCAAAGACCATTTCCCTCACTGTGGGAGTAAAATCCATTCCTTCCTCCGCAGTCCCATTTATGATCTGAAAGCAAAGACGCACTCTGCCATAGGATCCCCTGGAACGCACAATAGTGATGTTAACCTGAGGGAAAGAGAATATTTTCTTTTAAAAATGGCTTTGTTTTCTGTTACAGTTGCCTTTAGGAGATGTTCTAAAGGCACCTTTTCAATGGTTCTGTCAGGTGACAGTAATTTGATTTATGAAGTACAGAGTACACATAGTTTAACAGATAGCCTCAGTCATTTTAGAGACTGATTTCTTTCCTTTCTAAAGTTGAGCATGATTCTAGCAACAATGTTGATATCTGTCAGTAGTTTTATATAAGAAAGAATTTTAATCCAGTACCCATTTTTCGTCTTCTGTTGTTTGCAATAGCTCACGGGCAAATGCAAACTCTCCATATGGATAATCACTGGCGGCCATGGTAATATTTGCTGTGCTGCTAGATTCATTTATGAGTCCTCCATCACTGATTCTGGTTAGTTCAAACTGGTAGTACTGCTTCTCCTCAGGACGGTTGTCATCTACAGCCTAGGGAAAAGAACCAACAACAGCTAAAAGGATTTAAACAATTTCCAGGGAGAGAGGTATATCTAATTTCTAACCAATAACCTAAGAAAATAAAAGAAAGCACCTGAAATAGCTACTGGTGTCAGATCTCTTACATACCTGTATTAGAACAACTGCTGCAGACTGCCTATCACGCATGGTCAAGGTCCCCGATACCTTAGTAAATTCTGTCTGATGAGGAGGTGTTATATTCCAATGGATTATGATCTCCCCAAAAATCCCTGGGCCACGTACCAGACTGCAGGTAAGGACACAAACACAGATTTTATTTTTACCTTTAGTATTTAATATCCAATACAGAGATGGTATATCATACTGTTGTGCGTGGAAGAAATGTAATCAGCACTATGAAAGTTTGAGTTTTAATGTACTCAATCACTATTAAGAACATGAGAATTCCCTTTTCAGGCATTTGCAGAACATCTCTGAAGTTCTCTTTTATTTCTCTGTGTTGGGAGGCAGCTCAAGCTGTATTTTTGCCAAGAGGTCTTTCAAGTTTCTTTCCATGTATAGCCCAAAGATGGGATCTGAAAACTGATTTCTCTTGGTTCTATTCCACTTTTCCAGAGACAGAGATGAAAAACAGAAGGGAAATTGGACATCAGGGTAACGCCAGGGGCAATTTGGTCTATGAGGCAGAAGGATACGAGAATACCTCTCTGAAATTTTCTGAGATATGTTCTGTGTTCTTGTCTAAAACTCTACTAATAACATCAGGCTTGGTGAAATAAGTCACAGTAAAGATTTGTCTGCACATTCTGCACAGAAAGTGATCTAAAGCTACTTCTTGCATAAAGCATCATTCTGTCTTTTGGGCTTCTTGGGCCAGTACCAGAAGCTGTTCTGTTGCTTATATTTGCTGGTTTACCAAAGGAAAGTATCATAATCTTTTTTTCCAATGGTCTTAGAAGATTCTTCTAAGAATTTAAAACTCTTCATTCTGTTTTCAGTTGACTGAATTAAAAAATTGCATCTTGTTTCCACCAAAAATCCCGTTCCCATATTGTTTATGCTAGAACATAGCAATTTGCTGAAACACTATTCAGGCACAAATCCTGAATCAAATTCTAGAAAGCACAAAGCACCTTCAAATGTCACATTTCCTTAACCCTTTCCTTTGATTAAGATCCTCTTTCCTTTGGTGCATCAATATTGTAAGTAATTTGAAGACTGAGAGGAATATTTGGACCTCCCCAGTAATACTGAAATGACATACAGACAGTATATTCTGACCTTCTTTAAAACCAATCACCTAATTTTTAAAATAGTTCTGATTATAGAAATGATGATAAAATGCAGTACTCAATAAATTCTTCCCAAATGTGAAGTCTTACAGCTTTTGAATCTGGGCTGTTGTCCTTCCTTTGAAAAAATGAGAGATGTACCCACCTAATAAGAGCAGTTCCATTATAATTTCCTGAAGGTTCTCCAATCAAAACATGCTTGGATGAATCAGCAATCCCAACCACCCCAGAAGCTCCTTCATCTCCCAAAATAATGATGGTTGCAACACCTATGAAGAGAACAATGCTTCTCATGGTAAATGAAAACTAAGCAATGAGCTACCTTTGGTAAATTTTGAGACATGAGTGGTTCACCTTCACAGAGGGCCTGTGGAACAGGCCCATGTCTTCAGACAAGGGACTTAGGCAAAAAGACTGACAATCAAAATTGTGACCAACTAGCTGCACACTAAAATACTTAAGCACTGCAGACTAACATAATATGGACACACTTAGAATAGTTCTCATATGGAGTATCTAAAACCAGAAGATACTGAATTAACTCTTTACCATTTACAGGGGATATCTCTGCATCGCCAGTAGAGACTAGCTGAATGGTAAATGTTTCATTCCCCTCCAGCAGACCATCTTGTATCACATGTAAAATAATCAGCTTCTGGGACTCAGTCTGCATCACGTAAAGACCAGAAAGACATGGACATATATTAAATGAAATTAAACAAAATACAGTATTAAAAACAATTTTTTTTTTTTAACATATCAAATGTTAAGAATGCTTGCCATATTCTCTAGTATTTTTAAAATATCAAATTTCTAATCTGGCTAAAATTTTTTCTCACAGATTAATAAAGAGTAAAAATTGTCTCTCAAACATTGTGTGTCACCCTAAAAATACCCTCACTATTTTCAACTAAATAATGACTGAAATTCCTTTGAAATTTATTCACATAGATGTTTCCAACTTAGAGGTAACTTTCTGTACAAAATCTTTTCCATCAGAAACCACATATTCAATAGTACACACATATTCTAAGGATTAACATATTATTAAGATTAGCTATATTAGTCCAATTTCTGCCTAATCCACATTTTTGTCAGTGGGAAGTGGCACACACATTGTATAAATTTAGTATACCATGCATATATAGTTGTATGCTTATACTTAAGCATGTATAAAAGTTCAGGACAAAATGTCAAAGCCCACCAGTAAAGAAAGCATAGCAAAACTTTGCCAAATACTGATGGTCTTATCAGAAAAAAAAAAAAAATCTATTTTCCAGCTGATTCAAAAGAAAACAACCAGCATGCCTATTTATTTAATGATATACAAGCTTGTACCGAGAGAAAATGGATTATGCTTTGTTAAAATACTATTTTTTCATTAAATATTTTGAGTAGACTGTAATAGATCAATATTAACACAGTATCACTATCCAATATTTTGACTCTGATTTCAGAGTTTTAACTTCCCATGAAATATAATGTAATCAAATAACACTGTCCAGTTTGAAAGCTATTAAAGTGCTTTATTGGATTGTTTTTATTTTTTTTAATCTGCAGATTTTGAGCATTTATTTATCTTTGTCACCTTTTCAATATAAATTTTCTTTTTAAGATGACTGATACTGTAGTGGAATAAGTGTTTCTGTAACGATTTTTCACATTCAGTAGATTTCAATTCCTCTTTCTTAATTGTAAAAACAATAGAGATTTGAAGAGCTACCTTCCGGATGATTACATCCTGCTGCGTTAAAAGAGCATTAAAAGAGCAGCTTTCCTTTACAGCTTGAAAAAAGCCTGAATACTTCTAACCCCACCAGTTCAAACTGACCTTTTTCTAGTGTATAATACTTAGTAGCCCCCTACCTCTATAAACGTAACAAAAACCATACAAACACACACAAGTAGAAGAAAGTATTTATAAATCTAATAGTAAAGAAGTTAGTGCAATGTCTGAAATACCTCATTGAAATGAAGGGTACCATTTAGAGGGGTCAGATCATATCTGGCTGCTTCCTCGAGAATCCATAACACTTTAACTGCTCCTCGTCCTCCCTGACTTCGACTTACATTGAGCAAAACAACTGCAGCAGAGTCATCAGGTGTCTGAGGTTCCTTCACTGTTACCTGATGGAGAAAGAGAAGGAGAATGTGGGAAAGGCTGTTTGAAAAGTCAAAAGCAATGCCAAAAGACAGGGATACATGTTTGAGATAAACAACAAAAAAGATAATCAATGGCAATGCTGAACAATAGGAGTGAAAATGAACAGGAAGGTTAACAGGCATAAGGAGTGTGTTGAATTCTGCTAGCAATGTTTAGTCACTGAAGTGATTTCGCTATGCTCTGTGATTCAAAGCAATTACAGATGGTGTCAACAGCAGTCTCAGCACCAGCAAAATGGAGAGCAGAAGTACTGCAAGAACTAAGATTGGATAAATTTTATAATTTCTTTCCAAATTTTACTTTCAGTAATGCAGATTATTATACAGACCACAAAAAATACTACCTAGGATGTCCTGAATTGTTAGTATGGTGAATTAAATTGATTCAGTCATGCAGAAATCTGTAGTTATGCAGCAGCACTTTCACTGTTACTACTATCCTACATGTCTAGATGAAGACAGGCAATAATATCCTTTCAATGAAATCATGTCTTCCACTGCAGAGAAAGCTTACAAAAATCAGCTATGTGGTAGTGACACAAACCCACTATCCAACTTTATGAGAAGAGAGTGCAACCTAAATCAAACTCACATTCTTTTCTTCAAACCCGAATACCCCAACAGGAGAATCATTTGGTGGAATAGCAACAGTTACCAAGGTGTCATTCCCAAGTCTTGCACCACCTGTTACCCTCACCAGGGCAATTTTGAATATCTCAAGGAATTCAACTTCATTGTCATCTATGATTGTAATTTCTATTTCTCCTGTAGCCTGAAGAAATGTTAAAAAGAAAAAAAAAACACAACATAGTTTCATTTATAATTCTGTGAATTGTTTGGGAAAAAAATAAAAGAGGCAAGTTGTATCTAGTAATAGAAACATTGTTCAATTGTTAATTTTTCTTCTTATACTTCTATATTTATAATAAGAAGACATAATTTCAATAGTGGTTTTTAACTCCATCAACGTAAGTCTTATTTGGTAAAACCAGCAGACTGCTCTGCTTTGGTACTCGATAGGAAGTGAAGGCTGACAATACTGTAAATATTCAGTCAAAATTCTGCATACTATGTATATCCTTCCTTTTGCCAAAGACCAGTTATACTCACTTACAATCAAAATCCCTTGTGTACACTAAGTATTCCCAGGTGCAGCATGAAATTTAAAACTATGTGTAGCACACATCTAAGAAAATGTGTAAGCTTATCCTGAGAATTTATAGTGAGGATGGATTATGCTACAAATTTTCACTGTAACAGGGTTTATTGTTAGAAGTTATGTTCTCACTTGCCAAAGTATCAAAGACACACAAGCCTATTTGGTCAATGCTTATGAATATTCTGGTTTTCCATGTTAAAGAACTGAAGTTGGGAGCATCATTCACATACATAAGGTCATAAATAATGAGTTTTCAGTGAAAATTCTGCTAAAGGAAAACACACAAAAAATCTTAAGCTGGTAATCCAAAGTCAAGTAAACTTTCAACAAGTGCATACCTGCCCATCTGCAAATGTAAGGTTTCCAAATGATGGTGTGAAGTCTTCAAAGCTGGCAGTTGAATGAATGGCTTCCCAGTACAGAGTTGCTGACCCAAATCTCCCAGCCTGTCGAACAACTGGGAGTTTCAGTACATTCTGTGGTGCTGGTACCTCATAACCAGAAACAGCTCCAGTGATATCCTGTACATTCAAAAAGAAACTGCTGAGTGTCTCAACAAACCTTTTCTTTTTCTTTTTTTTTTTTTAAGTCGACTTGCAGTTAAAAATAAATGAAGAAACACATAACTACTTGTAAAACGGTCTGGATTTAGCATTGACCTTACTCTGAGCAAAAATCTGGATTAGATGATCTCCTGAGATCCCATTTGATGACACTGGTTTCAGCACTGCCAGCTCCCTAATAAATGTTGTGTATTATTTGTGATGAACCTCTTAAAAAAGAATTGTTTGTCTGGTATCTGGCCATTTTATCAAGAACAATTTAGTATCATAAAGCCTATCAGAACACTTTCAGAAGTTGTCTGAGAAATCAGACTGTCTTGCTGGAATGCCACTTTACATATTTTTCATTCAGACTTATTTACCTTTGTAACATTAAAATTAAATATTCCTCTGGCATCATCATTTTCTTCAATTGTTATTTCAGCTATTTCTAATCCAAGCCTCTTCACACTTGGCTGACCTCCAGAGGAAGAAGTGATCAGCTGCACATCAGTAATATTGATTATAAATCCTTCCTGTAATTCTGGAATATTGTCCTGAAAAAAAAAAAAATAATTTTCTTTTTCTAATGAAACATTACAACTTTATAATACATGCAGGAAGATGACTACTTGAAGGTTGTTTACTGTTCAAAACTTCTCAGCATTGGGGACCATAAAAACAATCCCTTGCTTCATACCATATGAAAGATGAAGAACTTTTGCTGAGATTTTGATATTGAAGCTGACAGTCAGAATCCAGATCTGCAAGAACAGTGAAAAGCAGTGCTGGCTATCACCTGTTACTGCTACCTTGAAGAAAGTCAGCTAGATCTCAGAAACCAAGCCATAACTTGAAAATCAGTATCTCCATTCTAAATATATTTAAAGAATATGCTAAGTTTTTTCTTTTGTCATTATTATATTTTGCGACTATAATAATACAAAGAATTTGGCTCATTCCGAGTGATGAGTGTTCAAGATTTTTTGAAAGAGGTGGCTGCAAGAGTCCCAGCACAGCCATTTCTAGAATATTAAGTCATACTTCTAGTATAAAGTACCATTTCCTTTTCTTTAAAAGATATTAATAGCTAAAGAAGTTGTTGGGGTACTCACAGGCAAAATAGTGACTGTGACAGAAACTGTTGTTGCATTCTCTGCCATAATGACTGTTTTCTTTTCCATTATATAATCCTCATTCTCTGTTGCTTGGTTGGAGCGGGGGAGTTCAAAGTTTGGTGCTGAGCTCAACTGAACTACAAGATCTCCGACAAATCCTTGTTCTCGAACAATTTGTAGGGTAACAGTAGTTGAATTCTCCTCCCCTGTAGTAAGGAGAGGAAAAAAATTCAAGACATGATTGTTTTACAATCATAGAATGTGCTGAATTGGAAGGGACCCATCAGCATCATCAGAGTCCAACTCCTGGCCCTGCACAGGATGCTCCAAGAATCACACCATGGGCCTGAGAGAATTGTCTAAACATTTCTTGAACTCAGATAGGCTTGCAACTGTGGACACTTCCCGGGGGACCCTGTTCTGCTGCTCAGCCACGCTCTGGGTAAAAAACTTTTTACTCGTATCCAACCTAAACTGCCTGAACTCAGCTTCATGCAGTTTACTTGAGTTCTGTCACTGGGCACCAGAGAGCGTAGTGTCTGCCACTCCCTTCACAAGGAAGTTGTAGCCTGCAATGTGATCTCCCCTCAGTCTCCTGCTCTCCAGGCTGAACAGACCAAGTGACCTCAGCCACTCCTCATATGGCTTTCCTTCCTGGCCCTCCCCTGCATGCTGTCTAATAGTTTAATATCTTCCTTATATTGCAGTGATCAAAACTGCCCCCAGCACTGGAGGTGAGGCTGCCCCGGTGCAGAGCAGAGCAGGACAATCCCCTCCCTTGCCCCACTGGTGATGCTGTCCCTGATGCCCCCCAGGACAGGCTTGGCCCTTCTGGCTGCCAGGGCACTGCTGGCTCATATTCAACTTGCCACTGACCAAGGACCCCCAGGTCCCTTTCCACGGCACCGTGCTCCGGCATCTCATTCCCCAGTCTGTCCATACATCCAGGGTTGCCCCATCCCAGGTGCAGAATCTGGCACTTTCCCTTGTTGAACTTCATGCAGTTGGTGATTGCCCAGTGCTCTGATTTGTCAAGGTCTCTCTAATTTGTTGAGGTCTCTCTTCAGGGCCTCTCTGCCCTCAAGGGAGTCGACAGCTCCTCCCAATTTAATGTTGCCAGCAAACTTAGTCCTATGAGTCCTGCATCCAAGTCATTCATGAAGATGTTGAAGAGAACTGGGACCAGGATGAAGCCCTATGGAACCCCCTTTTAACCCTTTCCCTGCTTGATTTTCAGCTCACCTAACTGCGGGAGCTGCTTGCTAGAGCCCACTTCAATTCTGCTCAGCAACACAACAGTACTTGGATAATACCAGGGCTCAAGCAGATGAGCACACACAAGTGTTGTGAACACACAAAACAGTACCTACATCTGGAGGTACTGTGCATTTAAGAACTGGATCTAGAAGAAGAATAAAATATGGACTATCTACATTTTTTTTATATGTGTGTTACACAAATTATTACTTCAACGCTTTTATTTTTATTCTGTTATCCTTCAAAACTTCCATCTCAATACTTTGCCTGGCCTTTCATGCCTAGGCAATCACTATTGATTCTAACACAGAAAGGGGCACTGAGGGCAGTCATTCTGGCTGTAAACATCACATTTTCGTAAATCAAATATTGAAGAAGTTAAATAGACTTGCATCAGTCAGGCTCAGCAACCTTTCAACCTTTTTGGAAAGCCAATTTGTAATTTTATCCAATAAATGTTGGAACACATAATCTGGCTAAAAGTGCTGCATTTGTGACTGGAGAAATAGAAACAGATAAAATGTAAACAGGTTTGTACTTCAAACCAGTTACTGTAACTAGATATTATTTCACAGATAGCATCTTCTGTATAATTCATTAAAATACAATAGATAAATATTGGAAAAAAACCTGTGCAACCAGGGAAGCTAGGAATCTTCCTTGAATCCTAACTTCAAAGTATAAATGTTTATAATGTGTGTGCTTGCACAAGAAACCAACAGAATCCCTTTACATTATATCCAGGTGCTAAAAAAGGGCAACGCCAGTTCACCTGAAAATAGAACTGGTTAGAATGTTTTACCTGTGATAGTATACTCTGATGGAAAAAGCATTTTTTGTATATGTAATTTGTTAATATGGACAGAATATTAAATAATTAGAAAATTCTAACTGGGCTGTTAAAGTATGACTAGCCCATCAGATAGCTGTGGGAAGAGCACCAAAGAATACCAGCTAGCTCCCTGAGCCAGGAGAGAGGGAAGAAGCCTGAGCATCATGGCAATTCTCCTCTGGCCAACTGCCTGGGAGATCCTTTTCAACTTGTGCCTTGAAGGAAAAACAAATCAAACACGCAGCTCTAAGCAGAAAAACATCACCTTTTTCTTGAAGTGGGATTCACTCTGGCTCTGCTTCCTTCCTTCCCCTAGCTCTCTGAGCAAAAAGCTTCCCTTTTTGAGCCACTTCAAGAGGAAAGTCTTTCTATGTAAATTATTTTAAATTAAATAATTTTAAACATAGTAATCCCATTAAATGGGTAACTTCTGCTTTTTATATAAACAGAAGTATTTTATGCATTAGTGATTTGCAACTTACCTCTTAAACAAGAATGGCTGGAGAATATTTATATATGCAAAGTGAAATACAGCATGAAATGTGTGTAGTAAAACAGCATAGTTATATATTTTAAGGGAGATAGATAGATAGATAGATAGATAGATAGATAGATAGATAGATAGATAGATAGATAGATAACCAGTGTTATAACTTCAACAATGCTGACTTGGAAAAAACATACATTCTTTCCTAAGAATCAAGAAACAGACTTACCTTCTGGTTCTGTGACTTTAACAAAGAGAGACTCCATATGCCACTCAATCACGCCATGTGGAGAGTCACTGGGTAAAATGCTAAGTACAGCTCTTGCCCTTTCAGGATCAATGACAGCTCCTTTGGTGGTATCCTGAACACCCACAGTGGTAACATGGGTGAGTGTGATTTCCACTGCCTCTGAAAGTTCTGCAACACTGTCCGCGAGAATTGTCAGGGTGATTGTGGACAGAGCCTGACCTTCTGAAAATGTAATCTAAAGTTTTAGAGGGAAGGGGAGGGAAAAGTCAAATTTCTTCTCAATGTAGTTAAACCTACAGTTTTATTCTGTAAACTATCAGTTAGAAAATGCATATATATACAAACATACATGTCTTACAGAATCACAGAATATGAAGTTGGAAGGGACTACAAGGATCATCTAGCCCAATCCTTCTTGGCAGTACCACAGTCTAAACAAGATGGCCCAGCATCCTGTCCAGTTCAATCTTTAAAGTGTCAGTTTTGGGGAGTCCACAACTTCCCTGGGAGGTTTATTTCAATGGATGATTGTTCTCATGGTGAAAAATTTTCCTCTTATGTCCAATGAGAATCTCCCCAGGAGTAACTCATATCCCTTATCCCTTGTCTTTTCAATGTGACACCTTGTAAAAAAGTAAGTCTCCTCCTTTGTAGCCACCTCTTAAATACTGAAACATGATCTGAACATAAGGTCTTCCCATAACCTTCTTCTCTCAAGGCTGAACAGTTCTCTCAGCCTTTCTTCATATGACAGCCTTCCCAGTCCTCTGACCACACTTGTAGCCAGCTCTGGACCTTCACTAGCCTGTCCACATCTATTTTCTATAGAGGGGACCAAAAGTGAACACCGAATTCCAGGTGTAGCCCAACAAGTGCTCAGTAGAGTGGGCTAATGACTGCTGTACCTCTGCTGGGGGTGGCCTTGTTGATGCAACCCAGAAACATCCCGGTGGATTGCCTCAGTGTTCACTTATATTGAGCTTATCGACCAGCAGGATCCCCAGGTCCCATTCTCCAGAGCTAATCCCCAATCAGGATAGATCCCAGTGAGTGGTGCACCCCTGGATTATGTTTTCCATAGTGTAACATTTGTTCCTGATGGATCTTCCAGCCTACCCAGGTCCTCTTGCTGGGTAGCTCTCCAAAGTGTCCACTCCCTCAGTTTGGTATTATTGTCAAACTTCATCAGAGCATACCTGATCTCATCACCCACATGACTTATGAAGATATTAAACACTGTTGGGCCCCATATTGATCCCTGAGGGACCACACTTGTGACAGGCTCAGTTTGAAAAGGAGCTATTTACCATCACTCCCTGGGGGCAGCAATAACACATCCGTTTATTTAGAAGAAGGCTATGGCAAGCTGTATCAAAAACCTTGGAGAAATCCAGCCAATGGCTTTTGCTTTTCATATTAAATAGCCTTTATCTCAAGTTTTTTCACCTTATTTTCTCCCCATCCTGCTGAGATGGCAGAGTAAGAGAGAACTCGGTGAGGGTTTGTGAGACAGCCAAGGTCAACACACCACATATACACATATCAAAAGAAGAATGAACATATAATATCTATTGAAATCATTGCTATGTGAAGAAGTGGCTACTCAACTTTTTATTTTTCTTTTTCAGATAAAATGATTGATACATGCTTTGTCTATCTACATTCTTATTTTTAAATTCAAAGGGTCCACTACTTGATTAGGTCTTTCTCAACAAGGAAGTTGTGTCTATAAACAATTGGGCTACACATACTGTGTAGGATAAACAAAAATTTCCACTCAACATTATACCTTTCTGACTCGTCTTGCCTGCAAACCTATGCAGTGAAATTGTGTAGCATCTAGCTGGGATGCTCAAGGAGTACTCTAACAATTTCAGTACAATTGTTTTGGCATTGTTGATTTCCCATCCATTTATTTTTTCTCTTTTTTATTTCAGGCTTTGTGTCTGCTACAGGTGGCCACAAAGTGGAGGATTCTGACTTACAGAAACTGGCTTCTGATGGTTCTAAGGCATATAAAGAGCTTTGGCTAGCAGGAAACATGGGGTTTACTAGGAATCTGGGAATCCAAAAATCTTAGAAACCCAGAAAACTGGCACTTGCCATGTTCTGCAGGGCCATTTAAGTTCTCCATTGTATTGAGAAGGTCAGGACAAAGAGCAAACACTCCCAGCTTCCCACCTATGCAAATGGTTTGACATAGTAGCTGAATCCCAAAGCAGAAGAAAGGAAGATGGGAACAGGATACTACAGATACACATTTCCAGTGCCTGGACAGCATTGCAATATCAGGTTCTAGAAGTGTTAGAGTGATACTGCAGTATTATGTGCCAGCCAGAAGTGCAAACTGCCAGAATCACAGGAAAGGACAAGGAAGCAGGAATTAACAGAAAAGTGGGGCAATCTAACATGTACTGTCCTTCTCACTCAGTACATCTGTACCTATTGGCTGAGACAACACAGTAAGTGCTTCCCCAATAACAGCGATATTATTAAATACCATTCCTGAAGCTGGAAATATATCACTTATGCTGCCATTAGCAATCCATTCTACTGTAACTCGTCCATATGTTCCTATTAAGCGTTCAATATTCAGGGTGATCAAGCTGTCCTGTTCCATTTCTTCAACTTGCTTAAATAAAGAACTCTGGAAAACATACAGCAGCAGAAACAAAGCATTATTTTCTTAGAAAGAAAATTTTCTTTAGGGAACAGGGTACTCAAGGGGGTCAGAGACATTGGGCAATAAGTTAATCTACTCTTAAGCCGCTAAATGCAAGTCTATTGATTAAATGTATGTATCTTAATACGCAGAGGTACTCAACAGGCTCAAATTTAATAAACGTAGGAATTTGAAATGTCAGACCTCTTTATCCTAAAGCAAAAAAAAATCAATTATTTTTTTTAGTTTTTTTTAATACAGTGTTTTATGTCCAAATCATGTGAAGCAGATAACAAACATGTAGACTTTCAAGACAGACATATTTTTACTGCTGTTACTTTACTATGATTCATCCTCCTCACACAAGTCCAGATGCAATGTTTCATTTCAGTAATGATTCTTCTGTGTTTTATATCTTCAGTATGCACTTAGTACATGTATCTGTTTAGATAACTTCTATAATATTTAATGATGTAAGAATCAACCACCCCAAATGATACCTTCAGTCTGACATTTTCTCCAAAGTTACTATTTTGTTCAGGCAGATGGGCTCATCATGTGGCATAACTCAATTAATACCTATTTAGAGGAAAAGAATCTTTACTGAATTCTCTTGATTGACCAATTTGTAGAGACTAGGATGATATCATACATACCATCTGAAAACTGAATTTTTAGATTGCTGCAAAATTAAACTGACATAATAATGGGTTACTCTCAATGTAAGCGGATTATAAAAATGCCACAATAGGAACAGACAGGAACTGAGGTTCTGTTGCCTGTCATCTGTACAACCAAGTAACTATGCTAAATGGAAGTCAGAGCCCTTCTGCCTCAGGCTGATACAAGACTTTAGAAAAAGAATCCCGTAACATGCAGTTTTAGTATGTTTGTGTTCTGTTAGTCAGAAATTATATATACATATTTTAATGATTTACCTTATAAATTTTACCTGAGCAAATGCAATGACTCCATAGGCATTGTCATTGGAAGGAATAATTATGTTAACAAAACTGTGAACACCAATCTCTGCACCTCCTTTGGGGTTTTTCAGCCACACTTTAAAACATTCTTCCTCCTCTGGGATGATGTCATCCAGGATATTGACTGCTATCACGGCTTCCATGTCCCCAGGCTCAAATATCAATTCACCTGAACTAGCATACAAACAAACACATCAAGTAATTATAAACTGAGGGCATGATTAATGAACTTTGAAAGCACTACTGAAAATTTAATGAGCATTTTTGATGCTCATTTGTTGATTTTTATTGTTGTTTATTTTCCTGCGTAAGGAGGTTTAAAGGTTGTGGAGTTAGTGTTGGGTTTGGTTTTTTTCTTAATTACAGTAGAACATAGAGTAACTGATACTTCTTATTAATGTAATTTAATCTACCTAAATAAAAGCTTCAATATCAAGTCTAACTGCAAGTCCTTTTATTCCACATTTTAAAGAAAGTTTAAGAACTTTGACTTCAAGTTATCCTAAGGCGACCTGTGAAAAATTCTGTTTAGTGTCAATAAACACACCACACACAGGTGTCTATAGTGGTCTCCACTGTAACAAAAACAGCATCACAGAAAAAGGAATGTAAGAGCTGGGAGAAACCAAAAAACCCACCTAGGTATAAAATCTGACTGGTTGGAGATAGTGGTCAGCTCATAAATCTGGGAGCTGGACTCCACGGAAAGAGCAATCAAGCTCTTGCTGGAGTTCAGAGACCTTGCAGTAGCAGAAGTGATATGATCTGCGTATGGGGCTTCCAGCATCAGAGAGAACTGGTTCTCTTCTGAGTTCCAGGAGTAGAGTGCTGTTGTGTCCTTACCAGACAGGAGAATGTTAACTACATAGAGAAAGGAAGGGAAAAAAAGAAATATTCAGTGATATATTTAAAAGTTCTTCTAATACAGAAATGCCCTTGGCAGCACAGTTGTTAAAGTACCACTTAAAATCTGATAAACAATATGAAAAAAATGAACGCATATATTTCTTCAGTTCCAGTACTGTAAATGAAATCTTACCTAAACCTGAAGGAGGCATGAAAACATGGATTTTTCTTACAGCAAAGACTGGAAGAGACTGAAAGTGTCTGAAGGTAGACTGCCCTGTCTCCCAGACGAAAATTTCAGAATTTCCAGTTTCTAAAAAGGAGAAAAATGGCAAAACCTACATTATATTGCTGCTTGTTAATTAAATCACACACTGCTGGACATTAAAAGGCAGAGATTTGCAGCTTTAATTAAAAAGTGAGACCAGTGATTGTATCTTCATTTTTACTTGCATAGCTCCATAGCTTTATATCCCATCAGACAATTTATTCAATGATATCACTTAAGGGCTTTTCTGCACACATGCACATATAAGAACACTAAAAATCCCAGCAGACAACAGCCAACTGCAAAGAAACCTATGGACTGCAATACACACTTCTAAATAGGCATAGGGATCCAGACATAAAACAATGTCTAAAGTGTCATACTTGTTATAAAAATGTACTTTGCTGGACAATGATCTTTGCATATAACAAAGCTCAGAAAAGCTAAGAAGGGTTGCAATAAGCAGCTAGATGAATGGAGTTATTATTTCCTATTGTTCTTGGGAAAATATTTCATTAGTTTCATAAATATTTGAGAACAGACACAATGCTTTAATTTTCTGAAGGACAAAACACAGATTACTTTGATTAGATTCTTATCAGCAAGTTGTCACCCTCCAGTAATATTTTAATCTGTAGCTAAACCCCTTTATGCCAAATGCCTTTCCTATCAAACAAACCAGAACATACTTAAGCAAACTCAGTGTTTGTTTTCTGCTAAATACCTTTTGCGACAATTAAATATATATCAGACCCAGAAGTCCAGGCCTCCATATGTTCTATTTCTTTTGCTGGTAACTGATGAAGATTCCTAAACTCATCATTCAGCCATTGGTACAAGAGCACATTCTGGCTGGTGTTTGACAAAGAAACTGCTAAGTACATAATGCCTCCTCGGGGAAACAAGGCAATGTTCAGAGCTCTGTAAAGTGCAAGTTGATGATGCAGCACAAATATATCTTTACTCCACTGGAAAACCTGTACAAATAGAAAAAAAAAAAATTATTATATATTTATAACTAGCACTAAAAAAAAAAAAGAAATTAAGTGTTTTGATAAAATTTGGAGAGACTTGTAATTAACTGAACTCCTCTTTTCTAAGGTGGATCCTATATTATGGTGGAAGCATGCTGAAAAGTAACTAGTAGTAAATACCTTTCTGCAAGCACCTGTGCCTGTTCTTCAAGATGAACAGGTTTATGGTCAGAAGCTATTTCTACTCTTACAGCTGTTTAACATAATAAAGTTCAAAACAGAAATAACAGTAGTAACATAATCAAACCAAGTTTAAATTATATGTTAATGTAGGGAGTGTTGTAACACTTAAACAGGTCTAGAATTTTATGTCTTATAAATCTGTAATAGAAATGTAACTAATTTTTCAGGAATACAGACTTACCTTTTTTTCTATATTTCCTTCATATTTCAAACTCAAAACTATCCAAACTACCCACATCAAAGCCATGGAAGACAACTGTATTCTAACCTGGATGGAACTGAAATTGGTGGTGTCACTCACAAAAACCAAATAGTCTTCTTCATTCACAGCAAAATGTTTGACAAGTTTGGTATCCAAAATAGAGAGGGTCTGTAGCTACAATGAAAATATGGCAAAAATGGTATTTGGAAGTCAGTTCAAGTAACAAGTTTATACATATATACACATATTTTTTAAAAAAAACCTGTAAAATGACATATAAAAGCATATATAAAATAATGTACAAAAAAGTCATAGATGTAATTTTACAATTTTAAACATATGTGGCGTCATTTAACAAAATTAATATGACTTATCATATGTTTTTCAGAAAATGCTCTATGACTTCATTGCTCCACAATTTCTTTCTTCACTTCAAAGGTCATTTACCTCACCCTCAAAATATAACTGTAAAAAACAGTAGACAACAAGCTGTGGTTTAGGAATGGTGTTTCCCAATTTAGTGTTCCCCCTGAACCACTCCAAATCATGCTGCCTCTTCCCTTCTCCCCTGCAGTGGCATGGAGAGGAGAATTGGAGGCAAAAAAAGTGAAGATCACGTGTTGAGATAGGGACAATCTACTGCAAACAGCAACGTGATGAGGAAATGAACAGTAACAACAACAATAATAGCAACAGAGGGTACAAGAGAGGCAAAGATTCACACATGAAAACACTCACTATGCACAAGCCATCAATACATGAGCTGCCCACACGCTACTCCGACCTCTGGGAGGGCCCCCTCCTCCATACCCAGAAAATAACAAGGGGTGGTATAGAATAACCTCTGGGTCCCAGCCATGCTGTCTCCTGGGTACTGCAAAAACTAACCCCATCCCGGTGTAAACCAGGACAATAACTTACATCACTGACTCAGGCAGAGTGTTCAGGTGCCAAACAAGCTGAGAACAGAGTGCTTTTTCCCAAAACACGGCTGGACAGAAGGGCCTCACAAAGTCCTTTCTAACCCCGTTATTTCATGATTTTGCAAGTTACACAGATTTACCTTCAGTAGTTTGCGTCCAGGCACGAATGCATATACACTGCTGTTGGAAGCTCCCTGCCTGGTTCCTCCATGAGTAATCACAAGGTAGGGAGAGGCACGGATTTGGAAAGACACGCAGCTTTTAGGATCCCACATAGTGAAATTCTGAGAGAGGAACAAAAAAGTAGAACTGAGACTTCAAGGTTTTATTAAGTAGCATGGTTGGTTTCTGTATGCAAGCATTTACCTCAATGGCAACAAAAACTCCTTTCCACTGGTAGAGAGTAGAAAACACAGCTGGAGGTGAACGCAATAGCACACCATACAGGATTTCTCCTGATGGAAAGAAACACCAGCTAGCTGCTGACTCTTCCACAAAGCTTTGCAAGACAGACAGGATACTGATACTACCCCCTGCAATACAGTACAAGAAAAAACTATTTATCTATCAGGTCTTTCACAACACCATTTTCATTATATATTTGCAAAAACCAAATCCAGTATCAGAAATCACAGAATATTCTCAGTTGAAAGGGACCCAAAAGGATCACCAAGTCCAGCTTTTAAATGAATGGCTCATACAATGGTCAAACCCACAATCTTGTCATTCTTAGCATCATGCTCTAAACACTTAAACTATATTATGAGTTGTCTCTAAATGGTTGGTATAAGTGTATGTAAATGCATGTAAACAGTATATTTACTGATATATATATATATATATATTCGCACTGAGGTTGTACTAAGAGTTAAATAAATGCATTCTTCATATATTACAAATAGGCAATTTTGCCTCCAACAGAGTGACTTAGTTTGGAATTTGGGTAGTGAGAAAATTAACTAGATAGGAAGAAATAAAAAAGTGACAAAGAAACTAAAAACGTGTGTATGCCAATTATAAATCAAAGGTGTATTGAAAATATATAAGCAACAGTAAGAACAATACAGATTCTTGAAACTGTGGCAGCAGTGGCTGATGACAAGCTGACTCTCAGGCAGCTAAAATCTTTTATCTAATGAATTTTGATATCATAGGAACATTTTAAGTGAATTTTCATTCCAAAGTTGTATCTCCTCTATGTCTGGTTACTCTGTGGCTATCTCCACTCTGAAAATAGCAATGGATGCTCTTGATTAAGTGAACGTACTGATGCCAAATGCAGTATCCGACAACGTCTCCCACTCAACACTCACAGTCACGTTGAGCCCATTACTCCGTGAAACTTTCAAATAAACTGTAGTGTTTGCCTCTTCAACTGTGAAGGTATTTGTCCTAAATTTGAGATTGTGAAAACAAATTTCAAGAAGTATTATTTTTATAGTATAAGATTCTTATAGTACATTTTCAGCATAGAATATGTAATAAAAAGAAAATACTAGGATAGACTAGGATAGACTGTGATGGACTAATACTAATTAAGGTTGCCCAATGTTTCTTCACACAAAACCTTGACAAAATCATGCGATACTCAACAAAATCTTAAACCAGCCTGAAACTGTATGGGCAAAGCTGAATGATTTCTGAAAATGTCATTCCATATCATAGACTCATATGATCACAGAATGGTTAGGGGTTGCAAGGGACCTTAAAGACCATCTTGTTCCAACCCTCCTGCCATGAGCAGGGAGATCCTCACTATACCAGGTTGCTGAGAGCTCCACTGAACCTGGCCTTGAACACCTCCAGGAATGTGGCATCCACAACTTCTCTGGGTAACCTGTGCCACTGCCTCGCCACCCTCACAGTAAAGAATTTCTTCCTAGTATCTAATCTGAACCTACTGTCTTTCAGTTTTAAGCCATTCTCTCTTCTCTTGTCACTACATGCCCCTGCAAAAAGTTCCTCTCCAACTTTCTGATAGGCTTCTTTTAGGTACTGGAAGGCTGCAATTGGGTCAGCCCAATTGGGTCAACCTCTTCTCTAGGCTGAACAATCCCAATTATCTCAGCCTTTCCTCAGAGCAGAGGTGCTCCATCCCTCTGATCAATTGAGTGGCCTCCTCTGGTTCTGCTCCAACAGCTCCATGTCCTTCCTGTACTGGGACCCCAGGGCTGGAGGCAGCTCTGCAGGGTGGGGTCTCACCAGAAAGGAGCAGAAGGGTCTGAACCCCCTCCCTCCAAAGCTGCCCATGGGGTTTTGGATACAGCCCAGGACATGTTTGGTTTCCTGAGCTGCAAGTGCTCAGGTCAGGGCCTGTCCAGCCTCTCACCCACCAGCACCCCCCTGTCCTTCAGGCCAGGGCAGCTCTCAATCTGGTCATCCCCAGCCTGTACTGCAGCCTCTGACCCAGGGGCAGCACCAGCACTTGGTCTTATTAAACCTCGTAATATTTCCAGGGGCCACTTCTTGAGCTTGTCCAAGTAAGATGGCTCATTTGGTTCTGAAAAACAGCCTTGAATGAAGGTGTATCTTACATAACCTTAAATAAATAATTAAATTACAACATTTCTGATTCCCTGGGCACTGGTATAAGGTTTGGAGCCGTTAATATGGATTGCTATTAGTGAAATGTTTGAGGACTAATGAAGTACTGTTTCAAGGGAAATTTCATAGATAAATCAACACTTCTAATGGTGAATAGCCCATTTTAAATGTTTTTCTGTTCTTCTGTACAGCAGTATTTGACAGTGTACTTTTTAAACTTAAAAATCTTACAATTGGATTGATAATGTTTTTTAAAGGGAAGCCATCTCTATGGAACATAAACAACCTCCTTTTAACTGAATCAGGGTTTAGTACCTATTTGTAACTGGGTGGATGCTGAAAAGCCCCAGCGGAGCCTGGTTCTGTAGTATTGTAATCATAGTTTGCACTCTGGTGCCTAGTCTGGCTCCTCCAGTTGGATTGAACAGGGTGACAATAAAGTGCTCATCCATTTCTGGTTCTTCATCCAGGATTGCAGAAATATGCAGTGTCTGACAAGAAACAAGCATGGAAAGCTGGTGAGACTTGACTGTTAACAATGGTAGTGCTATTCAGACCATGCTGCTGTTTCTGTTCATTCTCTGAACAGCTCTGGACAGCAGGGAATTGAAATAACAGCAACAATTGAAACAACAGTACAACAGCAGCTCTTGAAACTGTAGAACGCAGGAGTAAGCCATGGACAGTTCAGGCTGGGGTTCTAAAGTAATCCCTCTGGTGACCCCCATTAGTGCAACACCAACATGAGCATATCCACTTTCTTTTAATTTTTCCCTTCCCCTCTTTTCTCTTATACTAAGATTCTCTGAAATGTAACAGGTTTTGAACCTTTTTCAAACTTCTGTTTTGTACTTATTCCACACATGCCTTGGTAATTCATAGCCCCCATACAGCTACCTGATTTCCTAATGCAGCTTAATCAAGTTGGGTTTACTTTACTTGAGTTGTTGACTGAACTAGCTCATGGGCAATAGGGTAGTTACACTTCTGGTACTGCGAACAAAGAAGGACAAAAAGGCAATAGAGGAATATTTGAAATACTCTCTTGATGTTTTTTTCCCTCTACTGCACCACAGTGGATAAGAATGGGATCGTCTCAAGGTGGTCTCAATCAGCAGAGACCTGTCTAGAAAGAAGTAGGTGTTTTCACTGTCATTCTCCCTATTACCCAAAGAGGTGAAAGTTACAGTGGTGCATGTAGCTTTGCCACAGAAAAATTACCTAGTAATGACAGATCTGGAACTGAACTAGAGCTTGAAACCTTTTAGATCTCTATTTATTTCTGCAATAATATTTAAATATTTAAAGACTGTATTGAGAAATCTTTTACTCCCTGCTTCTCACAGGTCTGCTAAATTGGCCATCACTGAGGTTCCAAATGCATTTTAGGTTCAGAAGCTGAAAACCAGTGTTTCCAGAAAGGTTTGTTTCAGATTCTACTTCACTAACCATAATATACTAACCTGTTACTGACACACTCAAGCTAGCTCATTTTCTGGCTGACATTCTTGTGGGAACAGTACAGAAGCAGTGGGCTTAATACTGCCAGAAAAATAAGTAATTTTCAGTTTCTAAAACTCTGAAAGCTGTTCATCTTCTGCCTTTGCTGCAGCATACTCTGTTCAGTTCAGGCCACATAAAAGAATGGGACTTTTAATTCCAACCTAATTATTTACAGTAGTAAATTATGACTTCATGTTAAAGTTTGTCTTTCAGCTACATATTAAACACATACGAATAAATGGTCCTATTCACACATCATATTATATAGCTATTATATGGTTTTCAGTTTACCTGAACTATTACAAAGAGAAAAATATCTACAGCAAAGCATATTCAACTTTTATGCACTCCCACAACTCAGTTTATTCTGAGAACTAAGGAAAACATTAAAAAAAAATTATTACATGAAAAAACAAACACATTTCTGAAATCTTTCACATAATTTAAATAAGCTTCCTTTACTTTCTGGTTATAACTACCACTTTACCTTAAATCTGACTCCCTCTTCCAGCACAATGTATCCTTGAGAAGGGGTCAAATCCACTGATGGCTCTGAAGAATTAATTTCACTTACAAGATATTGAACAGACACTGTTCCAAATATTCCCTGAGGAGGTTCTCTAACAATATTTAATACTGCAACACTTTCCATCAGATGGAGAGCTGTTTGCTCTCTTAGGAAGAAGTGATCACTGTTATTGAATGACAAAACTCCATGTCCATCATCATTGGCAAATATAGTAATTGTGGCTTTTGAGAAATAAATAATAGAAACATGCTTTAATTAACATAGTAAAATATAATTGTACACATACACAAATAAATATACACATAAATTCATTCTTTCTTTAATATATGCATATTGCTTTTATTTCCCTGATATTACTGAAGACAATATGTAAATATTCTGCTTTATCTAGGAAGGTTTCTAGAAAGAAAGAATCTAGACTCTCTTATTAAAAAATCCAGCTTTTGAATTTTCTGATTCCTTATTTTATTTTATTAGTTTTACGTTTTTCACAGGGATGTTTAAGAACTTTCCAAATGAGTTTAATGATGTAGCATAGGAGGGAGCTGGTATTTTCTAAAATACAATTATTCAGAAGAATGAAATTAAAGTGACTGAGATACAATTCTGAAGAACAAGAACATCAAAACTAAGTTTTACCTGTTGTATTCTCCCCTAATTCCAGGCCAAATGAGGGATTTGTTAGAATTAACTGGAACTTCTCAACACCTTCAGGAATATCATCATCACAAATCACAACAACAACAGATTTATTCCTTTCTCCATCAGCAAAAAAAAGAGTCTAGCATTGAAACACAGAAAGCATTGAATACTCAACAGCTGATAATGCACACAGAAATTTTAAACAAAGGTAAAGCAGAATTGTTTTAGATTGGGAGGAAAGAAGAGGCAAGAAGAGCAGTAATTTCTATGTCCTTACAAATCAGTTGAAAAAGAAGCAAAACAGTTAAATAGCTCACCACATTGCAGACTGAGGAAAAGCAAGAGCAATTCACTTTGAAAATTCCCTTGTAAAAAATATTAAAACCTACATGAAATCTTATATGCTCTTGTCTAAGCAAAATTGTATTTGAAATAGATGTTTGAAAGATTATGTCTTATATTTTCAAATGCTTCAGTAATAAAAAAGAAAGGAAGACTAAAATAAGATTTCTAAATCTATCTCATTCTACTAAGATGAACAGAGCAACTGAAACGAGTTGAGAAATCTAGCTGTTCTAGTGACCATTCTGTAGAATGAATAAGAAGATGCTCTTTTGAGGAAGTTGAAGGAATGAAAGCTACTAGATTTAAAATTTGCTTCTTACCCTTGAGATCACATTAAAATCCAAACCCAGCTGTGCCTCCAAATTTTGGGCATAAAAAAATACAGACACATTGCCATAAGATCCTTTGTTTCGGTATGCCATTATTGTCAGATTCCCATGAGATTCATTAACTTCAAAACTAAAACAAAAACCAAGACACATTCTCAGTGCCCACTGAGCATGTTCTTTTAATATGATGGTAGATAATTGCTATATTTCTACTTAAAATCCTCCCCTCTACATTAAAAGGCACCATTACAGTAAGGCATCATTACCACTCTGTAATGCAACCATTATACCTCTGTTTCTTATCAAAATGGAATTGAGCTATAGTATGTTATCCTTTTCCCCTACTTTTTCGTGGCAGACTAAGCCTGTCTGTGAGCATGGATGCCTTCTTCCTAGCTCCTGGAAATCAGAGAAAAAGATCTGGGAGATGCCAATGTTCATGCTTACGTGGATGCAGAGGCTGGGGCACTGAATGGAGGCTGGGGGAGTGATGGAAGTTCACAACACCAAAGGACAATAGTGAAAATAAGTACATGGTAGCATAAGATCTCTGAGTAAACATACAGTAAATGTTGGTTTCTAGTGTGAGAATTATCCTTCCAGTTCCACTGAACTGAATGATGTATTGTCATCTCAAAGATGTGATACTGTTGCTAATAGGAGTTTTACTGTTAACTGAAAATGAAAATAGTTGGGCAACACTAATCATTAACTCACATTGGAAGTTTTTCAAGGAGACAGACTTACTTGGTACTTTCCCATTCAACTACTCCACTTACTCCATCATTAGCATCAATAATAATTTGAGAAGCTAAACCTTCCACATCTAAAATGGAAAACAGAATGACATATATGTAAGAATAACAGAGTTCATTTTCATTATTTTCAAGAATAATAAAAGCATTTATTTATATCTTTACTAATTTTGTAGAAGAAATACACCATTTTCCATTTCCAAAATGGGGAGGAGAAAATGAAGTGGGCAAGATACTTAGAAAGGCTTAAAGAAAATCTGTCCTTACTGGCTTACTGTTAGAACTGCAACATGGTGCCTTGAATTACCACTGTTATATTTGGGAGAAAGACTTAAAAAATTTAGAAAAAAAACCCATACTACAGAAAAAGTAGAAAGTAGAAAATGCAAAAAGCAAGATTTGTCTTAATTCATCTTCATTGTGTGTTTTTATTATGATGTTATTTAATGTTTTGGAGACTGTGCCATTCTGGGTATGGGAGGGAAAATGAGTAAGAAAAAATAATAAATGATCCAGTCTATCATTTCATATTCATGTTTCAGTGCCTGATAATAAACCTTAATGGCAGACACCTCATATTCTGCTATAAAAACAAAATTATTAATTTCCTTTTAGGTAGTTTATGTACTGTAAAACATATGTATCTTCAAAATAGCTCTGAAAGATTATTGCATGTATTGCCCTATGAAAATACTGGATAATAGATTAATGCCAGCAATGTCCACTAATTTCAGGGACCAGAACTTGACAGTCAGAACTTGATTCTTCTGGGAAAATAATGCCTTAATTTGTTCAAACAGCATCACATGACTACCTTAATTTGTCAATTTACTTTTAATAAAAATTAAAAAGAAATGAAGACTGACAATTTCTACAAAACAAATTGACTCCACTAAATCTGTAGTAAATACATTGTTTTTAGATCCATCAGAAAGATTTCTATCAAGTCAGATAAAACTGAACAAAAGATCACTGCCATGAATCCAAATGTGACACTATGAGATAGTGATAAACATGAGCAGGAGCTGCAACACCTTTATAAAGACAGCAGAAAGGTTTATAAATCCATAAGGATTACAGTGAATATAGACCCTTCAGCTTCCTAAGTGGTGCTTTCCCTTCTTGTGTCATAGTCTGATCAACTCACTCAAGATCTATAATACTTTGCTTTCAACATCACACCTCTTATTTCATATTTGGTATCCTTCCTCTCCCCTGATGCCCTCCTGCCATTTTACTCCATCTTAAGTCTTCTATCCATTAAGTATATTAATTTTTCTTTTCTCATTCTCAAGTATCGAGATTTTCTTAATTACTTGCACTTTTGTATTAGAGTTGGGCCTTTTCTTCCACCTTTTCTGAAGGATGGGGCAAAGCAAAAGCAGCATGGAGAAAACAGAGCTGTCCTTATGTTTGCTATTTCTGCTCCATATCCATGAAGTCTCAGATCAGAAATAATGGTCACTTAAGTTCCATGTCTTTAACTGTATGTCACAGATATCCCAGACGTACACCACATATTGCATGCACATGGCTATGACAGGGACAGCATTTACAATATATTCCAGATGTGTGGGATTAAATGCACATCAGTATCATGTGCAGAACACCCATCACTTTCGATATTAGACACCTAAAATTATATAAAAAATTTTCTATGGGGTATGGGATTGCTAAATCCTAAACAAATGCAAGGATTTGAATCCTCAATCATACCAAAGAAAATACACAAAAAGGGAAACAAGATTAGAAAATAGTCTGATAACAGAATTAATTGTGACATTTGATAATGAGGAAAAAATTTTGCCTCATGGATTAAAGCTATTATCTGACCATCCTAAGTATATCAGAGTCAAATGGTCATGACTGAGACTGCCAACCCCTTATGGCAGAAGGTAAGACTATATTGCACTCAGAACAATTTAACTCAGAAAATCCTTCATACTTTAATGTTACTCTTTTTATGTTTTAAATTTTAGACCCAAGTAATCATAGCTCAGTGTCTACACATCAGCAATCAGTCTTGCAAGTTACCTTTCAGTCTGTAACGAATTAACTCTGTCACTTCAATACGCATGCAAAGAAAGGGAAAAAGAGTCACAGAAGATGTTAGAAATAATCAGCATAATTAGCCACTGGTGCCACAGGATAACCCAACTGTCTTTAAAGACAATGGCAGCTATGCTACTGAGTTCAGAAGCAGAATGAGGACCCAAGTAAGCAAACAATAAATGAAGTTCTGTGGAAGAGTAGGAATACAGTAGGTCATGACTCCTAAAAGTAAATCTGATAGAGAGTAATAAAAAGATACTTTTGAAAGAATGAGCAAATGAACTATTTAAAGGAATTCTTTGTACATACTTGTTTCCATCATGTACTTGGAAATAAAATCACATTAACATACACTGCCAATGCAACTTTTGAGATAACTGTGTTCCCCAACTGCTAATTAATAAATAACTTCTCTATGAAAATTGTCTTATAATTTTTACAGGGCTTTAAAAAGTAAGAAGTCAGTGTAATAATGACAATGTTTGATGTACTACAATGTTGCAGAATGCCCTAGTTGGGAAATGGCAAGTGGAATAATGATACGCCAGAGTAGTATAACGTGCCTTCAATTTATATAAAAATAAAATTAAACGTAATTGTTTGTAAGTTGTTTTACCCAGCCTAGGTAGGGAAGAAGTTGAATGGTTCATGATAAGTTCCACTGAAGTTAAATTAACCAAGAAGAACTCTTGCACTTCTGGTACATCATCCTACAAAACACAAATCCAGTATATCCTCTTTTTATTTTCTTTAACAAAGAGTCACAGAATTTTCCAAAAAGCCACACACTAGAAGTCTCTAACCTTATAGCAACACTAAAATTAATTTATGTTTCCATTTTCCTCAACACTTTTATAAAAAATGTTTTATCTTGAATGAATTATGAAGCAAGACATTATATTTAATGGAAAAGACTATGGTGACACTGAACTAGACATGTGAATTAATTTCTGCTGAATTTTAAAGGCACAAAAAGCAACCAGTAATAAAATAAGAGCCTGTATCAAGCAATGATTTACACTGGTCTAAATATCAGAAAATAAAGTCTTAACGAGAGAGTTAAATTTCATTAATGTAAGTAGCACTGTTTTCTGTTATTTTTTGTCCGTCTGTGTTTTTTCCATTAAAGACAAAAACAGTCTTTCTAAATTCCAATAAAATCCATAACTTCAAGTAATATAGCTCGCAAGCTTCAGGTCCCCCAGTATTCCTTTTTAGTCATACAGGTATAAGTATAGAGTGAAAGGATATGGAGTTTACCTCTAGAATAGTAACATTTATGGCAGCTGATGTTTCTCCTTCTTCCAAAATCACTGAGTCAGAAACAGCTACATAATCAGCTCCTGGTTCAGCCAAGGTCCCCTCTGTCTGATTATTTAAGGAGACCAATCCTTGAACTGTGGCATATGTAATATTGATGGCACCTGTTTAAAATGTGACCAAAAAAAAATTCACTTTTTTCAATTCTTATGTAATGCTCACTAGAATAGACAAAGAAAAGAGATCAAATGCTCACTGACAAAATGAAAAGCGTAACTGCAAAGCAGAAGGATTAAAACATTAATCTGGAACCAATGGGACTTATTTCTTTTGGTCCAGCCTTTAATGATTAGTCCAACATCACAGGACTCAGAAATCATTAGGAACCAATGTATTCATATATTTGAGGTGCTGTGGAGTGCAAATATTACATTACATTCCTGGGACACCTAATGTATTATTAATACCAGGTTTGGTTTCAAGGGAAGTAGAGTGTTTCAGGAACGACCGATGTCTACAAAAGGCTCTAAGGACAGTGCTAAATCTAGTTTCCTTCCCAGGAAGACTGACATAAATGTTGATAGAGAATAAAAATTAGGGGACACACTGACAAATTTTACTAAAGGAAAAGCTAGACTATTTTTTTTTTTATAATAAAGCCACATCTCACTAATCTGCCAGGTTAAGTCAAGCTGTAAATTTAAAGAGAGTGATCCTGGAGATAAAATGACAAATGAAATTCATAGCTAGTCTGTATGAAGTAAAACATAAGGTATAAAGGAATCTTAGTTATAATAAATAATGATGGAGTTCAATTGAGAGATTTTACATTTACAATGGATACTTAGAATAAATTGTTTCCTAAGTAGTGTTTGAAAGGTAACTTAAATACCGATTGACATTAAAAAAGAAATGGGAAACATAGAAATGTCATTAAAATTCCTCTTCAAATATGTAGCGTGTCCAGATCTTGAATGTTTGTTTCAACTGGTCACTTCACCTCGAAATAGATAAAAGAAACTAAGAGAGATTACCACTGAGGTCTAACTATACTATACAAGTATAAATAGAAATTGATTATTCATGTTATCTCTCAATGAAAGTCAAATTACTCAGGATCAAACACAAGAAAGTATTTTGGCACACAGCATATTACTGAAGTTAGTACAATTTGAACCAAAAAGAAATACAGAAATCTTAGGGGAGGCATAAACTGAATTCAGAGGCAACTTTTCCATGGGATATTCCTAAACTGTCAGATTCTGGAAGTTTATAGAGGGGATGCTGTGGGAATGATAATTCCATACAAGCTCCTTTTCTCATGTTTTATATTTCTTCTGGACAGACTAGCACTTCAAGACAGATTTATTAGACATAAAAGTACAACCGTAACAGTCAACTAGCTATGTCATAGCTCCCAGACCCCTTGCTATGGAATGAAATGCTATAGCTTCAGTTTTAAAAAAAACTTAAATTTCCAAGCCTGCAGTAAGGGGCTTAGAAGTTCTGAAAATATCAGTTGTATCCAAGATTTTCCAGAATTTCCAACCTCCCTGTCATGGCTTTTATTTGTCTAATGATTTTGAAAAAACTTAAATTCTCTTGGAGATGTTATACAAACCTAGAGATCCAAATTCTCTGTTAATATAAAGCTGAACTGTTTTGTTTTCCTCTGGAAGTAAAACTACCCTGGATGGAGAAGCAAAATTCAGTACTCCATGTGGTTCATCACTAGCTTCTACTGTCAGAACAGCTTCATATCCTTGACTATCCAAAACAGCAGCACCAGAAGGAGAAACACCTGCAAAAGAATCAATGGACTACAGTTAAAAAAATGCTAAGTAAATAATGCTTTGTCTTACATTACTGCTATTATTACATACAAATGGCAGCCAGTAACACTGCAAATGAAATCAGACCAAACACATGAGATGCTCACTGAAGCTGGTGTGAAATGTATACGTAATTGCATTCTATAACAAACACAGGAACATTCAATCACAACAAAAACTGCATGCGTAATAAGTGTAGAGTTCAAGATTGTATTAAGAAATGAGAAAATCTAGAGAGACAGTGCTATATATTAACTTTCCTAAACTACTTCTACTGTAAAAGGAAAGAGAAAGGTTTTTTTAGGAATTCATTACAAAAGTTAAAATTACATTCAACTTCTCAATCATTCCATTAAGAAATCATTACAAGTGTTGCCTTGATGAATAACTGTATTAATTTATAATTATCCTGAAGGATTACAAGAGTAAACAAATTATTAAGGCAAGTCGGCAAGACACCTATCAGCAACACCATCCATGTCACGTTAGTATGGTGTTTAGACACTAATTCCAGTTTAACAAAGGGTATTTCAGAAGGGATGTGGTTTCATGCTTCTTTTCTCATCATGATTTCAATAAAAGAGTAAAATATTCTGACCTCCTCTAATTCAGGGACAGATCAGAAAGACAGCTTGATAGACAAGATTGTTTACAAAGATAAAAATATCCATTTATTTTATTACACCTGTATGATATTTATACTTATATACACAGAGGTATCAAGCCTGTTTCAGTAAAATGTGAAATAATTTTGCATAAAATGCAACATTTTCAATATTCGTAGTCCTACACTTCCAAAATGGATTAATACGAACAAAAATATTACACTATTAAATACCAATTTTAGATATAGCAGATATAGCAGGCTGTAGTTCTGCATTACCTTCTGTTTTGATATTGTATAGGATGATCCGGTATTCTTCTTTTTCTTCTGGAATATGGTCATCCAGCAAGTGAACATACAATGTTGTATTCAATATCCCCTATAAATTTTATTGATAAACTGATTAGTCATTAGCGTATAGAGTACAAGTAATACCACTTTATCATTTGTATTTTAAGCAATACTTTTAAGAAATGTCAAGTTAAAATATTGACAACTATAATATGTCTATATAGCTATCAAACTATGTATCCCTGCAGATTAATCACATCAAGAGAAAGAAGACTGTAATAAAAGCATACTCGTTTCCTCAGCTCACTTCAAATTACAACATTCTTTTGTAGCCATTAAATTTGCTTATGGACTTACCTCAGGAAAAAAGAGTATTCCAGAATAGTATTCAAAATTTTGTTGTACATTATATCCAACTATCTTCCACTCAACAGTAACATTTCCCAGTCCTGGGGCTGTTCTTACAATATGGAATTGCAATTGTTCTCCTAGGAACAAAGGACAAAATGCAGTATTTTGGGGCTTCCTCTTCTACAATTCAACTATTAAAATGAAAAGCCAAAAATATGAACCCCAGTTGAAGTATTTTTTCTGGAAAACCTTTATATTTTTAATAGTGAGCTTCCCAGTAGTTATTTAACACCTTCATTTTTAATATTGAAGCAAAACCCCCACAAATCTAAACTCTTTCCTCCTGGGTTTTTCTGAATTTAGGTAATTCTTGGAAAAAACTATCAAAATACAAAGGAACCTGGTACATATGCATTACTGCTATCAAAACATGCACAAAAAGAAGAGCAGTATCTGTTTGTGAACAGGTATCAGTTTGTGAACTGAATAAATGCTGTCTACACAGCTTTAGCACAGAGTTTTCTACAGCAGGAAGGAATATACACGTTCCTAACATCTGCACTGTCTTGTGACTTTACAGAGGGCGTGCAGAAAAACTCTTGTAGTTACCTGCAAGTTCCATTCATGTGACTTTGAATTTACAAATGTTATCAGTGTTAGAAAACATCCAGAAAAACAATTCATAATTTCAAAAGGACAGCATTTGGAAGGAAGGAAGCAAAACATTGATGTTTCATAATTTACAATTATTTTTAATAATTTATTATTATTTCAGAGATAATAAGTATCAAATTACAATATGCATCTATAAGAAGTAATTGTAGTATTTTTTCCACATTTATAATACTTAACCAAATGGTCACTTAAAGAGTAAACTCTTTAGAAAGCTTTGAAAAATTAAGAAAATTTATATAATTATGAAGTATTAAATATCCATATACATTTATACATAATAAATATTTGAGATAATATTAAATATTTTAAATATTAACATGTAAAATTAACATATTATACTAATAAGAAATAGATCAGCAGGTAACATTAGTAAAATTATGCAATACATTCACATTAGAGGACAGATGCTTATTTATAATACATAAATGTATTGCATCTGTATGTCAACAGCTTTTTTCCAGTGCACAGAATGGAAGTTTGCCAGCATATACAGTGTGCTATTAGTTTTTAGGGACATGAAATATACAGAAATTTATAATCTTGAGGTGCTTGGGAATAATCTTGTAAACTTAGATCCATCCTCAACTGACTGACTGAAAATTACTTTCTTAGTATTGCTATAAATTGACTTGAGGTTTTTTTGCTGTTGTGAAACTGGGACTAATTCCATCTTTTAATTTGTGTTATGTACACACTTAAAAGCCACTGAGCTACATCTGTGAAAGAGAAAGAGAAGATGCAATATTAGGTTGTTATGTTCTTAGTCCATGGCAAACAGAACTGAGCAGCACAGCTACTCTCACTGACTGAGTAATTTAAAGAACACCAAAACAGGATGCTTATCTGGTTATTCTAGCACATTATATTGCAGGACAGTATTGTATATCTACAACTGGCAGAAAACAATTGATCACTTTCTGGATGTGTTCCCTGCTTGGTAAGGAAATATTTAAGAAATGGCAATATAATGGCTACCAATGAGAGAGATATGAACAAACTTCAGAAGACCTTAATATAAAAACTGAAAAATAAAATTGCTAAGAAGTAATACAAAAATTGTATCCACCCATATTCCAATACGTAGAATTAGTATGTTATCAGTCTCATCATTTCAAACTTCATTTAAGCCTTGTTTTAAGTTGTCCTACGCTAGTTCTAAGAGAACAAAGGAATTCAAAATGCATTGACATTACAAGAATTCTGCCTCTACAGTCAGATATCTGAGGACAGACTGACAGTTTACAGGTTCCCCTAAGGCTAATTTGCCACATCATTTAACACTGCCCTGAAATCTGTTCTATCCCATTTGACAATTTTGCACATCCATTGCAAAGAAATAAATATTTGATAGAAAAATAATTATTTTGGTATCATCACAGAACACACAATTTAGACAAAGGTTACACAATGCAACATTATATAATACAACAATTTTTCACTGAAGACTAGAAAATACTTCATGATGAAGAATCCTGATACACTGTAATCCAAGCACAAAGAAGAAACCTGAAGTACAATTCATAACAATTAAAGACCCTCCAGTAGTCAGTTACTGACCCAAATAAAGCTCAGCCAGCTTTACCAAAATTTTTGTTATTCCCGTCCAGTAAGAAATACAAACACAAATAAAAATTGAGTTCTGAAGATTGAAAGTGGTTAATTTCACTATTTTGTCTTTATTAAAAATACTTAATTTTTAGTGTATTTATTTATTTTATTGTAATTATATTATAATAAAATATAATTTTATTATAACTAAATAATTTATTTAATTTTTAATATTTTACCATTTTAAAGCTTTCTTTAGATTTCTGCTTTTATCAAGGAGAAGAAGGGGACCTCATCCATTCCTCTCTTGTTCCTTATTTCAAGCTATTGCAGTGTGTTTTCATCTATTTCAGCCATAGCCATACAACTGTTGCATGTTCTGCCTGTACTTAAATGCTGCCCTTGCCCTCAATATGGTGATTTTCTGAACTGAATATGCAGGTAGCACCAATACAGCCATGACCCACAGCTGAAGTGTGAAGAAAAGATTTATTCCATTATTTAACTGTTAAAACAGAGACACATACACTACTAAGCTTATTCCATATTAGCAGGGCAAAAACTGCCCAGGCCTGAGCGCTGTGTTACATATCAAAAGGCCTGGACCATGCACAAATCCTCCACCAGGCTGTGTTTCACCAACCTTCTTAACTCCCTTTCCCCCTTACAAAGAGGTCCGAGTCTATGGGAAAAGTTTTTAAGTCTTTAACAACATCCTGTTATCTTCTGTGAGAAAATTCCATTTCTCTTCAGTTGACAGCCAACAATCCAGAGCAAACACAAATACCTGAATTTTTTCACACTCAGTTTTTCTAACATCTCCCATCTGGAGGTTTGTCTTTAAGTGAAAACAATTCTAAACCAAACTTATTTTTCCCTTTCCTCACCAATCTTCAGTTTTTCAACTCTTTCCTCTCCACAGGGATAAGTAATACGCATAGCTTGAAAATAATACTGAGTTGCTTAACAGAAACTGTTCAATAGTATAATAAATAGAAAAGGTAACAATGGATTTATGTCTGGTAATGTTTGCTTTCATAACAAAAAACTTGATAATGAAAGTGAAATAAAACCACTGAAATCATAGGAAGGCCTTACTTAACTCATTCCCTTTTTTTATCCAAGTGAAATGGTTTGGCTGTTTTCTCTTGCTATAATGCAATGCACTATTTTTCACAAGCTAAAGGAATTGGAATCAGTTACAGCACTATATATGTGCTACACATGGCAGAGTATTTCAGCTCCAAATAAAAGCTTTCAGCTTCAGCATGCTATGAATAATATTTAACCAGTGGAAAGTATACAAGGCCTTTGTAACCTTGGGGAATGAGATGGTTTGTGTTAATTCCTGGGGCTCATTAACAACTGTTCTTTGACTGCCAGACTGCAGCTGGCTTGTCAGGCAGATCAGAGCCGCTAATGTGGAGTAATAAAAGATGGAAACTGGGCACACTAGAATGAACACAAACTGTGCCTAAATAAAACCCAAAAGCTTATGGTGTCCTTTCATTATGGGGAAAAAAAAAAACTGACCATGTTCTTTTGAGATAGACTTTGCTTCCAACAGAAAATTCAGTGCACATATTCCTGGACAGCAACTTTCTGTTTTGTTTTCTCTACCCATCAGTTTACACATCAGTAAATTTCAGACTGCAATACACTGAGATTACAGCAAAGGCTAACAAAAGCAGTCACCATTTGTATTATTACTGTCCTATGCAGAACTGTACCAAACCTTAGGTAAAACATGCAATGTGCTCTCTTAAAACACTGGTAGACACTAGATATCAAACTCTTATCACTCTCAAAAGTCTTGACTGAATGATGACATCAAGATTGTCACATTCCTAAAATGAGCTACCATAAAAAATGTAAAGAGAAACTTTAGAAGATGGAAGATTTTTTCCTATTTTTTTTATTGTGGGAATATTTTCCTGATGATTTAAAATTAATTTTAAGATTAGTAATTGGTGTATATGATGGGCATTATATACAGCTCTGGAATATGCTATAAATGAATGAGAAATGCTAAAAGGAGCTTAGAAATGCAATACAAATAGAAGCAAGGCACAACCTTCAGAAAAAGAAAGGAAAAGAACAGACGACGAAATATAAAGTGGTTTTGGAAATGGTCTATTCATCTTTTCCATAGATTTCCTCTAAATGCTATGTTTGCAGGAGTTAAAAATACAAAGAAATGTGTGCTAAGTATGTGGTTATTCTGTTTGCTGGCATTCTCTGAACAGTGAAATAATCACTGAATCATTATCAACAGCAAGCAGAGATGTAAGCTCATGTTAAACTGAGTGTGGTCAACACACAGAACCCACCTTCACGACCAATAATGGACCTTCCATCTGCCTGGAAGCTAATGATTCCTGCCACACTGTCACTTGCCAGGATAACCACGGTGACAGTGTCGGAACTGGGCAGAATCCTACTCCCTCCTTCGGTATGCACCAGGCTGACTATGATGCTTTCATTATCTTCTGGCTCTGGATCATCTAAAATGGTCAGTGTGACCATCTTTTTTGTTTCACCTGCAAGTAGGAGAACGTAAACATACCTACATGTTCACATGAAAATCACCTTTTAAAAAGATGTAATCATCTACTCTAGTAGTAAATAATTAACTAATATAAAAAAGGACATGAAGAATCTTTAGTTATCTGTCTAGAAGTTATTGAATGTCATTACGAAAATTTATTCAATTATTAATAAAAAGCTATATTAGGCAATATAATTAACAAATTATTAAACATACTATGTAGAAATTAATAATGTTGGCATAATTTCTGAATGCCTAGAATTCTTACTTGCTTTATAAGTCCTCCAGCTTCCAAATTTTAATTAGAAAAGGGGAATATAATTCTTGTAAAAAGAATTACCAAGTGAATACATTTTCTGATGAACCATATACAGACATAAGTACATGAAATTTGACTATATATTTACTGAACCAGGAAATGCATTAAAGTGGACTGTCACTGTATTAGTTACCTGTCTTCTGGAATATCAAAAAATGACAATGTAAGCAGCAAACACAATCAATTACCAGTCTCTATAATACATTACAATTTGCAACATAATCCTATTGTTCAAGGCATGTGCATTACCTATACTCATAATTACATCAGTTTACCAGATACACATATTTTTGTTATATTGCCTTTCAAAGTATTTTGAAAATAAATTTTGTAAACTTATAAACACTAAAATAATTACATGTCAGATTCCAAATCACTCCTGTAAACCCTTCATTTGAGTTCAGATGATTTAGCAAGCTAAATGAACACTAGAATCTTTACTATACTCCCATAAATTGTTTTCAAAATAACTGTTCAATCATCTCAAACTTTGAAAATATAAAATACATTTTTCATGTTGCACAGTGCTTAAGTAATGCATGCCATAGACTTTACTTCTTTGAAATTTTTAAAGTATCCTGTTCTGTTACAAAATCAATACAACTTCAGAATCTAAAAAGATCTATCATCGAAAATTAGTACTGTACTGACTGAAGATGAACAAAAGACCACTTAGGCCTGATTCTCATTTTCATTATCTTTGATACCACAACTATTTCAGCAATATTATTCCTTCTTTATTTAGTAAAAATGTTATCTTTATATTGCACACTGCAATATTTCTTAAAAAATACTTTAATATTTATACTTTTCATCCTTTTTTTTCTTTTCAGTCTCTGTGTGTTTGTTTTTTTTTGTGTTTTCTTTAGTTTTAAACAAGAGAAGCTAGTGCAAAACCTTGCCTCACCTTCAGCAAACACCAGAATCTCACCAACACCCACAAAATCCAAGTTTGGGGTAGCAGTTCCACCAACAACACGCCATTCCACTGTCACCTGTCCCAGGCTGCCTTCTGTCCTGTGTATCATTAGCTGCACGTTGGCCTGAGGGCGTTCTTCTACTTCAATATATAGACCTTTCTCTGTTGCATTGGGACTTACACTGTAGATCTTAAATACTCCAAAGGCATCCCCATTCATCATTATGATAACTGTGGAAGTATTTGGCTGTCCGATAGTTGGTTGATTTTTTAAGCTGGCTGAGATATTCATTAATTCAACTTTCAACAGGGATATAGTGAATTTTTCATCCAGCTCTGGCAGGCTGTCAGGGAGTATGGTAACTGTGAGATTTGCAAACTCTTCCCCTTCCTGCATAATGGCCCACTGTCTTGTGACAGATTCATAATCACTTCCAGCAATGGCTTGTGTGCTAAACAGAGTGGATGTACTGCTGATGTTTTTCTTGTAAGTCCATAATCCCGACATATTAGTTAATAGGCTGATCTCTGCTGTCAGCCAAAGGCAGAGGGGAATCTCAGAGGCACTGGAAAATGTAAATGCTGAACATGCTTGTTCTTTTAGGCACTGAGTTGCACAGGCATACAGTGGGTCACTTGCTGCTGACACATTCACTCTGGTCTTGGATGGCTGGGCAGGAATTCCTTGTACTGGAGACTCATAATAGGCCAGTATATCCTCACCTTGCTCAATGGCAAGAGCTACGATGTCAGTCTCAGAAGTGCTGTAAAATATTTGCAGCTGGCCAAACCTTCCCCCACTAAAAGACATTAAAATAAAAATGTTATGTTAGCTGGTGAAGCATGTCTAATACTCCATATGTTACTGGGTTAAGAATAAAAATGAAAAAAATTAACTAACTCCTTCTGAATTGCTGAAAAATTACAAACAGCTGATGAAAGTGACTTCCCTTGAAGCTAGTACCAAAATAACTGAGTAACTGGTTTTTTTGGAGAGGAAGGTTGATTGTTTATAGCTTGGGTAGCAGTCTGTTAAGCGTGCATGTTTGCAAACATTTGTTACTAGGAATTAACTTAGTCTTCCTAGGACTGTCAAGGAAGAAAAAGCCTGTGATGTCTAGCATTGTCATCATTCCTCCCAGGTGTCCTCAGGATACCATATTTCACATGCAAAACTTTTTTGTTCTCCTTTTCATTTTGTTCTCCTTTTCATTTTGTTTTACATCAAACAACATTTGATACACTTTGTCCTCCAGTTCACATCACAGGAGCAGGCTGGTTTGCAGCTTTAAATGGCTTGACAATTTAACAGGCAAAATAAAACTTCAAGTACACTGTGTACACTGGGTTCATACAACAAATGTATACTACATTTAAGTACTTTATGTACATTTCTAACAAGCAGACATCTAGTTCAAATTGATGTATATGAAAAAAAAGCTGGCAGATAAGGAAATTGATGCAAAAAAAAGCTGGCAGATAAGGAAATTGATGCAAAGGGAATGACATTTAAAACTATAGCCAAAAAAAAAAACCCAACAAAAGAACAAAACAAAACAAACCAACAAAAACAACAAAAAAAAGATTAAAAATCAGTCAATATTATACAGACCTCCTCCTGACTGATATATTTGCAAGTAAATTTCTTTCTAGTGGCTCCTGAATTCGATATGAGGATTGATGAAAGAAAACTGTGCCATAAGGATTATCATTGGCAGGTATAACAATTTTTGCCATGCCATCTAACCCGATAGCACCACCGTTGGAGGCTTGAGTTAATTCTACATGGACAATCTCAAAAAGAAAAAAAAAGAAAAACAAATAATGCAGCTAAACAATTTTTGCCATTTCTAAAAATAATCACAAGAAAAATAAAATCAGAACTTCTTGCAGCTTCCTGCCATAACACTTCTTGTTTTGATCTGCACACATTTCTTACACAAGTTAAAACACTAATACTATTCAAGAGAGTCATAACTGCTCTACCTACTTCTTCTACTTCTGGAACATCATCAGCCAGGATTTCCAACAGCAACATCCGAATGGCTTCCCCAGGGGTAAAAGTAATATTACCCATGGCAACTTGCAAATCATCATCAGCAGGATGCCCATTAATAGTAGCTGCCCACTGAACAGTAACGTTACCCAGTGTCCCAGCATTGCGGATTATTGGCAGATTTATGGTTACTGATCCAAATTCAGGCTCCTCCACAGTGAATTCGGTATTCTGAAAAACTGACATACGCCATAGGCAGATGTAGTGCATTAAAAATAAAATCAAAAGTAAATATATCAGTTCCTGAAGCACAGAGTTTTATTTTACTTGATTGCATTTACTTGCACAGGTAAACCCCTTTTAATCAGGTTGAAACCTAAATGCAAACTTTCAATATTAATATTTTTATTTGCAGAGAAAATCAGCATGAAAATTAAGCCCTCATCCAAAAAGTCTATTCCCCATTATTTGATGCTAACCATGAATTGTTTCTGAGGTCTTAGAATATATTTTCATAATTACTCCCAGCAAAGAAACTCTTTACCAGATTTCATATCACTTACTGAAGAAATAAATCAAAACTATTTAGCACGGAACATGTTAAGTAGAAATCACAGAATCACAGAATGGGTCAGATTGGAAGGGACTGCTGTAGTTCATCGAGTGCAAGCTCTGTGATCAAGTAGGGTCATCCCAAAGCACATGGCACAGGAGTGTGTCCAGACAGTTCTTGGACATTTCCACTGAAGGAGACTCCACAACCCCTCTGGGCAACCTGTTCCAGTGCACCATCACCTCCACAGTAAAGAAGGTCTTCCTCACGTTCAGGTGAACTCCCTGGGCATCAGTTTCTGCCTGTTGCCTCTTGTTCTACTGCTTGGTGCCATGGGTCAGAGCCTCCAAGAGGCTCAATCCTTTTGTTATATTAAAGCCCCATTACTCCTTTATTACATCTTTTAATTCCATTTATCTTATCTTTTCCTTTACTCTCTACACCCACGCTTCTGCTTCTGAATGTTTTTATTCAGCTGCCAAGTAGCAGCTCCCCCACAAATCCCCAGAAAAAATGTTAGCAGAAGAAAGAAAATATGTACTCCTTTACCAAAGGATCCAAATGGGTCATCAGAAGCCTCAATAGTTATGATTGCTCTCGTCAAAGATCCAAGCAAGGCTCCTCCTGTTGTTTGGTTCAGCAGCTGAACATAAAATGACTCCTCAACTTCAGGATTGATGTCATTAATTATATAAATTGGCACAGCTTTACTTGTTTCCCCTTCTAGTAAGACAACATCTGATGAAGCTACACTGTAGTCCTCACCTAGATTTGTAGATGAAAAAACCCAAAACAAAAAAAACCCAGATAACATCAATGACTTATGGTTCATTGTGGTGAACATTATCAGTAATACCCATCTTCTCTTTGCTTATACATGCATTGTATACACGCATTGTGTTTTTATGGGATCTTTTCCTTTATTTTTAGACCCATGTACAACAAAAGGTTTGTTTTGGGGCTTTTTGGCGGGTTTTTTTTGGTTTTTTTTTTTTTTTTTTGGTTGGTTGGTTTTGGTTTTGTTTTTTTACTTCCCATTGCCTTTTAGACATCTGGATGGGTCAAAACAAAACTTGGTTTGACCAAAACTGAGTTCACACTGTTAGACCAAGAGGTAGTTACAAAAGGTCCATTACTGTCTGCTGTTTACAAGGCCACACTACCAAGATGTTTCTGTCCCTTGATTTATAATTGCTGTCCAGCTTTCCAATAGATAAAAGTGAACAGAAGCACCTTGTCAATGTAAATTTCAGTAAAGGACGTATTTTGTGTGCCAACCTCATTTTAGGCAAACTTGTCTCAACTGTCTAGGAACTGCTCCTGTATCACAGGAACACCTGTGATATTTTAGATCACAGCTCTGCTTCAAAAACTAATTGAAAGTATACTCTCATATAAATCTAGGTACACATTTAATTTATAACAATCTGTTACATAAAAAATGAAATTAAAAGTTCTCAGAGCATGTACCACCCACCTATTTAATTTGGACATAGCTGAAATACAGTGCACTCAATTTATAACTGTCTAAGTGGTTTGGATCCTGCAGACTTCACAATTCATCTCCTTTCTTTATGTACCTTCTCTACAGCAGGGACCAACTGGAGAAGTTTACATTCCATTTTCAGAAGTACAAGTCTCCTTGGGTTTTGATTGATTTTTCCCTATTTGTTTTACAGCTGAGTCCCCAGCTCTCACTTCCTCTTCAATAAGCTCAACTAAGCAATACATTACGTGTTTAAGTACGCACTTAAATGGGACTAAATCATTATTACATATACTACAATAGTATTTGGGGGGTGGGGGGGTGAGAAAGGTCATTTAAGTGGTGATGTGCTACTAAGTAAACAAACACCCCAATTCCCTCCCTCATTTCACTTCGATTCTCCAGTGATGCTATGTAAAGTTTTCCCTAGGTTTTGGATTCATATTTGCTAAGCACAGTCAACGCCTTACTACTTTATATTTCATACTTGTTATATAATAGAGCATTCAATACACACTTGTGTGTTTCAGCTTTAACACAGACTGCATACTTCTGTTATTCTGCTTTCTTACCAGCTGTTGCAGTTATTGGCATTGCTTTAAATTTCACAGAAACATCTGAAAATATTCCCCCAGTTCTGGTCACATTAATGATTGGTCCAACATAATTTTCAGCAACACGCACAGCTGAAGCTGAAAGCTGAAGTGTTCCAAAAGCATCATCATTGGCATTGATAATCACATGAGCTATTGTCTCACCCGCTAAGCCAAGTCGAGGAGAATTTATAACTGAAATATAAAGAAAACTTAGTGAGGGGTGCCTGAAATGCTTTCTATTCAAGGCTATAGAGCTCATAGGCATACATGTGAGTTTAGCTGTCTCTAGTTTTCATGAAAATTATCTTTTTCACAATTGGACAAAACATAACTACAAACCATATCAAAATACATGTGTTTGAATTACATTCTGGCAGAAAATCTGAATTTTTAGTAACATTATTCTACCATGCTGTGGAACACACAAGGCATATTTTTTTTTTAAAAAATGAGGTACTGTGAATTTACTTACATATCTATTTATTTATCCATAAGGCTAACAGTAAGATCAATACAGTTCAGAATAATTTCAGTTTTACTCTTGATATGATGAAATATAAGTAAGATTTCAACTCCAAGTGGAATCACATTTGAAGTTAACCCCTTAACCTGGGGGCAAGGGCAGCAAACAAGCTGAGAATCTTTGAAGCACAAATCAGGCTGTAATGACCTGAATTTATCTGAATGAGAAATAAAGTAAAAATTGCCAATACCAAGAAAGCAGCATGTCACTAATTCTACATCCCTTTTCTTTAAATAAGATTTTTTTGGATTTTAATGTGAGAAACTAGCTTAGTTATTTCCTACTACTGAACTTTCAGGAACAATGATAAAAGAACAGGTATTAGCGCACAAACAAATACTGTAACATATTTGGCCTGAAAGACCTTGGATAGGACAATGCAAAATGGATAAGTAAATACTCCATGCATTTCCAATAAAATAACTGTGCCAAAGGAAATAAATGCCAACAGGCACAAGTCAGGTAACTCAGAGATATCTCTGAGACTATATAGAGTTTGGTAGAGGTAAAGAGTTCTTCATTTATCTTGCTGCATTTTCTCCTGTTACATATAAATATTGATCTTTATAGTTAAATTACAGGTTGTATGTAAGACACTTACTTGGCCGATCCTGAACTTTCTTTATCAAAGCAATACTGCTTAGCTCAACAAAAACAGATTCTGACCTCTCAGGATCATCATCATCCAAAATAGGCAAGGATATTGTGGCCTCACTTTCATTGGTTGCGAAGATCACGTAACCTGTAATGGGTATATAGTCTTTTCCCTCTATTGCTCTGACAACATCACGTGGAAGAAAGGGCGACTTTTCCTCATCACCAATAGTTCTGTATTTCACCATTACTGTACCAAGGAGACCACCACATCTTATAACTGTCAGAGAGACATTTTTTGTTTCTTCCTCAACTTTTATAGGTCTGTTTTTCTCAGAAAAGATGAAGACTCCATACGGATCATCATTTGCTAGAATAGTTAATGTTGCATTGGTATGATAGCCAAGACGACCATGGGAGACATTGACAATCAAAACTGAAAACATCTTGTCCAATTCGGGAACATCATCAGGAGAAACCTGCACTGTAATATTTGCTCTCGCTTGGCCAACATCAAATGTTACACTCCCATCTGTAGAGATCAGATCATTGGTAAGATCGCTGATTATGATCCAATGCAGTGTCACCTGAGATAAGGCCCCGTGAGTTCTCACAACCTAAGTAAAACATATAAAGATGTGCATATTTTTGTTCTATGAGAAAGAAAAACATAGAAGTGTGAAATGCAATTAAGCAAAGACAAAAATATGATGAGTTAAAGATACGTCTGTGTTTTAAAAACATGCAATTTTTATTATCTTAGCTCTGCTGAGCTTGTATTATCAAGTTATTTTAAGATAGTAGTCCCTTGGTTCTAAACAAGTAGGAGATTTTAAGTTTTTGGATATTATTATTATTTTAGTTACAAGCTGAATAATATACATTAGCAAACACTGCATGACTGGAAAAACAAATGTTCATGACAAGTTGTTATAAACCCCACAGACTAATGACAAAAGCATCATAGAACACCAGTAAAAAGAGATAGAAGAGAACAGCACCAGTATGAGACTCAAAGCTTTCTAACCTGCAGCACAACATTGCTATCTCCATCTTCGGGCTCAGTTCCATTCACCAAGAGGGACTCAGCACTGAACTCAAACACACCATGAGCATCATCAGAAGCCTCAATAGTCACAAGGATGTGGGATGCAATTCCCAAGCTAGCTGTTAAATGCAAGTTCCAAAAAGGGTTATTTTCATCTAGCATGTTTTCTTACATGAAATAAAACAGCTAAAGAAATATGCTACAAAAATACAAAAGAGAGTATAACTGAAGTATCCATGCTGTTTGTCTTTGCTTTTTTCTTTTTTTAAATGCATGGTAAGTGTATGGAAAGGGAACTGACTTCCAGTAAGGCAGTCCTGTCAGTCCTTCTATGGAACTATGAAACTAAAAAAAAATATTATTTTAAGGGAGGAACCAAAATAAAATTACAGGTTTAATGAATGAAAATGGAGCAGCATTTAGGACAGTGAGGAGTTACATAGTAAACCACAGTGTAAGCAGAAAGACGAGATGAATGCAGGTCTCATCCTAACATAAGCTGGAATGAAAGAAAAAAACCCAAAAAAAGCCCCAAAAAACCACCATCAAGTCAAGTAAAACCTACTTCTAAAGAGATTGTCTTAGGTGACATAACTTGCTGCTCAGAGAGAAAAAGAGCCTGGCACATAAAAAAAAACATTTCTGGAAACAAGTAAAAGGGAAACAGAACACCAAAGAAAATAAAAACAAAAACAAACAAACAAATTACCCTATTGGCATAATGAGTGCTCATATAACATTTTTATATTAAAACCTACATCTGTAGGTTTTAATTTGAAGTCCTATATGCATAGGGTTTTCCCATATATTCTGTGTTATTTCTTCACTTGGTATTTTTTTTCAATATGAAATTATCATTGTTTTCTGCATGTCAAGACATAAATAGAAATTTGAAGAAATGAAAGAGGAAAAATGCTAAACAATCAAACTATTTCATTAAAAATCTAACAGAACTTACTTTCCTTTAAGAGTATTTTTTCCCATGAAGGGATCAAAATTATACATAGAATGTATCAAAGCATACAATCAGGTAGTTTTAAATTACACCCAATTTAAAAAGTCCATTTGCTTTTTTCTCCCAGGAAAATTTGACAATGTTTAGACAATGAAAAATTTGTAAACTTTAATTCTGCAGTTACTATATTGTGTTTTACAACAATATAGTTTTGATGATACAAGAAGCTGTTGTTCTCTGCTTTACACTAAACACTGACTGCTAGTGAAATTACACCTATACTAAAATGGAAAAGAATGTTTTTGACAAAACTCTGTGTTAAATCTAAATTAATGAGCTCTAACTGCATGTAAAGGAACATTATGACAAGTTGTACCAAGCATAGTAATTATGACAGCTATTACAATTATAAATAAAATACAGGATTAATCAAAAAAGCTTACCATGTTGAGGGACACTTGAAAGGAAGAAATCCATGTTTCCATCACCACTACCACTTCCATCATTTCTAAAGAGCTCAGCAACTTTAAGATGACAGATATACAGATATATACACATATATACATTTATAAACAAAGGGAAAGCAGAAAGTAATTTAAACATTTCTGGACAACACAAAAAGAGAGAGAAGTATTCTAGGAAAGTCTCAATTTTCAAAAACTATTTTATTTCTAATAAAAGCCAGAAAAAAATACTGAACTGGCCACCTCTTGTTTAATTTATTGCATTGGAAACAGCAAAAGGAAGTCAGAAGGCAAGAAACCACATACAAGTTTCTTTTATGTTTTTTTTTTCATTTCCTTCTGTGTTCCCTCTTTCTGAATCCTAATGGAGAAATTAGAAATGGGTCAGGGGGAGAGGGAGGCATTAGCTAGACCCTGTCAAACTCTCTTATTCTAGTATTTCCTCACAAATCAAAACCTTGTGTAAGAAAATTGAAAAAACTGGCAGTTTAACTGATGGAGCCTTTACCCTAAGTTTTGTATTTACAATGGTGCTGGAAAGCTCAAAAAGATTATGTTCAGAGGGTATCTACCTCTAGTAAATTATTAAAGGTAGCTGTAAGTTTTCTAACCAAAAAAATTCAAACAGAAAAGTACATTTAACTAAAACAACTACTTACTAAAAATTCCACATTCATGAAAGCTCTGAAATTTTTATCAAAATAATCCTAGTATAGCACCACTGTGACACATTGCAGCACAGTCATTCAAGTTAGTATGATCTAACTTTCCAGAAGGCATCATACTTACAATTCTGAATTGCTTAGAATAATAATATCACTTAAAAAACATTTTATGGCTCTCAATATTTTGAATTACTTCTTTTCCTCCAACCAGCTTTGTAATCTCCCTTAAAAATATTTTGCAATAGAAATAAATTCTGTAAAGCAGATGTGATTTTATGTGGCAGGAGCACTGATGCTTGCCAACAGTTGTAAGACTACCATGTCACAGCAGGATTTACACCAGCTTCTAGCTAGCTCTCCAGCTGAGCTGAACTCTCCAGGCATCTCAAAACCCACAATCTTCTAATGCTATAATCCAGTTGTATCAGTTATAAACTGATTGCAATGTCTCCAATTTCACTCAAGTGGTAGATAAAAAGCACACCTTTGGTTGTTAAACCTTAAATATTGGCAACTTTAAAGAAGAAAAAGAAAAATAATTTTTTTATATTACTTTAATTCTCTCTACCAACTATGAAATTGTGTAATTTAAAAAGCAGCAATTGCCTTTGAATGACCTAATGCATGGTAGTAATATACTTTCTTTGAGATCTGGTGGTTTACAGCAGTGATTAACAGAACATCTGAAGGACAGTCCTTTCTTAAAAAGAATTGCTGCTGTCTGGAGGGTGTGTCTTTAGAAATAACAAGGAAATAGTTCACTGGGTTAGATTTTGAGGAATGAGCAAAGATTATGAAAATACAAACAGTGGATTAATGTATGTGCCTTACCTCCTCCCTCTGGGTTCAACAGCTCCACTTTAAAAGTTTTTTCCAGTTCAGGAATAGAATTGTCAGTGATGTTAACAGTAATGTACTTGTATCTTTCTCCAGGCTGAAATTCCATCGAGCCCTCAACAGCCTGAAATATGACAGGTCTTCACATTTTTGTTCAAGTTTAGTGTGTTCATCCAAATGAAAAAAGAAATACAACCTCAATTCTTTTTGTCTTTGTCAAAACATCTACCTTTTTTCACTTCAGCTTGAAAAAAATCTGCTGAGTCTTTGTTATAACAAAGAGCAATCTAAATTCACTGAATTATGAGCATCTAAATTTATCTACATTTTTCTGCACAATCAACAAGCAACAAGGAAATCAACAATTTAACAAGCAACATAGATACATATAAGCTATGTTGTTGAATATGTACAAATCCTAATGCATACAAATATAATCTTCACCTGCACATGCACCTGTATGCTCATATAAAGTCTGATATACTTCCATTCTTGCTGCACTGACAATTTTCTTAAGGGTAGCAAAATCAAAATCAGAGGTTTTTCCTAGGAAGCACAACATGCTGCACAGAAAGGAGGCAAAAGGCACACAGCAATTTGTATTTTTATAGTGAGTACTATGCATTTATCTATCACAACAATATGAAACAAACTGTTTCTGTGAAAAGAATCCCTGAGATAAAATATTCAAACTATGGCTATTTCCAAGACAAATAGCTCTAATTAAATTCTAAAATAATTACACACCTTGGCAATAGCCATACCTGATAATCTTTAGGACTGAAAGCTGTAAGTGGCACTGTCCTGTATTCCATAAGAACTGTTCCAAGAAGCCCTTGTGCACGAACTACCAATAATCTTATGTGTCCAACTTCTTCTTTAACAGTGATATGGGGCACAGAAGAGGCTGGCAGAATCATTTCATCACTGGGCTGAGGAGGTGGCCCCACTGAAAACTGCAGGAGACCTGAAAGACAAAAATTACTATTTACATGGCTTCTCATACCAAATTCAACTTATAATAAAAAATTGAAACAAAAATATTTAAAATATCTATATTTATTGTTTATGAATTTTTAAAAAAATATTAATATGACTTTAGGACACGATCATGCTATTTCCAGGAATATGCTGTCTACCATTCTCTCTCTCACTGATATTCATGCCAGTCTTAAAAAACATATCACAAGAATGAATTCAACTCTTCCCAAAAGAACCCAAATATGTCATAATAATAGGTACTTATTGGTATAATAATAAGCATGCTTAAATGCCCCTCTCCATTAGGAATTCTCATTTCACAAAAACTGGCATAAAATCAACAACATGAAATTTTGTTTGCTTGCAAAAGGGATGATCACATGTTTGATCCAGGCAGTTTTAATGCCTTTTTTGTAGTATTCTCAAGAGTAAGTAATTTAGCTTTCATTCTTGTCTAAAAATCATTCATTAATCTCAAGTTAGATAAAGTGTAATACTTGGCATTGCTGCTTCATCTATCTAAGCTAGGCAATTTTTTACCTCTTGAGCTAGAAGTATACATAAATCTGCAATAAGACTGTATCATCTTCAACATTGTTACCATATGGGTGGTCACTGGCTTTAATGCTGATATCAGTAGTTTCCTTCTCTGGATCTATACTTGCACCACTGGTAGGAGTTGAACCTAGTTTTCCATCTCCAGACACTGCAGAGACTAATGTCACACGGAAATACTCATTTAGCTCCGGAATGTCATCATCAACAACATGCAAATTTAAGACCTAGAGAAGGACCAAATCATGGAGAAATCAAACTATGCAACATACATCTGTTAAGAGTTTTATGAGCCATTAAAAAACTAATTTTTCAGTCAATCAGCTGTATCTGCTGTGAGTTCAGAAAGTAATCTAGAGAACATTTTTGCTCTCCATGTAATTTAACCATTCCAAAAACACCATTACCAAGCTTCCAGGGACATTACAGTGATTAATCTAATCTAGAGAGCACGTGAAGTGAGCTTTTTATGCCACCTGACACTTGAGATTACAGATCATACTATCATGTAACATAGTCTGCTCTGCATAGGCTAAAATATTAATCTCAGAAAATTCCAACTTTATAGATATATAGTGATAATATTTGATAAATATATAGGAGAAAACATTTAGGTAGCTGATCATATTTAGAGCCACGGGAATGAACAGTTCACAAACGTCAGTGGAAATTCTCTTAAGATTTTTCACCTGCTGAGCAACTGTTCCCAGACTGTTTCTTCAGGGCCATGACCATTAGGTCCTCTGCATGCAGACTGTATATTGGACCACACAGCAATGGAGCAAGAGAGTATACCAGGTCTTTTCTGCCATTATGTAAAATAAGTCAAGCCTCATCCATGCTGCCAGACTGGAATGACTTGCCAAATTTTACTTTAAATGACTATATGTAATGAATTAATATGTTTCAATAGAGAATTAAAGCTGAATAAACTGTCGGGAGCATACTATTTTCCAAAATCACATTTTTGCCAAGCTGTAATCAATGACATTGTTTAACTGGGACCAGATCCATAGTTTTAGTGGGGACACTGGGGTCTTCACAAATTATGTCAGTAGGTTTCACTGAGTCCCTTCTGACTTCAGCAGAATGATAGAAGTGAAATTAAAGACAGTGTTTTCTACTCTCAATCCACCCTTTCTATTTAACGAATACTCATAGAAAACACACATGAACTTCCTACAGTATTGTGGTCCCACACCTCTTCTTCAAATAAATGTAAAATTCCTGTGCTGTAGGTTGGGGTCAAATTCACAGAAACAGATTAATCAAAAGAGACAGAATGTGGCAAACAGTTGCTAGACAATTGATTACAGCAGTGAAGTTGACCACTGTCTATTTAATTGTCATGGAGATAAAACTGAGCTGCAAAACTCAGATCAAAACGTGATCATATTCCAATTTCAAAAGTCTACTAGATCCACTATTCAAGTTCAGGACTACCTATACCTGAAGCACACATATAGATAGCCATAGATTTAATACCTACATATATGCAAACATATCTTATGCATTAGGTGCATTTAAGCATTCACACATGTGCAGTAACGCCTGAAGTGAGACGCACACAGATATATATGGACATCTATCCTATCACTTGTTAGATGTCACAGATGAAAAAACTCTGCAAAATATAATAAAAGCCATGTGAAGAAAGACTCTTCAGCATGAAAACCAGTCAAGCATCCTCAGAAGGTGTTTTCCAGCAGGTTTGCAAAGGACAGGATGAATAGTTAATAGGAAGGCAGGGTTTACCTCGGATCTCTGCCAAGGAAGGAATGTGATAGTGCCACTGCTGTTAGAAAAATCGCTAACAGAGTAATTAATGCCACTGGAATCAACCTGTGAGATAATGTAATTTATATACACATAGTCTAGGGCTCCCCTTGTACGCTCCACAACACAGGATATAGTGGAACCCTCGTCAGCAGTCTGAAAGAAAGCAAGAATTGACATATTTGTGAGGATCAAAGTAAATCAAAGGAATGAATATAAAAGATTGAATTCTCTAATGCTAGTTAAATGTTCAGCAATTTTTTATTGCAGTCATGTTCCTTTCAACACTTTCAGACTAATAGGAACCTGAAACTGAATTTGATGGTGGAACAATCTTAATGGAAATTGCAATAGCTTCTCCCTGAGGTCAGCTGGTAACAGTACCCTGTTGTTTCTTTTGGACACAAAACCAGAATCAATGTTTGAAATGTGAATGTCGAAAGCACATGATTCTACTGTTTTATATTAATGTCAATTGTTTTAATTTAAAGAAAGATTTGTGTTCCTCCTTTCCCTGACTAAAAACACTATGGAAAACAAAATAGATACATTTAAATTAAATTATACTATCATCATTCAGAAAAAACTGAAAAACTTTTTGTGCTACAGTACTCTTTGCAATTCTGTCTTCACAAAGAACGTGACTTCAGTAGCAACAATTTCACATATTTGGAACTAATCAGGTATAGATACTGGCTAAGTATATTAAAAAATTATGATCATCAAACTAAAATAGAAAATAATTTCATTTGAAAATTGTCAGAAAGGGTAAAGCTATCTTAAGCATTAGATAAATTTTAGAGCTGCTGCATTACACAGTGCAGATACTGAATGTGCCTTCAGCTGCCTAACAGACAGATAAGGATACAAGGAAATTAAACTACGGATAAAATGATACTATAAGATAAAGGAGAAACAATTAACATGCCATATAAATTTTTAATTTTGCTTCATGGTTGGTTGCTGATCTGTGGCATCACAGAATTATCAGTGGCATTTGAAACTGGAATCTATTATGATACCAGATGGTAGGCACCTGAAAAGCAAACTGAACCGAACTGAAAACTAGCATCACTCAGGCAAGATGCTTGCCTTCAAACACATCACACTTCAAACACTTCCGTTAGAAAGGATGTACTTAAGAGGTCATAAGAGTTCCCAAATTGGAAAGCAGTATGCAATTTGTTTTCCAAAATAATCTAGTAATAATAGAAACAGGTATCATGTCTTTCTCCCTCATAATGATTAAAAACCTAAAAATTAATTATATTTATTGCAATCCTCTCAAAAGAAGATTCAAGTCCACATACTGCATATACGGTGGCCACCCACTATAGAAAATTTTATGTTTAAAAACAGCAACTTCCAGCCAGTATCAAGTGAACTCATATCAAATATGATGATGATAATGATGATGATTTAATTATAAGGGAGGGAGAGACTGTAACAGAACCCAGGAGAAACAAGTGCTGCACAGCACAATGTTCACCACTTGCTGACCAATACTCAGCCCATTTCCAAACAATGACCAACTCCCTTCCAGGCAACTCCCACGGTTTATATACTGGACATGACATTCTATGGTATGGAATGTTCCTTTGGCCAGTTCAGGTCAGCTGTCCTGGACATGCTCCTTCCCAGCTTTTTGAGCAGCTCCTCACTCGCTAGCAGAGCATAAGACACAGAAAACTCTTTGACTCAGGGGAAGCCCTTAGCAACAGCCAAACCATCCTTGTGTTACCAACATTATTCTCATCCTGAGTGCAAAACACAGCACTGTAACAAGCACTAAGAAGAAAATGAACTCTCTCCAAGATGACATCAGGTTACACTCTCTGAAGTTACAGAAGTACAGGAAAAAAATTGCTCTAGGAAAATTTAGGCCTTGGTCTTCAGTTTATGTAATAAAATAAATTTTCTAAATGAAAATAATTTGTGGGTATGTAAAAAAAGTGATATTGCAAATGCCAGTGGTAACTGAGACTGTATTAACAGAACTTACACAATTCCAAATTCTAGAAAACTTTGCTTAACTACAAAAACTAACAATGTGGAATCAAGGCCCTTCGAACGTTAGTTAGCCTTGCCATTAGTTTGGTTGTGTCTAAAATTTCTCCTGTAGTTTTCCTTATGAACATCTTACCTCAGGAATACATGCTCCAGTGAAGCCAAATAAACCGTTAGCATTATCACTTTTCTGTATTCTTAATCTTGCTGTTGTGTTTTCTTGTGAAATTCGAGCTCCACCACACACAGAAATGAGCTTTAGGATGAATAATTCCTCTCCTTCTTCCTCTTTGTCATCCTTTGCAGACACAATGAATGATTTATTGGTTTCTCCTTGCTGATACTCCAAATACCCAGAGACAGGGTGTACATCACTCTTTGCAGGAGCTGCATGGAGTTCGTAGATCTCGGCTTGTGTCAATTTTCTCTCATAAAGCCTTACATCCTGCATTAGACCCGTGTACCTGCTGTTGCCATTGATTCCTGCTCCAATTCTCACTATTCCTGGACCTGAGAAGAAAATCAGAATTTTTCTCATGTTATTGTTTTTTGGTTTTTTTCAAAATGGCTAATATACATAATTATTTAAAAAATCTATGGTAAATTGTTTACTGTCCCTGGATTAGTAATCATATTGATCTTGAAATACAGACTGGGAGGTTCCTCAAGCCTCATCTCAGTGTTACAGGTAGATCATCACAGGTGAAATAATTCCTTCCTAGACTGTTCATGTCTTTTATCCTACTAATTCTATCTGCACATTGTCATCATCCCTTATCTTAGTGAATCTTGGAAACATCTCTTTTTCCATTAAAAATTTGCAGAGCCCAGCTGCAGCCCATCTCACTTTTGTTTTGCCAAACACTTGCTTTGCCCATTTTGTATCCCTCTGCTAGGATGTGAATCCATTCTTGTAATTAGAGTACTAGCCACACTGGAGATGCCTGTACCCTAATGCACAGGGAGAGGGGCTTCAGAAATGTACACCAAATTCCAAGCAGTTTTTACAACTGCTTTAACATTTCTTTCTCTCCAAACAATTATCCTACTCAGCAACTCAGAGGATGACAGTTCCCTTTTCACAAATATACTAAGCTGGTAGCTCAAACTCATTCCTATCACTCTAAAATGTATCAAACATATCTCTTCAGCTGTTTTCTGATTTTGGAAGGAAATGTGCCACTGTTTCTCTTCTAGAAACAAACCACAGCAACTGCTAATGGTCCCAAGACACAAGGCAGAGGATGGTGAGAAAAGCCAGGCTAGTGTACTCACTATAGTATGCAACATTAAATGGAAAGAGATTAAATTCTTAACTTATACTTGTAGTATCTCCAGACAGAGCACACATCATCTCCATTAATATGGAAAATTTGCAAATACTCAGACATATCCTCCTAGCAACAAAAGCCTTACTGCATTTCACACATCTTTGTTTTAGAAACTGAGGGGGAAAAAAAATTCCTTCTCAGCTACAGTACTGCACATCTGATGGCAGTTATTAATTGCAGGGGCACTACTTTGTTGCAGAGGAACTACTTTTTTACAGAGGCTAAATTTCTCAGACTTCAACTACCAGGAAATTAAAGGGAGAAATAAAATCCTACACTCCAGAATTAATGAAGTCTCGTCTTTATGCTCACTTTATATTTGTGCATATATATACATGTAGGTGTATACGCATTTAATATTACTCTATGTTTTTTTAATTTTCCTTCTTTGATTACAAAGGAGATCGTACTCAAAAATTTGATAATAATTCACTGCCTAACCCCATGAAAGAAAACCTGTGAAACTGATGGGGAGAGAAAGAAAGGAAAAGGATGGAGATTGCCACTACGAAATAAAAAAGCACATGGAAGAGTGAGGAACTGCAAAAGAGCGAGCAAATGTAAATGCATTTCCACCACACAATACCTGATTTTGTAAAGGAATTACTGTGATGCTCAGTGTTATGCTAACTGAATGTAAAAGTCCATAATGGTTATGCACAACTAAAGCCACATCCAGGAATACTGACTTAGAAGAACTGAAGTATACACGTTAATGTTATTTGGAACACCATTAAACGTATGGGCAGAATTTTCATATACCATGTAAATACATGCTTAAGTAAATCTAAACTCTGGAAAATTCTATTGCTTAAAAAATATTGGCTTAGCTGTAATATAATACACAACTAGAATCAAAAACATATTTGTATTTTGTTTCAGAAATCAAGAGAAAAACATTCTTTCTTAGCCACAGTACTGTAAATCTAATGAAAATTAATAATCATAAATATATATAATTATATATATACATGATAAGCACACTTATAGAAATATAATTATTAATTATTATTTTTAAATTATTGCAATCCAAGCTCTCTTACAGTTCTGATGCTTTTTGAACACTTCCCCGCTCTTATTTTCATCTGTAAGGTTTTTGGAAATCCCTTGAATTTTTTATGCATTCCTTGTAACTAACCAATCAGATATAATAATTGCAGAATCTTGCATACATCTTTCAAGGAGCTAGACTCTTCATATTTTGCAGAACTTTACATATGAAGAAAAATAATACAACCTATTGGCTCACCATCAGCAATTGCTTCTCCTTTAAGGCTCTTAATTCCTCCTAGAACTGGAATTCCATCCATGTAAAATTCAATTATACTTTCATCCAGAGTAATCAGAACATGAACCCAAGTACTTTCATCCAGATATTTTAGGACTGCTGCTTTGGCTATGTAGGTCACATTGGATCCTAACGCTGTATAATGAAGCACTACAGAAACATGAGAATCATTTGTTTGGATTTTCACACCATAATACAAGGTCCCATTACCATCATCCTTTTCAACTATATAACCATCAGTATTGACATCAGGAATTAACCACGCTGAAAATGTAAAATTATTTACTGCAGTATTTCCATTGTACGGGTATTCCAGACCAATAATTCCAAATGCATCCTCTTTTCCACTGAAATACAAAGCATCTGTTCCACTGTGATGGCGTCTCATGTGAGGCTGAGATTGTACTGAACTTGGAAATGATCCCAGCAACAAGAAGTCTACCATTGATGGTAATCCAGCTTGAAACGTACTGGACAGTATTTCCCACCCTAAACGGACAACCCCAAAAGTGCCTTGTTGTCTCCAGATGGTGAAGTCCGTAATATAGGAAAGATCATCTTCAGAAAGAACATCTTCTACTATCTCTCTGTCCTGACTCTCTGGATCTAAAACGAAGACTCCAAAAGGGTCATCATTGAAAGGGATCATCACGGTTACAGCAAGGCTGATTTCAGACAACTGCCCACCAGGACCAGGAGACCCACCTATAAAAAGGAAGTTAAGAGTAAAAGTTACCGGTCTGAAAAAAGTTACTAAGTATTTTAAAAAGTTTAAATAAAATACCATTTTAAATAGGCCTAAATCTTCTTTAAAGAGTCTCTGAAATCTTAAAAATTTCTCCAATTTAGGATTAACATAATTTAACTGTAGTGGTTTTAAAACACTATAGAGAACGTTTTCACAGAAAACAGGTCATGTTATTTTTCAGCTGCAAAATATAACTGTCCTTCAGCTAAAACAAGATTAGCTCCAGATTTTCTGAATTAGTGATGAGAGAGGTTGCTTCTGTTTCATTTGAAAAACACAGGGTCAAATTCAGTTCTCATTTTACTTCAAGATTTACACAAATATGAAATGGCAACATTTGGTTCATTGCCTCTAAATAGGCAGAGATTACCCTTCAAAATCAGTAACCAGCTGTGTGTTAAAACTGCTCCTAAGTCCTGCCATTAGTCACCTACTTCTCCACATTAAGAATTCAAGATATGAAGACCACGGTGTGAATGTAGAGCCTCCATGCACCACTAAGTAGGAAATCTTCTGTACATGCATACGGATTTCACTTACGGAAATGTCAACATATTTTCAGTTGTATCTCGGCACAGAAGACCATAAATAGTACTGAGGTGGAAGGAGTCCAGCAGATTTGGAACTCTACTCAGTAGCAGGCCTGTAGCAGTTGTAATTTAAGTGATACGAAACGGTAACTATTTGTATTTTACAGAAATTTCTAGGAAAAAGCAAACAAGCCAGCCAGTATCCATTATGGTAGATAGGCATAACCTTTAACACCTTCATTTTGTCAGCTCTACACAAAGCTCTACATCTCTGAAATCAATAAAAGGCACCCTTTTTAAAGGCCAGATTCCAAAACTATGTTCATCTCACCAGAAAAGTAAAGGATGACATGATTGAAGACAAAGGTCTTTCAAGGATTGTTTTCTTTTTGACTGATTAAATACAACAATGATTTTTCTACCAGATAGAAAGGAAATGGTTATATGGAAGACAATACCTGAAACATTCACCAACTTTAAAATGTAAAATTCATTGAATTCGGGAATTTTATCTGAAAGAGCATGGAGCACTATTGGCTTTGATCCTTCACCATCCATGAAGTACACAGTCCCACAAGTTTCAGAGAACTCTTCTCCTGGCTTCAGCATAGAGTCATTATGAAACAGCTGCCAGGTTAATGAGACATTCCCAAAGTGTCCTCTATGTCTCAAAATCCTGTTCAGAGATACAGAAAGAGTGAATGTTCTGGCAGGTATGCGTCAGCATTCCCCATTAACAATGGAAAATGTGCACTAATCATCCTTACTTTGGGAAATAATACACATTGTTCTAAATAACCACAAATAACAAATAGAACCAGGAATGATAATACGACCCTCTTAGAGGGTCTGCAATTTCACAACATAATTCTACACCCAGGTATACCACAGATACCTTAGAAAGAAAGTAATCAATGAAAGTACATGCAAAATAGTACTGTTAAGATGAACATCAGTTTGTCTTGCACTTCTCTTTTTGAATCAAAATGAATATATAGTTCAGCAAATTAACACCAAAAATTGAGATAGCTGGCTACTCTTGGAGAAGAAAGAGAATGCATTTAATTACAGTTTTGCCTATAACTATGAAGGCTCCTTAAACTTTTTTGTATGGGTATTTAACTTGGGTTATATACAAGGTCCTTTACAAATCTGTGATTATTCCATATTAAGAATGTAATAAATAAAAAAAACCTTTTATATGTTTGCACAGCTATCTGGTAACACAGTTTCACCAACTTCCAAAAGGCACTATAAATAAAAAATGAATAACATTGTTCCTTTATTAACAAAGTATGTTTACATACAAAAAGAGTGCTTATGTTTGCATAGGAAAAAGAAAAAAGCTGTTTATAGCATTATTATACAACTCTGAAAAAATTAATTCAGTAAGGCAGTCTAGGCACAGAAAAACAATTATGTTTTTCCTGCATCCAAAGGTTTCCTTTCATTGTTATTAAGCAGGGCGTTCTATTCCAGCTGTGTAGCACTGTTGCAGTAACTCCAGTCACTCTCTTTAAAGCTCAGTGTTGCCGTAAGTGTTCTCACGGGCTAGATGATAAAATAGTCTGACCCTTTTCTTACGTACTAAACAAAAGTCAAATCATTTTAAGGGTAGGGAAAAGACAGTTTCCTAGTAAATATATTTTACCAGTAAGGACTAAGCAAGGCCCTCAGACGTTGGTGACCTTGGTATCATGTGCTTCCATAAAGCACATATAAATGTGTTTAGTTCTAATCATCACTCTTCACCATCAATTACAAAAAAAAATCCTGCAAATAAGATTATAAAGGGCCAAAAAAAGCCCCAAAGAGCAGCATAACAAAAACAACCACAGAATATATATTTATTAAACTTTTTTAGCAAGGATTTTTATTTTTTAGATGTGCAACACGAGCATAAAGATCTAACTCACAGTCATAGACCTCTGTTTCAAGGCCTTACAACAAACAATCAAATCAAATAAAAATATATAAAAGATAATTAAACAACTGTGAAAAAAGTCTCTCCTCTAACCATTCAGACTGTCAGATTTATTGTGAACATACATCTCTTTATACCCTGTCTAGAATTTTCTTATTGAAAATCAGTATTTTTGTCAATTTATAACCACATTCTGACTTTAGGAACTTAAAAACATCAGATGCCATGACAATTAATTTCTTAACCCTTCCCCTTCCTAAATACATCCCAGCAGCTACAGGTCAGACTAGGGAAAAATATATTCAGCCTCAAAGAAAGTCACATTCGGACTTCGAGGATAGGCTTCCATCTATAATTTACAGATAAAAGGAAAAAAAACTAACAGAAAGAATACAGTAATATAGGTTGTTTGTAGGGTAAGACTTCAAAGTAGGGCATAAAAAGAAATGAACAACCACATAGTTGTATTTAGCTGTATTTTGAAAAGATTTTTTACTCCTCGTTATAACAAAAACCCCTATGTTGTAATCTTATTTGTTGATATGTTAACAGTAATTCTGTACACATTTTAATGTGCACAGTCTACTCAATAATATAAGAGTTGATGTCCTCAATATGTTTGTAAATGTTTTAACCCAAAATTTGGTAGAGCTATTTTTTAAAATAAATTTTAGCAACACAAAAAATGGGATTAGATCAAAGTACTATCCATAAAGTAACACATACATCAATACATACATACATGTGCTCAAAAAAGAGGCAATAATATTATTTAAAAGTTACTTACAAAAAAGTATTACTTTTTCCTTCTTCCACTGGCTTCGCTAGAGGTTCTAAGGAGAAAATTCCATTGGGATCATCATTTGCTTCAATAATAACTGTCGCCACTCCAGCAGTAAAGATAACAGTATCCCCTAAAAAGAGGGTGATTAATTTTATCAAAACTGGAATCGGAAATGGAGGTAACTCTAAAACCGAATGTGTTACCTTCTCACACCAACAGCTTTCATGCAAAGAAAGAAACAAACAAGGATAAAACAATCAGTAAAAACCAATACTTGAGATACTCAGTAACAGACAAATCAGAGTAAAAATATGTAAGTAGCATCTACGGCAGAGAGCAAGAAGGTAGATTTGCAGAAAAAAATGCGACATGGCCAGAGATGATGCAATTCTGAGAAGAAAGGATTGTATGAGAGGTAGTACTTCATATTTGATCAACCGGTTAAGTCAGAAGAAAAAGGTACGTATTCAGAGATCTCAGCTCTCCTTTAGGCCTAGAACAGAAATATTGCACTTTAACTAGATACAAGGCAACAAGAATCTCTAAGAGCTTAGTCACACCCCTATCACAGCCTATCTGAAAGGAAAAAGTACAAGATACCTGTGAAGTAAGGTGGAAGCTAGTAGCATTTCTGTGTGTATATTAGCACAGTTGGCACACTTCAACACCTCTTTATGTCCACAAAGGTACATTATATTTCCAACTCCATTCTAGTCTACACCCTTTCCAAGTGCACTAGACTTGTTTTTATTCCAAAATGAACAATATGTTTATGGTTTTATTTCATATACCTCTATTTGTATTTTCTTAGAGGTACAACACTCCAACATAATTTTCAAAAAGGATGTAACAATCAAGACCAATATATGCAACAGATCAAATAAAGAAAAATAATAAATACTTTTTTTTTTTTTTTTTTTTTGCTTTCAGGAGTGCCTCTAGAAATATTCTGTATTTTGCCCATCCTGGTAAGAATGTGTGCCAGGAGGAAAGACATCACATGTTTCCAATAGAATGGTAAAAGAAAATACCAGCAGATCCTGAATAAAGTTAGTAAAGCAGAAAGGGATCACTGAAGAGAAAATTTGAGAAGGGAGAAGAATGGCTTTGTCCAATGATTCCCATGATGCTGATGTTCTGCAAGAGAGCTCAGTATCAGAGTGTATTCTAGCTGGCCTGAGGAAATGCATGAACTACCTTATACTCAGATAACTGATAAAAATTACCTATTTCTTATATTTAGCTTTTATTTTCTTATTGATGAATAAAAAACCCAACTAATTTGGAGTACCTGGAAAGAGATTTTTAACTCCAGTTATTTTTGCAGGACAGTTCCAGCTGTATAATTTAATTTTGGTTTCCAATTATACAATCCAAGATCAAAAGCCAAACACATCGTACAGAAATTTTACAGAAATGTTGAAGCAAACCTTATTCATATAATGCCTGGCATTTATACATTGCTTTATGATAAGAACAAGCTGGTAAAAAACAGAGAAAAAATGAAAAAGAGAGTTACTAAATACACATTGAATCATTACTTTTACCTGTTGAATTCAAAAGGAAGATATAAAATGCCTCATCAGTTTCAGGGGTATCATCATCATGAACATACACAGATAAGTTCTGCTCTCTTTCTCCAACACCAAACAGAAGGACACTGTTCTTTCCACTGGGAACAAAGTCTCCCTCTTCAGCTGTTGCCTCTCCATTAACAGTAATATACTGAACAGCAACAATTGCATCAGCAGATCCATTCCTTAGGACTGTAAAGTTTGCTACACTCCCTTCTGTAACACTCACTGTCAGAGGTTCTGAAAACACACAATCAATAAATTCAAGTTCAAGCCTGAGATTTTCGCATGTGGCCTATTCACCTAATCCTCCACAAGAGGATCCTTCACCTCAGGGAAAGAGAAGGCACATGTAGTAAAGGCAGGGAAATACTTGTGGGTAGAAGAGATTATTGTTGTCATTAGCCACCTAACCAATCCCAGAGTCATCAACAAGAATAATGACATAAAATGAGAGAAAATTCTGAAGTAAAAAAAAAAAAAAAAACCAACAAAACAGCAAATTCAATACACCCAAAAAAAGAGTACATCTTGTAATACTAGCTCCATGAGGATTAAGATTTTTCAATAACCTGCTCTGTCAATAAAACCTTTTTGGCATAGACTATGCATTCAAAATTTAAAACCAGTAATATCTAACCTGCAAAATAAATGGGATCATCATTCCTTGTAATTTGTAAAAATGCACTGGTTATATTCCCCAGTCTGGCTCCACCAGTGGCATTGAATAATCTGATTATGAATACCTCCATCTCTTCAGGTACCTGAATGACAAAATATTGAGAAATTAATTTCTTGCATACAAAACAATGAAGAAATTAAAATGAACAATGAGGAGGTTAACAAACCAGGGTTTCTGCACATTTTTGTTTATTTATTGATTCATAAGTGTCAAGAGGGATGAAAAATGACAGTTCATACATTTACACAAAAATTATTAGCCAAAAAGCCTTGTAAATAAATCCCCTCATCTTTCCTATTGTACAGATGGTCCAAAAGTTATCTTTTGGATCAGCATCAGCAGTTTCCTGATGCTGATACATCATGCTGATACAACTTATTTTTACCACTATATTTATTTATTTATTACTAATTATTCTCATTCTTTCTTATCTTACTTCAAATATATCAGCATCAAAAATATAAATGAGTATTCTTGCTATCAAAACAAGTGGTTTACTTACTATTATAATTTAACCACACTTGACTATGGACAGATTCTCACTTTTTTGTTTATAGATATGCACACTGTCTCAAATTCTTTTATTATTTACTTAAGCAAACTCACTTTTATCCAGGTATTTTGATTTTTCTCAGAAAAGATTATCATGTTATTATAAAGTAGAGCTTCTTCTTAAACTGCTATGTTTCAGCACTTACTCTTCTTTCCACATATTTACATAAAAACACTGTAAAAATGATTACCTCATCTGGTAGAGAGTAAATGGTGATATTTTTTGAAAACTCCAGATTATCAAAGAAAATAGTCCCTTGTTCTGGATATACGTCATTGGTACATGCTGGGTCAACAATCCAGGACACACTAACATTGCCATAGTTTCCTTGGTTTCTTATGACTCTGTAAGAGGCTACAAAATGCAAACACGTACAGTCAGTGTGTGTCTCCAGAAAAACACGAGTCAAAACCAAAAAGGTCAGCAAAGCTGAAACAAAGATAAATGAAAGGAAACAGTAAGTAAATCTACTTGCAAAACTAATAATATGTGAGAGACCTACACAAAAGGCCATCCAATGATAGACCATTACAGCAGTTAAAATTTGTATCAACTCTGTTGATACAATAGAGATAGATAAACTGAAGCCACACATATGAAAATTTAGCTCATTCTTCTCTCACACAGTACCTGATTCCTCATGCTTGCCAGGCAGAACTACTACCATCAGGCTGTACCTTGCACATAAATCAATTCTCTGTCCCTCCTGTCTCGTATATTCCGTAGCTATATTTTTACTGGATTGATCCCTATGGCTTTCGAGGCCCATCCTCCTCCGCACTAATCTCCACTGCTCATCATGCTGGTACTGTACCCCCCTGGAAACTCCTGAGCACAGACTTGAGGCAGGCATTGTCCTACGAAGGTGAAGTAGGAAAAAGGAGCCCTGCAGGAGCAGACAGCAGAGAAAGCAGTAACTCTAATAAAAAGAATTACCAGCGTAGACGATTTCTCCTTTACTTTCCTTTATTGTTACTGATAATTCATCAAGTAGAAACTGAATGACACCATGTGGATCATCATTCTTCAAAATGGTGATATTGACCCTTGTCGCATTCCCCAGCTTGCCTGACATTTCACTGTAGCCACTGAGTACAACAGCATATGCCTCATCCAGCTGGAGGAGGGAAACTCAGTCAGAATAAAAATATTTGTTCAGCAGAAAGAGAGGACGAATTCAACAAAAGAAAACTACACACACTTTCTACATGCACAATGGCTTTGTACATCTTTGTCATCTGTAGCAGTGAAAGCAAAGATCTTAAAACCACTGACATTAAGCTAATTTAAAAATAATGTTTCAGCTTGCATTATTAATCTAATGCGACCTTGCACTTCATATATTTCTTGAAAAAACACTCGCAGTAGATGCATCATGGAACACTAAAACAAGTATTTAATCTTTGCATCAATATAGCAAACATTAGTGTAGACTGGGGAGCACTGAGTTCAATTAGCAGGTATTTACCAAAAAAGAAACAAGAAGAAAGGGATTGTTTGTTCATACAGAGCTCAATTAAACAGTGGCATTCTACAAACGGATGCCAAAAACTCATATGGATGCAAAACTAAGTTTCAAATTACAAAAAATAAAAATCCACTGAGGCCTATTAAAGCCAAAGATACCTTCTAGTTATCCAGGCATCCCTGGTTTGGAGACTGGGAATACATTCCGTAGAAAAGCACTGCATACTTGTTCTGCTCCTATTTATTTTCCTATATTTTAATAAGTGACAAACTGTTATGCTGTGAACACAATTTGAAGAGTGGAAAGTTTTCATTTCTACCTCTGGAATCCCATCCATCCTTGTCAAAAGAGTAATTATAATCTCTCTTTCCCCAGGCTTAAATTCCAGAATTCCTGTGCTTCCATAAAACTCATTATTGTCCCTTGGTTCTACAGTGTATCGTAGAAACTGCCTGACAAGGGTCCCTCTGCTGCGGACAATCTGCAGTTCCACAGAATCCCCTTCCTGTAAAAAAAGAAAACCCAGCATTTTACTTGCACTCTACTAAGATTTATTTGTCTATAATGATTAAGAAAAGTTATTCAGATAGCTACCTTGATACTGTAGGGACCTCTGGAAGAGGGAGAAAATTCAAACACTCCTCCAGGATCATCATTTTCCAAAATAGTAATTTCACAAGTAGTAAACCCATATTTCAGTATTTGATTTTCCACACTGACCCTGGGAAATGAAAAAAAGGGATTTTTTGAGAGATGATTCTTTTTAGTAAGTAAATACACACCTAAGTGAAGGACATCAGAATCCTGATGAATATTATGAATAAATTATTAAAACAAGTACCTGCAAAGATTATAATAAATTCAGAAAGAAACATCAGTGTGTTCCATTCATTTTCAAAAAAACCCCAACCTTTGTTTCTGAAGTAACAGTTTTCTGATTATTTTTTATGGTTGATAGTTCTGGGGTTTTTTAGTCATACATGCACACAACACAAAGGAAAAGAAATAGAACTGTGCACTAAAAACTTAGAGTCACATTCAGTATTACTTTGCACTTGAATCAAAACATTAGAAATAATCCAAAACCACTTAAACAAAGAGAGATTATATTTCTTGCATTCATTTCCTCAGATGTTAATTTTCAATTACATTGTTTTAATTTAATTCAATTAAAAATGCAAGAAAAACTACTGCTGAAAGATGCATAAAGAATGCACCTTCAGACTGATGGTTTTGATATAGCTTATTAAATGTTGGTTTATTAATTCAGATTCCTGTGCATCTTCCATGTTTTCTGGAAGAAAAATTCAATGAACAAACAGGAAATATCTATTTAAAAGGGTAATATGTTTATTGAATATTAAATTATTAAATTGTTAAATATTAAATTATTGTTCATGTTTATTGAATATTAAAAAAAATATGCCAGCAGACACAATAAACTGTGTTAACATAAACTAAAAGTATGTCACTGAAAAAAAAGATAACTGTTCATCTTTGACCACAGAAAACTTCTCTACAGTTCTAGTCAGCTCAGGCATTTAGGTGGGACAAACTGTATTTCTGGCAGTTTAAGACAAGTGATCCATTATTGCAATCAAGCACAGGAATATCAAACACTGAGTCATGCATTAATAACTTTCATCATTCACAAATCCTTAATAAACCTTCAAGCCAGAAATCCATGCCATCAAATTAAAACCCAAAGGGCAAGCAAGCATTGTCTGAAGAGATGCAGAAGACATGATTCCTGAGAGGAAAAGAAATTATTGACAGTATCTGTCCAAACTAATCACTCATAAAACAAAGCATCGATTCACTGAAGACAAACCACAGTTCACTGCACTTACCCAAAGTACACGACAAACCTTTCTGTCTCTACCCTGTTAACATAGAAAGAAAGAAGGAAAGAAGAAAAGAAGGAAAGAAAAGGGTGGGGGAAGGAATGAAAGTGCCACTTCCTGGAATTTCAATAGTACCAGTCTTAGATAATAATAACAACAACAGCACCACAAAGTTTTCTTTTCCCTTTCAAAACACGTAATGTTCCTTTTATGGGAACCTCCTTGCTTGGCATTTTCTGTTGACAAATGCTAGCAAGTGGGCAGTCCCCACTGGGGAGAAATTACTCCATGACCAATTCAGGATGTCAAGGTCCATTCAGGGTACACCCTACCCAGCCCTCCTCCAGGAGCTCTGTCACTGTCAGCCTCTGTGTCTGCTCACAGCTGCACCAGCAGCCCACATTTGTAATTAGCACTTCACTCAAAAAAACCACAATCAACATGCCTCCATTATGTGTTATTTCATCAATCTGACGTAGCAATGATAAAAACAGATAAGTGCATTGGAAGTTATAACTCATACATGTCAAAAACTATTTTAGCACAAAATCACATCAAACTTTATTTTTGACAATTTTTCAGTCAATCAGATTACCAGAATAAAATACCAACAAAAAGAAAACAAACCCCACCCCCACCCCCACAAAACCAAGAAAAGAAAATACGAAATTAGAACATACAACAAAACTATCACATCAAGTCAGATGAAAGGACATTATTCTGCAATAATAAGTATGTCATTTCTTTAAAGTATGTATAGATTTCTTAATCTAAAATAAGTATATATTTAATATAAAACCTGTATCTACTAATAAAATTGTATAACAGATTAATAAAGCATTTATAAAGTGAAATTATGAATTCAAAAATAATTCAGATTCAGAAATCAATAGACATAAGAGTTCACTCAAAAGTTTAAGGTAATTCAGCAAATATACTTGCAGCTGTATCCTTTCAAATAGCAGATCTGATTTAATAGAAATTTCTCAGTGATTTCCAATGAGGCTTCATTTTAAATATGATATATTAAGACATTCTCCCTTCCTTCAGAAATATATGCAAGTTTTCCAAAACCATCAAGCATCAATACAATTTAAAAAGTCAAGATGAAAATTCCAGAGATAAAATTTATGCTAAACTTTCATTATATTGCTCTTAATGCTAAAATTTAACTGTATCACTAAGCTGTTGGTAATATATTCCACAGAATACAAATGAACCATTGTATCAAGTGGGTTTTGGTATGTATGCACAAGCTTAAGTGGTTGAGACACAATCATCAAAAAGTGAAAGGACATGCCAGATATAGCACCTCTTTCATCTTCATGAAGTCACACTGGCTGAGTCCAAATAGAGCTCAGACAAAAAAGGGCCTGTTAACTGAGGAGCAGTGCTAGAATCTTGTAATGCACAAGAGCAGCTCTACAGAAATCCAAGGGGTAGCAGAAATTACACAGTCCCAAGGTACCATGAGGAGGTACTTTGAGGATCACCAAGTGTATTTTGAAAGGACTGACAAGACTGGCAATACTTACTACCTTTTAACAGTCACAGTGTAAATCAGATCAGAATCTCGAGAACTTGGAAGTTAGAAAGCAGCCAGTCAGATTCAGGCCATCCACTGCTAAAACCCCCATTATTTCATATTTTTCTCCAGCCAAGTTCCATTTTCACAACTAGGGTTACTTGACTGATGGATCTGACCATGTTTTCCCTGCATGACTGGCCGGGTCGCCACCAGAGCTCTGACATATTAAATGTTGGTTAATATTCAAAAACAACAGAGGGTGGTTGGGCACTGAACAGGCTCCCCAGAGCAGTGGTCACAGCACCAGCCGGACAGAGTTCAAGAAGTGTTTGGGCAATGCTCTCAGGCCCACAGTGTGATGCTTTGGGTGTCCTATGCAGGCCCAGGAGTGGGACTTGATGATCCTGATGGGTTCCTTCCAATCTTGCTTATTCTGTGATTCCATGATAAAACAGCCTATGCAAAATGGAATAGAAGCCACAAGGCACAGGCTTCCAACTCAGGTCTGCCATTACATGAGCAATGAACACAACAGGATCCCTTCTGTCTACATTCTGAGGTACACATATACAAGTTTTCATATTAACCCTGGACCAGGATCCATCAAGTGACTTCCTAGCTCAACCTTGGATTTTCCTTCTTGCTGTGGATCTGCATGGCAATCACTGAGCTGTGCCTAATCCTGGTGACCATCACTAAGCCTGACGTGTTCCTGGCTTAACCTGCCCCACCACCACAACCTTGCCTTATGGACTGAAGGCTGCCCCCACTTCCCATATGACAATCTCATCCGGAAAGGCTAGTCATCACAGTTCTTTTTGAAAAATACCTTAATTATTACTTAGCAAGAACTACAGATTAATTAGGACAACAAAGAGAAGCTTCAAAATGTTTCCTCACTTTTTTAAATGCACAGTACTATAACATAACAGAAAGAAGATTTTTGACTGAATTTAAAAGAACCTGCAATTATGAAATAAGTACTACTGCATATAAAATAATAATTGTTAAGAGATGTGTTTGAATTTGATAACTGCAAACCAAGAACTCGAATTCTGAAGAAAGTGAATGTTTTGAAAAGCCCGTGAGAAACTGGATTGCACCTGTGAATTTGTTATAATGTTACTCTTAAAAACACACTTCTCTAAAATCTTTCTCTTCTATCAGGTATCTCAGAAAAGGTACATTCAAACTTCCTGTGGAATGTTACTAAATTTGCTTACTAGACTTGTGCTCACCACTTCAATTTTTTCAGGATTATCTACTGACTTAGTGACCTAGCTTTAAAGAACAGTATTCAAGGAGGATTGGCCACATTATAAATTCCACGGTGTTTCTCATCAGAGAGAACGCCTTCTCTCGAGTTTTAATCCACAATTTATTTGATTTTGGAGGCCATTTTAACTTATGTTACTCACAGCAAAAGACATATGGTGTTGCTACTTTGAAAAGTAATGAAAGCTAGCAGTAGGTGTCCAGTAATACTCATATAAACATTCTACTACCAGTTTCAAATAACTTTTTCTCTATCAAAGCAAGATCTGACCAAAGCCTTGAAGTAAAAGCCAACATTTTACACTGAAAGACTTAATTCTTATAGCCTCACATACATTTCTTCACGCAAAATTTACTCAAGAAAAATAAATATAGTTTTGAAATAGGCACTAACCACAGGAAATCCCCAAGTTAGAATAATATTGCAAACTCCATTCAACAGCTTTACTTACACCCTGAATTAAAGCACAGACAGTATGCAGTGCTTTAAATGGGTCTTCCATGATTTGCAAACGTTTTTATCATTAAGTAATCTCTTAGACACAAAAATGCCTTGCATAAATTTAGAAAATATTTTTTTTAAAAAGTAAAAACATAAAACATAGGTTTGGCTTAAGCGCTGTGTTCATTTTTGGGCCCCACAATTCAGGAACTGTGAATTTGTGTTATTGCTACTCTTAAAAAACATTCTTATCTAAAAGACTTTCTTCTACCAGGTATCACAGAAAAGGTGTCCTCTCCCACTGTGCCACTTTCCAGCCACTCTTTCCCAGCCTGCAGCTCTGCATGGGATTGTTGTGATGCAAGAGGAGGATCTGGCACTTGGTCTTGTTGAACTTCATGCCAGTGGGTGTCAGCCCATCAACCCAGCCTGCCAGGTCCCTCTGCAGAGCCCGCCTGCCCTCCAGCAGATCAACATTCCTGTACAACTTGGTGTCATTCCCAAATTTACTACGGGTAAATCACCTCACCCAGATCATCAGTGAAGATATTAAACAGCACTGGGCCCAACACGTATCCCTGGGGGATGCTGTCAGTGACTGGCTGCCAGCTGGTTGCAGAACCATTCCCCACCACTCTCTGGGCCCAGCCATCCAGCCAGTTCTTAACCCAGAGAAGAGTGCACACATCCAAGCTGTGGGCTGCCAGCTCTTCCAGGAGTTTGCTGTGGGAGACAGTGTCAAAGGCTTTGCTGAAGTCCAGGCAGCCAACATCCACAGCCTTTCCCCAATCCCTCAGGCAAGCCACCTGATCATAAAAGGAGATCAGGTTGGTCAGGCAGGACCTGCCTCTCCTAAATCCATGCTGGCTGGGTCTGATCCCCCAAACATCCTTGGTGCTGTGTGACCCCACTCAAGATTATCTGCTCCATATCCTTGCTAGGAACCAAGGTCAGGCTGGCAGCTTCAAGTTCCCCAAAGTCTCCTTGCAGCCCTTCTTGAGTATTGGCACCATATTGTCCAACCTCCAGTTATCTGGGACCTCCCCAGTTATCCAGGACAGATGATAAATGATGGAGAGCAGCTTAGAAAACTCTTAAAACAGCTCCCTCATTATCCTAGGATGGATCCTATCCAGTTCCATAGACTTGTGACCATCTAAATAGCTCTGTCAGTCACTAACTACTTCCTCTTGGATTTCAGGGGGTCTATTCTGCTCTCTGACCTTATCTACCTCTCTAGCTAAGGGGATCAGTTGCCCTGAGAATATCTGGTCTTACTGCTGAAGACTGATACAAAGAAGGTGTTAAGTACCTCAGCCTGCATCCCATCATAGAAATCACTAGAACTATAAAAACCTCCACATTGCATTGCTTCAGTTTTGCTTCATTGAACATATGTCATATATATAAATTAGATACGTACATATGTACATGGATCTGTTCTGGCATCTTGATTTATGTGAGCCATGACCAAAAGATTCTGAGCTTAAAGACTATTTAAACACTGAACTGTTCCTAGATTTTAATTTTCCCAAAATAAAAATAAATTCATTTGTGCATTGCTCTTTCCAGACCCTAAAGCCCAGAGGTTTTCACTCTCGGCACCATTCATTTAAGAGAACAAACACAACCCAAGTGCCATGAGGATCCTGGCCCTTCAGCTGTGCCAACTGCCAAATTTATAGCTGTGTATCTGCACTGGGGGAATGGTAACTGCCAATAGCAGAACTTCTTGTGCAAAAGTTAAAAACAACAATCAGATTTCACTACAGACCTCTGGCTTTATTTATGTTTAGTCTCAATTCAGGCCTATTCAGATATGGGCAGGCATCCAAACTGAAGCTGGTCATAAAGAAAGAATATGAAGAAGCTTCAGCAGGTACAGGATTATCTTGCTTCTTTATGGCTCATCTCTCTCTATGTAAGCATATTCTTCATGATACACACTGGCCTCCATTTTGTGGACAGCATTCATAATTATTTTTAATATCCAGGGCCTACAGATGGTGGCCATAGGGCAGGGAAGGAAAATACTATTTCTAGTGGCTTGGAAGGTTTCTTTTGTAATTATGGGTGCAATCAAAGCGCGCTTAAAACATAAACTGCCTTAACAACATCACTGAGTTGTAAATAATACATTCCTGTTAGAACTAATTATTGTATTATCTTGCTCATGCTATTACTAATTGCAATAAATAGAAAGCTTCTGAACATATTTCTATGGCTATAGCTTCATTTAAGTCCATACATGCTCTATTTTTCTACTGACTTATGCTACAGTGTATCGAACAGTGCAAGCACATCCACAGCACAGTGCATCTTTGTTTTCATGGTAATTCACTACTGCCGTGAGGTGCTGGCTGCCAGTCTTGGAAACTGAAATCTTCTGTTCCTCCAGAAAACACAAACTATGGAGAAGGAAATACCAAAAGCTTACACACGTCACCCTGCCCTGCCAGTATCATTCACCCCTGCTTTGAAGAGTCATCTCCAGTATTGAAAGGATGATCTTTGCAGTCATTTCATTCTTGGCTTCTGCTCACATTATATCACTCATAGCCTTGAGGGACACTATCCAGGTCTAGAGAAAAGTTCAGATTTTATCTCCTCCTTATTTACTTCTTTTTCCTGGCCTGACCACCTGTTCCTTACTTCACTCTGTGACCTTGCCAAGTGTGGGAAAGCTGCTTACTGCTGGCACAATTTTTACCAGCCACTTCATGATCAATAGAAGCTGCTACTCCCAGCACACATAGCAAAATCAGAACAGTGGTTGTGTTTGTTCAGCTGCCAATTCAATCCCCTATTAGACATAATTTTCAAGGCATGGGGTTACTACATGGGGTTACTTGCACTTTTCAGAGCAAGTGGTAGAAAGCTGTAGTTACACATACTGTAGAGTTGTCCAATATTAAAATGTTAATCTTTTATGCTGCCCGCTTCCTCTGTGTACTTATTTATCTCCTATCCTTCCACATCAGCATTTCGGCCACCTTACACAACGTCTTCACAACTTCAATCATTATTTCTAATCTTAGTTTCTTTGTTTGTGTCACAGACTCTAATAATAATCTCTAATAATTGCCTTTAGGCAAACCAGTTTCATCCACAGGAAGAAAAACAGAGAACTGCTGGCAATAGTCTCCGTTCGGTTTTGTCTTGAACAGGACCATCTTTTCAATACAGTGAGTATCCAAAATAGAATGAAATAATTAATTCTGCACTAGACGTATCCACCAGCCAGCTTCTACAGAGGCAGACTAATCCTGCAGTGGAACAGCATCTTTACTGTGCCATAGAATGAAGCTCAAAAAGCAGGATCAGCAGCAGCTTGAGGAGCTGGTTTCTGGTTTGTTAGTATGTAATCTACATGAGTATCGTTGAAGTTCCCAAGAGTTAGTCTGCTCTCCTTTTATATTATAAGGATACTTCTCCCTGAGGGAAGGACTGTGTAAGTAGTAGATGTTCAATGCAGACATTGCAGCTGGCAGACCTCTTAGCATGTTTCCAGAAAAATAGGAAAAATACATCTTAGATAATTAGGAGGTATTAGCAGAAGTGGTAGTATTTCTAAACTATATATACATCTGAATTTTTGGAAATGAGACTGAAGAAATAGCCAAGATTCTCTTGCTAATAAACAAAAAGACTCCCGGATATGAAATATCTCAAGTATTCTGAGTAGTGTTCACAAGCATATAATAATATCTCCTGAGGCCTCTTACAGCCTTAATTATTCTGCAATGCTAATGTCACACAGAAGGGCGACCACAACACTGTGCCTCAGAAACACCACCGCTCCCTTTGTAGCTCAGACACTTGGTAATAGTCACACTGCCCTATTTTGGAAGCCAGCAGTTGTGATGGAAGTCTCTAATTCTGCAACAACATCCTGACTATAAACCTCTTCTGAGAAAAACACAGTTATGTGTTGCCTTCATTACTATTCATTGTAGTTTTCCCCATTATCTTACTAAACATTATTTTTCTGAAAATATAAGTGTTGTAATCAAGACCTATAACTAAAGATCAAATCTAAATGAACTTTTTAGTAGCATACTTTATTTTAATCAAAATATAAACAAAACTAAGTCATTAGATAATAAGCACAACATGGTTTCTTACATTGGTCACAAGCCAAAGAAGATTCCATATATAGTCTGAATCAAGGCCCCAGTATTCCTCCAGGTACTTATCAACACAATGGAGGCAATACCTCATACTGTGCCAATTTGATATATATAGACTGAGTATCAGAAGTGATATATATTAATAAAGAAAAGGGTACAATACCTGTCCAAAGTTAATAACACGGTTTCATTCATTTCAGGTATATCATCAGCTTTAATAGTAATGTTGATTGTAGTATCACTTTGTCCAGATAAGAAAACAACAGAGCCATTAAAAGGACTTATATCATCCTGTGTTACTGCCTTGTGATTAGGACCAGAGGGTTTCAAACTCCAAAACACTGTTGCTTGACCATCAGTCCCATCTCGATGCAATGCAATGGAAACCTGTAAAACATGTAAGTCTGCTGTGACTTGCAAAACTAGATCCAAAACTATTAACCCTTTGCAAATTACTGCTTGAATATGAGGCTCAAAATGTTCACCTTGGGTTTTTTAATTATACCTTTGTATAAGAAATGAAACCAAAGATGGCATATAGGTGAAAATATATACTGAATCTTATATTTTTAATCATCTATCCATAATATACTTGCACATATATATTTATATATACCTAGTGGGGGTAGCAGACTACTAATATGACAAATCACTTAGCACCCATAAACACAAAAAACCTTTTATGACCTATTTAACCAGTGCCCACCTCATCAAGACAACCTAGGTTTTAAATGTAACAACCCATAATTTACTCTGGCTCTTATAGTACAGTTCCAGCCTTTACTCTGCTTAAGGAAACCAGCAGTTTCATTTTGAGGATGAAAAGCAAGTTCTCTGATTCAGGAGTTGAGGGAACATTTCAGTTAAGACAAGAAGTGGAAAAAAGGGAAAATTTAAGAAAAGATATTTTATAAAGGGTTTCTCTGGCTGGGATTACAGCACTCGGATGAAAATTCTTTTGAAAATGTTTTGTTGGGTACTGAGAAATGAAAAAAGCATATTTATTAGAAAACAGATCCAGCAAGCCAAATTATATATTCACATGTAAGTCACCTATAAAATACACAGACACTTCCATGAAATCTGGGAGTAATATCAGTCCTACTCTACATGAGTGTCTCTGCAGCTGGTGAAAGAAATTAAACTGTCTGCAGCATCTTTTGCTCTATGTGAGCATCAAGACCTAACCACTTCTGGATGCTTACAGAGAAAGCAAAGTTAAACCACACTTTTCTGATGACCAACACATTAATCTTGCTAGCAATTTTTTGCCTTTTTGTTTTTTTAAAGCAGGAGAATATTTGGGATAAGACAGAACTTGGAGGAAGGATTTTTCTCACTTTAACTTTCAAACATTACAGTGGATATAGCAAACTGCTTTCCCCAAATAACTTTTCCATATTAAGGGACAACATAAAAATGTTTACTTACCACAGTAGCAGGTGATTCTTCTGGCTCAGAAAGAATAATTGGAAGATTGCTAGTAAAGCCTATTTCTCCATTTGCAATATCTGGAGTAATCCTTAAAGAAATATTTCGAATCTCACCTAATCTAGGACTCACAGGTGGAACAAGAGGAATTCTATTCAGCAGCTCAACTTTTTCCAACTGTGAGAAAAAGTAAGAAAAACTTGAGAAATAAGAAGCCTTAGTATCAAGCAAGAACTATTCTGACATTTAAGTGTCATAAGCATAAGTGTCATATGCAAGGAGCAAACCACCTCCAGAATAAATTTTTCTTACCATGAACATAGCTATTACAAAAATGTGTAAGTAGCTGTGTAAGAAATTAAGTGGATGGTATTGAACTTTCTCAGCAGAATGGTATACCTCTCAGACAAATCATGTACACAACTAAATGTATGTAGAGGAAGAATGAACATTCTAAATTGGGCAAATCATAAATAGATCTATTAATTGATCTGTCAAGCACCCCAAATGTTGTTTTAACTTAATTTTTTTGCCATCCATTGATAAAAATCATTGTATGATGAACAATAATAGTTTACAGCTGCTCATGAAGCCAAAGAATGATTCAATCTTCATTCTTCTCTCAAAAAAATACAAGAACTTCTTTATTTACAATAACTAATATGTTAGAATTACTTTCAGAATTGAAAATCAATACAAGTTTTCAAAACTGTAGTCTCTGCTTATATTACCATATTTTTGATGGTTTATTTATAGTAAGAAGAAATAGAAAAGTGTTTGTTTTTTCTTTGAATGGAAAATACCATTCACATATCCCATCAGCAGCATTAACATTACAAGGAAAGAAGGACTTTCCTTGTTTTTTTTGTTTTAATATTCCTTTCAAATATTATACCACTATGAGATTCTGTCTACATGGATCATAGTAACAGATGTTTCCATGACTGATTTGTATAGACTTCTGTAAACATTTCACTGGTGCATGAACCACCAATGACAACCAACTCAACTCCCATTAGGGTGTTTTTCCTTGGAGTTATTAGATGCTACCATACAGGTTTTAGTGGAGAGGGGCAAAATGGTCTTATTTAAATCCATACAGTTACCATGAATCATCCTTTCAACTGATGAGTTTTACATCCCTTTGAGTCTTAAAACCAATGTATACAAAATACTCAGACTGTATCATATTTTGTTCTACTGCTGTTCAAGTAACACTCAAAAATATTCATGCACATTTTATTTGATGATAGATGGGATTTCTTTTATAAATACTATAATTAAAAATTGATTCTCAACCACACAAGCTAGTTATTGGGAGTCTGAGGAACAGAGGGCGGGACTGTTTGCTTCCTTATTTTCTAAGATTTCTTTTAGAGTAGATGGTAATTCCCCAATTAACACCATGCAAGTGGACTACTGTTGTGGTTGTTAGCTCAGTAATAGCTCTGAAACACGAAAGACCTGAAAGAATTCCCTTTATAACTATCCTGGATAGTAATTTTGAGATTAAAGTAATAATTAATGAAATATTAAGATTCTTTTTTTAAATTCAGTGTTTTCTCTCAAAGCAAATCAGCTCATGAGGAAAAAAAGAATCCACTGTGAATTGTATAATGCCAAGTAGTTTATTAAATTAGTTAATCTTCCTGTCCATACCAAAAGTAGTCTCCACATTGAACAATAGGTTATTTAATTGAAGATGTCACTGAAGAATGTATCACATCTTCAGTTCCTCTATGCATTCTCTTTCTGTGTTTAAGCTTAATTTTCTTCCTCCACCCCTCCTTCCCCAATTCCTGAGCTGATCCTTTACTGGGCCTAGTACAAACTTTCTAATCTCATTCTAAACATATTTGCTGAGACTATTCACAATGTAGAAGGATTGTCATAGTGATAAATAGGGATATTTTTCTTCCTTTTCTAAATGAATATTTTTGTTGGCAGTTGCCTCTGATTTTGTGTATTCAAATTAAAAGACTTTTATAGTTCATGCAGAAAGTACAGAACATACACCCCCCAACTTCCCGGAATCTGCTGTCTGAAAAGCCAGGCCAAGTGCCTGCATTCTGAAGTACTTGTCACACATGTCTTGTCTTTAGTCCACACTGTGATGCTATTTGTAATCTGTTACCTGAGAGGAGCTTGGAATTAGATAATTCAATTCCTCTGTCGATCTTTCAGATCTCATGAAGATGGTAAAACACACTAACCTATCGTAGTATTTCAGAATGCAATTCTCTACCTAACTGTGAACGTAAAAGGAGTGTGTGCTACTAAAACAATAATATGATTCTGGCAATATTTTTTTCTCTGATCTTTTTCTTTTTTTTTAGTAGAATCTAGGAGGAAGAAGGTGGAGGGAAGAAACCTTCAAAAACAATCAGATTTTACGTTTATGATTTCACATCAACATCTCAATTTGAAAATTTTGAAGACAGCTGACTTAAAATGAAAAGATTAAAAAGAACTAAGAAATTGCTTTGAGATTTATGCTTTGCATGTGCCAAGTCACCCCTTTGTCTGTGTATCAAGATTGTTCCCTGGGCTCATGATCCCAAACAGTGGCAATAGTTAATCAGACGAAGTAGAGATTATGCAGTAGTCTTAACTGCAGATAAGAAAATAATTATAACAACTATTGATTACAATGACCAGGATCTCCCACAGCAGCCTATCTGAATAATAACTTGCTACCATGTATGCAAACCTGGTTTTCTCCAGTGAAAAATGAAAAAAAAAAAATTCATTGGAAAATATAAAATTTTTCTTTAAACATTTTTTGGAAAACACATTTTATTTAAAAAGCATAATGTCAGTGAACTTTTCCAGCCAATCTTATGAGCAATGACACAATATTCCCTCTTACAAATTCAGATAGAGGGGAAAAAAAAAAAGGCCAAAAAAACCCAAAAGGGCACATACAGGGAAACCAGAACTTTTCAAGTTCTCTGGTCAAAGTTGCACATAAACATATGTTTGACTATTTTTAATTTATATTTCCTTGCTTGTAATTCCTAAAATCTGTCATACTTCTGTAATTTAGGAGCCTTAATTTGGTTAAATTGAAAGCCAAGGGGTACACAGAATAACATACCTGAAAAGGCAACTAACCTCTGCAACACTGATAGCATTTTGTTAAATTACATGACTAATAACTGAATCCTATTACAGCAGTATATTTTTTTAATGTAGTAATCAGTAAATAATGATTAGGAATAAAGCTCTTTATAGCATATTTGTGGAAGCTGTATCTAAATAAAAAAGTTTTCTTCGCTACAGAACTAATAATTTTTTTCCTTTTTTTTTTTTAATCAGGAAGAATCATTTTAATTAAATTAAAAGGGAAGGAGCCACTACTATTTTCTACTACTATATATCTTTTCTATTACACAGGCTAAAAATACATCCCAAAACACAGCTGACATACCTGTACGACAAAATGAGCTCCATTTTGAAGAAATGCATCATTTCGTATTGGTATATTTATAGTAGCTTGTGCTTTTCCTTCTGGAAAGATCAAAGTACTTCTTCTAGACATATTTAGAATGCCACCTTTTGCTCTCTCAGGATCCAGAGCTCCAGCTGGAATATACAGTGAGGTATAAACCAACTGCACATCTCCAACTGTTCCTCCTTCCCTTGCAAAACTCAAGGATAAAAAGCGTCCCATTGGATTACTTTCAATCTTCTGATTCTCCAAAGGATGGAATTTTATTAGGCCATAAACATCATCACTGTCTCGAATGTAAAACAGAAGCTGCAAAGCAGAAAACAGCATGCTGCATTACTCTACACCATAGTTTCACGCCTTGACAAAAGCATCTCCTGACTGTCACCATACATTTTTCTCCTTAGTGAACTGGCATCAGGAAAGAAATCAGATTGACAGCCCCAAAGTATTCTTTATACACAAGAAGCATCGCACTGACAGTGGTAACTTTCCCACTATGCATTACCACATGTGCCAGAATGAGCTCTGAATAACTGATTTTTTGGTTCAGCAGCCAAAGTGAATAATTTAAAAATGTTTCAGATTGTAAAGAATTTAATTTTATTCACCAAGCTCATTCCAACAATTTTTGAGGAAGAGAAAGAAGAGACTTGAGTCACAGAACTGTCAGCAATGCTAGCCACCCTTTATTTAATAGTTCAGAGGTTACAGTCTTAATCACCAAACCCTCCCCTTGAAGTTGTTACTTTGTAAAACATGTCAGTAATCATTAAGACAGCAAACGAGCAAGTGAAAATAATTTTCCTGTCTTCTGTTAGAATGCAGTCACTCGAGACAGCATTTATTCAATGCCCTCTATGCACACTGGGAATGATCTGAACTGAATGCCACCACAGTAAAAAGATTTGGCATTGTATACTATACCCAGCCAAATACTTTAGATATGGCTCTATACACAAAGATTATATTAAGGATTAGTTTGCTTGATTTTTACCCAAGACCAAACCCTTTCACCTGTTCAGCCAACTGATCAGTTTATTAATCAATGTTATTAAAACTGGTAAAGTCTTTATTGCTCATTAGTACCTTCTCCAAAAGAATTCTAAATGCAAACTTACCTCAGATGGGTCACTGACTTCTGCACCTCCCTGTATTGTATGAGCTAGGAGTTTCAGAACATAAGGCTCTGCCTCTTCTGGTATATCATCATCAATAATGTTCAGATGAAGCGTCACCAGCATCTGTCCTTGATTAAAACTTATCTCCCCTGCATCTGGAAGGAGGTCTGCAGTCACAGGTGAGGGATCACTGCTATTTCGGATTATAACCCAGGAAACAGAAACATTTCCATGTGTTCCACCATTTCTTACAAGTGTGATTCCTTCAAACCTACAGTTTTGAATGAAAACAAAAACCACAAGTCATAATTACTACTGGCATACATGGTCACCAATTCCTTAAAATATTTACACTGACCTAAGTGGTATAAATTTTAACTGCTTGCAACTGACATTTGACTCAAGGCTTACAGTTTATGAAATCATAGCACATATGTAAGACTTGTTTACTCACAGGCTCTCTGTAATATCTCTGAAGATATGTGTTAGATGTCACTTTGTTTACAGCAAGAAAGATACTGAGAAGTGAATGGAGTCTTGGCAGGTTTTATGTTTGTCTTGAGAAATACAAATCAAATTTCAGAAATCTTTTTGCCTATTCCACATCATGAACAGTTGTGAGGCATGAGCATTGAAATAATGCTTTTGAATGAACTGTTTGCCTCTGTCCTGAAAATATATTCAGTTACTGATATTTATGATACTAGAAATGTCATGTTGCCTGAATCTGGAAAGTGAATGACTACAACAAAAAGCCTGGAAATCATTACTTAAAAACATTTAGAAAGCAGGATTTATTTCTTTACTGGGTATTAAAAAGAAAGATGAATACTCAAGTGCTGGGTTCTACACACCATAAAATATTCTTTCAAAATTTCTCATAGTATAATAGTTTGATGCATTATTTGTTTCTTTGGGGATATACTACTATCAGTAATTAGCAGTACACATTTTTATTGAGATTGTCAATATTGTATATCAGTCTGCCTAAAAATTTGTACAGAGCTTTGATTTTAATCACTCTGTAAAATTAAAATATTTAAATTGTTTCTGAGTTTAAGGTAACTATTTCATGGGAGACACTCAACACTTGCTTTTTTTCTTCAATAAGAGATTGGTTTTATAGATAGTAAATACAAATATATACCAAGGATGGAAGGCAGAAATCTATTTCTCACTGAACTGATGTGTAGCAGTATCACAACTTCACTGATCCTACCTTTAGATTAAGGAGTTTTCACTATTCTGGTAATGTGATTGAATAGTTAAGGCTTATTTACATACAGTTTATCAATATTAAAATACTTCCTGCATAATTAGACATTCCCACTTCCTTGAAATCTTTGTAGATATAGTTGATAATAACAACACACTAAGTGATTACTACATTATCTTTTAGCAGTGATTTTATAATTACTTTTAATGAAATCCTAAGGATGCTTAACAATTACAAATAAATCTCTTAAACTGACTAGATACTAGATTTTAAGATCTGTAGTACCTTGAAATTTGGTCTTCATCAATGATAACAGGGTGAGCTAACAGGACACTGTTGATTGACAGCACTCCATAGGGTTTATCATTCGGCTGGATAGTGACATGAACGACAGAGGGATAAATCAAAACAGCATCTCCCTGCAAAGTTTCTTTAAGAAGCATAATCTGAAAGGTCTCAGCAATTTCTGGTATGGCATCATCAAGGATCTTAAATTTCAAATAGGCTTCATGAACTAGAGGTGGGAAAACAAGAGTTGTATTTGGCTGTAGATCTAGGAAGTCTACGTTAAGCTGTGCATGTGCAGTTGAATCCCCAGTTATGATGGCGTAACTGACAGAGACTTCGTCTTCATCAGGTCCAATTAATTTTCCACTGGCATCCTTTCCACGAACCACTTGGATTGTTACCACTTCATCTTCCTCAGGCACCATATAAGCATTCTGAACAAAACGTACAGGACTGTCATTTTTCTTAATATTAATCCAGACGGAATTTTTTGTGTTGTTGATTTCAGCCCCTCCCTCCACACTCTTCAGACAAACAACGAAGATTTCATCATTTTCTGGTACCTGGAAAAACAGTATTAGCAACTGAGTGTAAGTCACATTTCAAATATATGCAGAACACTTACACTGAGAAATATGGTTTATGCATTTGGCAGAAGAGTAAAATGATACAAACTTGAAAGCTCATTTCATATTAAAACAAACAGGAGAAAAGCCTTGCTTTTAACTTGTGCTAAAAATCTCTTTTCAAAATTTAATGTCTCTATTTCCCAAAACATACTTCTGAAAGAGGGTAGAAAGTCAAACAAAAAACAAATAAAAATTAGCCAAGAATCAGGAAAATCTTCATCTTTACAGCTTCAGAGGATGAGGAGACCAACTGCCATTTTTGAAAGACACCTCTACTTGGAAACAAGTGTTCCTTGCCATTACTTAGATTTAAATTTTCTTTTTTCTGATGTTTATTCTGATCTACCTCTGTATGTGTCTGAGATAATACAACAGCAACTTCTGGACAGAACCTACCTTGGCCCATCCATCCCTATACAATTGGAAAAGGAACACATCCTTTGTTCAGACACACCCACAATCCCAGACAAAATTTCCATCACAGATCCAAGAAAGTATTTTATTGTTCTTAACCATAATTCAGATTTTGGTATTTCTACAAAACAACTGTTCAAAACTACATTTTAGTTCTAGCTATTTCTTCTCCAATATCAGATGCAGTAGACAATAAATAATGGCATATAAACCACAAATTACAGAATTAAGGATGAGATTTCTGCTTTATATTACTATATAAATTATATATCTATGGAGGCACATGGTGTGATGTGATTCCTGGGTATCCTGTGCAAAGCCAGGAGTTGGACTTGATGGGCCTAATGGGCTCCTTCCAACTCAGCATTTTATATGATTCTATGATTCTATATTTTATTCCCCAAATCTTGATTAGTTACAGCTATGGAACTGAAAAAATATGGTTAGTACATATAAATAAAAAGTAAGAATTTAAAAATTATTTGTGATCTTTTCATCTTACTGTGGACTACTGGAAACCAGCAGTATTTGCTTCTGAGAGAAATTTCAGGGCAAAAGTACAATTTCAGAAAACCCTGCTGACCAGTATTTCTGTCTCTTTCACATTCCTTTTTTTTACTGGCTACCCTCAGATCCTTTTCTAGGGCTAGAAGAGTGGGCATGAGAGCTTATGTCAATTCGGTTCCTTTGGCTTGTGGCACTGAAACTTGCATAATGCTGTTGACTGATAGCAGGGTTTGTTGTCAGTGTGACATCTGGAAGATCTCAGCCACCTCCCTCCTATTCTGTAGTGCAACACGGTTGGTCTACTGCATTAGAAAAAATGCTAACTTATGTTTTATTTAGTTGACTAACTGATATTCCATCTAGTATCATTTAAAAATACACATTTAAGAGAGTCAAAATGTATCCACAACTTTAGCTGTAGTTTCCATCTTAACATCTCATATAAATGGGACATTTTGGAATTCTTAATGGCATCATGATGGACCAATGAGAAGCCCAGTCAGACTTCAAAGACAACAATATAAAAGATTTTCAGTGCTGACTTGCCTCTTTCATTTTCTGTTACAAAGTTCCCATTATTCCTCGCTAAAAAAGGAAATGTACACAATAAAATTACTATAAATGTAATACTGTAGAGATCAGAGCTGCAATCCCCTAATTTCTGAAGGAAAAAGACTTTGCAATTCAGAAGAATAGCTGTTCCACAGTTTTTCTTAACTTCAGAACCTAACAGCTCAAATTAAATTCTGAGAGTAACACTGAATGCTTGTGCAATCATCATTATCAGTAAAGGATTTTTACACAAAATTGACCTGTGGAAGCCTGTGGAAGATTTTCAGTGAGTGGACCACCATAGCTGTATAGATCAAACTTTAAGTGAAAGAGCATCAAGAGCATCTCTCAGAGCAAAAACAAATCACATCCTCCCCACAAACCTAATGTATTCTTTTTGTGTATAAGTTACAGAAATAATATATCTAATCCAAAAGAGATATTTCTACACAGCAGCTTGGCACAGTCTTTTAATACCAGTATCAGTATAGACATGGGAGACTATTTTCCATAGTTAACACAAATATGGAAAAGAATTTCTTTAAAGTTTTCCACTTCTGACAGAGACACTTTTTTTCCCTACATAATTTTTTTAGTGAATTTCTTTATCAAGTTGGTCTGTATCATGTTCACACAGCAAAGTTAAATATAGAAAGGTCAGTCCAATAGGTGAACCTGTATGCAGTAAAGGAACATCATCCTTGACAATACAACAACCTCAGTATTCCATCTGAATAAAAATACAATGCTTTCTTGATTATTTATACTTCTACTGTATAGCACCTAACAGATCTACTCAGAGCAGTCAGGGTATGTTCAGAAACTAAAAATATTAACTGATTAGAAATACAGAGGTGGCATTACAAAGATAAAATGATAGCCCACAGAGACAAAACTGAACTTTATGAAGCAGAAGCACTTGTAGCCCTGTTTAAACCAATAATTTTTGTAACATAATACACAAAGTCCCTCCAGAACAGCAAGCAGTTAATCTATATATACAAGCCAAAAATGAAGTCAGCTTGTTTTTTACCTGATCATCAAGCACTGTTAAATTATAAATCAACACTGATCTCCCAGGGGTAAATGTAATATTTCCTCTGGCTGGACTTAAGTCTTCTTCAGCTGAGTTTGGTCCATCTTCTATCTGCAAATAATAGATTTTTTGGATAAGAAATATACAGAGCAGCTGTAAAAATCTAGTCCAATGGCCAATATACAGTGTGTAAAATGCATAACAAATTACTATTTATTCAGTCACCTCCCAATCATATGCACACACATCCAGTTGTGAAAATCTACCCTTTTTTGGCAGGTGGAGTAAATCAGGGTAGGCACTCTGAAGAAATTATGTATTCCCAGAGAATGGGAAAGAAAACTACTTCCATACAGGCCTTTGAGAACATCTATTGATGCATAACAGATTCTTTTAAATAACAGAAAGGATAGTCTTTCTCTTTTAATTTAACTAACATTTCCTAATCAGTTCCTAGACAAAATAATAGCAATTACTGGTTTAGTGACCTTTCTGTCTTGACTTCTGATACTAAGGAAATTACAATTAATACTAAAACTTAAAAAAATAGTAAGACCCATAGAAGCAATAGGTCAGGGTTTTGTTTGAGAAAATCTTGTAAATTTTTTTCAACCCATGTATATAAACTACATTCTGAGATGAACCTGATAAACTGTGCAGATAGCAAAATTTATCAGATTTTAAAACAAACTTATCTGCAATAAATAACATAAAGAATCTCACGCTGTACATTATCTATACATGCTGTATTTAGCATGCAACAACATCCAGTACAAAACTGCTGGGATTTTGACACATGTAGATTAAATCTTTGATGACAACTGATAAGGGAATTTTGATTACCTGTAATTTCAAAGACTGTAATAGAATCAGAACACGACAAAGAAAAAAAATCCCCCCTCTCACAATAAAGGCAATACATATAATCCCATTCAAATGAAGTATGTGAATAATGGCCTAAATATTCAAGTAATGATTTTGAAAGGTTGAAATGTCTGGGAATTCAAACTACAATCTTACAGAGAGAGAATTTCACTAAATATTGAGCTCTATATTTACATATTTGAAGGTGGCACAAGCATTAAAGAGTCAGGTGCTTATAAATTTTGAAGAAATATACAAGACATTTCTTACACACTCAATAGACATTGTTAATACCAACTGATGCTGCCTCAAATATCTTCCTAAATGACAGAGAATACTCATTTTTTTAATATATCTTCATTTTTCCTTTATTAAGCAGTTAGGTAACTGCAATATTTTCCATTTGAAAGGTAATATATTTCCATTTTATGAAACAGAATTAACAAATGTAAACATTTAGTCCTTTCACTTTAATAAACACTTTGATAAGTTATGATTACGGCCTCACGGTTTCATCTAATAGACAAAGGTATGAAGCCTTTTTGATAAACTCACCTCAAAAGTTACAATGACCGTCCCGTAGGTTCCTCTCTCCCTAATTAGAGTGAGAGGCACAAATTCATTTCTGCCCCTAGGCTCATTCACTGTGATTAAGGCAGACTAATGAGGAAGAAAAGGGACAGGCAATCAGGCACAGATCAAATATCACAGCAGAAGCAAGAAACTGTTACCATAGAAATACCAAACTCCCACAGACAAGTTAATCCAATCTGCAAATCAGTCCACTGATGGCAGACATTTCATAGCAACCAATTAGTTCAGCTAATAAAAAGCTTGAAAAGTTTCAGATCAAAAAAATCATCATAATGTATGTAGAATGGGTTTTCTTGTGGGTTTTTTTTTTGTTTGTTTTTTTGTAAATGAGCAGAGTTACCATACACTAAGCACTGGCATATGAGCACCTGTTTAAAGGAATTCCTAACTCTGTTACAAATAGGTTTTCTCCATGAAAAACTCATTTGTTAGATAACTAGATAATGGACTCTGTCTATCAAACTGTTGCAGCTGAGAGATTTCAAAGAATTACAGCACTTCAGGGAGCAGCATGGTTTAATACAGTGGTGCCAAAATTTCTCATATTGGATTTTTTTCAGGGAAGTCTTCTAAAAAAGTATATTGCCACAATGTGAGCAATAAAGCATAGCTTCTCATTCTACTAACACAAACTTTGTATTATTGCAAATATCTTCCATACCACTAGAGTCACACCATTGTCTTATCCCCAGAAGGTATTACATTATGATGCTGCCCTCACAGCTTGAGAGTTACATATAAAATTGCTCACTTAAGATGGGAAAAATGTGTATATTCTTAAAATTTCCAAGCCACCTCTTTAACTTTTCAATGATATTACTCCTCACTTCTTCCATTCTATATTGAGGGGCAGTGGGACTGAACAATATTTAAAAGCTTTACATCTAGATGAGCAACACAGATATTCATCGAAGTTTGAGGACCTCAGGCAACATCTCAACAACTAAAAGCATATAGAAATATTAAAGCTGTATATATGTATGAATTGCATACATATGTATGAATTATCTCTAGAGATGTTTTCAGAGATGTAACTCAGAATCTGTTTTCAAAGGACTTGGGTGAATAACTAACCAGCATCTTTGACAATTTCACCTCTATGTTTTCTAAAATGTTCTAAAATATACCATATAAAAAGTCATACCATGTTAAAAGAAATTATTCCAAAGGCATTGTCATTTGATAAGATTGTTACAGTGACAGATTTGGGTGAGCCAAGTTTTATCCTTGCAGATGGTTTCTAAAATTAAAACCAAAATAAGATATTAAGTATGGTGATGGAAAAAAAATAGGCATTTTCATTTTACTGTCTTTTAAGAGTTAATATTAGCTTACAAAAAATGTATGTCTTTTTATTATATATCACAATGAAAATTGTTTAAAGCAATAGAATTCATTAAAATAATTCCTAATTACTGTGGAAATACACTACAGTCAACAATAAAATGCTTGAAAGAAACTTTGCAAATTATTAACAATGGTTTAACAATTATTTACAGCATATCAATAGGAAACACTATATGAAGCATTTAACACTTACAGGAATTCCAAAGTTGTTCTTTTTTCCCTAACATTTGTGTAAAACTGAAACTTTGAAGCTATTACAGTGGTATACCAGCTAAAGGATATACTGAGATAGCAGCTTTAAGAAGCAGATATTTATAGTATTGTAAAATTGAGATACCCTTACAAATCAAAGTAAGAAGGAATGGAAAATACGCATTTTTATATTCATTGCAAACATCCCCATAGATGTGTAACAATTGGCACTGAAATAGAAAATTTATCTTTACTAAACTGGGATCTTACTTAGCCATGAACTGTTAGCTAAAAAAATGTGAATGTGAACCTCTCTCATGTAGCATGAGACAGAACAATATGAAGAAATTTACTGGTAAGTATTTATAAAATTGTTGGGTTTAGCTAAGTCACATTTAACCTCTGCTTCTGAAGGACTGGAAGTCATCCTCTTTTTCTGCTACTTCCACCCTCTCCTCCAGGCGCATTCCAGGCAGGAAAACAGGAAAGGCTGACTCTTCACCATCTAAATCTTCTGGGCTCTAGTACACCTTCAAATGTCCACAGCTGAATGCTCAAGTTTCAGGCACAGCAACATGACACAAAGACATCCACAGAAATGCAAACTTTCTGAAGGGCAATAAGCACCATCCTGCTCGGACTCCAGATTTTAGTTCTTGCCTATTACTGCTCATGAGTAGTAAGATTACTCTGAAACCTATTAATTACCATTTGTCTATACTAGATTACCCAGTGTTTTCTGTGGAATAGATAAACTGAAAAATTGAGACTTACCAGTAGTGTCAAGTGAAATGTGAATGTCTCATCAGCCTCTGGAAGATCATCATCACAGACAGATATATACACTGTTCGGTTTGTTTCTGTATCAGGTATAAATGCAGCTGCATATGTGTCAAAAAAGTCTCCTGTATCTTCTCCATCAATCTACAATAAACACACAACCAAATGTCACCTACTTCTTCCCTAAGTATCTTCTATATTATCATTCTAGACTCATTTGAATCTCTTTTCTGCACATCAGTCTTCCCACAATTTCCCCTGCTCTCATACAGTTAATTTCTGGACAGAAAGGTACATGGATCATAACCCATTCTATTCATGCTGAGTAAACAGGTGCCAAAAAAACCCCAATCAAACAGAATACTTTATTCAGAACCATTTATGACTTCCTTCCCTGCAGCTGGGTATCTTTTGCATAATGCACCATATGAAAAGTTTTTTTTTATTGAAAAAGCTATGCCTGTCCTGGAAGCACTGATCTGTACACCTCATAAACTCTACATGAATTAAACTTACCTTAGGATGTAACTGCCTTCTGCCTTCCATTCTAAGCACTGGAAGAAGCCTAGGCACTCAACCTAGATTAATAATTTGATCACCAAAATTGGCAAGATTAAGTCTTCTATGAAGAACTTCCCTCCTTTCATCTCAGTCAATTTTTTCAAGAAGGAAATTCCCCTGATTCTACTGTAACTGAGGTGGTTAGAGGAAAGGTTACAAAGGCAGTCATGTCAAAACAGCAAAGTGTCTAGACTAAGTTTACAGTTGGGTTCTGAGACTAAATGGCGAGAAGCCACAGAACCAGCATAGCTGCCACACCTGAATCAACCTGCTTAAAAGCTAAAGGTTTGAAAGAACCATTGTGAAAAAGATTGTTCTTCCTTTCAGAACAGTGAAATTAAAAGTTCAGAGAAGAGGAAACAGGTTTCTTTGTAGGTCTCACCTGTCCGTCTTATCAGTCACACTCACAAAATTCCATGTATCTGAGCCCACATTTCCCAAAAAGCCCTTTGGAAAGTTTTCAACAGTTACTGAGAATATCACCGCCATGATTTCTTACCGACACAATTGCTGTGATGTTAGCAGGCTTCCCTGTCCTTTCAATTACAAGACGTATAACAGTTGTACTTGTTTCATTGACTACAAATTCTGTTTGTCCACTGAACTTCACTTCTGTTTCTCCAGATGTGAAATGAATGAGTAAGGCTAAAAGCAAATAAACTAATAAAGAAGCAGAGGGCATCCCTATAGAAAAAAAAATTAAAAATAAATTGTGAATCTAAAATACACAAAGCATCCATGGTTGACCTTACCATTCCAGCTGACCCCTCTCAACTCATTAAATACCATGACCATCTTGTGAGTTTCAGAAATGCAATAAAAACATGCATAGGTCTCCACTAAAATCAAAGCATATGATGTAATTATAATGAGTATCTAACTCTATTTTCATAATTTTCATCTAGAGATTTCCTAGACAGTATTTATTGACTTCTTCAAGTGGAGAAATAAGGAACTTCTTTTAAGAAAATACCCAATGAAATGACAACTTTTTTCATTTTCAACCAACCAATAATTGGCTTCAAGGTTGACAGTTGTATTTCCACTTTCTTTGCTCTCTAGATTGTATTTAAAAATACACAAAAAATTACAGGAAGCGTGAAGGGTTGGATATTTGCAGTCATCACACAGATCATTTTCTGACATCTTATTCACCATGAAATATTCTTACACATTTGCACATTCACTTGAGTCTTTTCTTATCCCATGATGCTTTCATGTGTTCCTGTCCCTGACAACCACTGTGATATTTTTATATGCCATTGCAATCTTTGTACAGCCAGACTTCCAGTTTTATTTGTTTCTGCAAAATGTCTAGTATTTTCTGTTAGGATATGCAAATTTAAAATTAAGGTGGCTGATGTCCCTTACAGTGGAGTTCAGTTTTGTGATGTAAAATATGATTTAAAGTCCCACTGAAGTCATTAGGTGTTGATACTGTGAAAGATGCACTTTTAAAAGAATCTGGCACAACAAATTTCAAATGGTTGCATTGTTCTGCAGAGGTTTACATTGTACACTGCAGACCAGAAATGAGAACATGGATGCAGGATAAGGCAGATTGCTGACATAAGGAACTTAGCCATTTTGGAAGAAGCCAAGAGAACAAAGTTGTGCTCTAAACACCAAAATGCATTAAAACATCGAACTTTAATTGAATTCGTTCCCTCACCAGGCTTCTCTTATCTGTAATGATTATTTTATAATAATTAATTAAATTTATTAATTTTATACTATTACTTTTTAAAATTTCTGTACAAGATACAAGCAGTATTTGTGTAATTAAATATATAAATAAAATGTCACTTTGCTTAAAATACTCCTTACAATTACCAGATAAATCTGGTCAATCACAGTTGTATAAATTGTTCAGAGTATACTACATTAATATTTGTATGTTAATAACATTTAAGATCAGACATGTTTGCAAAGCACTTGTTCTCATTATTTATGAGTGGCAGTTACTAATATTTAATCATATATTATCACCAAAGCAGGAAATGTCATGAGTACATTGAAATACGTCTTTGTGTGTCAAATTTGAATCAGAACTGAGGTCCAACACATACTCTGAATTTTTTATGTTTGCAGTCAGTTAGTTTTAATCCTGGACTGAACAGAGAATTATAGTTTTAGAAGACCACTAAAACTAACAACCTCAGAAAGACTTCAAGTCTTTGATTCATCTTTAAACAAATTCTGGGCAAGGATAAATTTTATGTTGTGAGGACTTGAAAGAAACTGCTTTCACTCAAGATAAAGAACAAAAAGATCCACAGACATGGCATATTAATGAAGTATAAATTGAAAATACAGTCAAGAAAACTATCACTGTTTATCTGAGTACTTATAAGCAAAGTTTGGTGGGTTGGCAAAGTAAGTTGATTTTAACTACCTGTAACAATAAAATCATCTAGCTCTGTTGAACATCACAGAAGGAACAGCCGAACAAAAAAAAGTAAGTACAAAAAATCAGGACTAACTATTTTCTCTATGAAAACAGCTATTCATTTCACCACCCACTTGAACAGTGTCTGATTATTTCTGAAAAAAAATGTCACACAGTAAAATAATTTTGCTGCATAGCTTCACACTACTCTAAACTTCTATTGCCAGTAACAGTGCTTCAAGATATCCATGGCTGTTATTGGGAATTCAGTGCGTAACAGACTGACAGAAACAATGCTTGATTCTCACATATCTATCCATTCAGTAATTCTAGTGGAGCAAAAGCTTACAGTGGGAAGCAAACTCCCTGGGATTTAAAATTATCAACATTTCCAAATGTATTAATTTGCAAGGTATTTTTTTCTGGTTTTATGTGGAACTGCTCTGAAAAAAAAAAAAAAACCCAACCAAAAAACCCTTCAAGCTGGGAAAAGAAGAGTTGTCTAACCTTTGTAAACTCTCAGACAATTACACTGTCTGCAGATGCAGGCATCATCCATACTAAACTGAGGAATTTGTTGACCTTTTAGCTTCAGCTGTTACCTTGTCATAGACTTCACCGATACTTTCCCACAGTACATGCTTCTAGTAAATAATACTGAAAACATGATCCTTGAGGGCAAGATTACGAAGTTTAGAATTACTTGAATTCTATTACTTCTACTAGAGAGCATTCTAAAACTATAGGATTACTCCTGCGGAACAAGAGAAGTTTCACAATCATACCATCAATTATTCAGCTGGTGTGTATCCTTCCTTGTTATGTTATTTGTACTAAGATTTACTTTGCACAGTCTGCCAGAAGTAGTTTTTACCCTCTTTTTATAAACTAAACTTTGAAAATTGTGATTATTCTTTTAAATTCCTGTGATGTAATAAAATAAAAATAACATGCATGTAGACTTAGAAAATGCAGAACAAATTTATTCAAATAGCTGAAAACATATTATCGATCCCAGTATTTTACTTTATTAAAAATGAACTCACTTTGTACACTAAATTCATCTGTAAATTTATATGGGAACACAATTTGTTCTTTATTAACTATATTGCATGAAGTTCAGTAGAAGCCTTTGCAAGATCAGGGATTACAAGAGGACCCTTCCTCACTTCCCTCAGCTCATTAAACCACTGGTGACTAATTTGTAACATGTTTTTTAAATTTAGCTGAAACTTTAGTCCTTGTTCATTGATAAATTTTGGTAAACTGTGCATTTGGAGATCAAGCACTCCCCTCTGTTTCAGCTAAATATTATTGAGTTAATTTCTCTCCATCCAGGATATTGAGATAGTCTAGTTAGCTTAATGTACCAAAGTCATTAAAATGTTTTTATAACAATAACAAGCAATAGAATACCACACATCTTTAGAGTATGTTCAAGTCAATGGATTAACTATTCTGCTACCATGTTCTGACTTGAGCCATTTCAAATAATCATTTGTAGTTTCAGCAGTAGTTTAAAACAATGCTATGTACTGAGGCCTAGATGATGTTTCTAAGTGGTTTATAATAACAGTTTCTGGCATCAAAATCAAACTATATCTTTCCAGTAATAATCTAGACATTTTAATGGTATTAAAGGATTTTAAAAGTAAAAAAATCCTATTCTTCAACCATATAGTTTTAAAAAAGTAAAGAAATCTAACTCAGAAGTCTGAGTCATGATCACTAACTACATTTTCTTTTAGCATACATTTTATGGCACTTTTTGAAGCCCATTTTTATTTTCCACTAAAATACAGAATACTAGTGTAGAATCCAACAAATCATATACTGATTCCACACAGTAATTTCCACAATACTGTCACTATTTATATAAGGAATGCCATTTCAATCTGTTGTCCAGTAGGAGCCAAGGTAGTCTTATGAAACCGGTGAATCACCAGGAGTAGCTTGCTGTTCCCAGTCATTTTCTGGAACAAATTTCAGATGAAGACTTTACGGCTTATAAGAATGAATGGTCTTTTCTGCAGATTTTTACACTAGCTTCTGTGCTTAATAAATTAAACCCTTAAGAATGAAAAGATCTCCTGGCTGTTTTCTTTGAGGTATGAGGGAATCTATAGCCTAATGAACATGGAGAGATCAAGAACGGAAATGAAGACTGCTCCGGATTGAAAATCTGAAATGAAATAAGCATAAAATGCCAGCTAGGAAATGGAAAGTGGCAAAAGAAAGAGAGTTCGCTAACAAAGAAGCAGATGGAACAAGGGATTACGTATCCTCTACCTCAGAGTTGTCACTGCTCTTTACAGGAGAAGCAACAAGCTGAAGCAGCATCGTTCCCACCCAGCATCTACAGCTTGGTTACCACTGCCCATCATCACACAACTCACTGTATATTTGTAAAGCCCACAGACACAGAGGAGCAAGAGTAAGTGCACTTTTCACTGTCTGTCCTTGTCTACTCCCCGTGATTACAAATGCCCAGCCAAGTCGAACATTAAAAACCTGGCATGCCTAGTACTTTGCATTGAACACAGCATTACAGCTATAAGTGGTTGCCAGAGAGAAATCTATTCACAGCAGAGATGTCAGCACCCAGCAGCATCTTTGGCTGAATACAATGGGAGACAGATACATGTGCTCTTTTCAAATGTAAAGGGGTGATTCTCTGTAGTACACAGGAACAGCATAGAGCAAGAAGTTTCACAAGGCCATTGCCATTGCTGCACCTGTTGTAGAAACATATTAAAACCCTGCATATTTTCAGCATTTTTATTTTAGGCGTTCTCAGAACCTCTTGACATTTACAACAATTTTGGAGAACAATGTTGGAAAGCAGCAGGGATTATAAAAATTTTGATTTACTAAAATTCTCCTTTCTGTGTTGTCAAGGTTCCAAATTAAAAGAGAAATATATTATTTCACACTCGGTTTTGCCTAGCCTCAAAGTTCCCACGGTTCACACACATGAAAATGAGGACACAACAAAACTCGGCATATGGATGGCAGGCATTACCCAAGCCTGCTCTGCCAGTTGTTCCTTCTTTGGTTCAGGCTTTTTGTTTAGATGTGGAGTAAGTAAGTCTCTCACTCTAAAACATATTGGAAAAAAAAGTTTTCCAAAAGTACTATTTCAAAACAAAATTCACTTATATCCCTTTTTTGCCTTCAACCTGCTGCAACGTGAATAAACAGTGAGAATTATACTGACTTTGTGAGCATCCCTGGACTATGCCAATAGTTGCAGAGTCTATCTTACCAGTTTTCATGAGTGTTCTTTAGTGTTACTGTGGTGGCCAGTGACAAAGAGTTTTCAGTAAAACAAGTCCCTAATACCACATGAACCTCTCTAGGTTAGGGTGACCAGAAAGGCTTCTCCCAGCCTGCCACGTTCCGTTTTGTTACTCTACCCCAGTTCGACTCCCCCAGCTGGCTGTTACCCTCTACCCCTTGTCACTCCCCCAGAGCTTCCCCATTGGTCCCATTCCCTAATCCCGCCTTTTCCCCGCCCCCAGATAAAACCTTTGAGTTTGGCACCGTTCGCGCCTTTGCCTGTGGAACCTTCCACAGCGTGGATGCAATAAACTGCTCCTGTGGAATGCCACGCAAAGACCCTTCCTGCTCCTTCTGGCACCAGCTTTGTACTGAAGCTAGCTGCACGTTTATGTGTGCAGACGTGAGCCCAGAGCCAGACAGAGACAGCAATAGATGGTGCCCAGCGTGAGGCACCACTATTACTGAGTTCCCTACAGTTCTGTGGCTCACACGCACGAACACACAGACCCAGGGATGGCTTCAGTAATATGAATCCGACGGCAAGGAGCTGAGAAGGGCCCTTGCATAGTGTTCCACAGAGAGCAGTTTATTGCTACAACTTCTGAAACTTTCCAGAGACAAATGACCCCAAGTGTGTGACAGCTCAGGCTTAAGTACAGGGGAGTGGCTGACACCAGGAGCCAGCCAGGGAATCAGAACTGGGGTACATCACCACAACCGAACAGATATCCTGGGAGAGGCTTCTTTCCCTCACCATAACCCTAAGTCTTGGCCCCAGAGACTGTCTCACCAAGAGCTCTCTCTGTCTCTTGTACCACAGGTCAGTCGGCCACCACTGTTACTGAATGTGTTTGCTTCCCATTCGTCTACGTTTTCCTGTCTTTCTCTTTATTACAAAGACATGTCAGATACCTGACACTGCCCTTCTTATTACTAACATTGGAAATCCCTTGATCAGCTTTACTGTCCTGAAGTTTTTGGTCTCAGTTGCCTACTTCCATAATCACTACTGCTGCCTTGCCAGAACAGTACCACAGCACAACATCAGGTGCTGAAAAGATTTATCTGCATTTGACATTGATGACAGTGACATCAGTCAATTATTCCCCTGACTACTTTCTTTCTAACAGTTGCAACTTTTTTTTTTTTCTAAATCTTGTTCTCTATTACCACATGTATTACTGGGAATGGCGAATTTAATGAAACCTGAACAACTTAATATAATTCTTGCTCATTCAATTATCCTCTCCTGGAAAAGGCATGCACCCTTCAAAATAGACATCTTATCCTAAGGAAGAAAATATGCTTAGCTTGCCTGCCACTAAATTTATATTTACTAGTCAGAAAGGTACATCTATCATCACAGCCAGGAACCAATACATAAAGCAGTAAATCTGCAAGCTGAGGCCAAGACAAAGGCATAAGGAGGAATCCAGATCATCTCACCCTGTTATTAGAGGTCATTCAGAGTTAAAAAGTGTAAGAAGTCCAGTAAAAAACCCCTTGCAAGTTTTCTGGCAATTTCTTTTTATTTTCTCAGAAGAACCTGAGTGGATCTAAACTGTATTATTTATTTTTAAGTTCTAAAACATATAATCATCACTGGAGAACCAAATGTTATCTCTCATGCCAGGTTATGGTAGAGATTTTCTGAGGTAACCACTTGCTATAATTCTGAGCAGAGAATAAAGGGCAAAACTCTCAAGCAGTGTTGAATCCAGTACTTCTAGCAGCAAGCAGAAGGTCTGCAGTTACCTTATAATTTTCAAGTCAAACAGAGAACCAGGAAATAATTTTGACAACCTGTAAAATCTGGATTATTTTTACCCACAGTACCTCCAGTGTAACAACTTGGAGCTAATTAAGGTTACTTTAAATTTAGAACAGAGATCAGAGTCTGATGTAAATAAACTTTGGCTGAAATCTGCTAATTAACAGTGGTAAGAAATACATCAGTAGGGATCTGAGTTTGCTTAATGTTAAAGCACAGTGACTTCATCTGCAGAGCTTTCAGTTTATCTCAAACAACTGACAAGAATCTATCCATATATAGGTCTGACTACATAATGTGAAAAGCAAGACATTATTTATGAACAGTTCTACTTACACTATAAGTTTAAGCAAAAGTTAAAGATACAGTTTTCCACTCCACACTAGAAATCATTTTCCACCCACATAGTCCTAATGAAAACAGTGTAACATCTTCCACTGACAGAAATCAATTTGCAGGGTATTCCAGAACCAGGACTAGATTTTTACCTAGGTATTTTGTACCAAGTAACTGTAACTTCAGACACTGTAAGCATTTATACCCTCTCTCAAGCTGGTTTTTGCACCAAAAAGAAAGGAGGTTAAAAAAACAGCAATAAACCAAAAACCAACAACCAAACTGAATCAAAACCAAGTGACCCACCCACTAAGATGCCTAGCACTCCGAGTTCATACTTGTAGAAGTAACTTCATGATTGAGCATGCCACAGGATCAGGTTCTTAAAATATATGGAATCAGAAATCCAGATGATGAAGGTCTGCAGGCTTTATCGCAGATCAGCCATTTATTATACTTCAGTATAATATGAACTTGCACAATAATTTCCAATTTTATCTCAGTATTGGAGGTTTCTTGCATGTCCTCAACACTCTTACTTGATATTTGTTGAGAACACATGTTGGGAGCTGAGGACAAAGCTCTCAGAGTTTCAAATACCTAATACAGGCTGTGAATGCATTTCCATGGCCTGAATGAACAGTATATATCAGAAAAAGAAATCACAGTTTTCTGCAGTACAGTGGTTATTTTTTTTCATACTTAAAACTAAAATCAGCAGCAGTGCTTTCTTTGCACGTAATATTGCAAGAAAAAACCCCAAAACTTTAGGGTACAGAACAGCAAAATTACAGCCTCATGGTGAGGATTAGATGGCATTGTTTCAGGTACACTGACAGAACTTTCTATCCACAATGGATTCTTAATATTTAGTATATATGTATGAGCCAAACAGAATTTTTAATGTGTTGCCTAATTATTACAGTAATTGAATCAGTGAGACTTTCTTGAGTTCAAAAAAGGGTATTAATAAATACAAGAATTTAAGGCATACATAAAACAAGGTTCCTTTCTACAGTAAAATGTATTAATTTTTCATTAGATTGCAACAAGTGATGTTGACTTAATTAAAGAATCTGTGTGATGCAAAGTACCCCAAAGACTTCTTTCTGTCGAAGTAAAAATACATTTGTGTAATTTGTAAAGATGATTAGCATGGGGCCCTCACTCTAATCTATACTGTGGATTAATCTCTTAAATCTGGGCAATCCGTTTTTAGATAAAACACAGAATAAAGTATTTATTTCTCAGAGAAGCGAACTCCTTAAGCAAAATTTGTTTGGATCCAAAGCCTTCTTACACTACCTTTATCACATATACTGCTTGGCCTGGCTTTCTAAACCTTTTAACCCATGTCACAATTTAATAATCACTATTTAATAATTATAATAATTCCCTTATTAACTGGGTATTTCTTGTTGTTCTTCTAAGGCACCCTGCAGTCCAAGACAAGGAAGCCTCTTTGTTGATTAGTTATTTAAGACCAGCAACAATAACTATGCTGGAAAGAAAGGTGCTTTGAGAGGATTACACAAAGCTAGTTCTCAACAGCACCAAGCCAAAAGCAGCAAATTACAAACCCAAGTACTTCATTGCATGTAACCAAATTGGCTGGTTGAAATGCTAATTGCCTTTCAGCAAAGCTAAAGGCAGACAAGGGACCCTGATCTTCAGAGAATGACAGGCATTTTTTACCCCACTTCTGCACCATTGTCTTGCTGAGAATTATTCAAAATCTATTCATAAAGGTAGCTCTTTTCCTAACCTTTAAAAATGTGGGAAATTTCTAAAGCTCTTACGAATACCTCAGATCTGTTGGCCTGCCAAACCCATAACAGATGGCTGAATTAAGGCCATGTTAAATCCTTAATGAAGCAAAGCTTGAAACAATTCAGAGCAGTAACATATTGGACCAGTCTAGGATAAGTGACTGAGAAGTTTCTTTTGCCATCAGAAAATGAGAATCATAACTGTATTCTAATTAATAAGTCTATACAATATAGAAGATTAGATAAACAAAAGTATCTCAGTATAGAAAAACATATATTGCTGTTACATTCTACAGGAAATTCTGTCCTGATAAAAGAATCCACAAACATAAAAGCTGTGATAAACCTGTTGTTTAATTTTGCCAGATAAATTTAGCCTGTCAAATATGCGTGTTTCAGTAAGTACAGGCATACTTATCTTAACTGCAACATTGGTTTGGATTTACAAATTATTTCAGTACAAGAATCTACAACAACTCTAGTTTTATAGTAAATACTCAAAAGCCAATCTATGAAACATTTTTTTTCATATTTGAGGTATATTTCAGAACTCATGGTTTGAAAATTCTTTCTGCAAACTGCCTCAAGTTCTCATATACAGAGTAAGCTAAATCTTGGAAGTGTTTGTTTACACAAAGTATTTCCCAGTGAGATTATTCACTGAAAAAATGACTTAAGCAAGTGAGACTTCGCAGACATTTGTGAAATCATTTGTGATTTAGTATTTTTTTTCTGAATAAAAAATGTAACAGCAGGTCCACCTAGAGTAAGACAAATGGCCTGTAATATTGTTTCCTCCTGTCAATCTTTTTTTTTTCTTCAGAAATACTAATGTAGCACCTATTAGATAGATTCAATAATTCTTGAATTTGTGGAACTATGACAAATGCCTAGAACTGACAGCAGTGGCTTTGAAAGATTCAATTTGATAATGGAGATATTATATATCATCTGACTCTCAATGTACATAGAGAGAAGCATTTAGACAGTATGTATGCTTATTTCTAGAGAGGAAAAGAACTGTTATAGTCATCTCTATATACAAAAATGGTTATACCTTAATTGGCCAGTCTTGTAGAGCTGAAATGCAAGCACAATTTCTACAAATGAGTACAGCTGATCAAGAGGATTACACATGTAAAAGTAGTTGTATGTGTGATCATATTTTTAGAAGGTCAAGGCCTAATAGTCCATGAGCAAATAATTTCAGCATATTCTTTTTATTTATTCTTGCCTACCTACATTTTCGTATTTCTTAGTGAACAACTAAACTGATCTGATACCAGGAACACCTTGGAAGAGGTTGGGATTATTCAGAAATAAAATTTAGCGAAATTGCATCAGATATCCTATCTTGAATAATAGCAAGAATCATACATACATGTCACTCTCGCACCGAGGATGGGTAGAGAAACAACACATATACTTTACTATTCTGATGCTTCCAAAACCACCCTGGACTGAAACACTTCAGATGTAGCTGAGACAAATTTTAAGTCACTCTTTCTTCATGCGATGCAATGGCATACTTTTCCAATTTTTCAATGAAACATTCTAAAATTAAAGTTCTGTTAAGCTTATAGACCACTTTTAAAACCACAGTTATTAAAAATCCCCTCACTGTTATCATGTCTCAGTTCTGAACAACTGCGGTAGCTGTGTAACAATAGCAAAGGTGATTTGTGGGTCATCAATGTTTTTCTCACAAATTGCTATAAATCGTTGGTACCCAATGAATGAGATCCTCACAGACCTCTGTAGTAGTGTTCTTCTTTAGTTTATACAACTAAAGGGATACGCTTTCATAGCTTTTCCAACAGTTCAATTTCAGTCATCATATTTACATGCTAATTAAAATATTCGTGTAAGCATTTGTAGATTTAGGCACTCTATTTTTTATAAATGCAATTCCAAAGCAAATAAAAACCCCTTGAAGGTAATAAGCTTAAATAACAAAATTCCATAGGTAGTAGAGATCTTAATACATGCTATGATTTAGACCCAATTCTGAAAATTTCTTTTAAATAAAGCTCACAAGAGTTTCTCAGGGAAGAATTGCACAGTAGATTTGAATGCATGAGGATAGATCTCATTCACTAGTACCAACAATTTGAAACTCATCCAGCACTATTTTTCAACCTTCAAAATGCTGACAGCACAAACAAACTGCCCAGCACAAGTCTTCACAGAAACAGATACCATTTTTTCCCATCGATTTTCATGTGTCCAGGACACAGACCACACTTAGAAGCTAATAAGCATGTGGTCCCATTATCAGTGTTAATTAATTTGCTCAGATGTAAATTTAGTAAACATCATTGATTTCTTATCTAAAGCTATTAAAACACAAAAGTGTATTAGAAAACAGCTAAAGCACAAAACTGTGCTTTAGAAATCAGTAACAACATAAACACCAGTAACAACAACAGATTAGAAATAGTATATCCTTGAAATGTGGTAGCTCTTATATTATCAAATATTTTGCCATTTCAATTCTAAGCCTATTATACCACAAATGATTTGATTTTCTCAGGAATCTGGTTCTTTTGGGTCTTTCCACATGGAAACACTGAAATCTGTTTAGTAAGAGAAGCTTGTTTTAGGCTTAAGGGACAGATAAACTAAATATATCACGTTCTACCTTCAGTTATTAAACTGCCCTCATGGCAGAGTTCCAAAATGCTTAGCACTTAACTGAAAGACCTATTCTAGAAAATGTGTGTAAAAAACACAAAAAACCGAAACACTTTTGGCTTCCATATAATGAATAAGATTTTTAAAAATCACATCTGTGATTATTTCACATCTGTGCTATAAAGCAATTACAGACTCATAAAAAATCAATGACCGATTTTTGGCGAGCAGTTCCATATACATTTGATCTTAACTTTATCTGGGTTAGCGAAAGTGAATTATGCAATGTCTTATATAGAATCAACACATGAAAAGCAAGAAGCAAAAGCAGTATTTCTAACTGTAATCACTTCCACATCATATTGTAATTACTGATGTTTAAAACCCATTCCTTATTAGATGATTATTTGAAAAATTCATTCTTACTTTCAGCTCACTCTCCTTTAAAATACACAGGGTATAGGCAGCTCCTCCACTTCTATTTTCACCTAGTTTAAACTGCCAATTAATGTTTTGTTCTTTTTCGAGAGTCAAAAACTGTCAGCTTTAGACTGAGCTGCATCCTGATAGCATCCCCTGGGAACAGGATTTTCCATTGGAAAGACTATTGTCTCCACCTGCCCGGCTTTGCAGAGCAGAAAGACGAGCTGCTGGAACAACAGAAACCTTAGCAGACTCTCACCCTGCAGCAGCCCCTCATGGATGAGCGACACACTCAGTGTCTGCTGCTGCTGAACCCCGTCCCTGCTGCAACAGGTGCTGCCTGCAGAGCCCTTGGGCTGGACAGGGAACATCTCTGCAGATAAAACGGGATGCTTCCAAAGCAACTACCGCCTCAGACAGAGGGACAACAAACCTACCTGGACCCTGGGACATGAACATCCGTGTCTTCTGGACTCCGCCAGCCGCCTGCACACCCTCTGTCACTCACGCATTATGCATTCCCCTCTCCTACTCCTCCCTCCCTCTGTTCTGCGCAGCGTCCGGCACTCTCCTCCCTCTCCTGACTGCTGCTGCCTTCCCACTGCTGGGGAGATAAAAGGGGGTGGGATGGAAGAGCACAAAATTTTTTCAAAGTCCAGCAATTACTGCTGCACTGCTGTAGTTAAGACAGAGGCAGCCCCTCCCGCCACCGCCTTGGCAGGTCTTCCACTCAGCTTGGTCTGCACTGTTGTATTACTGTGCACAGCAAAACTGTCAGGGTTTATTATTGGATGATGACAGATTTTGGATTCAAGTTCTCAGTGGCACCCAAACATGCAGCTCATCTTAATTGACAGTTATTCAGTGCTCTGGATGGAGAAACAATTCTCTGTTAGAGAAACAATTTCCAATACGAGATGAAGCATTCCAGACTCAGCCATTTCTCTAGCTATCAAATTCATATTTAATGGTCACCACCATTCCAAGGAAATCCTAAGCCACAACAGAGACACAAAGGTGAGACTCAGATTTTGTAAGTGTTGGTCCCCAAACTCACAAATTCTCCCATTTAATAGTAAGTAAGTATCAAAATTTCTTCTTATCCAATAAAGGATAGAAGGCAGAAATAGAGCACAGAAGTATTTGGGCAAAACCATGACAGAATCTAGAATACCCTATGCCTTCTGATGTACTTAGCCTGGTCACTACATCAATCTGTATTGAGCTATGATGATTTGGGAATAATGTAAATAAACATGAAAAGGCAAAGAAGATGCTAGAGAATGAAGAAAGATTAGAAAAATTACTTAGTAAAAGGCACACAGACCTCAAGAAGCATTTTGCTTATAAAAATGATGTTTTGAAGTAGAAGCATTCTAACTAACAAGCCATCCAGCCTAGTGTAGAATCATAGCAGGACAGGATGAACTACCTCTAATAGGTGGTTATTTCCCTCCTCTGACAAAAGAGGGAGTCCAAATAGTTATCTCAGACTACAACCTAGCTTCATTAGATAAGAAGAATCTCTCTATTTGCTCTGTATATAGTTATAAAGAAAATCAATGTTGATAAATAAAAATTTGCAGTATAATTGATAAAGGCAAAGATAATCTAATATGCAGATGGAAAAGTAGACATTAATAATCAGAACAAACTCCAGTTCTTAAGACTGGAGGAAATACTGGGATGATTCTCCAAGCATTATAAAAATTCTCTTTTTTAAGAAAACTCAAGTGTACTTTTTTCTTCTAAAAACTTTTGCTGTGCATCTAGAAGGAATTCCAGGTGTTCTGTTTGATAATCTGTTTTATATGTTTAATCACTTCTTGCCGTAGTTAACCTTGGTTTATATCTGAACATATTTTTTCATCAATACTTTATTATACATAATCCTCATGGTCCAGCACCAGTTTATCTGGCAAAAAAAAAAAAAAAAAAAAAAAAAAAGGGAGCAAGAAGACGTTCTTCAAAGGCCAATACTATTAGTGCAGAATTTTGCATCTGACAGAACTTAATGTATGAGCATGAGAGATAAGTAGCATGTTTCTCAATGCCATACTGTTATTAAATTTCAGCCACAAATTCCAGATCCCATATTGTTTTTCCTCTTTGGATCAGCTGGCCAAAAGGATACTAGAGGTATAAGATTCTTTTTATCTTTTATTCTATACTGTTGTTTCGGGTTGTATAACTTGATGTTTTTTATATATATATATCTATATACATATATACATATATATATATACTTCATGTTTTCCTCTTTTCATCCAGTTTCTGTACAAAGCTCACCTCCCACCAGCTATCAGAGGGTCTGCCTTAACAGTTATTAGTTCTCAATTGCAGAAGGCCTGAACACATTAAACATTGCTGATTACTGAGCTAGAAAACTAAGGAAGAGTGAGAACTCAGATTTGGGTTCAGTAATTCACATGGTTATTTTCATGGGCTCTTCCCACAAAACTGCATTCAGATCCAAAACGACTGTACCTTTTGCTGTGCTCTCTCACTCAACACGTGGTACTCCATGTTTTCTTTCAATCCCTGTTTTGGGATTGAAAGAATTTCTTTCTGAAATTTCTTTCAATCTTTTCAATCAGGATTTCCTGATTACTTTTTTTTCATGTTCATCGTACCACTCCAGGGATCTGTGCTTCTTTTTGTTTACACTTGAGGATGAGAGAGAGCTCCCATAGGATTTTATCAGTGATGGTCTTCAAGCAGCTGGAAGACTGATGATGACTGACATCAGACACTCCACACACACTTTTAACAACTCAGCATGCAGCCCACACTGCACTCCCAACCCTTACAAATGTCAGAGACAAACAGTCAGGACTGGTATTGGACCTACAGCAGATCTGGCATTGCACAGAACTATGTCTCCAGGTCAGCCTTAGCTTCTCTTTTCAATAAAAGCCGTAAATAAGGTGTATTAAGTACACCCCTCAATTCTCTGTTTGTTTGGATATCCTTTGTTTTGAAATCATTAAAACTCTGTAAGCAAAAAATGGCTCTGCTGCAAGTAAACCAATACTGAAAGCACCAGAAACAATGGACTCTGGTTTGTTTGTTTGTTTTGAAACCTTGCCTTTTCCCTTTATTGGCATCATCTGAAAGAAAAGACCACAGAAGAGGGAGTTAGAAGAAGAAACAAATCCCTGAGAAAGACAGATGACTTAAAGGAACAAGAATAAAAAACATCTAAGAAAGGCTTTCAAGCATGGGTATCTTCTCTACTTTACATTTTTGTTTCTATTAAGGAAGATTTTTGTCTTATATCAGTGCCATTTGGTTTTCAGTAAGAGGTACTGAAATCTTAATCTACAAATACCAGAAACCAAAAATAAATGCTATAATAATTTTTTTATTCATAAATGCCACTGAAATTGATCTTTGTTTTCACCTACGATATCCAAGCTTCAGAATTCTGGGCTGAGCACTTATTTGGATGCAAGTAGCAAACAAAGAGATTCCAAAAGTTTTGAAATTTTGGTCCTGCACAGGTATATAGGTCTGTCTATCACCTTTTCTGGTGCGTTAGCTGAAGCAGGCTCAACTACTCAGAATGAGGAACAAAAAGCATGTGCATAGCTCTTTCATAGATCAATCCTTAATTATGATACATCAGACAAGTTATTTTTACCTCTTATTCATAAATCAATCTCTCCAATATGATGCCCTTCAAAAACACGTAACATCCACCAGATACAGGCAGATACGGAGGCTGATCTTGCTTCTTTTATCACAGAGCAATCAAGAAGATATAGATGATTTTCCTGCAAGAAATTCATTTGGCCTTGGTATTCAGCTGTTGTTTGTTTTTTTAAGTGGATTTTCTTTGAATGATGGTCCTGAACATCTGAAGACCGACCATGCTAGAGATGACCACAAGCACTAATATCCTTCCCTGTGCATGTGCAGCTGTAGCTTGATTTTTGATTCTGTACAGATATTTGTTTTACTAACATCTAGGTTGCATTCCCCTTTCTCTTTTATTACTCAGTTTGATTCACACTGGGGACCACATCTAACTGGCAGTATTGAAAGAAACAGCAGCCAGAACTGCAGAACATGACTTTAGTAGCAGAGTCTTCAGGGAACTATGCTAAGTCAGACTTCAAAAGGGAGTAGAACTGACCAAGACTCATGCTAAAGAGGTGTGTTCATCCCACCGCCTCACTAGTCTCTGAGAGCAGGCTTCTAACCTGCTGTCTCACAGCAGCTTAGGATCATGGTTGGGTTGTCTCTTCTTCAAAATGTGAAATGAAGTTTCTGATCACTTTCTGGTTGTCCTGCCTGCACTCTCTGGAGACTCCTATCCAGCCACGCCATGCCAGAGAAATGCACAACCACTGCCAAGTGTCACCTGATGCCAGGCACTTGCACTGCTCACTTTCCTGAACTTTACTACATCCTTTTGTTGTGCTGGGAATGCTTCAATATCATAATCTTGACTTCATGGCATAGCTTCCTGATGAATAAACAAACACATGCAGGAGAGAGCAAAAAATAGTCAAATGCAAACAATGCTAATAAACTGAGAAGACTGAATGACAAAATTTGAGTATTATGCTTCTGACTAAGTGGTCATGTGCAGACATATGTAGGTAAAATCAGATTTTGATCTTCTATTTTCCAGAAATGTCCAGGATTTAAGAAACTGAAAAATGAGAACTTCCAAGCACATTGAGCTCTTTCTGAATGGACAAACATTGTTTATGCTTCCTATGATTGGTTTGGTAAAGTTTAATCTTTTTATGGTACAGCTTCTTACGTGTATATGGATAACGCATGCTGAAGTTAACACTTTAAAAGAGTTTTTAACAGAAAAAATTGAGTTATTCCCATTATTAGGAAAAAGTAAATGGTTCCTAGCATCTGCTCAATAAAGGCTCCTATATTTTAATACACATTAGAGCAGAGGCACTATTCATATAATCATAACTTTTTGATTCATGAACTTAAACTCTCATTTGACAAGACTTCCACAAAAAGTGACATGGCTTTTTAAAAGTATTAATTTAAATATGTTAAAGTGTACTAAAAATGAACAATAATGAGAAAATAACTGCTTTGTTTCAACTTAGCGCACCTTAGATTTGGGTGATTACGCTCTATCAGGCCATTTTGAGACAATTTAGGTCATTTTGTGTCACTCTAATGATGCAAGAAGAATGCTATCTCTGAAGGGTTGGTTTGGTCTTACAAAGTTACAGAGCTCATTTCAAACCATAGTGGATGCTTACTGGCTTGTGTGCCACGTGGAGAATCAGCAAGATGAGAATTTGTCAGGAACTGTCTGCCTGCTCCTCTTTCACAGTTATTGTTGCCAAATGAAGTTGCAGTCATTTTACTTCGAGTGTGTTCAGCTCTTCACTTGCAGCATGTCACCGACAATGTGCATTCTGTGCAGCAAATAAGAAGTTTTATCATAAAATATCCATCAAAACACAGCTTCTGAGCATGTCAAGCACTAGACTGTAAATTCAAATAGAATGGTTACCAAAAGCGCCTTTTTCTGAAGGTGAGACATAATAAAAATATTAAAACCTTTCCATAATCTCTTGTACCTAATTTGCACTTAATTTCAAAGTCTTCAAAACTATTTAAAGATAAAAGCAAGAGGATTCCAGATGCTGCATACAGCTTGACTTGCTTTCCCAGTTCACACCTGGGCATTCTGTTTGCTTCCTTTCAAATGAGGAAAATAACTACTTGGAAACATAAAATGCCCTATGCTTTTCAACTTAAGAATTGACTTGTCTCTTTTTAAGTGAAACATGGAAATAATTTCTCACTAGTTGATTACTTCCACCCCTCAAGATCAAAGACAAATTATTTGATTAAATGTGAAATTAAGTACATACAACAAATATAAACTTTTAATAGAAAGCTTTAAGACCAGGATTTTTGTCTCAGAAGTAACTATCTTCTATGAATTTTATTTTCCTGGCTGTGTGGAATCCTGGCATTCATCCTTGTTGTAATATTGTGTCTACAAAGAGGCACTGAAACAATTTAGCATTCTGATGTTGATCTGGTGCTTCTGAGGACTGTCAAGCAGGTAGGGGAGAAAACAACTAAAATAACAGTGTTAATACAGTGGATAACGTGCTCATTTTGGAGTTGGGCTCCAAGGGAAAAAATGTAACTATTGTCAATACATCTGTTTTTAGTTTCATTTACACTTTGTGCTTTGAAGACATTCAAGAGTTCCTTCTATTAACTTGGTTGCTTGATCTGCAACATTTCTAATGTTATTTCTAACAAAATAACTATGTATCATTGTTTTGCATTGTTTTTCTAAAATTTTATGTATTTATAGTATCAGTCTTCCCTGTGACACCTGAAATTTGAGTACCTCAGATGCAAGCAGATCGAAAATCAAACCACTTAATTATGTTTATACTGTAAAGCATCCTAAAGCAATTGCATATGAAAGTTCTACACATGATTTTTTATTTGTTATCTCGGTATTGCAGAAGCCTGCATTGATGCAGCCACACCACTTGATATATAAATATGCCTAGAAAAACATAACACATGTAACAGTACTACGAAATACACTTTCACATGGGCTTTTAATTTATGGCATTCCAAATCAAAAGAGAGGTTGTTCAGACAAGAAATAAAAACATTCCACAGAAAACTGATATACGAAGGAGAAACTACTGAAATGCATATTTAGGGCACAGAGTATAAAATAATAAACCCTATATTGTTTAAAACCTGTATAAGATCAGCTAACTTGATCTTTTAAAGTTGTTTCCAGTTTGTGCTCACCATGTGTGGTGCTACCCTGTGGCTTCTTATTTTACTTCAATGGCAGAGGGAGGAAACCAGCAAAGCTCAGTAACTATACTGCATAGCTCAACGTAACCATGGAAGCATTTGTCCACTTGTCAGAGCCTCTCCAGAACGATTCAACCATTCATTTCATTGAATCAATATTGAAGCTTTTAAGATTTATTACTTGAGGGAGGAGGAAAACTAATAAAACAAACTCCTTGTTGCTTCCCATCAAATACAACTTGTCACAGTAGGCATATTAATACCTTGTAAACACTTTACTGATGCCGTGTGGGCTATGTTACTGTCTCTCCTGATGAAGATTACTAGTAATGCATTTGCATTCACATGCCTGATACTCATTGAAAGAACTTAAAGGTTTCTGACATGTTCTGCTGTCCCGTATAAAAGCTGAATCAAATAGAAAGACAAAAGTTGGAAGAAAACAAGGGTGGGAGGAATCTGTTTTAAAATTCATGAAAATGCCCCCTTCAAAGAGTCTGTTTCTACTAGATCATTCTTGTGTTTATGTCATAAACTGAGCATATGTAATCATATGTTAAGTGCTTAAAAAAGTTGAATGGGATGATTTATTTTACAAGTATTTTCATATTTGTTAAAATACACTATACTTTTCTAAAAATGACAGAGGCAAAATTGAAAGAAACGTGTTTTATATGGAAAACAGCCATTTCTTAAGCTATATATTGATAAGTACTTGAGATTACAAATAGCTATACATATTTTTGTTGTAATCAATTTTATACTGAAAATTTTAAAGCATAGTAAGATGCTTACTACTACAATATTACTTATTACTAATATCAGGAGCAGAGAGTATTAATCCAACAGTTTCATTTACACCTGGATGCCCTTATAGGTGAAAACTGAAGTCACATTAAACACAGAGTTCAAATATTTGTCAATACAGCAGGCTGTGGATATCATATCTGCTTCTATATCAAAGATTTTTATGACTCTGAATCAGACCCTTTACCACAAGACAGCCTCCCTGGTCTTGCTCCCACTCCCTTCTATTATTCCCTCTCCTTTTGATAAAAAGCTGCTCAGCATACACCACCATTCCAGCCAGAAAGAGCTTAAAACAAAGGATGAAAGTAATGCCAGGATATTTCAGAGAACTCTCTTTCTTGCCTGTAGGCCTCTGTTCACATGGTAAGAACAGCAGAGGCATGGAAGAGGCAGCTGCAGAGCTGACAGGATTGCAGAGGTACCCAGGACAGTATGAGGGCACTTTCCCACTCAGTGGAATGACATCAAAGGACAGTTTGCCAGAGAAAGCTTTTCTCAGCTGTAGCTGTAGGTAGCATTGCACCAATACAGAATACACCCACTGTAGAAACTCATAAGCCAATGAGATTGCAAGTGAGGAAAGTCTGTATCAATTAAGATGTAACCTTCGTCAATGTGGCATATAATACAAGCAGTTCTAAAGGGTCATAGTAAGTATCAGCAAACTCAGAAACATACAGGTTTACAGGCTCTGGCCTTACAGAATGCACAATTACAAAGCAACAAAGCACCTATAGAGCTATTTTAGGATTTTATCTCCATAGGTGACCGGATCTCACTGCTTTTACTCACCCATTCAAAGGTGAGTGTTCCCTTGCTTCGGGCTGGATGTACCCTGGAGGCATCCCTGCCAGCGCATGATCCACATGGAAGCTGCCTGCAAGCCTGAAGTTTGCAGCACTGCCCCAGGATCCAGCAGCATTTTATACCCTTTTGTATGCAGATGTGTACCAAAGTCACCTGCAATCATCAGAGCTCTCCCATTCCTCCTGTAATTCCTCCTTGGTGTGGCTCTTAGGACAAATCACTGCCCATCAGAGACAACTGCAAGAGGGGAAGATGTGGAGACCCAACTATCTTTTGTCACTGGCACAAAATTTCATTATGAAGAAATGAAAATATTTGTATTATGTAATTCAACAAGGGTTAAAAATAGATCTCCTCAACACTCTCTCCCTGTAAATACAAAACTCAGACATGGATGTTTGTGATGTCAATATTAGTGGAAAGAGAATGAGGGTGCTACAGTGATACAGCTCACCTGGTAAGCTGGTTCCATTAAAACAAGTCATGTTAACACTGCTGAATACCTTCAAAGCTAAAATATAGCTCTTCTGAATAATTTTCATCTGAAGAAACTCAAGCAGACAAGCAGCTTACCATAAGTGTCCAATGTGATTCTGTGACTGGGAAAGAAAAAACAAACACATGTCATCTTCAGATATATCAACAGCAGATTAGTGTCAAGTAGATGAGGTGGTAAGAATTACTTTTGTACATGGCACTAATGGGGTGGATATTTGAAATTGCATAAATACTGGTGTCTGCATTTTAAAAATAATGCTGAAAGCTACAGAGACTCTAAATAAATGAAATTCCCCAAAACTGAGACCTAGAGAAAGCAGAGAACAGAAGTTAATAAATTCTGAATGCTTAATTAATTAAAAATAAATGAGATAAAGACTTGAGGACAGTGCAAATATTCCCTCAGAATAAAAACAAGATAAATACTGAAAGGTTTCCCCCCTTTACTCAGGGAAAACATATTAAATAGTAACAGTTATGGATGGAATTTATTACAGTCATCCAGCAAAAACTGGAAAGAATCTGTGATAATCTTTAAAGCAAACAAACAAAAGCCGAAAACCAACCAACCAAAAACCCCCAGGAAAAACCCCAAGCAACCAAAAAAAAAACCCATCCAAAATCCACCCCAAAAATAATTTCAGTTATTACACTACCAAAACACTAATTCATCAATAGACAGGAATTCAGAATCTAATAACAAAATCCATTTGTGAATAATTTGAAAAAAGTTTTCAAGAAAATATTTTGCATTTTTGCATACTGTTTTTACCAAAACTGCAATGGGCTCCCTGAGAGATTTTCTTATTCAGAGGGTACTTAAGCAGAAAATCAGAAGCAAATATGCAGTTATTTATAGTTTTTTGAAAATAAAATATCAAACAACCAATGCACCCTGCTGGCTGCATTGTGGAAGGCACACAGCATGTTTCTATTATGGACACACATTAAATAATACAGTTAATTAAAAGAGTTACTGACTCCTGCCAAGTAACAAAAGGGGAACAGAAAATATGTAAAATATTACATAGAGAAAATACAGTCTCAATCCAATGATATTTTTTCATGTATTGTCACTTAAACCATAACAATAATAAATTAAACAATTAAATTCTGTGGATATTTTTAGCCCATTTTGATTGTTGGGAGCTTGGAATTATGGTAGTTGGAATAAAAAAGGAATTATGGTAGTTTTAAGGACCAATGGACTTAATATCATTAAGTCCAACCTAAAGGATTCTATGATTATAGCTAAATGTATACATGCAAATATTTCCACTGGAGAACAGACTATGCAGTGTCTGTAGATTTAGCACTATTCACTTCTTGCATTCTTTTACAGAGATCTTTAGAAATTCCTCTTACTGCATCTTACAGTCATGGCTTAATAACTTCCTTTGGTCTGTACTGGAGATGCAGAGCTACCTTGACATTAGTATTTCCTACCATTTTACTACCATTCCCAATAACCAAACAGGGAAGTAGAGACAGACAAAGGCTGTACATGTATTTCTGTGTGAATCTCTTAATGAGTCATAATTTATCATGTCATTCAAGCAATTAAAACACACATTTAGACACTTCGACACAAGGTATCTAAATGTAAACCTAGCCTAGGGATACCAAATCATAGAACAACTTACAAAAACAGTGGTGGCACATGACATGTGGTAACTTCCAGATGGAAACAGTATGTATGGGACTTTTTTTAATTAAAAATGACTAATAAGTTATATCAGCCCTTCTACATCTCCCTTACAATCCCTTTCTATTAATTTCTGAGGATCTTCCTAATATTTTTCTGTGTGTACTTAACTTCCTAGCTCTCATCAGGCCACACAAGAAATGACGTGACCAAGAGGAATGTGGTACAGATCCATGCAGTTGCTATTGGAATGCCATGGTGTGATTAACACTGACCCTGTTGCTCATTGAGAATGCACTATTAGGATATGCAAAGTAACTTACATGGGAATGGAGAAAGGCTGTATTCCTATTAGCATTCATGGGAGCTATGCAGCTCCAGTCTTGTTCATCAAGTTTGGAATATACCCTTTTGTTATTGATGGGAAAATGTCACCAGTTACAAATGGTTACACACAGGGGTGTAGCAGGGTCAAAGCAAACTCCAATACTTTCTTTCCCCTTCTAAGGCAGAGTGCTGCTTCAGCAGTTCTTTTTTGACCTGATAGTACACCTCTTTAGATAAAAGAAACGGTGAAATTCCCTGTCCTGATCTTTGCTGCAGCCTCACCACCCAAAGATTTAAAGAAAACCTCCAAAAGGATATTGCATTAGTGGCGTGTGATGGGACAATCATTAAACACCACTGCAGGCATCCTTGCTTATGAAGTCTGGGTTCAAACTCCTCTACAGATGCACCCACAGCTCTGATGGGTCCCATAAAAAAGTCTTTCAAAAGCATGAATAGGGTCTGAGTCATCAGTTTCCCAGCTACAGACAACTACTGAAAGCTTCCTTTAAAAAACAAAACAAAACCGCTTGGTGCTGCAAATATTCCTTGCCAGATATGGCATGACACCTCCTAATAGATGAGAACCACTAGGTGTGCTACGTTAAAAACAGTCCACTTTTGGTGGGCAGGACCAAACTGCTCGAAGTTTCTACTGCGTCCGGCGGAGAGCCAATCTCTGAAGGCTCTGACAATGGGCAGGTTACTAGCCCAATTAGAGAAATTGCTAACGCCTCTGTGATGGAATATTTAACAAAGGAAGAACGGTAAGAGGGTTTTTTTTTTCCTCCGGGGGTGAGGAGGCGGCTGCTGGGGCCCATCCCAGCTCGGGGCACCGGGGGCCGCCCGGCCGGGCCCTCCCGAGGCCGGGCCACAGGGCCGGGGCCGCCCGTGCGGTGCTGCCGGGGACCGTGTGGGCAGTGACCGAAATACAGCAAACACTGCCCTGACACGGGGCACAGACGAGATCTACCTTCTCAGCACAGCAAAGGTCTGTAAGAACTTTTCAGCTGATAGAACTTGAGAGCAATAATACCTACGGACAACAATTATTTTCTGAGTCAGAGGAAAGGGAAAAGCGAGAACATGTGAGGAGAACGACATGGCGGCACCAAGGGTGGCGCAAGGGAAAGAGGGAGAGGAAGTGCTTCGGGTGTTGGAGCTGAGATTCTCCTGCAAGCCGTGTTGAGGACTATAATCCAACAAGCTATTTCCCTGTAATTCATAAGTGCATGGGGGGATGCAGAGATCCATTCGCAGCCCACGAGAAAAAAGTGCCTACACTGGAGCAAGTGGATGCTGAAAAGCTGTAATCTAGTGAGGAACTCAGAGAGAGAGGACCCTTGCTTCCAAACTAGAACACCTCATCCTTCAAAAACTAAACTCCATGAATTAAAATGAGCCACTCAGGGCAGCTGTGGGAACACTGCTTGGCCCATGGGAGGGACTCAGGTTACAGCAGGTTGGGCTGGCTGCTGTTGGTGAAAATTAGAGCTACATTACAGAAATTCACAGAGAACTGTATCCCATGGGAAGGACCCCACGGCACAACAGAAGAAAGAACTCCTTTCCCTGAATGAACTGAAGAAAGATTCTCAGAAAGACTGACCAAAACCCCATGTTTTGTCTCCTTGTGCTGTCAGTGGGAAAGAGGGAGGGGCTAGGAAGAAAATGTGTTCTAAAGGTTTATTTCAGTTCTCATTACTCTTTTTACTTTTAATTCTGTTAATAGTAAAACTTCTTTATACTGTTCAAGTTTTGAACCTGTTTTGCCTTGAAATATTTTCTTCCTAATCCTTATCTTAACTCATGAAGTTTTTGTGTTAATTTCCCCTCCTCTGCTCAGCTATAGCAGAAGAAAATAAGTGATTAGGGGGTTTTTTGGGGTGCCTGGCACTTAACCAGTGTCAAACCGACACTAGTAAAAACTAATTTTCTTCAACTTGAGATGCCATGAGAAAACTTTGGGTTTATGGGAAATTAATTCAATTTTGTCATGTTCAATATTGCTCTTTCCAGAAATACAGTTGTGGAAGATTCATTCTGCTTGCATTTGGCATCCCCAGAAAGACATAAAATCATTCTGGGACTCCTACAAATATGTTCACACATTTGTCACATAATCTTAACAATCCAAGCTTGTCTTTGTTGGATAGCAGCTTCTGTGTGGGGCTGTATCTAAGCCTTCAGTGCAGCTATGTTAATCAGCACAAGCTGTGCTTCTGACCCATGATAAAAATAGAAGGCTTATTTCTGAGCAGGCTTTGATTAGGGAGATGCTGTGAAAGAAGAAATTGCCTGTCTAGGAGAAACCACACTGTTCACAGTTAATTACACCTGTAACACTCAGCAAGGAAAATGTTATGTGGGTCCAAGTGTCAAGAAAATGTCCTTAGCTAGGCTACTAAATGGTTTAGAAAGTGTCCTGACTTGTAAGAAACTCAGGTTTGAGGAAATTCTAACTACACTTGGTATCCACTGGGCTATTTTAACAAATGCAAAATAAGAAAGCCTGAAAATTAGCTTTGACTAAGTAGGCCCAACTTCCTGCAGGAACGAAACCACATTTAAATGCTAGTACTATTCCATGCTTCTTCACAATGGGTAGCAATCAGACTTGCATGAAGTGACCATCCAGTTATTTAATGCTGACTTCTGTACCTGAGAATATTTACATTATTTCAGACAAACCTTTGTGCTCTTGAGAGAAACATATTGCTCATGTTGCTGATGCTATTTGGTTAGGGTGTACCTAGGACCCAGTCAGTCTTAGGAATACCTTTATTTTAACTGATCCATCCCTCATCCACAACAGAATACTGTTTTAAGGTAGATACAGATAAATATATGTATATATGTGTATATATATGTGTGTGTGTATTTATTTATTTATTTATTTGCTCTTCAAAATAGTCTGAGACACAAGAACACAATGCACTTTCAGAGTTTGTTTTACAATACCTGGAAATGTGGCTTCAGTTAAACTGCCGTGGGTGTGAATGGGACCTTTCACAAAGCTACACAATGGTCAGCTCTTATTTTTGTGTCTTCAGACTCAAATCACCTAGGTTTCAAAAGTAAAGGCATACAAAATTCTGTCTTTTTTACTATCAAAGATGTTTCTAGCCACTTTGGTTGTTCTGGAAACGTATAGCAAAGGCTCAAAAACAAAGGGAAAAAAACTCCTTATTTAAAATTACCTTAAGATTAGATTTTATCTGTTTAGGAAGCAGACTAGCAAACACATTTGTTTTCAGCAATTTTTTTACAATATGTTTAGCCTAACCTTAGAGCTGTCAGGTTTTGTAGGGAATGTTTGTTCTTGGTCCTGCTGTAATCAAGAACTTCCTCTGTCAGGAGAAACCGACACTAGATTAAATTTACTAGTTAGATTAGGATATCTGCCTATTCCCTCAGCACCCCAAAAGCTGCTGACAGTCTGTTAGAGAAAAAAAAATTATTGTACTAGAGAAGGAAAGTTGAAATATCTACAGGGCTTAATTTGTGGCACCTATCAGTGCAGGCTGCACTTCTGTAGGTCTGCAGTACTAGTCCTGAGGGCACAGGTGTGAAGGGATATAAAGGAACTGCCTGGCAACTTCTGTGGGCGCAGCAAGGCGACAAGAGCCAGGCGGGACTAAGAGGTACAGAATGTGGAGAGAGCTAACAGGCTACAAGGCTCTCAGAAGAACCCTCTTACTGACCCAAATACATGGCAACTTCGTGTATCTGAGCAGCCTCCATTTCTCCAGAAAGAAGATCAGCAAGAGCCACGTATCGCTAAGAAAATCCCGCAGCGGATAGTACACGGGCGGCTGGCGGGGAAGGCGGGCAGTGAAGCGCTTCCTCCCCGGCCTCCAGCGCCGGGAGGCTCAGCCCAGCGCTCTGTGGCCCGCGGCGGAGCGGCGCGGGAGGTGCGGGGCAGAGCCGCAGCGGGTCGGAGCGGTGCCGGTGCCGCTGCCGGCGGTGCCGAGAGCCGCTCTCCCGCCGGACCGGCCCCGCCGGCTCCTCACGGCCGAGCCCCGGGGCCGCCTCCCGCCTCCCGCCCCCAGGCCGGCGCTGGGGCGTGGCGCCGCTGCGGACGTGGCGGCGCGGCCGCCATCGCGGCGGGTCCCATGTGGAGCGGGGGCAAGTAGAGCCGCGGCCCGGGGCGGAGCAGGGCAGGGCAGGGCAGGGCACCGGTCTCACCTGCCCGCCGTGGCGGGGCTGGTCGTTGCCGCGCCGGGAGGGAGCTGGGCGGGGGCGAGGAGGAGGGGCCGGCGTGGGGCTCGCCGCGGAGGGCGCTGCGGCGGCGGTCCGCTGCACAGGGCCACCCGCGGAGCATGGCCGGCAGAGGCGCCGGCAGCGGCCCGCAACCGCCCGCCGTGGCGCAGCCGCCCGCCGGCGGTCACCTGTACCCCTTCGTGAGCGCGGAAGGCGAGGGGCCCGAGGAGGAGGGCGAGGTGTCGGAGCTGCGGCCGCGGGGCAGGGAGAAGGTCCGGCGGAGCACGTCGAGGGACAGGCTGGATGATATCGTCCTGGTGACGAAGGACATCCGGGAGGGGGACACGCTGAACGCGATCGCGCTGCAGTTCTGCTGCTCGGTAAGCGCCGGGGCCGGCCCCGGGCCGGCTGCGCCTGGGAAACGCCGTGTTGCCCAGAGGTGGAAAATGACGTCGGAGTGTTCGTGTTACACCGCAGGGTTCCGCGTCCGTGGGCTTTCCCTCTTAAAACTAATGCGGCCGTGAGAAACAACTGCATAGCTTTGGTTGTGACACTCTCCTAGAGTCTGCGTGTTACACTCAAAGCTATGCTTGCAGTCACAGGTCGGCGCTTCTGGTGCCATCCTCGCTGTTAGGTTGGGTGACAAGGGGGGTGTTGGTAAAAGATCTTAAGGGTTTGTGTGGAGCCCTAATTCCGTTAAAGTAGGGGGAGAAATCCTCTGTAATTTTCTTTTGAATTCTGCTAAATTGCCCTAATGTTTTAAGCATGAGCATGCTGTACTTTGGGGAGCTCTCCACCCCTCTACACCTTTCTTTGTGCTCACTACTTCTAGCTCAGTTCTTAACAATAGTCAGGTGAATGTCCTGCCTACCCAGTAATTTTGGCTAACCCGGACTGATTAAGGCAGTGGCATTGCTCTTGATTGATGTTTCCAGTTGTAACAGGAAATTAGCTGTGCGTCCTGGTGGGACTGACTGCTAAGTGTGCAGGTGCCTGAGGTCAAGTTCAAAATCTGTATTTACAGAATATGCTGTCATCTAATTCTTCAGGCAGAAACAGAATTGGGGGGTCCTGTTGTGACTTTAGGTATTAAAGTCTTGATATAACTATTTCCTGATTGTGACAGGCTGTAGCCTTGTTAATCAAGTCTTGGCTTCAAACCTACTGTAATTAAGTATTATTACTCAATCAGGCCTCACTAAGAAAGGAAGGATTACTGAGTTGTGCTCTTTCTTGCAAATTCAAGAGAATGTGGAAGAGATTCCGGGGCTTCAGGCAGAAAGTATAACTTGCATTGTGGTGGAATCACAAATTAGTGGGGTAAATGCTGCATTTGGCAGTCTTTTATTCTTACCTAATGTATTCAGCACTGTGCACATAACAAATACACTGTCATAGGAACTGAAGGACTTCTTCACATTACAAAGATTCCTGTGAACTTGGGTACAGTGCATCTCAAAATGGGCACAATTCCTGTGTGCTTCACAGGTGTTGCAGAAAAGCTCTTAATTATGGTGTATTCATAAGTACTTCATTATGGTGAAGTTTGTGGCGGTGCCTTCTATAGTAAGGGAGTTACCATCTGAAAATGAAACCAGTCATTTTCCAAGGGTGCTTAAACTCCTGCAGAGTATTTCACATTACACTTAAAATCTGAACTTAGTGAAAGCAAAATGGGATTCATTTTGAGCAATAGGGAAAGGGGAGAGCTGACTTAGGTAAGATAGATGGCAGTTTAAAAGTTACACTTGACTTCTGCCTTAGTTCCCAGAAGTAGCAAAAAAACATGGCTAGATGAATTGCAAACTCACAATCCATAATAACTCCTAACTCAAAAGTTTTCCACTGAATTAGAAATTAACAGTAATTTACATAATTTGAAAACAGTGAGGTAAAGTCTCATTCATTTCACAGAGATAATTGCCAACTGATAGTTTAACAGACATATAAGTAAATACATCTATGTGAAGTGACTTTCAGTTTTCTTATCTGATGTGAGGAGGTTTTTACGTCATCATTGATTTCCTTCTTGCTCTAAAGTTCAGATTTGGTCTTTGACCTCTCTGACTTCATAGTGTATGAGTGGGTATCCACTTAGGAAAAAAAAAAAAGGTAATGGTAATATAGACCAAAGGCCTTGCCTTAGACTTAGACTTAAAATCTGAACTTAATTTGAACAAAATGAGAATCATTTTGAGCAAGAATAGGGAAAAGGAGAGCTGTCTTGCCTACAGCAAAAAAAAAAGACCTTGGCTTTTATTTCCTTACAAAAGACTTGGATTTCTTAAGGGTGTAGTACTATTAAGAGAGTTTGGTTTGATGGAGTTTGGTTTGATGATGTTTTAGCTGTTGTTTTCATTTTTAGGTTGCAGATATCAAGAGAGTTAACAATCTTATCAACGATCAAGATTTTTTTGCCCTGAGGTCTATCAAAATTCCAGTGAAAAAGTTCAGTGTGTTGACTGAAACCCACATCTCTCCAAAAGGAAGACCAGCTCTTCGGCCTGCTCTGTGTTCCCCAGAAGTACAGGAAACTTCTCTTTGTGATAAATTCTCTGCTAATGAGAGTGCTGGAAACTTCTTAAAAGAAGTCGATCGAGATATAGAAGAAATAGTGAAGTGCAATGACACAAAGAGAGAGAATCTAAACGAAGTTGTTTCTGCTTTAGCAGCCCAACAGATCTGTTTTGAAACTGATGGTAAAACTAAAAAATGCAAGGATCCTTACTACGGAGCAGACTGGGGTATAGGATGGTGGACAGCAGTAGTGATTATGTTGATTATTGGCATAGTAACTCCAGTTTTTTATCTCCTGTATTATGAAGTTCTAGTGAAAGCAGATGTCAGTCACCATTCTGCAGTGGACCCTCCCCATTTGTTTGTCACAGCAGTATCGCATCAGAAGGAAATAGAAAATTGAATAAATCCAGCAAGTACTATAAAAGTCGATAATCAAGGAGACCTTCAGCATTAACAATGGAAGACCCTAGACAACTGTTATTTGTAGATACATAACGTAACCTTAGGTAAAGGGGAATCCAGAGAATGCAAAATGCACTTGGAACAGAGAGAAAAAGTGTACTACGTGACTTGCCTTTATGGGCAGTGTTCCACTACAGGGATATTTCTGGGGATCACATAATCTCTGAATATGCCTGACATAGGCACTTTGCAAGACTGGGGTGTAAATTAAGGTATAAAGTCGTATCTGAAGCTTTGCACTTTTTTCTATTTTGATAGGCATGTTTCTTAATTAATGATGAGGTGAAAAAATGTAGTTTGAACTAATACACTGTGAGTGTGTTTTACAGCCCAGAAATGGGCATATGGGGATCTCTAACTTTTAAACATCTGAAAGTATTTATAGAATTCATAGTACTCTTGACATTTTAATATCAGGTTTACAGTTGCAAGTTAAAGTGGTGTTCTCATAATTTTATCTTTCTTATAGAGTAAGATTTTTTTAAAAACTCAATCATTCCATAATTAATTGCCACTATGAAGTTCTTTTTTACAATTGAGTATCACAGAGGCAGTAGCAAATACTTAAACTGGAATCTTGAAATCTTGTGCCTATGGTCAACCCACCCTTCAGTACTTGCCAGTATAGGCAATCACATAATTTGTTTACTCTGTGTATGACTCTGTGCCTCAACACAGTCCAATTAGGAGTCTTTCTGAAACTTTGCATTGTTCTTTGGCATTCTAGTGAAAACTGACTGGACTGCATTCTCATCCGGTCACCTGTGTGTAGAATGAAGGAAGTGCAGACGTGTGGCACCTTACTGTAATGTACCCAGTAGTCCTTACTTTATGCTAACAGATTTATTTTTCCCCCCTCTGGTTAATCTCAGTTCAGGACCAACTGATTGTTCAGAGAGCAATCATTTGGCTGCTAAGCATGCTAATGGTCTTGGTGCCCATGAACCTCAAGCACATAACTTTTTCCTGAGATGCCCTAGAAAACTTCAGATGATATTTAATGCCTGCTAGCAAATTGCAGCAGAATAGACAACTTGCAGCTCCAGACTTTGCATATTAGTGTATTCATTAACCACTCTGCTCCTGAATGTTTCTCTTGGAGTTTCATGATCAACCTTGGTTTTCCCCTCTTCCCCATCTGAAAATGCTACAAGATAAAAAAACCAAAAAACATAAATAAAAACCCCACACCTCTGGACTCTTCATTCAGAAAGGAGGTACTTGTGTGCTCAGAATATTTTTAAATAAAAACTGAGATGGCGCCTGTAATTTTTTTTTTGTTATATTTGCCTTGTGGAGCAAGAATTCCATTGCCCTGTTCAAACCAAACCAAACCCCAAGATAACAAACCTGATCAGGACTTACAAAGAGAGAAGTGGAAAAACAGTCAGTATCCTTTAAAGTACTATTGTAACCTTCCCAATGAGTGTCTTGACTAAGTATATACAGTATAAAAATCAGGTAAAGTGAATGTTTTCTAACTTGAGGTATTCCACAGTGGTTTATCAGATTCTAAGAGTAAAGACTTAGGCCCCATCTGTTCTTGGGGCATCTGTTGGCCCAAGAAGTGGGGCAGATAGTCTTCACTAGCATGCCAAGTGTATGAACAAGAATTGGCCAACTTGTATTATATTGGAATTGAGGCAGGCCAAAGCTTGAAGGAAAATGGTGTACAGTTAGGTATGTGAACTGTGGTCTGTGGCTTTTGAACCCTTTGATTAAAGGAGCATCTGTGGAGATAGTGAGCCTACTCATAGTCTCCACAGTAGAAAGGGACAACAAACAGGCATGAACTTGCTGGTATGCATAACACTTGTTCTCAAAGATGTTTTTAAATAGAAGTTCTTTTCATTAAGAGAATATGCCAGTGAGACAAGCATAAACACTGAGGTAGCAGCTCTAATGCTGTATGAAAAAATGCCTCACAAAATAATTTATGGTGGCTAAAGTGGTGCAGCTCCTGTGGTTAAAACTTTAAAAGGTGACTCACTCACACAAGAAAGCTTTGGCACATGAAAACAAATTTCTGTATAGGACAAAAGTTGGTATATATTATGTCAGTTTTTTGCTGCAAGCCTTTTTATTTGCTTTGCTTCTTCCCCCATCATACTGTTGCTGAAACTCACCAGTTCTAATACTACATCCTTTCATTTCTTATGGATTTGTCTAAGAACATTAAATTAGCTATTGTGATGATGCAGCATCAGCCTAATTTACAGAACATAGCTGAACTGATGGTTGTTAAATTGCTATTAGTGCAGAAGTGAAATTAACCTCAGTTGTGGTTTGCATAGGTCAGGAAGGTCTGTGTCCTGTTGATGTATGGATACAGACGTTTGTGGTGGTAGAGGTGAAGAACCCTCTGGTGTGTCCCAGACTTTGGGCTTTTACAGTCTTGAAGACCTGTGGCGTACTGGCACTGAGTTAAGGGTGATGGGCCTTGATTTACCTTAGGATAAACACTCTTTGGAGAAACACAAAGGGACAGCTGTATTACTGGAACATACTCCATTCTAACCAAGTGCCTGGCATGTTTTTACATACGTATTATGTAGCATATTTCATACCGTACATTTTTAATTATAGAGTTAACGTTATCAGAAGATGCAGTAGATCTCTTTTCAAGAATGTAGGACTCCTGATCCTGGTAACCTGTAAGCATCAGCTGGCTTGGCTTTCTGCAGAATGCAGGGATCTTTACAGCTTTTTTCCAAAGTACAACACAACTGGGAATGCATCATCACATGTCAGCCCTGAATAAATAGGGTAGCTGCTCTGTGGGCAACTGAAACCTGATTCAAGTTAAAATCTGGGAAGTCAGTTTAGAAACTGACTTGTTAAACAAACAAACAAACAAAACAAAAGACAAGTAAACAAAAGAAACCCCCAAAACAAACAAAAGCCAAAAACCCCACAAACACGGAATAATTGTGTTGTAAATCACCTTTTGGATTAATTGCAACACATTTTTCAGGAAGTGGGTTTTAAACTTAAGTGCATATTACACTATCGGATCATATAAAATCTAAATATTTTAAATGTGGTATACTTAGGAGTAAGTTCTCACAAATAGTCTTTGTAACTTTTATAAAGGCTGAAAATACAACTTTGTGAAATACTTCTGAGTGAGGATGCAAGTCACTTTGAATACTTCTGCTCCTCTGCTTTTAGAAGAACATAAGTAATATATGTAAAATAAAGATTCTGTTTTAGACTGCAGTGAAAGTGGTGCTTTCTAATATATATAATATAATATATAGATATAATAATCTAATCTAGATAATCTAATATATAGATTCTATCATACAGTCTAGAATATATATCTATATATATTCTATATAATCTAATATATTCTTAATTTTACATACTTTGTATGTTTTATTACAGCAGGCCACTACTAGTATTTGTTTAGGCCAATTTTTATGTATGATCTAAAATAAAAATCCTTGGACAGCAAGTATTTTGTAGGCGGTAGCTGCATATGGCATTCATATCTAGCTTACCATATCTGCAGCCTTAATGGTTTATCCTGTTCATGCCTTGTAAACTTTGAACTTTTCTGGATAAATTTCAGAGAATGTGTTAGTTCTCAAAAATAGGTATGAACAGCCAAGGGAGGGATCAGTGAAGTTCTTAGATGGTGATACAACTACACACTGAAAGCAGTATTATTCTTCTGTGCTATAGATACAGGATTTAAATATATGCCTATCCAAATTTGAAGTTTGCTGAAAACCAAGGAGCAGTTAAACATTTTATTGTCATTGTGGTCTTGCAATAAATTCTAAGCAATCAGAAAATCAGCTTCTAAAAAGAGGTGCAAGCATTACACCTTTGGAAGAAGAAGACAATCTCACCACTTTTCAGAAGTGCCTTGGCTCTGATCTGTGTCCTTGCAGAACTCATTCGTAAGTGATGGCTTCATTTGCCATTGCTAAACTAATCCCGAAGGGTCCAGCCTAAGACTTTGCAGTTCCCTCCAGACGATAGAGATGACTACAGTCTACATCTTAAAGGTCTTAAAAAAACCCTCACTTTTATCAGCGGAATATTTCTTAACAGTTCAGTAGGAAGGCAGTTGTCCATTAGCAAAATGATGAAAAAGTAATTGGTCCTCGAGAATTGGTGTCTGCTACAGAATAAAGTATTGTACTCGTTCTGGTAAGCCACAACTTGTCAACAAATTGTTACTCATGGAGTAACTCTTTTCTAGTGTTAGCTTTATAGTTCCATCTTTGACAAAAGCCATCTATTTGCATTTCTTGTGTAGGAGGTGAGGAGTCTCACCGTTCACCTTGCATGGGCAGAACGGCTAACAGAAGCAGTTGTAGTCACAGCAAGCAAATTTAATTTTCAGCATGCTGCCTCATTCACATCTTCTGTGTTTTGTATATCACACACAAGAACCATTCACAAAACTACTGCTGATGTGTGTGATGTTAAAAATGAAATTACCTGGCAGAATACGTTGCCTGTGTGATGCAGCTGAATATTTATTACACATTGTAGTCAACAACACTTCAAAATAAAAATGTTATTTTTAACACCTTTTTAGCACCCCTGATGTGTGACCTGCACAGCGTTTTAGTTTCATTTCCTTTACATATGATAGGTATTTTATCAGAACACTTGAAAATTACACCTTAAGGACTGAATTCTTACTGCATACAGAAGTTCACAGAATAATGCAGAATTGTTTCCCAGTCACCAGTGAGGTGAAATACTTCTTTTAAGAAAATAAAAACACAAAACCAACCAACGAAAAAAGCCCTGATCAATAGTAATGTAATAACACTGGAAAATAGTATTTTTTACCATCAAAAGACAGTAAGATACAGAGAATGTGCTGTCACAGTGTTCTTCAAGTACCTAATCTCAGTAGCAAGTTTTCAACACTTCAGCTGTTGGTTCTTAAATAAAAAAAAGGATGTTCCCAAACATTCAGGTTTTGCTTTTCTCAGCATTCTCTTGTTCTTCTAATTAAAACACCACGCATTAAAATACTTCACCACATTCCTTTTCTACATTTTGTGGTTTATTTCTTACTGATTTGTTGTCTGTTTTGCCTAGTTTGTTCTGTAGAGAAGTAAACAAGTACCTTAATAATTACATAGATAGCTATCATCTGTCAGCTCACTTAACAGCTCTTTGAGATGAAGTATTGCCCTAACAGGTGGAGAAACTGAAGCAAAGGGCTGAAATTTTCATCACTAATGAGTGTACTGGTGTAAACCAGGATTCCATAATTTCTTAAATTCTGCCATATAGTCTTTCTAAGGCAAGTTACCCTTAATTATGACTTACACTGATTCATAAAAGTGATATATTTTCGCGTGTTCCTTTTTACCAAAATACTAAGGCAGTGTGTTCTTCTAACTAGAATAATGGTTCCTCAAATTACTGTCATGTTTTGTCTATATGACTAAGGTCCTTCCAAGTCAGTTTGTGTTAAAGCACAATTGTCAATTATTTTCAGTCACCTGAACTCGGATGTTACATGAAGTTCGTCAGAGGAGTCACCTGCCAACAAGCAGCTTATGTCCATAAAGGCCATATGTTTCTTTTTTTTACTGTGGTCATCAAGAATTTAAATTTTTGTTTCAGGAGTTGACTGTTGAGGCATAGAATTGACTAGTGCAAATACTTAAGACACAATTTCAAGTAACATGCATACATTCTTTTTCTGTGCAGAGGAGACACAATGGCATAAAGCTTACTCCATCAGCAGCCATTCCAGAGGACCTTAGAAAAGCATGTCTGCAAAACACTTGGCTAAAGAACATAACAAAAGATTCTGTATCCTCTTCTACAGCACAGTACAATTAAACTCCAGTGTGGTTTTGGAGCATCTGCTTAAAACCAATACAGCTAAAACATTAGTATATTGATACTCAGTCTACCTCCAGAATTCTGCTTCAAGTAATGTAAGGCTTGAGCAGTGTAACATGTGGAAACAACAGTTAGTATGTTGCTTCATCCATATTGTCAGCACCAAAGTCATCTCCCTCTTCTAAATAGGAAGAATGTAGTCATTTTCTTAAACCACTGGAAAAAAAATCACTGCATGTCTGGAGAGGACAATTTATAGAAGAAACATGATTTAAACTGCACTTGAGCGCCCACACTTTAAAACAGTAATAGATTATTGGGAATGAAGAAGGAAAATCCTGTAATGACGTTCTGATAGATATGAAACAAGAGGCATCACTTTCAGTGCTGCAAAGGAGTAATTGCATGTGTTGATTGTGTCAGAACACATTCTTGTGTACAAGATCTTTTTTTCAGAGCTCTTTGTGAGTAACAAGTCTAGAACATTCACTTAAATTTACAATACAATGTAGTGCAACAAAGATAATTACTGTAATAATTTCTTCCATAACAATTCTCCCTTACTGGGAGCTAGGGACATTTCTTTGCCAGCCAACATACTATCAGTGACTGGGATCTGACTCTGTGTAAATAGGTAAACTAATATTATACTTCTTCATGCTCTTCTTCATCATATTCCTCTGGTTTTTCTGCTTCATCTGCACCTTCTTTGTCTTTTGTTTCGTCTTTGTCATCTTTGGATTTTTCTTCTTCCTCATCCTTCTTTTCTAGCTCCTGTCACAAAGCAAGGTAATCTCACATTACAGCAACAGCATATCCTCCATACTATCAAAGAGTTAAGCTGCAGTTAACAGCAAGACACTTAGTATAACAATGCTGTGCAAATGTTGTCTGTCAGTATTTAAACCAAAATTACATAAAGCACAAGAACTTAATAAGGACTTACTAGGTCAAGCATCAGCCATAAAAAAGCATGTCTTGTGTAATAAACTGAGATGATGATTTCCCTTTACCATGCACTGTTAGAACAGTTGACAGAAGGCCATGTCATACTTGATAAAGCAATACCATATACTGTATGTAATAATGTAACTTCATCAAACAACTGGTAGATCACCAGGAGAAAAAATGCAAAGCTATTTCACCTTTAAGGTTCCCACTGAGATATGGTGAGTAATTGCCTACAAAACAGAGGTCACTTCCTAAGTTTCTCTTCCTTTATGTTTATTCCTTCTCAACTTACTAAATTAAGTTCCAACATCAGTAGATTGGTGAAACAGCAATGGATTTAAAAGCACTGGCACACATTTCTCCTTCTGTAAGCTCCAGTAGTAGCTCTACTGTTCACATTACACTGTATTGCTACCCAGTGAAGACCAACTGGTTGTTGCACTCAGGTACAAACAAGAGCAAAGGAAGTAATTCCTCCACAGCCAAGCTCTATCCTTACCCTGACCCTCATGCCACCACGCTGCACAACAGTTGTCTGTCAGAGTAACAACACAAGACCAGAAAAAGGCTCTGCTGGTTATTCCATTTGTACCAATAAACACACTAGGTTTCATTTTTCTTCAATTTCTGCCGTAAAATTTAGAAATAGTGTGCACATCCATATGCCACATCTTACCTCAATTTTTTTTAATCACAACCAGATTACTTTTAGGATCAGAGTTTTTTGCCTTTTTTGTTTTTGCACCTGGTGAAATAAAATACATCACTTTAATTTTTTTTAAAGTGTAAAAGATGAATTCTCTTGTTTTACTTGTTCTTAAGAGCAAATACATCCTGAGTATGCCAGGGAAATCCCATACTGTCTGTATTAGAATTACCTTGGACTTTGAGGTACATCATTCATAGAGATGTAAATGCCTGATTTATGTAAGAGATGCCTAGAAGGCCAGTCTGAAATTCAGTTTGAACAAGTAGTTCAAACAGAACTACTGGCTGGGCTGGGCTAAAGTACAATGTTCAGCTTCATAAAATATTAGTCACCTATATACTTAAAATACATTACAAAACTAGAACAGAATCTCACTTGTTAAGTTTAATCATATTGAAAAGATAAAAACTCATTGTTACTAATTTATACAAGACATTAATGACAGGTGGGTGCTTCAGACAAGCTGTTTTAAAAATAAAAAGGCAGAAGTTCATTAGCTCTAGCAGAAGGCATGATTACTACAGCTACATGGCTTTTGGACAACAGTTGGCTCTCATCTAATCAATCAGTGTTGTGTATTTATCCTTAGTCCCCTGATTCATGAACATAATCTTTATCAAGTTACTCCCTGATTAACTACATGGTGGAGCAAAGGTCAAAAATAGCGTTCCATATACCCATGTAAGAGTTGCCTGAATGGAAGCACCCTAAACCAAAGTTGCCCAAATACCAGCCTAATACTCACGGAAGCAGAACACCAAGAACTGCTGAGAAAACAACTGTATTTTGTCAAAAGCATTTGTCATAAATAACATTGAGTTTATTCCAGTGTTTTGCCTAGGAAAGGATTATATGACTAAAGCACTGCAAAGAGCTGAGGGAAGTCAAGCTGCTTTGTAAAAATATGAACAGCATCAAACCAAACACATCCAGAATGAAGTGGGCTTTTAAGGAGAACAAGTGGAAAGTGCAATTCAGAATTATCATCTATGCACAAAGTCCTGCAGGCTTTTACAAATAATGCATATAGAATAAACAGACATATGAGATTTGTCTCCAAAAACTGGGCATCTTTGGGCCTTACAAAATTAGAGACACTGACCCATTGTTAGCACTTCAAGCAGAATAGCTCCCTACATTATATACCTAACAGGTGCAATGGAATACAATCTAACCTAGTTTGATTCCCAAATACCTGGTCTCGCAGTACTTGCGCTAAAATGCATACGTCTGAGTGCTATATGCATATGCATATGGCTGGCCTACAATGTCAACTGAACCCAGATGACATCTTTATTTATTTTTTTATGTATTTACTTTATTTTTTCAGCAGGCACTGCTGGTATCTAAGATACTGCATTTCACAGCCCAGCGTCACTGTGGGAGAGATGCAGAATTCTATCCAAAGTTTTGCCACTGAGAAGGGAGGTGGTCAGCTCTTCCATTAAAACATTCAGGGAAACCAGAAGGAGGGAGGGGAGGTGTGTAAAAGTAGAGCTGTCGATGTGCATGGAACTGTACTGATCCCAAAACCACTCCTGCAAGCTACAAAGTGAGAATGGCAGGAACCTGGTTTGCATTTCTGTGTAAATTCTGTTGATTTGTTCACCTTTGTTCCATCATGGTTAAAGTGTCACCAAAGCTATCTGTCCTCAAAATACAACAAAAGTATGTACCAGGAGCTCTAATGGGTCACTGATCTGCTATGTACAAACTTCCTGACTCATATATTATAACTCTGTATCACCAGGTTTCCACAAAAAAACCCCTAAATGCATCATTAGGAGTCCACAAAAAAACCCCTAATCCCACATAGGGGAACCTATTTTTTAATCCAATCAAATTCTGATGGTCAGCTGATCTTTGCTACTGTAACATGTAGAGGAATGTACTTTTAAGAGCCAGTCGAAAAACTGGTACTAAAGAAAGAGAAAAATTTCCCCAGTGAGCAGTGGTTCTCTTTTTATGATAATCACTACATTATTTTAAGAAGGAATAATAATTTTCATTTATTATTTCATTGGATATTGCGGAGATAACTATTGTGCATAGGCTTATAAAAGCCTGTGGTTTCTTCTTTTGGAATAAACCCCCAGGTATATTCTGGTCCCACCATTGGAGAATTTGCAAATAAATATTTCATTTTCAGTTGAATCTTACAGTCTACCTTCAGTACCATGCTTCTCAATGATGCTCTAAAAAGGAACAAAGATTCCAGCTGAGCCAGTCTCCGTGACCACGCACATTCCCATTCCTTTTTCCATTTTATCTGTCAACTGAAAAATGACACATGAAGGACTTGGAGATGAAGAACAAGAAAGCAAACAATTATATATAAACAGACAGCTAAACACAGGAGGCCTGGTGTTATTTCACATAATCTGAACAACAGACTTCTACAGAGAACTTTTAAGTCATGCATACTAGAAAACACTTTGAAAAACAAATGATGCTGTGTGATAAAAATCTGTTTTCCTGTAAGAACTAACAATACCACCTCCAACTGCTTTTGAAGGATCTGATTCACAGTTCTGCAGAAGCAAGCTGAAAACAAACAAAAAAGTAAAACCAGGGAAAATAGACAATAACCTACATTAAATGACATATGAAAGGCTTAAAAAATGCAAAAGTCAACTGAATCATAAACAAGATAATTGAGAAACCCAAAATATAAAGGAAATCTGAGCAGCCAGTTACTATTGAGCAGGATGAGTGCTGATTAATGATATGAGTTTTCAAAACAATAAGGTTTGTAGGGTTTTTTTTAATTTTTCACTGTTACATATCTTGTATGTTAATATGGTCATCATCAACAAAAAAGGCAGAAAAAAGGAAGATAAGTCTACTCCAGTAAGTTAAAACACCCTGAAGCAAAGCAAAAATCACAAAAGACAGGTACACTAATAAAATATTTACAAAAAAAATCTGCCAAAGCCCTTAATTATACAGACTAATGAACATTTCTAGCATATTTTTCCTATAACCACCTCCAGTATGGCTTTTATCTGACAACTACTATGTAATATTTGCTTCTTAAAAATATATAACATACATTTTTTGTTTGCCTTCTTTGGTTTCATCTCTCTTGGGAGTCTTCTCCAATCTGTACAGAAAATAGCTTTAATATAGAGAAATGATGATTTACAGCAGTAATCCTTCCCCTGCCACCAGGGAGAGGAAGGGACCCTGTCTGTGCTTGATCCTATATATATGCATGCCAAAATATTTTAGCACAACAGTTTTAGGGAATTCTAGCTGTAATTTAAATTAAGGAACAGGAGTCAGCATTGCCATTTCACCCACATAATGACAACTGGCTTCTATCCCAAGGAGACAAAGTTCAGCCATTCCAGTGGTCCATGAACTCTTCAACTTACTAAACTATTATGTAATTAAATTTGCAGTAGTGAGCTATAAAGATATGGTTGGGGAAGGCTAATATTATAAAACACAGCTGCCCATGACAGACATCAGGTTGGGTTATTTTTAGTGACATCAGTGTTTGCTTGCAGTTCAAATCTGTTATCCATGCAGTGAGCAAGGAAAAAGAAGAGCGGGAGTGAGTGCTAAAGTTTGCACTTGTGCTGGAAATCAGTGGCTACAACTGAGTAGATAAATAAAATCAGAATATTTCCTTTTTTATTTTTTTTTTTGACAAAACAATACTCGCCCTGACCTGAAATCATGCAAAGAACTCTCAACAATACAGGGTTGGAAGGAATACATGACTTGGTAAGGATTTCATACTTTTTATTCCTTGAAAAATATTGAATCAAACACTTAAAGGCAGAACATTTGACAGGTTCATAGAAAATTAGCCTTTTGTAACCTCAGATATTACCTGGTGTCCATGTTTCCTGCTCTTTCATAGTCCTGGTCCTTTTGACTGTATCTCTCAATTGCTGTAGAGAAGGATACAAAGTGTTACTCAGTTCACCTAGTTAAATGGCAATCCAGACTCAGTCCTTGATATTTTCATGTAACTAAACATATAGTGTATTTTTCTAATCCCACATTGAATACTTTCCTGTTGTCAGACAGTAAAAAAAAAAAAAGAAAAAAAAAACCACAACACCCCCCACCCCAAAACAAACCAAAAACACTCAATACTCCAAATTTGTTCTTTTGTCCTTGAAAAGCATGAAATTTTTAAATGCAGATTTATTCAGGGAAACTGGGAAACTAGGTTGAAACATCAAATGTAACACTAACTCTCTACTCTTCAAGAGTTTCACAATCAAACCTTTACTACAAAACCAGTGAGTAACATTTAACATCACTATGTTAACCATAAAGAGTATCCAGTATTCCCAGGTCTCAAAAGGCTGTGTCTCAGTCTGATCATCAGCTCCTAAGACTTTAAGTACTTCTGCAATGGAAAAGCTTTGCATCCTATCCAAAACAGCAGCCAAACACTTTAATTCATTTAACCTCCTTCCAGGCACAAAAACTAAATTGAGAAATGCATTGTAAATAAGACAGTAGTCATACAGTGTAAGTACATCCATTTACACTGAATAACTTTTTATGTGCAATCTCTAATGCCAAATGCAATACCAAAACTTTAGTATTTTTAAATCAGTCTAATTTTTTCTTGCCAGATTACCACATGCATCTGCAAAATCCACTTCATGCAAAATTATTGAATCTGATTGCACTATTAAGCCAATTAGGGATAATATTTGCAGATGTTGTACCAAAAATAGTAACAAAGACAGACTTTGACCTTTAGAATCAAAGACTTCTAGCATACAATCACAGACTCACAGAATCACAGGTAGGAAGGGACCTTAAACATCATCTCGTTCCAACCCCACTGCCATCAGCAGGGACATCTTCCACTAGATCAGGTTACTCAAAACCCCATCCAACCTGGCCTTGAACCCCTCCAGAGATGGGGCAGCCACACCTTCCCTGAGCAACCTGTGCCAGTGCCTCAACACCCTCACAGTAAAGAATTTTTTCCTAATGCCTAATCTGAACTTACTCTCTTTCAATTTTTTCATTTCCCCTTGTCCTGTCACTACATGCTCTTGCCCCATCTTTCCTATGTAAGTTCCCTTCAGATACTGGAAGGCTGCAATTAGGTTAGCCTGAAGCCTTCTCTTTTCCAGGCTGAACAATCCCAATTCTCTCAGTCTGTCCTCATAGGAGAGGTTCTCCATCTCTCTGATCAATTTGGTGGCCTCCTCTGGACTTGCTCCAACAGGTCTCTGCTCTTCCTGTGCTGGGACCCCACAGCTTATGCAGAACTGCAGGTGGGGTCCCACCAGAGCGTGGCAGAGGGGCCGAATCCCCTCCCTCAACCTGGCAATGGCCCAACCCAGGTTATTCAACAACATGAGATTCCCATGCACTCACTTCTCCAGTCTCTCCAGGTCTCTCTGGATGGCATCCCATCCTTCAGGTGTGTACTCACTGAGGAAAAAGAAGACATCATAAATTAAGCTAAATTTTAAACTTAGTTATTATGAAGGCAAAACCTTCTCAAAATTTTGCAACAAAGAGTCTACATTTAAAATAGCAGTGTCTCAAGGGGCGTTAATAATTGTTGCAGGAAACTATCAGAAAAGAGAGGAAAAGAAACTAGTAGTTTTGATTTCAGATCAAGGCTCTTTAGTGAAGAAATAAATGCTGATGCCATCAGTAAAAAAATATATTGACTGACCCTTGCCACTCACAGCTAATGAACTAATTCCAAACCACTGCCAAGGTGGCAATCACCCAGTCTTGGCAGACATACCTACAGGAAAAATATGAGTAATTAATAACTTATGTAGTGAGGAAAATAAAGAAGTTTCTATAGAATATGCCTGCTATTCACTCAAAATTAGTGTTGAAATGAATGATGGAAATCTGTGCTATATGGCACATTAACACATCAAGATTTCCAGAATGAGATATGGCTTTCATTTACTACCTGAATAATGAAAGAGACAGCTACATCCTAAGTAATTAAAATGTTTCCCTTCTCACACTTCAAAGGACCACTTGGCTCACAGATGTTGTTCTGAAGTTTTATAACAATCCATTCACTCTTGTAGTAAAGACAATTTATGAATTTCCTGCTGACAGTCCACCCCATAATGCTCTCTTAGTTTTACAAGATGTTTTGTAAACCAGGTAACAGAAAAGATCCGTTAAAAATAATCTACTCTGCGGTTTTCTTAAAGCTAGAATAAAATCAGCTTCACTCCCTTATTTAATCTTCTTCTAAACCTTAGAGGCACTGTATTGAGTTCAACCAGAAAAAACAGAAACAATGAGGGAAAAAAAGGTTTAGGAACCCTGAACTTTCTGTGACTATATTCTAGTGTTTTTGAACTTTTCTCTGAAAACCAGTTTGTGTTTTCATTCATGACTTCATCCTGAATATTTTTTGTCCTTTATCTTTGTAACTATTTTTGGATCCTGATAAAGTGACACAGGCAAAGAGGTTTAAGATAATGAAAAGGCATGAAAAGATTCCAGCAGGACTGCAAGCTAACTCCTGAAAAAAAGAATGAGGTTGTTTCTAACTAAAATATTTAACAAAAGTCATAAAAGAAGAGCCTCCCAAACATTTACAGTCATATCTCTTCACCTTCACTGTTATACCAACTTTCATCTCATGAATTGCACAACCCATGTAAATCACAAGTAAATCACAATGTGAGAATAAAATGTCAGTAAATAGGACCCACGAGAAGCTCAGCTGAAGCGCTGAGATCCTGCTCACTCCCCCAGAGCACTCAGACAGCAGTCCAAGGTCCTAGCCCAGAAATCCCATGAACTGTTCACTATTAACTGCACGATTGCTTGTTCCAGACTTATTGCTGTACCTGTACGAGCACATCTGATTCCCCTCAGACAGAAGCATATATAATTATATATTAAGGCCAGAGAAAACAGGTTGATGCCAGTTTTTTCCTACTTCTTACATTCAACAGCAATAAACTCTGTTTGGATGAAACAAAATCACTTTATGTATTTCCATGTCACTGTGCAGCACAGAATACAGTCTGAAAAATAAGCAGAGACATAAATAAAAAATTTTTAAGGCAAAAAAAAAACAACAGAGGAAAAGCTAAGGTTGAATATGTAATTAACTGGAAGAAAAAAAAAAGAGAAGACGAGAAAAAAGAAAAAAGAAACGAAAAAAAGAAACGAAAAGAAAAGAAAGAAAAGAAAAGAAAAAAGAAAAGAAAAGAAAAGAAAAGAAAAGAAAAGAAAAGAAAAGAAAAGAAAAGAAAAGAAAAGAAAAGAAAAGAAAAGAAAAGAAAAGAAAAGAAAAGAAAAGAAAAGAAAAGAAAAGAAAAGAAAAGAAAAGAAAAGAAGGAAAAACAAAAAATCCTTTAACAGGATGAAAAGCAAGATGTGAGCCTTGCAGAATGGAGAACATAAAAGATACTGTAAAGCCCCAAACGTGCCCAATTATCTAGATGTAAAAAAAGGGAAACAACAGAAGAACAACACAACAAAATAGAAGTTAAAGGAGATGTTGAGCTAGTAAGGAAAGGCATTAAATGTAGTGAATATGAAGGTCCGGTTTTAAAAAGCTCTTTTAAAATTAATTCTCAGTTAATTCCCTTAAAAGAGGGACGGTCTGATACAAAGTAACAAGCTTTAAAACTAGCAGCATTTCAACTTCACATTTTTACCCAAATTTGTGATTTTTTCAAGCATACTGGCTTAGAAGGTTTATGTTTACTGACAGCACAAAGTGGCAGTGACAGATGATTGGAGAAATCGTGAAGGAAAAGATGAGTTGTACAACTAAGTCACCAAGCATGACAAAGTTACCACGACTAGTGTTCTGGTGGCCATGAGGGATGTCTAATGGACAACCTGGGTGTATTTTCATGTTTATGGGTAGTTTGTGTGCCATCTATAAATGAGAAGATTTTCAGATTTAACCTTTTCAAATTCCTCTGAACCTATGCATACAAGTTTCTCGGGCAGCTGCTCAGGGGAAGCTGATGCTTCAGGAGGGAAAGGTCCGTGGAATCGGGATCCCCAACATCTGCAGGCAGCTGGTGAGGCAACAGCAGATGTAAGGAGGCTGAGGGCTCTGATGCCCGAAAGATAGGCTGGAAATAAATCCCCACAGACCGATGTCTATGGAGCAGGTATTTGTTTATTGCAGCCCTGGTGGTGAGGGGGATTTCTCCCCCTAACTCACCTGCCTTTGTCAAGCACTGTGGTATATTTATACAGTAAATTTTGCTTAATGTTGCTATGTCATTACAGCATCATCACATATGCACCGGAACTAATTTACATAGCATGATCTCATGGTTATTAGATAATTCTTTGCACTGTGCATGCACTTCCCCAATTCAGGGGTCTTCAGGGGTCTCTGATGAAGGCTTCTAAAGTCTTCTTCACACTTGAACTTTTCAACTTTGTCTTCAGGACATGCGCTGTTGCGATGCCCTTCAGTTTATCTGGTCTTAGCCGGCCTAAATTCTTGGTTTTGTGGATAATTGGCTTGGCTTGCCAATTTCTCATTAGTACTACACTTACTTATCTCTAAAATACACCTGGTGAGTTTTTATCTCTTTTCTTTTCCTCTGTTCCCCACATAAGCAACTAGTTAACTATATACTAGCCATTACATTGTGTAAGAAGTTATTCATATTAGATTATATGGATATCAAAAGTCATGATTCAGGTTATAAGCATCAGGTTATAGGTATAGAAGTTATGATTCAGGCTACGTAAGTAAAAGCTATGATTTTAGGTGATACCAGTATAGCAGGTTATGCTTTAGGTTATATTAATATTCTTCAAGTTATATTGATAAAAGTAATGATTTGGGTTACGTTGATATTAAGGTTACATAGATATCTTATATGTCAAGCTATAGAAGCACTTTGTTGTTGTGACCTGAGTTACATAGATATCAAGCTGTCGGTGTCCTACACTTTCCCCACAACAAAACCCCTGATCGTGTTTTGTGGATCGTGGATCCTTGATTTTCAGAGGCAGGTGCAACCAGTTAAAGGGAAGAGCAGGTACAAAAGGCAGGACTTTAGACACTGAGGTTTTCTGGGTGTCTGTTTAAACTGAGGCCCGTGCAGATATTTGCCATGAGGAGCACTGACCCCTGCCATGTGAGAATCCCCTCTCCGCTCCTCTCCCGCTCCCTCCCCGCTCGCTGACCGCCCGCCGCCCCTGGAGGGTTCCCCGCTCCTCACACGGACGAGGGGTTGGCCCTTCCTGTGGGGAAATGCGCTCAAACACGCTCCCCTCACACCACGGCCGAGCCCCGCGGCCGCTGCGGGCTCCCGCCGGCCGCCCGGCGCCGCCGCGCTCCGCCCGCCGCTGCCGCAGTGGGCCGGGCCCGCGGGCCGCAGCCACGGCCGCGCCATGTCGGCGCTGGAGTGGTTCGCGCACAAGCCCCTGGGCGGGGGAATCTTCTGGATCCAGGAGCGCTTCTACGAATCGGGCAACCGGGCCAACATCTGGCTGGTGCGGGGCTCGCAGCGGGACGTGGTGATCGACGCGGGGCTGGGGCTGCGCAGCCTGCCCGACTACTTGCGCGACGCCGGGCTGCTGGCGCCGGCCGAGGGCGCCGGGCCGCGGCCGCTGCTGGCCGTGGCCACCCACGTCCACTTCGACCACTCGGGCGGGCTGCAGCATTTCGAGGAGGTGGCGGTGCACAGCGCCGAGGCGGCGGCGCTGCAGCACGGCGACAACTACGAGGCCGTGACGTGGCTGTCGGAGCGGGAGGTGGCGCGGCCGCCGCGGCCCGGCTGGAGCGCTCGGCAGTTCCGCGTCCCGCCCGTGCGGCCCAGCCGCCTCCTGCAGGAGGGTAAGGGGTGCGCGGCGCCGCGGCCGGGGTGTGCGCTGCAGCGGCTCCTGCTCCGCTCCGCTCTGCTCCTCCTCGGGTAAAATAATTAACCCGGTTCGTTCTGCCGCTCCTCTGAGCCCACAGACCGCCAGCGGTCAGCATGGGACCAAAAAGACGCGTGGTGGGTTAAAACGTTTCTCCCAGCTCTGAAAGTATTTTCCCTCTAGAATGAGGATCACTCAGCGGTGATTTAGGTGACTTAATTGAGCATCCCCAGGTTTATCCTTAGGCTTCAAATGGTATGTCAGCTGGATACGTTCTGGCACCCGTACTATTTATATAAGCTGTCAAGACACAGAAGTGCAATTAACAGAACAATTCCTGAAATGTGTACTGTGAATACCATTTTTGTTTTACAGAATTTATGTGAATTTTATATGAATACATTTACTGCATTTTACCTGCCTTACGTAAACATCACTTGTTTCTGATGCAGCATTTACAGAAGTGGCTTGTTGCTGATAAAAAAAAAAAATCATTTAGTCTTTCATGAGAGACAGTGACTAGGGTTTTTGGTAACAAAACACCTAAACCGTACAATACTGTTCAGCAGAAGTTAAAAGGTGGCTGTCAGACAGGTGACACCTTTGGCACAATACTTACTCTCTTCTTGGTTTTATTAGGCCATCCCACATAGGTGCTTGGAAAAGCAGAACTGAACTTACTGAAGGCTTCACGAAAGATCTGATGTGACATTTACCTACAGTAAATCAACAGAAGTTTGGGGTTTTTTTTCTCTAAAAGGAAAGATTATTAAAAAATATACTTTTTTTAAAAGAGCAAGTACATTGGCGGCAGAGTAGCGAGTTTCTAAGATGTTAACTGAGACATGAGACACAAGTGTCAGTTCAGTGGCTGGTGCAGTTAAAAGGCATTCACATTTAATCTGGCAAAAAAATGACCTAATGGTAAGAAAGTTTTATTTTTATGTCTTGTTGAATGAGATGAAGAAAGTGTGTGGAGGCCTGTCTTGGTTCTCCTCCAGCAATTTATGTTTTGGCCTTCTGCCTTTTAGGAGTTAACAGCAGTGCAATTCTAGATGAATTAAATACGGGTAAAATTATAAATTGTGAAATACATTCTTTGTAAACTTTCAGAGGACAACCAGCTTAGATGTGCTATATTTGCTTCCTGTTGTATTTTCTCTACTGCGTTGCTTTTCACATTGTTGAATTTATTAGAACGTGAATATATTCCATTAATACAACCCAAGCCTGTTAATGTCATTGAAAAAGTTAGCTGTTAGTGTACTTGGAAAATACCTTTTTGTTAAGTATATATTTCAGACATCTCTTTGGCAATCACCAAGAAGATAAATGCCCCATTCCCATTGTCGTGATATGCAGTGTGTATAAACTCTCTGCATGTGAGTAGGTAGTTCTCTTTGTGCCATTTAAGAAACATGACAAATACCTAAGTTTTCCTGTAACACATCTGTTTGCAGGGGATGTGATCAGCCTCGGAGATCGACAGCTCACTGTCATGCACATGCCTGGTCACTCACGAGGCAGTATTTGCTTACATGACAAGGACAGGAAGATCCTGTTCAGTGGAGATGTGGTGTATGATGGATCTATGATCGACTGGCTCCCCTACAGCAGAATCAGTGACTACGTTGCAAGCTGCCAGCGCCTGATGGACTTAGTAGACAGAGGTCTCGTGGAGAAGGTACTGCCTGGGCACTTCAACATATTTGGGGCAGAAAGGCTGTATTGGTTAGCTTCCAACTACATTGCCCGTGCTGGAGTTTGTCACAAGATTTCTACCTGTGCCATGAGATCCATTGCCAGCATAGCACTTCGTGTTACAAATTCAAGGATCACTTCTCAGTGATAGTCAATTTTGTGTGGTCTGTCACCTGCTGTAAAACCAAATGGGTTGTGAAAGCATCAATAACAAGCAAAAGCAGTATGTGTTAGCAAAAAGAGGGCAAATTGATACAGGTGAGCTTCAAAAATTCTCCCTGGTTTTTCCGCCTTTATTAATATTTTTATAAAAACTCGGTAAACTAGTAGCTTTAGCTAAAGCTACAGTTTTTCTTTCTACTTTTTCAGGGTGTGCTTGCACCTGTATTGTGATTGAAATACATTGTTTTATTTTTGTTACAACTCTGGCAGATGGATATGCTAAAATGAGAGGTTTAACGTTGATGCCTGAAACCTTGTTGGTGTAGTACTAGACTTGTGGTTATTCATCTACTCCTGCTCAGGTTTTGACCTAGCAGAGCTCTTGCTAAGACCTAGGAGCAGTGTGCTAGGAGCAGTGCCATTAGGTCAAAGCAGGAGCAACACCTATGCAGGACTCAGTGGGCAGAAAGAGATAATTCTGCAGCCATTGCCACCTGTGAGCGTGGTGTCTGCTGCACCTCTCATCACCCGAAGCTTTAGGGTTGCAAAGTACTTGTCTGGCAGTTCCTTTGGAACACACTAGCACGTGGAAATTCAATAGATCAAACTTTCAAGTCACAGATAGATCAGTTTACCACAAAAGCTTTTGGTGCAAGTGGACTGTTGAGGCTTTCATGTTTCCTGGTGCAGTGCAAGGAACCACTGCACCAGGAGAGAGGGAGCAAGCAGGAGCACTCTCACCATTGGCAAGGGAGCTGTTTTGCTTGTAGGCATGTGAGTTAGGAATTAGAGAAATTGTGAACTGGTGAATTAATATGTTAGACTACCCTCTACAAAGTGGATTGAGCTTTTGCTTCATGCAAATTTTTTTTTTTTTCTGATAAGCTCATAAAAATATTTATAGAGTATGTTGCTCTGGAAAGTTGAGAGAAGTGGCCTGTGACAAGCTTCAAGCATTTGTTTATGCTTAAGGGTATTTTTATGTGACTGTATTGTAACCTGTTTGTCAATGATCTGTGTTAGGGGAGGGATTGAGGCTATAATATGAACTTGCCATAGTGAAAGTGCTGCATTAAGCCACTTGTTGCTGCAAAGTGAATGTAACTGGTATTGTTTACTGTTTGCGTCTGAAGTACATGCTGCACATGGTTGTTCAGAAAGGTAAAGTGTGCTGCATTGAGTTTGTTCCAAAAGAATGTTGAACACATTGAGAAATGCTAAATAGCCTTGTGACTTGCTTATGAAAATTGAATGTGTGATATTTAAAAACTGTTGAAATGGTTAGAGTTTGTGTAATTATTCTAAGTTTGTATATATTTAACTTTTTTAAAAGGACACTGTCTGAATTTATTTTTGTACATAGACATATATGTATGTTTCTAAAAAGACTGCAAATGTTTCTCCCAAATTTTAGTGCAGTTTAGCTTTTCTTGTTTGGCTTTCACTTTATGCAGAAGGTTTTGCCCCCATCATAGCCAACAGAAAGGGAGCCAGAGGTTTGGGCTCTAAGACAGGAGGAAGAGGAAGTTGAATAGCCTTCTGAATAGATGCAAATTCTTGTGGGGAAAAAAACAAACCTACAGTAAAATAAAAAGCATCTCTGTCTAAAAATGATGAAAGCAAGTATTTCATAGATCACTGCACTCCTGTCTTTACTGTGAATATATTTTTCACCAGGATTTGTACTGATTGGTTACAATGTGCCTAGTTCTTGTTAGAAGTGCCTGTCTCCAAGCTGAAGCAAAATTGTGAGTGGGCAGGGTATGTGCAGAGATGCAGCACTTGAAAGACCTGTTATCACTCAGCTCACAGTCTCTTTTTTTTTTTGAGAAATCCATGTACATCAGTGTATGATTAGAGGCGTGTTCAGCAGGTAGACTTATGTCATAAAACCCAGAGGTTTTTATCTTGGCCTCAGTTGGCAGAGGAAGAAATACAAAAACAGCCTGGGAAGCAGGCTGAAGGTACACGTATCACTAAAGCTTACGCCAGTTATCCAGAGGATGCCATGGTGTCACAGCTTACCCAACAGTAATTGAATTCCTGCAAGTAAGTTGACAGTGGTGTAACCCCAGTAATAATCATGCTTTTTAAACAATGCTTTTGTGAAGACTGTGGGAGCCCTGGTGGAAACCCTGTGCATTTAAGGCAGACACCAAGAACTCCGGTCACAAAGCCTGCCAATATGGATGTCAAGTTGCTAAAGTTTTGCAAATGTTCACTAGGAAAGTAAGATCACTTTGAATTGGCAGTCTGTGTTATAACGCTATCAGTTTGTTTATTTGATCCAGTATTAGAATGTCTGTAGCCAGATTTCCCTGTACTGTAAAGCCTGAGCTCCTAAGAGAAGGCTCACAGGCACGTCAGTTCAAAAGGAAAGATAACCTCCATCTTACATCATTTGTGTTTAAATCTGTGCTCAATATCTCTGTCAGCTGAGATCCTTAAATGGCCATATCACTGTCAAAATGCCCTATTAAGCTATGCTTAAGTCCATTAAGTACATAACCAAAACTTCAACTTTTTTACTTTACCAGAATATAGGGGATAATTTGCTAGCTCAGAAGTGAGCTTTATATGCACATAATCCAAAGTGGAGTTTGTTAGTAAACTGCTGCTGTAATCCAAATGAAAGTAGTTTTTGAGGGTCATAAAATTATTTTTTGTATTGTAAGAAATTCACTACTAGATAGATGATACTTAAATGATCTTAAGTTAAAAGAACTGTCTCTGATTATTTTGTTAAGACTTACCAAATTTTAATCATAAGAGTTTGACAGTGGTCCTTTAACATTACTTGGATTATATATTTAAAATGTGCATTGTAAGTGTAAATACTGCATCATCCTGAGCATCTAGAACTGAGTTGATTTCTTTGTAATATCTAAATAGATGTTAATGCAGTTTTCAGTAGACTGGGGAATTGACATAAAAATTGGATGGGAAGTTTTATTCTGTAATCTGTCAAAACTATTACAATGTTAAACAACAGTTTGCACGTAGGAATTAAAGTTTTTCATGTTCTATCATAATAAAATGTTATAATCCTATGCAGTTAAGTCATAATTTCTTGGTATTTTTCAACAGAAGCACTTTTCATTCTAGATGGAGTATATTTACAAGTTGCTAGCAGAATTATTTAAGCTTCTGAGCAAGAAACTGCATTAAAAATGTTTACACAGCATAGATTTACTTTGCCTTGCACGAGCAGATGTCTGTAGCCAAAGAAAACAAAAAACAACAAAATGCAGCTCTGTTAGGAAGCATGGATGAGATAAAGGTGGAGGAAAAGGAGGATTTATTAGTATTTAACATTAAAAATTTAGGTCTCAGAATTCAACACTGGTTCAAGTTCTTACTTACAATTAATGCACTACTTAAATCAGTACCTCTTGGGTCTAAAAATTCAACCATATATTATCCAAAATACTACTACTACTACTTCTTCAGTCCCTTCACTTTCAAGTTGAATTAGGAAGTATAGGAACAATCAAGAAGCGATGAAAAAAACCATTCATTATGTTTTATTTTAAATTTATTCGAAGTTAACTATTACACGGAGGAGCTGCTAGCCAAAACATTTTGGCTGTATAGCACAGGGTTTTGCAGGGCAGTCAGAAAGGCACTCCGGAGTGCTGGGATGTGTAGTAGCTCACCGCTCAGCCGCGTGTAATCCTACCCCAAAGCCAGTGACCTGTGCAGTGTCCCTGGGTGGGAATGTGCCCTCGTTGTCCCGCCGGCGCCGCGCTGGGGCGAGTGACGCCACCGGGTGGCCACCAGCCGGGCGGGGCTGCATTCACCATGAAAACAACAGAATTGAAGATCTACCTAGAAACCAGCGGTATTATAAGCCTGCTCCTTGCTTTTACTGTGCTACCCAAATCCATCTTCAGCACATGGTTACTCCTAGCTACTCAGATTTTATTGGACAGGCTGATCTTACCTGCTTAAAAATTAATCATTAAAAAGGTATTTTAGTAATTAACTTCGTGCATGTTCCCACACATGCCCAACTGAGTCCGGGGAGGCGATGAGGCATTCAACAGAAATTAAAATTGGAAAAACAAACAAAATAAAAACAAACAAATAAAAAAAAAATTAAAATAAACAAATAAATAAACAAAAAGACCCTGACATGGAAAAAGGCTCAGAAAGTTAGCCAACACTTCTGCAGCTGCGCCAGATATTTCCCAGAAGTTTGATTGAGATGCACAAAGAAGTAAGTTTACTATCATCAAACTGGCAATGATGCTTGGTATGTTTTTAATATGGCTTTATATTTTTACATTGATTTTTACATAAGATTTGTTCTAAGAGCGACATGAACAAAACTTAACTTGAACTTGCATGAAATCTTGCCCAACTTCTCCTTTAAAAATTCAGGATTAATTTAATTAAGGTTCTGATATGTGATCTGATTTTGAGCAGTTGGGATGAGGTTTATAATCTTCTGCACACTCAAATTCAGTTAAGGACAATGGAGAGGTAGGATAGTTTCAAACACCAATAAAATTAGGACTAGAAAAGAAAATACATTGACTCAAAGGAAAGACAGACCTGGCAGACAGCCTCACAAATGACTTTCAAAAAGCAACAGATGAGTTTGAAAATTAAGTAAAAGCCAGTAACAACGTCTTTAAGTATATATCATAATTAATTATTTTCCTTATTAAGTTGACAATATGTGTGAGGAACATGCTAGTGATATTCTAATTTACCAACTCTATTCATAAGAGGGGATTTTAGGAGGGGTTTAGCCAGCTTTCAAAATGTAAGGATTTGCAAGTCACTGCTACCACAACCATGTACTTATTCTTGGCTATTACTATTTGAGCCTGTCTTTTCTGTTTGGAATTCTTTGCATCTCTCTTTCACATGCAGTATGAGCACTGCTGCTAAGTTTAATCAATTTACAAAGAGCGGCACTTTGGTTTCTGGAGCAACTTTTAGCTTAAAAGTTTAGAAGTAGGGACCTGAATGTGGCTCTCCAGTTCCCAGAAGCACACCCAAAGTATCAGTATCAGGTATTTCACTCTACTTGACACAGAGCAGCCCAGGCACGGGTGCACCATGAGAGAGGACAAGCTGGAAGCCAAGCACAGCCACTACACAGGCAGGGATTGTGTCCTCCCTGCAGAGTAACCTGACCTGTCAGCAGCCCAGGGACTGCAGACAATGGCAAGGTGATGACTCAAGTTCATGGCCAGGCCACAGTGCCTGGTCAATGTGTCAGCAAGAGCAGCACACAGCATGAAAGCAGGAATAACTCCAGTGCAGCTCAGGCAAGGACCAAGGGCCCCTATGCTGAACTCCAGCATCAACATGGAGAGGAAGCAAGAGTGGGGGTGAAAAGGGGCAATTTGGGGCTCTTGGTGTAGTCAGGCTCCTGGTGCTACTCTCCCACACTCCACTAGGTACTCACCATTTGGTTAATGCTTCCTTTACTCTCTGGACACATCAATATGTTGGATGAAACACACAAAAAATTAATTTGTGGTTATATTTGCACCACAGTACAGGTTGAGGGTCAAACCTGCCAGTAATTTATGCTTTTAGTTGCAAAGCTACCATCTGTAAACAGAGGTCAGTTGCAAGCCTCTTGCCTCTGCCTGTTTGATCTGTGGATCAGACATAACATGAACAGCTAGCCAAGTAAGTTTCATCTCTGTTTGACTTTGTTCAGGAAAAATGCATCTTGAATAAGTCAAACTCTATATATTCAACACTGTGTACTCGGTATAAAGCTACTAATAGTTGTTTACTGGAAACCCAGGTGCAAAACATCTCCAGGATATGCTGTCAGTCCTGAAAGGAGCAGGACTGAAACACCTGAAGGAATTTTTCATTGCCTGAAAATTTTCAGTCTATATAGCCAGACTGCACAACACAGTGTTAGCATGGATCTGAGTATCATTATGGCCCAGTTAGTAACACTGTACTATGCTGTCACAGCTGGTTACAGAACAGTCCTGTTTGCAAAACAAGGCATAAGAGACAATTACAGACCAGAGCACTGAGGCAGAACTTTCACAAATCTGAGTTTTTTCTCCAATGATGTATTTCCCCCACAAAGACATGTAATGTTGACTCAGTGACTGTTTTGCAAGACACAAAAATATTAGTGTCAATGACAGCTGGAACTATACATTAAGGTCTTCAGTCTCCACACAAGTACATACTGCTCTCCATCAAATTTTTAGTAAGGCAAAGTCTGTACCATGCCAGAAATGCTTCTATAAATGCCAATTTTGTGTGCTCCCCCACAGCCCGCTGCACCTCCAACACTCAGTAAGGAGTGAGCAGGGCCATGGGGAATTCTTCTGACACAGACACCACACATCCAGGCTACAGCAGGGCCAGCAGAAGTGCTGACCACAAAAATCAGATTTGTTACCTAGTGTGCAATAAGCCAACAATTACACACTTGAGGGAGACAAGGATTATTTATTTCAGAGTTGCACGAGCCTAGGTGCTGGGTGATATTCCATGAATCAAGCATACCAACTATCAAAACTCTTTAGTGTTTATACATTTTAGCAAACAAACACATTAATGCTCATTGGCTGCAGGTTACATAGCTCTCTTAATAATTATTATTTTATCTTCTGTTGGTTTGTCTTATTTCTCATGCTAATTATTCTGCATGCCCAGTCTTTCTCCTGAGCCGGGGCCAGCTTGGGCAGTGCTCTGCCACAAGTACCTTCTACCCAGCTGGAGCTGATTCAGCACAGTTGCTGAATTGTCTTTATTAATGTTGTAGTAGATGATACAAAATAATTTGTGCTAAAATTTTAAAGATTACAGCATTTTGCTGAGGCTGAGAAAAGCACAAACAGGTGGCTGCCATAAAAATGTGCTGTTCAAAGGATTTCTGTCTGAATAAGCCCCGGCAAGGTCCATTCCACAGATAAGCATTTCGTGGGATTTCCTCGTCTGGCAGAGCTCCAGGATGTGTGTGTATATACAGAAATATGGTTCCAGGATGTGTGTTCCATGTATGTATAAGCAACAATAATATACTTGCACCAGAAACTGATTTCAACAGCAAAAATCGAATATTGATTTCAGGAACTGTCGTTAGATGTGGTGGAAAAAACAGGAAAATTATATTGTTGTACTGAAAAGATAAAACTAACGAAGAAGAAAAAAGATATAAAAAGACACCTCAGAGAAACTGCAGCTGTGAACAGGCGAGATTCAAACCGACAGAGGTCAGAACTCAGTTCACCCCGCACCCATCGCCTGGCTCGCTGTTGCTTTGCTTCGTGGCTCTTTCTCTATTTTATACTTTGATTATTAATAAATTCTCTTTAATCATAATATTGATTGGCTCGTTTATAACAATGTCTTCCTTATCTTGGGAGCCAAATGTCCTTGTCGCCGGTAGATTCTGAATTGTTTGCCTGGCATCACTGAAGCATGTCGGGCCTTTGACCTTAACAAGGAAATCCCACCGACAAGAAATTTGTGTAACACCCGGACATCACTTTGAGCTTGCCTGGTACCTTCTATCTGTTTTGTTATAAACGAGCTAATCAATATTATGATTAAAGAGAATTTATTGATAATCAAAGTATAAAATTCGTAAAGAGCCACAAAGCAAAGCAACACCGAGCCAGGAGATCGGCACTGGGTGAACTGAGTTCCGACCTCTATTGGTTCCAATCTCACCTGTTCACGGCTGCGGTTTCTCTGAGGTGTCTTTTTATACCTTTTTTCTTCGTTAGCTTTATCTTTTCAATGCAACAATACGATTTTCCTGTTTTTTCCACCACGTCTGACGACAGTTCCTGAAATCAGTAGTCGATTTTTTGCTGTTGGAATCAGTTTCTGGTGCAAGTATATTATTGCTGTTTATACATACATGGAACACACGTCCTGGAACCGTATTTCTGTATATACACACACATCCTGGAGCTCTGCCAGACGAGGAAATCCCACGAAATGCTTATCTGTGGAATGGACCTTGCCGGGGCTTATTCAGACAGAAATCCTTTGAACAGCACATTTTTTTGGCAGCCACCTGTTTGTGCTTTTCTCAGCCTCAGCAAAATGCTGCAATCTTTAAAATTTTAGCACGAATTATTTTGTATCATGTACTACATGTTTCAAGGATTAAATCTCCTTTTTTGTTGATTAGGCTTGAAAATCAAGATCAAACATCAACGAAAATCCTCCCTCAGACAACTTTTCCTTGTTCCCGCTCTGTGGCAGAGGCCGCTCAGCGGCCGCCAGGCGCCATGGCCGGCGCACGGCAGCGACCCCGCCTCCGCGCTGAGTGGCAGCCCCTCGGCCAATCGCAGAGCGCCTAGGGCTCGGAGGCGGGAGCTTGCCTGCCCACGGCCAATCAGACGGCGGTAATCGGTGTGGGCGTGGCCCGAGCGGCGTCGCCAGGGGCCGGAGCGCGTCGTTGCCGGGGCGCGGAGGCGGCGGGGCTGAGGCGGCGCGGCTGCTCCGGCCCGGCTGCTCCGGCCCGGCGGCGGCACCATGAGCCTGGCCCTGAGGTCGGTACGAGCCGGGCGCTTTCCTCCTTGCCCCGTTCGGGGCCCGGAGCGCGGGCGGGGGTCCCTCAGGGCCGCGCCGCCGCCGTGCGGGAGGTGTGGGTGGAGCGCGGGGCGCGCCGGGCGCTGGCGGGGCCTGGGGCATCGCCGGCTCCGCCAGTCCCGTCTGATCCTTGCGACACTGCCGGGGATGGACCGGCCCCTCCGTCTGTCGGGGGAGGGAAGGGTCCGGCGCCTCTGGCCTCCGGAGGTTCGCTTCTGGGTTGCCTGATGTGCCTTCAGAAGGCCTGTGAATAGGCATAAAGTCAAACTGCTCGGTTTTGCTTTGTTTGTAAATTCCGTTTAGTAGCTGTTGCATAAAGGGGCTTGGCTTACGAATCCCAGTACCTGCCAAATGGTTGTTTTCAGGCGTAGTTAATATGCTTACATGGCAGTATGATCCTTAATTTTCAGGCCTAAGAACTTCACGCTTAGTATGGTTAAAGTAGTTGCGTAGTGGCACTGAATTCCTTGTGTTGGACTGCTGCTTTGTCTTTCGATAAATTAATTTTATGCTAATCACTAAATGAACACTTAAGTACCTAGATTGCTCTTTCAGAAGAGTTCAGTGTTAATCTGCTTTCAGATTTATAAACGGATTTCTTCATCGTAGCTCACAAAATCTGGGCTCCCTGGATCCCAGTCCTAATTAAGTAGCCAGCTCAGAGTTATTTTAGTCCTTCCAAGAGCTGTAGTAATTCAAAGCCTGTGTGAAATCACACTGTCTCCGTTGGTCTGTTAAGGACACCTTACTCTTTGAGGATATTGTGGTTTCAAGCAAGCTCAGCTTCTGCAGTTTTGCACTTTTCTTGTCTGTATTTGAGACTTTTGCTTCAGTGGTTGTTGAAAGCTAAGTCTAGATAAGTGTTAGGTTATTTTAATCAAAACCTTAGGTTTTGATTAAAATTAGCAAAATGTTAACAAAGAAAAGCATAAAGCAGCTTATTAGAGGAGATTTGGAAAGTTAATCTTGCAGTTTTCCATTCACTCATCAGTAATTTTTATGCATTTTACCCTAGGTGATACAGCACAAGTTCTGCCTCTGGTGCAAATGGACAAATGAGCATAAAAAGCCTTTTCCTGAGAGTATAACATAATCTATACAGTAATTTAGGTTAGGAAGGACTTAAGGAAGTCATCTAGTCCAGCTTTCTGATCACGGCAGCTTCCACTCAAAGCTGGCTGAGGATGCTAAGCACCTTTTATAGTTAGGTTCCAAAAATTTCTGGTGATGGAGACTCCTTCCCAGTGGAACATCACCACATGCACTGCGAAAATATTTCCCCTTACATCCAGCTGCAGTTTCTCGTCCAGCTGCAGTTTTTTCCCCTTAAATTTTGTAGTTATTGTCTCTTGTCCTTTTACTATGGTCCTCTGAAAATACAAGCTTATTTCTAGACTAGCCAAAGAAAAGGGGGCTGTCTTTGAGCAAGATTTGCTGATTTGGGGGCTTCTCTCTTTTGTAGATACCAAAACAGAGCAAAAAATCTTCAGAACAGCATGTATGTGTGTCATCTAAAGGATTAAAAAAAAACCCAACCCTGCAAGTACTGTTTATCTAAGAACTGTTACAGGCAACAAAGCCGATTTGTGGCACCTAATTCCAGCTTTAGTAGCCAGACTGTCTGGCCTAGTTTGGTCTCCACTGGCCTGTCTGTCCTCAAATTTATTTTATTTTTTAAAGCTCCAGTGTAGAAACCAACTGCTTTCATGAATTGTGTAATTTCAAGTGCTAATCTAGTTTGTAACCTCAAGAAGCCTTTTTTTATACCCTCTTTTTTTGTTGCTGCTTCTTAACAAAAATGCCTGTGCTGATGTTATTTTGGGTGGGGGACTGGAGCTGTCATTCAGATTTCACTAGAGAATTGTCTATTTCAAATGTTATTTCAAACTGGGAGTACAAGCTGGGAGAATATTGACTAGGTAAGGTAGTGATTTCTGAAATTATGGTGAGTTTCTTCTTGGTGGAAAATGTTACCTACAGTGGCATCTCCCCAGTAAAAATCTTTTATTATATTTCTTTATATAGGAATGAGCTCTCAGTAGACAAAACTAAAAAGAAGAAAAGAAGAGAACTGACGGAGGAACAGAAGCAAGAAATTAAAGATGCCTTTGAACTGTTTGATACAGACAAAGACAGAGCAATAAATTATCATGAATTAAAGGTAAAAGTTTTCTTTAAGCAATTTTATAGCAGATATCTGTTCCATAGTGAGTTCTTAAGATGTTGACTGTATCTTTAAAAACTTCCTTCAAGATGTCTTGCTGAGTTAAAGGAGCGAGGGTGAAAAAAAAAAAGAAAAAACAAGAAATAATCCATTGGGAGTAAAGTGGGAAGCTTTTCTTTGCACTTTATATACTTAATGCAGTAACAGAATTGCTATAGCATTCCAAATAACCCTGGTATAATTGCTCTCCAGGGATAAGCTTGGACAGATGACCAAGTGGGAAAAGCTCTTGAAAAACTGTTTGATGATTTTAAAGGCACTGTCTAACCTAAAGCTTGGCGTTGATTTCGGGTGTGTAGTTAAAAGGTGTAAATCAAAATAGTAAAGCTATTGACTACAAGCCAGAGCTTACCTGTATTTTTCAACAGGAAGTCTATGATTAATAGGAATTATTAGGAATAGGAATGATTAGTAGGAATAAGGTGTGCTCTGAGCTCCTGTGTGGGAGGTTCAGTAGCTGCCTGTCCCAAAGAAGGATGCTCCTGGTGATAGCTATTAGCAGATGGAGTTCAGGATGTCTTTCTGAGTACAGTCTCCCACCTGGAAGTCCACAGAGTAGTAAATGAGGCTCACTAAACTCACTTTAAATCTTCTATGTGTTTCTATTCTAATTATGGCATCGAGAACAAAAAGTGGCTTTGGAGAGGCCAGTGTTTCAGTCACGTATAGGGTGAGATTTTTTTCTGAAAAAATGCCTTATCCAGTGTATCAGCTCTACATTCTGGCTCTGCCAAGTAACTTGAAGAAGGAAAAAAAGTGTTATTTTTACTTAATTTGCTGTTACAGGAGTGTGTTAGGTAGAACAATTCCCTTATCTTTATTTCGGAGTTCAGGTATTTTATCTTTGCTGGAAGCCACTGTGACTAGGGTTGTACTGGGGACTGTTTTGGGACTGTTAATATGCTTTTTCTGGTTATGCTATATATTGAATTCCCAGCTGTCAGGATGACTTGAAAAGCTCTTTCTTAGCTGTCTAATTAAATATTGTCACCCTGAAGCTAATACTGTGAAAGAGCAGAAATACATAAGAAGAAAAACTATCTCCTTCTCTACAAAATCAGCATATAGAATCAATTTTTGAATAACTTACTTCCATGGTTTTCCACGTGTGGTTAGCTTATATTCTTCAGTTAGGAGGAAGTCAGGGTAGCATGTACTGAGAAATTGCTGTTTGAGGTGAAATGGGAAACTAAATGTCGACTGCTAAGCTAATGGAAAAGTGAAATATAGGTTGCCATCTGTGGCTCACTGGAAAAGCAATTAAAAGTCTTTTAGGACTTGTAAATCCATGAACATACACACACTTTGCCTGAATAATGAAGAGTAATTTGCAGAATTATTTTCACTTTTGTCTTAAAAAGATAAGATTTTGAAATGGTTTTGGAAATGGGGAATAAATTTACTTGTCCTAAGATGCATTTGGTCCAGTCCACGTAAAATCCCTGAAAATGCAGGGTTTTTTTTTTTCACTGTAACTAGATGTTCCATTTCCTGATAGTAGTTCTAGGTGATTTTAGTATCCCACGCTCTTTTCCTTTAATATATTTTATTTATTATTTTTACTAAACCACTGATGTGCTCTTTCACTCTTAGTCAAGAAGGTAATTACTGAAATTAAAAAGAAAATCTGTTAAATCTTTATTTTGATCCTTATCTGTGGTTGCACTTCCATTTTATTCCAAAAGGTGGCAATGAGAGCCTTGGGTTTTGATGTGAAAAAAGCTGATGTCCTGAAAATACTTAAAGATTATGACCGAGAATCAACAGGCAAGATCACCTTTGAAGATTTTAATGAAGTCGGTATGTGTTTGATTGTGTTTCTGCCTGTAGAGATATTCAGCCTATAGCAGGGGGTACAGTTTCAAAGCTGTACTTTGTGGATTTCTTCAATTATTTATTACTATTAAGAAATAGAAGTCGAAGATTTCATTTCATATTTTTCTTAATATAGGTCAGTAGTGAAGGAAGATAAATATTTGTTTTCTGGATGCTTAATTTGATATGTAGAGATGAGTGATAGCTACAGTATAAAAGGAAGTAGGGTATACACAATCTTAATCTCTTTCAAGGTTACACAGAGGAACAAATGCTAGTTTAAAATGCAGATGTTCTTGTCTTGTTAATGGATCTTTGTATGATTCTTCTTCCTGCTGTGGAAAAGGCATTTGGCATTGAATTTCATGGGAAGGAGTGCAGACACAGACAAGCAGACTACAGACTTCACATATAAAAAAAGATTAGAGAAACTGAAGCAGATTTCAAATATTGCACTTCAAGGATTTTAAACTGTTGATAAAACCAGTAGAATTAGTTCTTTCTTTCATCTGAAATTTGTGTATTGCGCAATTTTATGTACTTTGACTATGCAGTGATCTGCAGAATTTTTAGACCTGATGTTTTTTTGAAGATTTTAGGGGATTTTTGTTACACATAATTGATGATGTATGCTTTTGCATACAATTTATGCTTACCCAAAAGTAATCTGTGTGGGTTTACATCTCTAGTTCATTATGTGCCTAATAGTTCATTATGCTCATTATAGTCCATTTCTTCAAGGTATTTGTTTTCTGTAGATTTTTTGAAATAAAACACCCAAACCCCAGTACTTACTCTTGGCTACAAATAGCAATATTCTTAATGTAGCAAAACAATTATTGATTGAAATGTGGCAACATTTAATTGTTTAACAGGTTAACACTGGATGAAGTGTCTTGTTAATGACAGGTAATATTTTTGTAGTTTTATTCCAGGTTAGAGAACATGATTTCTGGTTCTTTTCTGATTTATAAATGCTATGTGGAAGTATTAAAAAGTGTATTGATTTGATAGTAATAGTACTCTTAATATTACATCATTATGCTATAATACTATATAAAATGCATATACTGTAATTACCATGCAATTTCTTTAATTCCTGATGTTCAGTCCTGTTAATTGCTTCCTTGTTCTGTCCTGGCTGTCAATATGGACAGTCTTTAAGTGCTACAGGAAGCCAGGAAAATTCTTGTAGAAAGCACAGTACATACTTGGAACAGGATCAAACCTGTTGGAAAACTTGAGTTGGAGTAGAGTACTGCCGTGGTGCAGTATGACACAGAATTAAACATGATATCACTTCTAACAAAGATTGGGGAGTTAGATAATATAAGTTATTGAGACATTAATTGTGAAGACCTGCTGAATATAGCTATGCAATTCTTGAGCCCTCAATTTCTCTTAATGTTCAACTGAAATACATAAAGATGCAATTATATTTTGTTTTCTATAGTTCTGTATTTAGAGTCATTTTATTATTTTTTAGTTGCCTTTTTGCCACAAAAGGTAGCATTTTTCAAATTATGTAATACTGCCATGCAGCACTGTTGTTTTAAAAGAAAATATTTAAATTTGGGGTAAATCTGCAGATATATAAACTTCATTGCTGTAGTTGGCTTATATGAGCATGAAAAAATTCTTTCCTCTCAAGTTTGCTAAGCCAGAGCAGATATTCCATCTGCAGTTAGTAGCAGATGGTAAGTGGTTCTTTATGTGCAAGCAATGTTGATGTGATTTTAATGGCTTGATAATACAAAACTAGGCCTGTAATACAAGACTAGCTAGTACAAAGATATGGAGATACATTATTGTTGGTTGGGCTGAAGTAATTACTAGAAAAATATTTCATCAGGCAAGTTTTTTTTCTGTTGCAGAAACTGACAAATGGTTGTCTTGAAAAGAATGTTAAAGGCCGAAGGATCCTTTCAGAATAAACATCTTGCAATTCATAGCAGCATCCTTTTTATAACCCAACCCCTATTCTTAGGCTTTTTTTGTTTTTGGATTTGTGGGGGTGGGATGTGTTTGGTTATGGGGGCTTTTTGTGTTAGTGTGGTTTTATATTAAAAAGAGAGATTCCATGTGGATGTTTTTCTTCACATGCTGTTTCAATGCTCTCACCAACTCAAAATTCTATCCTGATGAAAACATATAAAGTAAAAGAAAATCTCATCTTCATGTAAAACACCTGATGGTGTTTTTTCTGAAAATTTAGAATTTTGAAACAGAGGCATCCTGTGCATACTTTTAATTCGTATTTGAAAATGTGTAGAAAGTGTGACTGTGTCTAAACTGCCATGCAGCTTTCCACTGCGACAGTTATGTCCCAAAGAGCAACTGAGCTTGTGAAAACAGAGGTGAGAAAGAGAGGTCAGATAACAGCCAAACAAATATGCACATTGAATTGTATAGAAATGTAAGAACAGGTGAAATCAGACTTAATGTGTCCTTCATATTGTCTTAGTTTGCAGAGGTCATTTTGCATTTACCCTTCAGAATTCTTTAGTCTAACTTAATTATCCTTCTTGCAGTGACAGATTGGATATTGGACAGAGACCCACAAGAAGAAATACTCAAGGCATTCAAATTATTCGACGATGATGACTCCGGTAAAATAAGCCTGAGAAACCTGCGCCGGGTTGCTAGAGAATTGGGTGAAAATATGTCTGATGAGGAACTACGGGCTATGATTGAAGAATTCGATAAGGATGGAGATGGAGAAAGTACGTGTTGGCAAATAAAACACCATATAATCTTGTTCTTAATTTTATTCCTTTTTTAGGTGTTGTGAAAATGTCCTCTTTAATTTCCTTCTAGATTACTTTCGTCTCAAACATAATTTAGCTTATAAATAATGCAGCCTGTTGCTTTTGACAGCTACTAGTCCTGGAGTCTAAGAATCAATTTGATTCACCACCAACTCTTACTCAACCAGTGTCTATTAAAAGCTGGGTGAAAGTGTAGTTGAAGATGGAAGTAATTGAACAGGTATATGAGAGATTCTGTGTACTTACATTACCTTTTTATTTCCTTGTAAATCAGTAAAAGTATTAAAGTGCTGAGAGAAAGTCTTTTGATCGCTTATTCAAGATACCTGAAGTGGTGATGTGTCATTGTTGTGATTTCAGCATTGTATATGGAGCATTAAGCTAATGAATCATGCTGGAACTACCCTGGGTCTATGTAGGATCAGCTTGGATGGGTCTTTGACATACTTCTGAGCCTTGGAGTGCTGAAAAGCATAGTGTGAAAAATGGCTCTGCAATTGACAAGGCCCATACAGAGTAGGCTGCAGAAGGGATTTAGTAGGTAGATAAAGAATGAATTAGCAAATCCAGTTTGATACTATGCATATTAAATCATTGTGAACACTGAAACTTAAAACATCCTTATTTTTACATCAGAAACCTTAATACCTCAATTTTGAGGACCACTCATTTGAGATGTTGTACCTAAAGACTGTGTCAGTCCACTGAACATCATTCTTTCAGGGTGGTGACTTATATCTGAGATTCCACTAGCAGTTCATCTATTTTTCCTGTAAAAATGATATTTACTCTTACGAACATCTGTTAGACTCAAAACTTGCATGTACTTGTGAAAAAAATTGTGTTGTCAGCCTTTAGACAGATAGTCTGCTGTTTGACATAGGTGGTATTTATTGGAAGTGGTAGCTGTAGCGGTGAGTGAGAGTAGAATTCTTCGTGTGAATATGTTTTGTTATGTGTTGATATCCTGGAGCTGCCAAATGAGATGTCAGAATCCTGGATCAATGTTGTTTTGTCACATTGCTATTTGGGTACTACAAATGGAATGTAGACCATTAACCTCCTTTCAGGAGAGTTGTTGAGTCATAATTATTTTGTGTCAGTGCTGTATTTTTTAAATCAGATTGATCAGCTAAGAGTAAGTGGCTCAGTTTCGTCTTACTCACTCATCGTCTTTGTTAGAGCAATTAAGTAGAATATTGAATATGGAAGATTGACAGCATAATGCTTATGTATGGTACTGTTTATCCTTAAAGTTCTGTGTGGTTTTGTGGCTCTTTAAAGAAAACTGAGGCTGTTCCTAGCTTTTTAAGATTCATTCTAAGAAAGTAAATGATTCTGTAAATCACCATTCCATTTGTCCTCAAACACCTGGGTCACATGGCAAAATCTTGCTGTCATCTAATTTTCCTTAGTTTCCTGCCCTCAAAAAAAAAAAAATATTGCAAGTGTTCATTGTTAGCATTTTTAATTGATATGTCAAATACAGGGATAATACCACTTTTGACCTTTATTACATTTGAGAGATTGTTTTGCTTACAGTGAAATAAGGTATCTTGTGTGGTACTTAGGTTACATGAACACTTATGTTCTCAGCAAAACTGCTAAGCTCTACTGGTAGGCTGTACATAGACTTCTGTAAAAGAAAGTATATTTTTGTCTGCCTTAAAAATGTAAATTAACTTATTTTGGTATTCCTGGGTTTAGAAATTACTTCTGGTTTTGAGCACAAGTAACTTTAGAAACTCCATGGTGTGAGTTCATGCAGTTTTGATCATCTTGTGTGGACGCACCTGTAGGGAACACTATCCAGTCTCATGTCTCGGATTTTGGCACAGAATTAAGAAAAATACCCAAACCCACTGCTGAAAAAATGCATGCTTTTAACTCTCAAGATTCTAAGTCAACGTTTCCTCTGTATTAGCTGTGATTCTAGTTGGTTCTTTTGTGATCACTTATGTTATGAAGGTGAGCGAAATCTGTTGCCATGAAAAACTGTGCTTCTCCTTTCATGGTGCTGAACTTGTGAACAGATCCTACGTCTGAAGAGGATTAACTGGGTTTACTTGGGTTACTGAGAATTGTAACTACACTGCTTTTTGAAGCTTCTTTGAATGTTCCAAAATTTGTTTGTCATTATAGTGTTGTATTTCCACTTTGCAGCATGGTTTCAAGGATGTTGTAAACCAGAGAATATTTTGGAGACAGTGTTTGAATTCATTCTGTCACTGTGTTGTTCCTGTGAAAAAGCTGTGGAAATGCTTTTTAAAGTCATACGGTCACAGTATTTTTGTGTCTTGGACTAGAGGTAGCAATGTGATGGACTGGTATTTCAGAGCATAGGGCCCTAAGCTAGACTAAATCTACTTGTTTCATTTTTTTTTTACATGAATCACTGCAGGACTTATTTAGGTTTTTTGATTTTTTTATTTGTTTAATTGTCTTCTAGCTGTAAATGTAGTTCTTTCTTAGTAGTGCTTTGTTTAGGAATAGCTTGGGCATGTTGGCTGGGATGGATAATTGTCAGGGAGAATTATTCTTATGTGCCTTGTCTTTTCCATACCACTGACTTAACTCTAATCATTCCCCACGACAGTAATTAGTTGCAGACTGAACATGTTCACTGGTTAACTCTTTTGCAGTGGCTATGTTTTAACATATAAGTAAGGTCAGTACCTCAGGTATAAGTGCAGCAAAATAATTAATGAATGCTAATTAGTTTATTGTTATGACTTTAATTCTTCAAGTGCATTTGTGTAAAATTTCAGCTAATTATAAATGAAGAATGAAGAAAGTTCAGATGGGGAAAGGCTCATCAAAAGTCCATTTTAATTTTAGCTAATTTGTGGAATAATTGCTAAATGATCTTAAAATTTGTGTTTGACAAGTGTTACAGATTGGGGAGACAGGAATAGTATCGTTTGATCTATGATGGTGGTTTGGATGTAAATGTCTTGAATTATGATTTTAAGAATAAAACTGAATTCAATCATAAATAGATGAGGTATTGTTGCTTGAGAAGTACTTAATAAAATTCAGATACCATTCTTAACATTTTTATAGACCTTTAAAATAATGTTACTTTGCATAGCCAGTCTCTTTTACATATGTTTTTCAGATTTTTTTTCTATAATATTTCACTTTTAGAATATTTTTACTTTCATAATTAGAAATAATGTAAGTGATTATAAGTGAGCTGGATTCTGGCTTAAGTATTCCACGTGATAAAACTTGCATTCTGACTTCCTGTTACATGAAAAAACCTGCGCAAAACCCCTGTTTTAGAGGCAAACTTGTAAGCACTTAGAGTAATGGATCAGATGCAACAAATACTAAAAGAGAAGCCTTTAAGTAAAGTACAGATATGGATTGTTTTATTTTATGGTTTATTGTTGTTTGCTGTTTGTCTAATGATGGTTTTTTTCCTTTTTTTTTTTTTTCTTCTTCTTTTACAGTCAATCAAGAAGAATTTATTGCTATTATGACCGGAGATATTTAGCATTAGAAGAAAAGAAGTTAACTCAGCACAAAAGGGAGGAGTTGTTGGCAGCTTCTATTACAATGTTTTGTCCTTTCTTTTATTTCAGTAGCTGGAGTAATGCAGAAAGTTACTTGTCACAGGACCAAAATAAAAACGGGTTACATGCACTGATAATTCAGTACTTTGTATCATTAAATACTATCACTAGAATAATTGACATACTGTTTTAGAACAAGTAAGTAATGCTGCATTTCAGAATGTTTGAGTAACTGTTTGTAAAATAGCCTTGTCTCAGATTTTTAAATCGTATCATATTATAAGAACCTTTTGAGGTTCTTGACTTTTTGTTAGCTGTGGCCTTAGTTTTGATATATAAGGTTTGAAAAAACTTTCATTTAAATAAAACGTTCTTTACTACTACTTGAAAGTGTTGTTTTTGTAGTTCAGTCTGAGCTGAACTAGAAGGGACAATGTTTCAGAGAAAATGTTTATTTTTCTTTTTTCATTTATAAGCTTTTACTTCTGCTCTTTTAGATTAATTATAACATTAAATGAGCAAGCATTCTCAAAGATGCCATTTGTTAACTCTGTGTTGCCCCCATATGATAACAAATGGCAGGCAACTATGCATAATGATAAACTGATTCCAAAACATGCTTAAATTACTCAGATGTCAGTCAGCAACTCTCTCCCATATCCACAGTTGTGATAATTGTGGAGACAATTACAATGGCAAACTTTCTGCAAGCCAAGTAGTATGCTTTAGAATCTAATAGCAAAAACACCCTACATGAAATATAAAACATATTTAAAAAATCCAGTATGAAACGTGCAACAAACCCCAAACTTCTAACAAGCATTTTGCAGTCTTTGAAGATTTGTTTGGGAGGTGAATGTTTAGGGGAAAAGATTCAGTGTAGGGGACTAAGCCTACGGAGGGCTCTTAACAAGTACTTTTCTCGGATCCATAGGAGAATTGTCCAGTTCAGTAGCTTCTGACTTTGCTTTTAATTTCTTTTGTAAATTATTTCAGGGACACTTCTAGTTTCTGCAGACAATCAAAGTGATAGAGAACTGGAAAGGTCTGTTAATAGTCTTCAAAAAACTTTTGCCTCAAAATTCCCACCTCTGGATGTGCCAAGTATTCTAACATGCTGCAGTGGCCTTTATGGGGACAGTACTGTCTCTGTGGATGGCTGGTACTTAATTCTTGATAGGTGACCACTTACTGTTTGTGACTCTTCCAGTAAGATGTACTTTTTGTCTCCTGAATTGAGGCCTTATTTCTAGCTTTTGCAATGTAGTTGGTAATCCTTACTTTGTTCTTGTGGACATGGCAGCATTTGTTAGGGGCCAGGTCACAATGGTATAAGGCTCTGTAAACCCAGGCCAGTGACCTGGAGAGAGGTTTTGTAAGTTGCTCAGACTGGGAGTGACACAGAAGAAAAAGAAACAATCAGAATAGTGATACTGTGTCTCAATGTTTGGTTTTACTTTTCTTCTTAATTTCATTGTTCTGGAGATTTTTGCATTTCAAAACCATGCTTGTTCTCTGCTCCTGACTGGTGGTCTCGCAGTTTTGTGTTGTGTTGCAGGTTGTTGCAATTCCTGTTGACTTTTCTTGATATTCACCACCTGACAATAATTGTGACAGGTCAGAGACCAGAGCTTGGTAAGATCTAAGCTCTGAACTTGCAACTGTCTGCTTGGCCCCAGCATTGACACTACATTCAATTCCATGTGTTTTTTGGGGCTCACACCTATCCTGGTGCTTTTTTTGTAGTTCTCTTGGTAGATTATAGGATGCAGATTCCCAGTTTTTTCTTTTTATACTTTGCCTGAAATCATAGGGGAAGAGAGTGACTTGGTGGCACAGTTTATCATCTCTGTTGTAGAATAGTCAGCAGTCATCACAGTTCAGTATTACATCACATGTAACAGGTGTGCTGTTGAATGTGTGCCTTATTTCTAAACTCGCAAAAGTGGGTTAGTGTTCAATGAACAAGGTCTGACTTGAGGTACCTGGGACAAATGTTTCTCTGTCACCTTTGCTATGGAGGACCGTGATGCCTGATGGAAGTCTAAAAACAGCAGCTTAGGAAATGTTGTAATCCACTGCACTGAAATCACTGGAACCTCTTTTTAAGAGCTTATAGTAACGATTATTTATAACTGTTCCAAATAGTCCATCAATACCCTAATTAATCCCGTGCAACTTTGAGGAAATTGAGAACTTCCAAATGAATAAAGCTACTGTGTTGGAATGCAGTGTACACCAAATACTACTCTACTGGCTTATTTTAGAGCTATGTTTTATGTACTAGGTTTGTGACATCAAACATACTCAGTTTGGGTTTATTTGTGGGAAAGATTCCATGGCACAGTTGTTGATGATTCCAGGTCATCAACAGTCAGACAATGTTAAGGTTCCATGTGCTGCATCATGTGGAGGCTCTGCTTGAGTTGAGAAACATCTTGAGTGTTTTGCTGGTGTGTTTGACTTTACCACATACCAGCAGAGCTGTGCTTAACCGTGCCCGTGGAGCTTTGGCAAAGAGGAAAAGGGAAACCAGGACAACTTTGGCAGAGGCCAAAGAGGCAGTTTGTGAAAGGAGGGAGGAGCACAGAGGCACTGGGAAGGGACAGAGCTGGCCCTGAACTCTTAAGCTAAGTCATGGGCCTGCGTGAAAGGAATGCCAGCCCTAAGCAGAGGACATATGTGTCCATACTGATCTCTTTGTCTCTGGGCTCCTCTCAAGTTTGTAGTAGAGCTCATGGATACAACTTCTCTTGCACTATGGCTGCAGCTCAGCAAGAAGTTTCTCTTGTGTGGTGGTTAAGTCATGAAGCAGAGTGTGGAGAAATCCTTCAGTTTTTAAATCCCTGTTCTAAGAAAGTTTTGCAGGCTATGTGCAGTTCTGGGATATTACAAAGTAAACTTCGTTAGCAGAGGTTTTTATCACAAATTACACAAGAACAGAGGATAAGGACAATTGCACTAAATCCACTTGCCCCACAGATTGCTTGTAGGTGCTCATAAACCCTCACACAGTTGGAGGTTTTTTTGTGGACTCATATCTGATGGATGTGCTGCTCAACCCTTTATTTGTTGTTGCTGAACTGGGTCCTACTATTAAGCAGTGAATGGCTGTGACTGCAACCTGCCTTGGTGCACGAGGAACCTAATTGAAGCAAGAGCTGCATTTTCTTTGACTTTTCCATTAAGTCAATAGGTTGTAGAAGATTCCAACTGGTGATAAGAAAACTTTCATAGAACTCATTTTCTCTAGCTACCACGGAAGTAAGTCTGTAGGCATGCTTAGAATGTTCCCAGTTTTGTGTAAAGAAAAACAATTCTGCAGAGGGAAAAAGAAATCAGTGTTTTTGGTGCTTCCCTAAGGTACACCAAGGGAAATATCTGGACAAATCCATTCAGACACTCCTTCTAAAATGTTACACACATTAGAAGAAAATCAGTAGATGCATCATATACTTCTAGAGAATCTGCAAGTGTCTTACTTTTATGATTGCACAAATGGCACATCTACTATAAAACTGTTGCTAAGCAAACTGAACACATTGGCAATTACCAGCAGTCAGAAGTGATCACTCTCAGAATACATAATAAGGGGGAAATTTCCATATGTAGGTCTTTTTGAAATGACATATGAATGTATTGGTGGTGGAGGTTGTATTTTCCACTTTTTAGCCTTCACTATTTTGAAAACCACTTTCAAAGAGTGAAAAAGAGTATTTAAATTAATTTCAAAGAAAGAAAGAAATTTAAAGGAGTAACTCCTTTAATATATTCTTCTCAAAGGGATAAAGAATGGGCCTAGCAGGAAAGGCCTGCTTTTCTAAATAAGATTGTCTAGAATATTTAGCAGAAATAAGGTAAATGACAGATATATCCAGAAATAATATCTGGATAATTTTTTGACTTGCAAACTGAAATTACTAAATCTTCATTATAATTTAATGAAATGAACTTCTGAAAGGGTCTTGTTTTGTTTGAATTTTTAATTTTTTTTTATTTTTATTTTGTTGTTGGTTTGTGAGTTTTTTGTTTGGGTTTGGGGGTGGTTTTTATGTTAGTTTTGGTTTTGGATCTTTTTCTTAAGTGACCTTGAAGTTGGACTGATGACAAAGCCTACTTTATTGGTGTAAAAAGGATATGGACAATTTGTTAGCAAAAGCTTGCAGTAATTTACGTCAGGTTCTATAGCCTCTTCCTTCTTTCCCAGGTGTTGGCAGGCACTCTTCCCACTCATCTGCTGGAGTCAGAGAGATTGCAGCACAGTTGAATGTAAATGGAAATATAGGATAAGAAAAAAATATATTAGAGAACAGTTACCATTAAAAAAGGGGTTGTAAAAACTCGTAAAATAAATAGATCTATTTTAACCCAGTTGTGATGGGGTTTAAAAAGCCCAAAACCAGTCCCATTTGTGTTCTCCTGGTTAGTGTAAGGCAGAGCTATTCAATAGAGGTCAAAACTAGAGTAATGTGCTGTACCTGAAAAGGAAAGTAGTAAAATGTCTGTATGGTATTTTTGATTGCTATATATATAAATAAAACGACCACATCCAAACAACTCAATTAAATGAAATTAGTAAAAAATGCTAGTTAATGTAGATCATCCTGGACCACCCTTACAAAGACATTGAAAAAGGCAACAGGTCAGTTCTTCAGCCCCCATTGGAAGTTAGCTATTTCCCCAGTACTCCTAAAAGAACAAATCATAATCCCACTATCCTAATGGAGACTTCTTCAGTTAATAAAATAGGTTCTGATGTCTGGAGCTGTGTGAGTGAGCTAATTATGCCAGCTTATAATGGCTGCCACATTTATTAAAAGCAGTTGCAGTGCTAACAGCATCTAATTCATTTCTCTGTGAAACACTGAATTTCATGACTTGGAAAAGTGTTAGCAAGACTCACTTTCCTTGCTCACAGAGTTTTTTTGTTTGACAAATTGTTCGTGCCCTACCCAGGGCAATCTTCACAGAAAAAATTTTTTATATTGTTTTAAAACCTAGATGTTGAGGATGTTACTTGATTATTTAATGGAACAGTTCAGTAGGAATATATATATCGCTGTGGCTGTGCTTTATGTTTTTAAAAACAGTTAACCGTATCGTTTCATGTTCACTTTCCTAAAAGCAGCAACCTCCACTTGGTAATCAAATGTGTTACTTCGCTGTGTTCAGAGAAACGAAGTGACAAAATTCTTCAATTATGGTTTTACCCACTAGGGGGACCCATTGTTACGACTAAAAAGTGGGCTCTGAAGTTATGAGTGAAACCGGCATGATGAGTTTTGTCAGGTGGAATTTTTATACCTGAATCTTTTCTCTCTCTTGGTGTGCATGTACACCGTAAAAACCTGTGGGCCTCTTCCACCCATACAACCGAAATTTGCCAACTAAGATGCAAGTTCTCTCCAGCACAAATAAGAACTATTTTGCATATATAGAAGGCTTATGTTTCTGTGTTTTGTCACCTTGCAGAGATATAAAAATAGACAAAAAAAAATATATTTGATTGCTTATGGTTTGCAGAGTTTTCTGAGAAAATATGTACTTATTCAAAGATATGCTGGTAATTTTATTTTATTTTATTTCTGAATGGAGGGGGAAGATGTGTCCTTTTTTTTTGTTCTGACATCCAGATAGTACACTCATGTCCTAATTTTTTCCTGCCTCAAGCAGTCATCTTGCTTTACTTTGGGCTTTGCAGCTCCATGCCCTGCTCTTACAAAGGCTCCTTGCAGTATCTTCTCATGCCTACGTTTCCCCCATGCTGGACTCAGCTTTGTTCCAACTGTGCTGCCCATCCTGTTGTCCTGCCTCCCTCCTGGCTCTGAGATGGTCCAGTAAAAAGGGTCTGTGGCTGCCCCTGTCCCTTAACTCATGATCTGTCCCCTGCACCATGCTCCTCCTCAGCATCCCTTTTAGCTCCTGCAAGGACCTCGTGGCTTTTCTTGTCTCTGTTCCTTCCCCCCTCATTTCACTAACACCATCACAGCCCATCTTAGGAAGATTAGTGAGGAGCAGACTTATAAAAACCAGCAATAAAATGGTCTGGAAATTTCTACATACAGCATTTCTTGATCAGTGGTCACTTCATCCAGTGGTGTTACACCTTTTCTCCTCCGCCTGTGCCCGTCTGGGTGGGAGGCAAAGGAGGAAAGGCATTTTCTTTTTATTGTTCTCTTGTCTTTTGTCAAGATGAATTTGGCACCCAAATTCTAAAAAGTTGAGGCAGCATGTTTCTTAGACATGAAGTAAAAATCAATGTAAGTTATTTCTGCCTGACTAGAGTGAAGTTATTTTAATACTGTTTCTAATGCTATTAACTAACTATTCTTTTTCTCAGAAAGGATGCAAAGCTTTATTTATCCTTCCTATTTCACATGTTTATTATTTTAAATTCTTTCCTACTTGTGATGGGGATGCGATGCAGTAACATTTCTTTTGTTTTTTAACAACGAGGATTTTGTATTTAAATATGCTCAAATGAGTGAAAATGTATTTTTGAATTAGTATTTACTGAAGTAAAATTTTCTTCTCTTGCATAAAAGACTGATAAGCAACTGTGCTGTGTGACCATTTAAAAATGTATTTCCAGCAAAGGGCCTTTTTGGTTCAGTTCAATGGCCCTTTTTGACACATTGTGCAGAGCACTGAGATGAAATATTTAGGTCACATCTGAGTAACTAATGGATCTGCAGCTTGATTTCCACAGTGAAACACAGGAGATGGGCATCTCAGTCACCAAGGTCTTGGCCCTTGAACCTCATGGACTTTCAAATTCCTCTGCTACCACTGGAAAATAAGTACCTGCACATCCTTCGGAAGTGACTTCCACTTTCTAAATCACATAGTTTCTTTTGCAATTATTACACTTATCCTGTATTGGAATCTTGATACTCTACCAGTGGCAGGCTTCCAGGTATTTTTATTTTACTACATATTTATTATTCATGTGAGTTTAAAAAGAGGATAAAAACAATTAAACTGCAGAAAATTCTGTGTGGTTGTGTTAAAGTTGAAGGATAAATCTGCACCCACTTCTCCCCTATTGATAGTAATGTGGCATGCAGAGCTGAGCCTGATGTTGGCCTTTCTGTGCTAGTCTTTGTGAATCCAGCACACCTAATAATTCCAAATACAGGAGAGAAGGCAGGCATTTCCCAGGCATTTCCCTCTACTTCAGTGAGATGAAATATGATACATGTCAGAATCATGGGGAATGGCTAATATTTTGAAAATGGAGTGGAAATTAAATGCATATAAATTCTCTAGTCCTGATGTGCTCGATGTATCCAGAGACCTGCCCCAGAGAACTGCACTGGAACAGTTGGAGAGGCAGTGTTAGGATGGAGCACAGTGAGGGAGGTTCTGTTCTGGGTGCTGTGGGCTCTGCAGCATATGCCAGTGGAAAGGATGTTATCTTCTCCTTGCTGCCATTGCACAGTCTGTTATCTCAGTGCTCACCTAACTTTCTGTGGTGGATTAAGTCAGATAAGGTGCAAACTCACACTTCTTCTACACCTTTTGTTAAGGTAGCATTTGGTTTTTTGTCACAGAGACAGGAGGGATGTTGACATCTGAAATTACGGAGTCTTTGCACCTATAAGGTGTTTGTCTATTGAAACCTTGCTTTGTGCTAATTAAAGGCTCAGCCATATTAAACTGGTACCTGTAGCCTTGCTTCTTCTCAAGGCCCATGGAAGGCAGTGGAGCTGCTGTGTCTCCTGTTACAGCCCCACTGAGTACCAGAGAGGGTCTGGGGGCTCCCAATGCTTGTATCATGGTAGTTTTAGGGGTCTTGCATGGGAACCTTGTGCAGACATCTGACAGTGAGTTCATGGTGCTGCACTGAGTGCATCAGTCTGGCCTGGGTTAGAACACAGGCTTCAATGCAAAGAAATGTGTTAATTCAGATTCTGTTCTTGAAAAAAAGAAAGGACAATATATGTAATCTAGTAGGAAATCACTCTTCTTAAGCTGCTAAGAAGATCTGTGACCAATAAGAATATGAGATATAATAAATGAGCTATTATGCCCCAATGATAATAATAGTTATGACCTTGTAATTTAGCACAGGCTCATAGCATTTAATTTCTTCTTGTTTCTGATTGCTAAATGACCACCTAAAATGTGTAGTCGGTAGATATTTATATCAGATTTCATTTGTGATCATCAAAAGATTACTTTTTATTTTCTTTAGCAGATCTAAAAATCAAAATAACATAAAAGTGCTGCTAACCTAATTTGATTGCAGCCAGCAAACTATGTGCTTTAAAAAACCCAAGAACCTGGTGGCTGTTTCTGAGTCTATTTTTCTCTTCAGCTTTGGAAAGAAGTATTTACATGGAAGGGTAATGATACTAAAATTAATAAACCAAGGAGGGACTGAAAGAAACTTATATGTTCTAAAATTTATTAAAATGAATTCTCTTTGGCTAGAAGTGAGTTGGTGCCAAAAGAGTGGTCTCAGACTCATGTGGACGATCCATTTCATTATTTATTTATTTGTTTGTTTGTTTGCATAGCTTACAAAATCTCTGTGTAAATAAACAATACACCCTAAACCCAAACTATCAAAGTCAACAGCACTGTTTACTAAGGCCAAAGGGTACAATTAAAAAAACCCAAACCAACTAATACAAGTGAGAGTATAATTACTACTAATTCTTACTATTCTTTTGTAAACTGTTCTTGGTGTCTGACAGACTCCCATTCTTGTTTCATATTCTAAGACACATAGTAATATGACTCCAGTACCCCTCTTTTAAATTGCTGTAATGTTAACTGCAGTTTGAAATAACTACAAAGTTTAATAAGCTGTAGAATTATGTGAAATTTGCTTTTTCCACCATTAACACCTGTTTTTTCTGCTCATTAGAAACAAACTTTTTGAATTCTAATTGGCATCCTTCCTCAGAGCTTGATCTAGGAGTGCCTGATAGATTTGTGTATTTTACTATAATTGCATTTTAAAATCCTAACTTAGAAAAGACAAACAAATATAAATGGTGGGAATTCAGTGAAAGGAATCCAGAAAATCTACCAGGATCTACTAATTTGCCATTTAATCTAAATACAAAATATGCACAGCAGTTGTACAACTGTATGTTTATATACAGCTCTGCATTTTTGACTGAAAAGAGAGCTTTCTTAATATAGACTAAAGTGTGATTTTGCTTGAAAAAGTGAATCTTTAAACTTAGCATCATGTTTATTGTCTTAATGACTTTTCAGATTCCAGACTTGATATGTACACTGGCAAAGCAGCTGGTTTATCCTCTCTAAAAACTCAGTCTGAGGTCAGCAAGTCTAGCTACGTTCAAGGGCCAAAAGGAATGCAATAGTAGATCAGTGAGAATGGTTCCATAATTCAACATCTTATCAAGTCACCACATCAATCCCAGGATTGTGGTTGTGAGGACTATAAAAATGCTGTTGCCTTGTCTCCAAGTCTCTCCACCCTGTATTGTGTTTTCCTGTCTTCCTCCCTTCTGTTTTCCACACAAAAGGGAGTTCACTGAAACGCCTAGTTTGTTCCCAAACTACTAAACATTGGAAGAAAGACTGGGAAAACAGCAAGACTTTCAAACGAGTGAGGTACTTAACTCATCATGTTGCTAACCTAAGGCTAGGCTCTGCTGAAGGAGTCATTCAACAGTAGCACATCCTTTTCCATGCAGCCTTCCAGTGCCACCAGCTCTGTTCATCCTGAGGCACTTTTTAGACGGATTTGCACCATGGCAGCCCCGTTCCTGCGAACATGTAGGTCTGGGTAAACGGGAGGAACCTGTGTGCTTAATACCTGAGGCAACCCTGAAGTCTTTGCTGACAAGTGTCTTCACAACACATGGAGAGCCTGTCTGTGTCTCCTGATGCCACTCTTGAGTGCAAATTGCTGTGTTTGGGAATGCTGTGGCTGTAATGCACAAGTACACAACTGTTTTATTGGACACAGATTTATTGGACACAGAACTTTTGTTGTCTGTAAACATGGTACAAGAGAGCTTATTCAGCCCCTGTGAAGGGGACAGTGCCCTACAGTCCTGGCACCCCATAACCCAAGGCAGCTCACCTGGGAGTGGAGCAGATTCTAGAGCACTGGCTCACTACCACTGCAGTCTTAGTTAGGATATAAATGTCGATTTTTTTTTTTTTTTTTTAATGCATTTTGAAACTCATGACAGGATGCTGCTTCAGCATTCTGTAATGAGATCATTTGGTTTCATCTAACAGGAGTTAAGTATAACTCTGAGAATGTCCTGCTGAACTTCTACACAAACCGCTTTTCCATTCTGCAAGTTTTGCTTGCATTAATAGAAGGGTTTTGATGGTGATTTTTTGTTTTGTTGTTTTTTTGGGGTTTTTTTAGGGCTTTTTAAAATACCTTTCTTTCAGAATGCTGCAATATTTGAACAGAAATTAAGTTGTTGCTGAAAAGCCAAGCAGGCTGCCATCCCTTTTTCTTTTCTGGGCTAAAGTCCAATTTTACACAACAGTTGCAAAGAAAAGGCAAACGCATCACTAGATTCAGCGAGAAATATTATAACAGTATGTAATCTCTGTCAAGATAAAATTGCTTTGTGATTTACATTACAATAAATCCTGACCTTTGAGTGCTGCCGGCTAAGCTAATCTGTGAAGTACTTCACTCTATCACTGAATCAGCATGTGAAGCTAAAGCAAAGTGACTGTGTTTGTCCCACTGTGGTGCCACCCAAGAGCACGTAGGAAAGCAGATTATGGTGCACGGTGCCACGTGCATCACAGCTGTGATGTAACTGAATGTCTGCTGTGGATTAATAGAGTGACTTACTACTGCTGTAGGAAGTAAAAGTTAATATTTTTATGAATATAGAGCATATAATATTCAAATTGACATAAATCAGGACATTTAGAATTAAGTTTAAAAATCTGGGCTGATTTTCTAACAGTAACTCTCAGATCATTTCCTCATCTCTTGCTGCCCTCATTAATTTTATTTTCAATATTTTTAAGGATAACAACTTGTGTGTCAGCACAGATATCGCAACCTTAATTTAAATTTCTTTGGCTTTTGTGTCTCCACATCCGTTGTTTGAATATAATCTTTAGTAGATGTGTCACCTCTGGCACTTCAGTTAGTCTTCTCTTGTTCTTTTTTTTTGCAGGAAAAAAAATCCCCAGAATGAATATTTCAGATTCTTTAATTTACCCAATGGTCACTACCAGACAGCACACAATTTTCACCAGATTGTGTAAGCAGGTAGTAAGCAGGTAGGTAATCAAGCAGTTAATAAAACAGAAATTCTTGATACATTATCCCATAACAAAGCGCTTAAGTTTACAGTGTCATGGTTTGCTTGGAGCACTTTAATGCAGTCTACAACTTCCTCATGAGGGGAAGAGGAGGGGCAGACACTGATCTCTTCTCTGTGGTCCCCAGTGACAGAACTCAAGGGAATGGCCTGAAGTTGTGTCAGGGGAGGTTCAGGCCATGGGAGAATATTACAAAAAGATTCTTCACCCAGAGGGCACTGGAACAGGCTCCCCAGAGAAGTGGTCACAGCACCAAGCCTGACAGAGTTCAAGTGTTTGAACAATGCTCTCAGGCCCGTGCTGTGACTCTTGGGGTGTCCTGTGCAGGCCCAGGAGTTGGACTCAATGATGACCCTGGGGGTCCTTTCCAACTCAGGATATTCTGTGAAGTGCTGGTAGGAACCTGAAACCATGGAAGTGGTCTTTCTCCAGTCTTTGGGTCCCAACACGAGTTTCTATTTTAATTTTATTATCTGTAGTATTCTGAGGCCACTTACATTGTCTGATACACGTCCCTTATCTCACAGCTTTCAGTTGTCTGTGTATCATTCATTCCACCTTCTGAACAGGATGTATGTGTATATATTACATCATATATATACTGAATTGTTATGTATACATCTCATATATATTTTTTACATATATCTATACACATATATTTGCATATATTTTTTGTTGGATATATCTATATGTATTTGTATATGTATATTCATATATAAATAAAAGATCCATTGAGATTACTCAAGCCTGCCTGTGATAATCCAAACCTGGATCTGATAATCTGGGTCAAATTGGGAAGAAAGAGAGGAGGCAAAAAAAGGAAACATGCTCAAGATAAAGATGGACACTGACATGCAATATTACAAAGCAGGATAAGCAGTTAAAAGCTGGAAGGACAAGTTAAAATTGTTGTCATGAGAGAAGGAGCTGCAGAAGCTAAATATTCTAAACTATAATCAATGGGAAGCTGTTTGGCAATGTAAGATTTTCAGTTTTGCACTTGCTGTGGTTCTGAAGAGAGGTTATTGAAGATTTTCTGATTATTTTTCCTTAAGACAAGTGTAGAAGGTGTCTCAATCAGTGCTTTTACAACAAAACCATTTTCTGTAAATGGTAGCTTTTCAGTTTCACTTTAATTTGTTCTTATTTTTGACAGAAAGTTTTGAAATTGCTAGACTGAATAAATTTGACAATTCTTAAAATTAAAATATCTCAGTTTGGCAGTGTAAACAATTTCTTTGGAAGCTTAAGGTATCTACGGCCCAAAAGCATCTAATATCAAAATGGAAGTTTTAGAAATTTTGCAAAGGGGAGAATTTGAGAAATTTCTCAGATTTCAACTGTTGGTTTGTTCATATTGTTCCTTTGCTCTTGCCTTTGATGATTTCCACTGATACTTTGCAGGTTTGACTGCCATGTTGTTAGGGATACATTTACCCCCGGTGACCTTGAGCCTGCCTGTGGCAGGTGGGGTGAAATTAGATCTTTAAGGTCCCTTCCAACCCAAGTCATTCTATGTTTCTGTGATTCTCTGGCTGTTCCTGGTAACATCCACCTCTGAGACAGCAGCGGTGATGCCAAGGTTATATTTATACTGAAGGATATGTCAAAGAGTGACACTGGACTCTAACAGATGCTATAGGAATATTGTTTGTTCCAAACAGTTCAGATATACCTGATGGATGTTCTGGATGTTCCTCACAAAAAAAAAAAAAAAAAAAAAAAAAAAAAAAAAAAAAAAATGCATGCAGTGAAGAAAGAAGGGCAGATATTTCAACCAGATTCTAGTGGTCATTGCTTCGTAAAGCCCTCCCCTTATCTGCCTGAGACTCTTTGTCCTGTAAGGGCCTTCATGGGAAAGCTATCTCACCTGGGACCCGGTCAGGATATGTGTTAGCAGTCAGTTAGGCCAAGGAGTCATCTGACCACAAGACTGGAATAAGAAAGGATGGGATATAATGTTGTTTCATGCTGCCAGTTGGTAGGGAGCTCCAGGCATCAGAAATGCAAAGGCCTAGGGAAAACCCTGCTTTCTTTGGGTCTTAACTCATCTAGGGGTCTTCCATGGGAAAGAAAAAATAAGATTAAAGGTCTCGTGATGAGAAGTTCTACTGGGTTTGCTTAGTCCCCTCCCTTCCCTGTTCTGTGCTCATTCATTACTCTCCCATGGTCAGTGCATCCAGTACCTCCAGGTGAAGGTTCCTCCCTCTAGGTTTGGCACCCATTTTCTGAGTGAGTTTATTAAGCAGTCTTCTCTTAACCCTGGTCATCTAAACAAAATACACATCATCACATGAAATGGGCTTGCAAAATAATTTTCTCAAAATAGTACATATCAAAGCCTTTCTGGAGAAATGCTCATGCCTGTCCATTGGACTTTACGGCAGCTTGTCCTGAAATGTTCCTTGTGCTTCTGTTCAATGCGACCTTAAATATTTAATCAGGTCTTAAAATGCAGGGGTCTATCCATTTCCTTGATGTTGGAGTGGGGGGTTTCTCCTTCCTGTTAATTGTTATTTTTCACTCTCAGTTCCACAGCAGATCTACTTTTTGAAAGATCATGGATTTTTTAAAAAACACTTGTTGTCCAGCAAACAAAATGCCAGAATGTCAAACGTAAAGTGTTTCTCCACATTATTTTAGATTCCTTGGTCACCTTCAAGAGCTAGCTAATGACAGCATGCTGCAGACAGCTGGCCTCCTAAATTACACCATCGACTTCCTGTCTGTTCATGTGGGTATCATTCTTGGACACAACCCCCCAGCTGAGTCATTTCTCACAGTACGAAAAGAGTGTGGCTTTGTGAGACAGAGGAACCTTAAGTCCCTTTAAGAAGAGAGCAGTTAATCTCAGCAATCCGTTCACAGGGTTTAGAAAGCTATCACTGGAAGGAAAAAGTTTTTTCTAGAGTTTTTTCTTTTTTTTTTTCCTCCCTCCCCAAGTTGCAAATTGGTTTTTGGTTTTTTTTTCCAGGAAACAAAGGCCTGTCCATGCAGTCATAAATCTACTCAAATCAGTGGTGGTTTGGGAGGGTTTAACACAGAGAGCTGTATTGTATGCTGGCTGTGACTGTCCCCATGCGTGGTTTAGTGAAGTTGTATCAAGGGCCAGCACTGCAAATGTCAGTGGGCTTGTGATTTTCAAACACAAGGCCACGCTGTGCTGCTTCTGTCACAGGAAGAGTGTCATTGCCTTCAAAGTTGGGCTTTGAGTGCCCTATAGACAATGGGGAGAAAACACCTCTTTGGGAGTAACCATAATCAAAATGAAATCCCTGGCACGTAAGATGAGGACATGATCAGTAGGGAAGTGCCAGTTTCTCTACTGAAATTCCCTGCTGTGTTAGTGCCCACAGAGCCACACTAATGATGTCTACATGTAGCGTGAATGCTCCCCAAAACATGTAATTTTCTATCTAGCCATTACTGTGTTTGATGATGTTGAAAGTGCAGGTCATTCCTGAAATTATTCTTTCCACCTACTCCCTGTGAAGGAATGTGCCTCGTGTGGTGCGTGGTGGTCCTTCCTCCCTTCCCACCTTTCCAGGCTTTGCCCCAGGTTCTGCACCACAGGAGTGTCACCCTTGTCTGCAGCAGACCAACAACCATGTGATGGTATTTTGTGTGGTTGGTTTCTGGGTTCTGTAGGCACTGGAGGAGTTGTATCCTTGTGCATTTCAGTCTGTTGGGCACACTTGGCTCCTTCCCACCTCCTGCTCCAGCAGGGAAAAGCTGTCAGCAGGCTGCTGTCAGGAGACGCTCCCCACCTTACCTCCACGGGATCGTGTTCCCAATGAACCTCTGAAATGCTCCCCTTGTCCCTTTCCTACATCTTAGAATATAGGTGAGCATCTGGAATAAATGTAGAGGTTTCTCATCTATTTTTTTCTGTCCTTTGTTTTTTGACTGAAAGTCACTGCAGAGGTAATAAATCTGAGATCACAGAAAGAGCCCACACTGAAAAGAATTAATCTCAATGTGGTTTAAGCCTTCATGAATCTGTTTTCTACAGGCCTTCTCATTAATATTTGGGGACTATTAAAGATATACCACCAATTTTAGGAAGGAAAAAAAATACCCCAACCATGTGAACACTCAGAAAATAAATGATGGAGGTCTGTTCATTTTAGAAATAGTATTAATATTCTTGAAATTATTATAAATAGCTTGAAATAAACAAGCACACACAACAGCAATTTATATATAATTGTATCTCCTATTTTATTTAGATTTATAAAATATTAGCTGTAAGAAGTCAAATAATGGCAAAAACTGTGGAAAAATATTTTTCATTAGGAAAAGATGTACTGGAAATTTATTCTGTTGCTGAGCTGTGTAAACATATTGACCATTCAATGTAAAACAAAGCAAATACTCAGGTCGTGAAAAGTTGTTTTCTCTCTCTGCAGCTTCCTGAATGTTGCCGTCACTGGCTTTTTGGATTGGTTTCTGTGGTCTGCAGCTATGCACAGCAGAAGAAATTGCAGGCATCTTTTAAGCTGAGAGAGTATTTTTAGATGTTTTGTGGGCTGTGTATCAATTATTTTATAACATAGAGTTAGCAAGGAATGCATGAAATATATTTAGTGCCTTTTGAGAATATTTTAGGAGCATTGATTCTGACACATGGAATATAATTTACAGAGATGTAAGTTACATCATTATAAAATTATATATTGAGTAAACACCACCAAAAAAAAATAAGCCAACAAAAAAACCTGTGAACAAAATTGTTTGAACCCTGCCCTGAGGTATCCACCCTTGAAAAGAGTGGAAGCTTTCACTAAATAGCCTTTGCTTTCCTTTCAAAGAAGCTTTTGGAGGATTACACAACCTGTGATTTTTCTATAAATTATTGTTGTATTAGTGGCTATGTTAATGCTGGTTGCATTACTAGCTGACTGTTCCTCTAGCCTTAAAATATCTTTCAGACATGTACCAGTTTCCTTGGCTTGCCCTGTCTCTTGGATTCCAAAAAAGGAGGTAGGAGAAGGACCCTGTTTTGTTGGGGTTTTTTCACTTTTTTTTCTCCTTACAGAAAAAGGTGAAATGTTTTGGTAATATGACGTTCTACAATTGATTTTGATTTTAAAAAAAACCAAAAAAACCAAAAAAACCCAACCAAAACAGAATTACATTAATTTCTTAATATTAATAACTGAGGTATTAAACCCAGGTGTTGATGTTTTCTTAAATGTCATTGCAGTCAACAGGTTGAGTGGAGGGAATTTCCAGCTTTCCTTCTGTTTTTTTGGTGACTGGGTACATTGGTTTCATAGGGGTAGCCATGGCTTTATATTGGAAGCATTAAAAAAATTTAAATGTTCTTCCTACTCACAAAGAATAGCTGGGCAAACTGAGAATGGAAAAACCTTCCCCAGATTATACTAGCCTTGACAGAGCTGCCAGCATGGGAAGCACAGGTGAGCTCTGTGAGGACTTAAAGAATGCAGCTGCATATCTCAAAACACTGTTAAAGAAAGAATTTCCCATTGGATATGCCACCACAACAGGAACTTGAGATAAGCACAGATGGCAAAACAGGAAGTCTTGAATTCCAGGTCTAACGAAGGTGAAGATTTGAAATTAGCACACTGGACAAAATTTTACTGTACAGACTGTGGGAACTTAAAATAAGACCTATCAGGACAAAAATTCACATGGTGGCAAACGGTGAGAAAGGAAGCAACTGCTTACACACATGCCAGCCCAAGCTGTGGGAATGGCATTTTCACCCCACGGATACCGAGGACTTGGGCTGTATAAAAGCGTTTCCTCCAGAAGAACTACTCCAGGACCCCCACCACTAAAGACTAAGGAGGGTGAAGAAGGACCAGTGGGATGCTGCGGGAATCCACGGGTGGTGATATCTTTCTACTTAATCTTTCTCTCACTCTCCTTCTGCATCCCCACTTTTCTCCTGTTTCTTTCTATGTCTCTGCCTCACATTTACTGTTATAAAAAAATCCATATTATTGACTTCTCTATGTGTTATTGTTTGCAACGTAATGCAGGCAGAGGAATCTCTTATAATCATATCATAACAAACCCTACAAAATATCCAGGAGGTGGTTTCCACAGTGTTCTCTCCTGCAGGCTCAGTCCTGTTCTCTTCAGTGGCATTCATTATTAAATTTGGATACCTGATAGGCAACAGAAACTAAGCTATGGACCCAAGAGAATACCCTGAATATGGGTTCTTATATGCAGGTAAATCATCCATATAACTTTTTTCTCAAAAAAAAGAAAAATAAATATAATTTTGAGTGTATTATCATTATTTAATTTTGAAACCAGTTTGAAAAAGCCACCAAGTTGGTGTTTTTCCCCTTTTAAATAACTATGAAGGCCAGTGAGTTTCCCAGGGAGGAGACCTTCTTTGCCCACCACCTTTGTTGTGTGATTTTCACCAGGAGGCCATGGTGATACACCTAGAAGGATTTTGTGGCTTTCTGAAGCTTGCTTATCCATTATCCTTTTTTGGTAAGAGTTGTAGTGGGGAGGCTCAATGGTGTTGGAAAGCATCATTTCTTCCTATACAAACCATGCCCAAATTTACACCTGTGCTTGCAGATTTAGTGCCTGAGTGTACAGGTGCCTGTTTGCAGAGACCACTGACCCTTTCAATGCACTTATGCAAACCCTGGCCAGATACACATTTTGCAGTCACCACTTAGACAATGAAGGTCTAGTAAAAAGGAACATCTCTGAACTGAAAATTTTCCACCCAGATGTCAGGAGGTTTCTAGTAGTGACTGCTTCTGGTTGGAAACAACTATTCTTAGATACTTTAAAAATTTCTGCTTTCAAAATGAGCCATAACATTTCACCTGCTAAAACAAAAAAAAAACTCATTAAAAAGTAGCCATTCTGTCAAACCTCACTGAGTTTCCAGAATGTTATTTCTTCTAACCAGAGCAACTGACCCATCCCTTTTCATGACCACTGGAGAAGCTGAAAATATCTACTAAAAAGTGACTTCCTTATCCTAAAATGTTGCATCTCCCTTGTTAACACCACAGCTAAAAGCAGTCAGGTCTGCCCTCAAGGCAGAGGTTGGTTAAACTTTGCCAGACTCTTGTGCTGCTGCCAAGCAATCTCAGCACAGTCCTTGTGTTCTGGGCTGAACCTACAGGGACCTCTCTACAGCTAGGAACTGTGTGGGGATTGAGCTCTATAAATCCTGAGGCCAAAACCTAGCTGAGAAATGTTTTGCAAGAATATATTTAATTCTGTGAGGACTCAGACACCATAATTAGATCATACTGTAGAGATCACATACAAATCACAGGAAGCTGTCTGTTCCTCTCCTTGTCCTCCTGTATAAAAAAAACAATAATGTCCTCTGCTTGCATATCCCAGGGCTAGATTTCTCTGATTAATATAATGAAACTGCATAACATTTCTCACTGGCTTCTGTACAGGGCCACTCTTCAATGAAAATTGTGTAATTTGATGGATTCTTCCATAATTTGTGCAGATTATCACAAACAGCAGCCAAAGGCTTTGCTCTTTTTTTTTTTAAAAAATATTTAATTATAAGAAATGCAAATTACTTATTTTCAAATGAACCTGATGGCATGTAAATCTCTGAGACATGTTTCCTACTACTTTAATGTAGAGAAGCATTAATACATACTTTGTTTTCCAGTGGCCTAGAAGTAATTGCTAAAGGATTAGTAGCAAGGGAAGAAAAATGCACTGCAATTAACGTAGATTCGTACTTACTATTACCCCATTTGGCACGCAGATTCAGCTGGTGCTGTGCAGAAGACATGGCAGAAACACACACAAGCATCAGATGAACTTGCCTAAAAGTAGCTTACGCAATCGAGGAGTGTAGGGCACTGAATGAAGAGTGCATAAAAAGCCCAGTATCAGGCAAAAACATTTGCTCTAGTCTGTGCCAGTCCAGCAGGACAGTTGACCTGACCTTAGAGACGGTAAAATTTACATTTAAATGCTTAAATCTCAGTTCTGAATAATTTAGTTTTTCATATTTTGTCTTCACACTGCTTGAGGATGCTCCAGAGTGAAGACAAAGAAGAGTGAGGAGCCCGGCCTGCAGGATTTAAGCAGACAAGAGATGAGCAGCTGCTGGAAAGAGAGCATTAGCACAGACTAACTGGCAGCTTGCAGAGTTCTCTGGGTAGACTTTAAAGCATCTTCTAGGGCCTAAAGGGGCTACAGGAAAAGAGTTCTTGTTGTTCAGGTGGTGAGGCACAGCTTGTCCACAGAAACTGTGGTTGCTCCATTGCTAAAGTGTTCAGGGCCAGTCAGGATGGGGCTTTGAGCAACCTGGTGATGTGGAAGATGTCCCTGTCCGTGGCAGTAGGGTTGGAATTAGATGACCTTTCAGGTCCCTTCCAACCCAAACCATTTTATTATTCTAGATGGATGTATCCTACAAACCTGACCTTAACTACAGGACATTTTGAAATAGATTTATTTATCTACACTTGGAGCTTTCCAGTAATCTACCTCTAATGGAATATCATACAGGCAACAGTAATACGGACACGTCTCCAAACCAGCTTGGCAAGTTTGAATTTGCTTTCTTGGAAAAGTTAACACTACTTATTATTATTTCTGCTGAATTCTCAGCTAACCTGGCATTATTTCTGTATGTGGAATCAGCTTTTCTTCTTCACAGCAGAAATCTGGGCTGTGTTATGAGGACAAGAGCAGAGAAATTTGGACCACACTTTTGTTTCTGGCTTCATGGTTTTTTTGGACTTAACTGAGGAGCTAGAGAGGTGAGAGAATGTGAACTTACTAGTTAGCTACAGGAAAAGCGTCTCTATCAACCCTCCCAGATTCACTCCGAGTTAAGAACAAGTGTTTAAGGAGAAAATGAAAATAAATATAGGAATTCAGGAAGTTAGAGGATTTGTCCCTTTCTGGATAATTTGATCAACATATTTTCTTTTGGTGGAAACCTAAAATGGTGAAAATTGAATTGTGACCTTAATTGAAAATTCAGGGTTTAGGAGATGATCAAGTGTTTGGTCTTCCTTCTGTCAAGTAAGGAAGTCACCTGTCAAACTGAAGAGTTGTCCTCTTTCTACCTCTGGTATACTTTTGATACACATTTCCATCAACATCATATTGCAATGCTGGTGGAAATGTATAGGTTTTGGTAGGCTTTAAAATCCTTCTTCAGAAGAAGCATTTCTGAACACAAAAACTTTAACACAAAGGCAGATTTGTGACTTGGAGCAACCAGGAGATAACAAGAGATTTGTCATGCACTAAGCATGATAATTTATTTAGCTGTTTAGTGTCATGGTTGGATTTATTGATCTTGAGTTAGATACATCGCAGATAAAATGACAACTATACAACAATGCTGAAAAAGATAAATATCATTTGTTATCACCAAGATCTGTTTGAGAGTTAGTTCCACAAATATTCACTTATCAGGATGTTAGATACAATCACTGTCATAAAAGACTTAGCTGAGACATGACAATATTTCATGTTGAGACAGAATGGGTCCAGCTGTCTTGACAGTGCTTTCTTGGGGCTACATATGGAACAATTTTTCTATCTATTTCATGTGACACATTAGCTATGCTAAATTAAAATATTATTACAACCTTACATGTATTGAAATGGTGAGAAGGGAGTACTGCTTTTGCCTTGGCTATTATTTTGGTCTTTAAGAGATAAGGATTAGTAGCTGAAGTTAAACAGTATGTCTGTGAGAAGAGATAGATTTGTTTGTCAGCACATAAATCTAACATCCAAATTCTTTCTGAAGTTTGGGTTTCTGAGCAGTAGCAGCATCAACAGAGACCTCAGGGTGAGGAGCTCCTCCCAGTGTGGTAAGCAGCTGGATTACATGGTTCCACCTCAAGCAGTGTTAGCTGCTAGGACACCTTCCATGGAAATTGCAGGGTTCCAGGTGTGACATCAGGTAAGGTGGCAGCAGCAGTGCTGTGTCCGTGCCCATGCCCAGCTGTGCTTCCCCAGCTTGTGGTGCCACAGGGTGAGACCTCTCCGTGCACAGTACACTCTGCAGCTGAGCACAGGAGCTCAGACACCTCTCGGAGCAGATTTCCCAGCCCACACAACTGCTCCAGTCTGCCCACGGCCAGCAGAGACCCTCTGTGGCACCTGCTGCTGCTCTGGTGTCGTTGTGCTCTGCACAGCTCTCATGGCTCTCCTGTCTCAAGCCAGGGAGTTAAATTTAGCAACAAAGTGGGCAAGCACTTCCCTTTCTCTAACAGTCTCAATACTGAGATTACTGGGGCAGTCTGACTTCCCTGCTGCATTCAATGGCACAATACTTGTAGCCTGTCCTTTGCAGCTCTGTCCTCCTTATTCCATATCCCAGTTAAGCCCAGCTCAGGCAGGTTCATTTCAGGTCTGGACCAAATACTGTACCACCTGTTAAAATCACAGCCAGCTTCTTGGCTCCTGGGCAGGAAATTATAGGATGAGAGGCACTTTCCTCTCTGAAAATGTCAGTACAAATGAGCAGAATGTGTGTTGCGTGTTGCTTATCATGTACCACATGCATGCCTGGGGGCTCTGCTTGTGTGGCTTTGGAAGCAAACATGGGAAAAGAAAAACCAGTGGAAAAAGGCAAAATTACTATTTCCCTAACTGAAAAATGGAAAAAAACCAGTTCCACCAGTGCCAAAATCATCTGGATGTATTGGGAAAATAGAAAGTACGGTCTTTTCTCTGTGGTTGCCACAAGAAGGTGGGCAATAAAAAGTGTTGCATTGTTCTAACAAAACTTGGTTTGGAAGTACTTCACCTGGTAAGAACTTTCCTTAAAGCAAGACAGCAGCTACTACAGATTTACAAGGATAAGGCAGAGAGAAGGTAGAAACACAGAGAAATTTGTAAAGTCTGATGTTGCTGAGCCAATTAACCATTTTTAGGGATCTCACTACTCTCTACTATTTAGAACAAAATGATGTGAGAAAAAAAGGGAATAAGTGAGACAAGCAGACAGAAAAATAAAAAGAATTTGTCAGACTTCTAAGTGCACAAGTAAGAGCTCTGATACGGCAGATATGATACACATGAAAGAAGTTACCAAAGGTATAATTTTGTAAAAATTAAAAGCTTGCTTTATGAGGGAAATAACAAAAGATGTGCCTCACATGTTAAAAAAAAAAACCCATACAAACACCAAAAATTTAATGCATCCCATCCTTTTCCAAGGGTTTGAAGTACCAGTAAAGGAAGAAGAGCTTACAGGTACTGAGAAATTGTGTCCAGGAAGAATGGGGTCTATCATCTTAGGAACTTTTATTTAACTCAATTGTATATGAACTGAATGTATGGTTAAAAACACATTGTGGAATATTTTGAGATTTTTATAAACAACAGAAAATAAAAAAGACTACATTTTTTTTTTAAATGAGGTTAATGATATGGCTTCACGGCCATATGTGCTTTGCAAGGGTAGGAGTCCATCCAACTGGAGGAGAGGTTAAAGATGTCCAGAAGAATAGAGAGTATTTCAGTGGTATAGAAAGCACAGCTGAAAAATCATGTGATGAATCATGAGCATAATTCCCTTTCACCTGTGTTAGAAACGAAAAGGGAACACTGGGGACAGTACTACCTACTGGGGGACATTTTTGAAGAAATGGATGCCAAATATTCTTCAGTGATTGGTGTATCATCAAAATTATGACTTGTGTCTCCGAGGGAAAAGAGCTCATGTTCCTTAAATTGGTTTTCAAGATGGGGTTTGTCAAGCGTCTTGCTGCTGAGGTGGGTGCCAAAAAAAGCCCATTCCATTTCTGTGGTTAGAAATGGGGATCCAGAGCTCTGGCTGCTCTAGAGCTCTTCACTGCCTCCCGCCCACCCCACTCCAGTCATGCACTTGAGTGACAGGCTGGTTTATCTGGATTATTGCCACTGACCCCTTCTTCACGGCTGGGAAAGGTGGATAATGCAAATATGGTGATTTGAAGGGTCTCCCCAAGCACAGCAGTCAGGTTTTACACAGGCCGCCTCAGACAGTTTCCATGGCTGGCTTGGGGTGCAGGAAATTTGGTGGTGCCCAGAACTTTGTCACTGTGCTGTCTCTGGAAGCAGTGTTGCTTGTATTCGATTTAATTAAAATTAGAGGACCACCTGTGGAACCAATCCATCAATTCTGTGGCCATGGCACAATAATTCTGGACCAGGATAATCCCCTGATTTACCACATTCATAGAGTTGTGGAATGATGGTCTCTGGCTCTGTTGGTCCCCTGCAACAGAGACCAGACACCAAATCCACCTCCTTCTGCACATCTGTCCTGTGTGATACCACACTGCGCATCAGTCACAGCCAACACCCCATCTTCTTCCCACCTTGTCCCCACTCTTCTCCCATCCTCATGTACTCCTTCCCTCTCCTCCCCACTCAACTTCCACTGGGCTATCAGTCTCCTGCCTCCACATTCTCTATTTCTCCTAAAATTTTTCTCTCCTTCTTGGACAACCATACTCTCCAGGGTAAATTTATTTCTCTTGCACTGAGGGAGAAGTATAGATGCACAAGTTGTTCCTGATGGTCCCAGGTAAACAAGGCAGATGATCCAGTGTTTGCCATATTGTATGGGTTTTGTCAGGAAGCTGGTGGAAAAGCGACAAGGTTGGATATTTCTGCAAACAAAATAGTTTCTGGTTTTAGCCTTTCAGATATTTCTGCACTGGTGGTTAGAAAACAAGACAACCAAAAACTCATAATTCTCCCCATTTTTGCCTGCAAAGTATCTTATTGCCTGATACCAACAATCCTCAGTGGTGTTTTTTACATATTTATAATTAACATTTACCAGCTAAAAGTAATTGGATGTGCAAGATTATGGGCTTATATCTTATTTTCATTGCAATCTTTAAAACATTTTTAATTATAAGAACATGACGTTATATCTACTTTATTGGACATTCTGGAACCATCAACCATTATTTTAAGGACTTTTTGTAGTGAGAAATAACAAAATATATGGGAAAGCACATGTCTGTCCATCCCATCACTCTGAGAGCAGCTGTGCTTTTTTTTTTTTTCAATGTCTTCTTTGTTTAAAGAAACCTCTCTGAAATGGAATTAGGAAAAGATATCAAGGACATGGTGGTAACGCTAAAGCCCTGCCCCATGGCCAGCATGTTTCATGGTGCATGGTCGTTGTTGAAGGCTCTGGATGATGACTTGGAACGTATTTGCTAAATATCTATCTCTACAACAGGCTTCCCATTTGTCCTTGTGCCAGTCGCTAAAGGTAGTGCTATTAAATGTGAAAGAATTCAAAATCACTTCAATTATTTAAAAAACTTAATCACTTGTCTCTCTCTGTGATTCATTTCCATGTTTTCTCCTATCTTTTACCCTGTGCATTTAAGACTTGTCATGACAGGTGCTGTCTCTTACTATATGTTTGTAGAATATGAAGGATAATGGGAGAGTGCCTGGGTGGAACTCATGACATATTGCTAAACAAGAAATAATGAATGAGTTTTAGTAATTATAGCAGATGGCTGAGTGCACCCAATTTTCATGTATTATCTGAAGAACTATATTTGTTGTTAAAAACATACCTCTGATTTTTAAGATGTTTTTCTGATATTTCACTTTCCAATACTATTTAGCTTGAAATCTTTTTCTGACATTTCATTTTCCCCATTTATTGAGCTCAAATCTATATTTCCACCATTCTCTCTGTCTTTTGTCAAAGCTGTATTTACTCTCTCTCTCTTGCATTCTTACTGTAACCATGCATAAAGTCCTTGGGAAAGCTGTGTTTTTCTTTTCCATGGGTGAAACATGGACTGAATTTATGATGGCAGGGCGGTTCCTCTTGAGCTGTTGTTTGGGTCTGCAGGAGCAAGGACGAACCCTGTGACAGACCTCGGGCGACTGTGACCCCAAGGCCACGTGTGGGAGTTGGGTACTCCACACAAATGCTGGTTCTTATCTTCACCTCTGGGAAGCTTTACCTCGAGCCCGAACAGATGAGAAAAGCCTGCAGACGTTGTTTCAGGTTGTTTATTTCTTCTTATCTCTCACTGGCTCTCAGCTCTGGCTGCACATCTGATGCCAGCTGAGTCCGAGCAAGAACTGCCCAGTCCTGGGCTGTCCCGTCCATTTTGTACCCTTTCCATGATCCAACCATTCTTCACAACATATTTATTATTTACTATTCTATGCCAATTAATTTGCACCTATTCTAGACATGTAATTTCTACCTCTTTTTCATTCTACCAATCATTTTGTGCCACCACTACCAGAGAAGATGGAGGAGAAGGAGAAGAGGAGGAAGAACAGGGCAACGCCCAAAATCCTCCATCTTAGACCCTTTGTCCTCATATTAAAAATCCTAAAATCTACTTTTTACCTTGTAAAATACTAAACCACTACTCATTTTCAACTTCTCTTGTTCTGCAATGCCTCGTGATGAGTCAGCAATTTTTCCCATGGGCTGAGATCAAAGATGGTGTGATTCTGGGCTTCTTGTCAGGGTCCGGGACCCCCTTGCCGGGGCTCCTGACCTCCCAGGGCAGCCAGAAGCGTGCCTTGGGTTCCAACTGCCATGGTCACACCACACGTTGTGTCAATGCCTCCTTCCCTGTCTCTATCAGAAATGCAGGGGACTGACAGGGGGTGTAGCAGGCAGGGCACAAGTGCAACTTCGAAGAGAAGGCTAGTTGTCTTCTTGGTTCCTTCAACTGGAGTACGACGAGAAAATTAGGGATGTGAATATCTCACTCAACTTGGCATTTCTTAGGCTGTACCTTGGAAAGCAGTCTTGGTCCCTTTGGTCTGAGAAAGTAAGACCACCAGACCCAGCAAAAACCACTATGATGATGAAAGCATTGGAGAAGTTAATGTATGAAGGCAGATGAAACGAAGTGGATTTGCTCACTCTGAAGAGAAGGTGGCTCAGGGAGTTCTAATTGCAGCCTTCCAAGGCCTCAGAGGTAGTGATGGAGAATAAGCACCCTCACTTCACAAGCATGCATGGTGCCAAGACATGAGGGAGCAGGCATAAATTGTCAGAAGTAGAATTCTGCCTGGATATTAAAAATATTCTTCACAGTGAGAACACTCAAACACCTGATATTTTACCCAGCAGAGGGCTGGAAGATGATCTGATAGATACACTGACTTGACATGGCCCTGGATAACCAGTCTATTGTCTTAACTTTCAGGGCAAGATTTCATCTTATGGACTGCAGAGATTTTTGTAACCTGGAGTTTTCTATGATTCTGTGATTCGACCTTTCGTTTATTCTTCACATTGTAAATACATTCATACCCTGAATTCCTGCCTAAATAGGGCTATGATTTTTCCAATATACAGGCATCAAAGGCATATTTCTCTATAATGTGCTTTTCTTGAAAGAAATATTGAATTAATATTTTTGCTTTTTTTCCAGAGAGAATGAATGTGATTGGTGATAACACCAATACATTTCTTGAGGAAGATGTAAAGCTAAACAGCCAGTATGCTGTTCTGATTCTTTTGTGTTACCTCCCTGATTCAGGCTCTTCCCCTAAAGAAAGAGGTGCATGTTCAACCTGGTCTGTGTCCCTTTATCTTTGAGGTAAACTCTCTAAGACAGTACAGTCTGAGCACATTACTCTGCTTTGTGTCAGACATCACTACTGCAATTCAAAAATATGTCAAGACTGAATGCCTTACCTTTGAGTAGCCTTGTGTTTCTGACATGGAATCCATTATACCAACCTGAAAAATGAACACTTCTTCAAAGCCTTCTGAAGTGCTTAGTTTGTCTTAATATAGGCATATTCCAGGTATTTAGGTTATAGCACACCAGCATCATCAGCCATGACTAATAAATTCTTTACACTGAGAAAATCTTTGCTAAGTACAGGCCTGCACAGCAAAGTCTTCCTGGAGTGAAGACATTTGAAAGACATTTTAATTCCATGGCACCATGCAGAGGGCATTAATCTTTCTCGTGATTTCCTCCATTGTAACAAAGAAAAATATTTTTAATGCACAAACCTCGTTAAATCAATCATTCTTGGGAATTTAGATTCACAGTGTGATAAAGGCAACAACTTTCAGTACCTAGAGGCAATTTTTTCCATATGTTTTGGATGTTGGGTTTTAGGAAACATAAGCATTGTAATGGATTTTTGGCCCTATTTCCAATATAAAATTTTAATAAAAGGGTGCCTTACTCCAGGTTAAGTAACATAAAGTTCTCAACTATTACAATGGAATATCAGGCTGTGTTTGGTGCTTTCAGTGTGTAGTAAGGATGACTTTGGAGAGGATGGTCTAAGCTATTGATTACCTAGTGCTGCAGCAATATGGTACAAAGTATGACAAAATTGAAAGAAACCATTGGCTTTTGGACATTCTTTAATTTATTAAAATTTTTAAGCAAGTGTTTCAGCTATTGTATCTCTTCAGTTCCTGGGATTCTGCAAGACCTCTTTATTTAATAACAAATGTATACAACATAAACCGTTTCCAAACCTGGAATTTGCTTCTTTATTTGGAAAAAATAAAATTGTAATACTACTTGAAAAAGCCAATGATTATGTCATTTTGCATCACAAAGAGATGGCTGACTATGACTAATCCTCAGGCATTTGTCAAGGCTAGGCTCCCCATGGGAGAAGATTTTTACTAAGTGCCATAGCCTTTAGAGCAAACTCGGACATTTGATGTATTTCCACATGGATAACAGCATTACATGACATCTAAGTAAACTTACATTATCTATTAATTGACAGCTTAGATCTGTCTGGCTCAAGGCAAACAGACAACTGTGTGAAAGCTGGGGTAAGGTTAGAGGACAAATGTCAAATGTCCCTGGGTTACATCTCACGAGACAACTACAAGTCCAGCTTTGTTAGTGAGGTTTAGGCTTATATCATGATCCTTTTCCATTCTCTCTTTTTGAGAAACATGATTTTTGTAAATAGAATATACCATGCACACTCAAACAAGATGATCTTTTTTGTCCTTTAATTGTGTGGCTAATGTAATATTCTTTTAGAAGATTTTAAGAGATGTTTAAGGTATTTGTATAATCAGGTCCCTTTACACTCTTTTGTGGCTCCAAAACATTAATGCACTCCACTATATAACAGAGAGGAGACCCTGGAAGCTTTGTATCTCTCTGCTGTCTGTTTCTTTCCCTGAAGAAAAGCATCTCAGTTAAAGCGAATGAAATTAGAAAAAAGAAAAAGAAATAGAGACTAACAGGCTGTCTACATGCAATTTAAGTTGCCTAAAATATTAACTAGGTTTGGTGAACTACTGAGTAGGGATTTTCTTGAGAAAACCTGGCAGTCTTAGGCATTGCTTCCTGTTGTACAACATTTACCTTCATCATCTTCTGCATTTGTTTATCAAGCACTGCCTTGAGTAGCTGGTGTCAGAGCATGAAATACAGTTTTACAGTCTTTGTGCAGACTTGAGGATGGCAAACAAAAAGAATAGGATGAGAAGGCAGATAAAACATTTCCATGACACTAGAATTCCTTTTAAAAACTAAAATTTGCCCCTTCTGACCTCACTCACTTGCATCTGATTAGGTTGTCTCTTTCATCTGTGATTGAAGGTAGAACTGCCCACTTCTGCTCTCCAAGGACGAGGATCTCACACATTCTGGTACGGAAATAGCAGAGATTCTCAAATTTTGAGCTCAAGCAACCTGGACACCTCCATCCTGGCCACATGGCTGCCATGCAGAGGCTATGCAGCCCCTGTGAAGGATTCCCAGACTATTTAGATTAACTATCTTCCACACTGGATGAGCAAAGGCAGCATTCATGATCCTTCATCTCATGAGAGAAAGTACATCATCTCTTTGATCAGAAAGACTGGGAATTGTTCTGAAAAAACATCTACTGGGATCTTTGCCATCATTATGCTGGTGACACCAGTTTGAATATCTTTCCTTAGGTCCAAAAGCAAAGGTAATTTGGGATGATGAATCCCTCTGTGAAGGCATTAAGCCTTTCTGCATCTGCAGGAACGAGGAATGTCAGTCCATGTGTATGTGACACAAGTCCATGTGTATATGAAATAAAAGCATCTGTGAAACAGCTGATGTGTTTACAGTTCAAACCCAAACTATCCTTCTGACTTGCTTCTTGTGGGCTCATGCCTTTGTGTCTTTACAAAAACAGTATCTAGACCCAGCCTGAAGAGATGGTAACCTAGTTGCTCTTGGCATCTTCCACTGTCAGATTTGTCATTACTTATTAACTGAAAAACAATAAGCATGACTAATTGTATTAAACTGAAGCTACTGTTCCTTCCTGATATTTACCTTTATGATTCTTTTTTTATCAAAATCAATAACAAATTACACTATTTCAACCACTATTTCCAGTATTTCAGCTGGTAGCAGCAGGACTACAAAAATGGTTAACATCCCAAATACTTCGTAATTTCAGCCTGATTATGTTTTGTGGTTCAATTATTAAGTGCTGTCATGTTTAGACTGGCTCTGATGTGAGTTCTGTACCAGGTTTATTATTGGAGATATTGTAAATACTTATTCTTTTTCACATGGCTTCTTGCACTGTGTGTGTCTTACAGGCTGGAAATTACAGTATTACAAATTGTCTAGGAGTTAATATTTATTAAACAAGACAATAACAACCCAAATACGCAGATTTTCTGACACCGCTGTCACACTGCAAATCACAGAGGAGCTTCCTAACAGAAAAAAACCCAGGTAAAGAATAATAGAAAATAATTAATATAATGAGAAGGCATAATGAAAACAAAGGCAATGGTGTAGTTATCAAAACCATGATGAGAAGGCTACTGTAAGACAGACGAAAACAAACTGTCACAAAACGAAACAGCTTTACCGAAGCCCTGTTCAATGTTTTTGGACATCCCTAATAAATAATGTATTTAGTCCTTTTTGGAAAACGTGTCAGGTGCAAATTAAGTTTTCTGAATGCATTTTGTAGTCATTAAGGCTTGGAATTATTCTAAAATGAAAAATAAATCTAAGAGTGTGAGAAAGAAAGCATGTCTGTTGAAACTGGTGGCGTGTGCCTGATGATGGATGCAGATGCTCTGTGACCCCCAAAGGGCTAATGGGCTAATCTGGAGTGCCATGGGCACACAACCCTTCCACAGCCACCCCTTGTCTGGAAACAAAACCCAACACCACTACTTGGTGGGAAAAAAAGGAGAAAAGGAGACAGCCCTGTACATGTTTTTTATCCCCCAATACCAGTACCCCACAATATTTTGAACTGCCCCTGCTGCAATTTCCTGGCTGCTGCAGCTGTACATCAGCTTTCCAGACTCAAGAAGTGGGCTCAGGACACACGGACACACAGACACATCCTCCTTTTCATGATAGCTCACTCTTAAATTACAGGCCTTTAATGCACCTTCAGACTCTAAAATACTGTCATACAGAAATAAAAGCAGTAAAAAGAGGCAGGCTGCAAATTCAGTATTCAGGTTTAGTAATTTGCAGAACCTTTTATTAACTCTCCCATTTTGCTGGAATTTACAGGCAATTCTAAACTTGAATTTCAGCACACATTAGCTTGAGGAAGCTATTACATTAATAACTGTGCATGACATGCAAGGCAAACTATAATGTCTTACAGACATGTAGGCAAAACAGTGGATTTTTTAGGATCTGAGAAAGTACAAGTTGTAAACACAGTGCAGTAAAAATGCCTTCTCTGTTTCTCACTGGCTGATTTTCAATTTATTTCCTTCCCACACTCTCCTAGCACTTGGTGTATCCCTCCTTAAGCCAGCAATCCTAAAATGCACAAGGTCTGGACATTGTGCATCATACGGCTGCACAAATGAGGAGAAATATGGAAGGCTAATGAGAAAACAAATCTGCTGTATGCTGCCATGCACTACAGCAATCGAGTTTGCTCAAGACTTATCACTCTAGGGAAAACAATAAGTAAATCTTACAAGAAGTACTATTGGGTTAACAATTAAGATGTTCTTTTGTACTTTTTTCCAAAGAGAAACATTGGTTTGAGGCACACATTCTTTTTTTCCCTTTGAATCATAATCCTTAATCACGTTAACCTTGCAGACAGCCTGCCTAAGCTACACAACTTATTTTAATATTCAGCATTGATTTCCTCATTTGTCTTTTTCCCGTGGAGTAAAACTGATGTGGAGCTTGCCCCATCTACTGCCATATTGTCTTACTCATTATAGAAATATGAAAGACTATTTTGAAAACACTGCTCCATATTTATCTGTAACCTTCCTGGGCTGTGCTCTCATGTACACATGTATTATTCCGTGTGGCACTTAGGGACATGGTTTAGTGATGAACCTGGCAGTGGTGGGTTAATGGTTGGACTTGGCCTTAGAGGTTGTTTCCAAATGAAAGGGTTCTACAAGGAAGCCTCCAGGAAAAGGTTTAGGTGAGCTTGACATGGTATGAGTCATGGTAGAGAAGATGTGCACATACTCTCCTTCCTTCTGAAAAGTGCCACAGCTTACTTGCACCAAGGAGTTCAGGCAAAAAGTGTGAAAATCCAGCATTTCAGCTGCACCATACATTGTTCCCTCTCTGACTGCAGCAGCCTGGACAGACACAGAGATTACATCCAGCTAGCTATCCAGTGGTTATTGGCCTAGCCTGAGAAGGCTCAACTCAGCTATCACAGCAGTACCATAAGATTTAACCCCTTGAAGAGATTTTAGGCACATATTGAAAAAAAAGAACAAGGCTGTTTCCCATATTAACCATTTGAGGTGGTTTGCTTTTCAGCACACAATAGTTACCAAGACTGGTACAACTGGCCATGCCTGCCCTGATGTGCAAGAACATTTTTAATGGAACCCTCAAGTCCCCTGAACTCCATCAAGGTTTGCATTATGAACATTGATTATCTGAGCTCAGTCTTACTACCTCACTTGAGACAGTTTACACCTGTCAGCTGTAATGTTCCTGGCTTTCTGTTGTTTCTTGATTTAAAATACTCCTCAACAAGTGACTTCAAATACAAAAGTTCTGAAAACCATGATGGAGTCATAATGAAGGTTGCAGTTTCTCCCTTGACACAGCCCTGCCAACCCAGACACTAACAAGGACTGTAAGTGGTTTGCACAAGAGTTCAGCTATGCCACTAGTTTGCAAGGACTAGGAAAAAAATCCTTCTTTTTGTTTTCTCTTCAATCTGGGTGATAAAGAAAGTTTTAGGTAAAATTTGGCAGCTATCAAGCAGTCACCCAGGCTTTGTTTTCAGGTTTAAACATGGAGTGGCATGAAGGTAGTGTGATGCACCTGAAGCAGAGATGGAGAGAAACCACACATATGCCTTCCCTTCAGCTACAAAAATTCATTTGTCAGGTTAGACTGGCAATCAAAAGTGCACATGTGGGTGCTCTTCTGCTCATCAGCATCACAAAAACTCACAATCCAGCAATACTGGTCAACATTAAAGCAGTCCAAAGTACCACAACCTGTTTGATATGTTATGACACAGACGGATAGTGCTGTACTCCTTACTCTTTAATGCTGCCACATTTTAAATTGTATTTTCTTCAACTTAGTGATAAAAAAGCAAGAAATGCAGGTCAGTGTGGAACATCAAAAGGCCACTGATCTCCCCAGGGGTGAAAAGAGAAAGAAAAAAAAATCAAAAATAACCTTTTTTTTTTTTCTCAGAAGCTTTCAAGAAAAACAAAAGCTGCAGCTCTATTTTACAAAACACATTTAAACAACCTAACACTGAATTATTCATGCCTGTTCTGAAATACAAGCTTTATAACCCAGAATTAATTGCCCTTGGTGGTGAGTATATCTCTTCTCATTGTAAATACTTTGTCAATTGAAATACAAACATGTTCTGCACAAAAAAAGAGATGTTAACACAAACAGTGTCATAAGCTTAAGAATATTATCACCTTCCTTTTCCTAACGACTTTGGACCAAGTTTTACTTTTGAAGCTGACAGACTGACTGGATTTTCACTGGTTTGAAAACTCAGACCAGAGTTTTTCCAATGATCAGAATTTTTTTGAGAGGGAGTTCACTGGTTCTGCCAGCATGCAGACATAATCTAAATTTCCATTTGTCTTATCAAACTCCCTCTTCTAGGATTCTTCTTCTTCAGTTAATAATAATTTTGCAGGATTTTAAAATGGGACTTTCCTGTTGCAGTCCTGTTTCTACCCAGACAGCCACCTGACCATCTGCGAGGTACCTCTCCTTAGAATATGTTCCTGCAATCAGAGTCACCACTGGAAATGCAGAGTCCAGAGCCTCTTGCCTCTTTAAGTGGTGTGATGTAAGAGAACCACAAAAACCCAAAGGGAAAAAGAGATTGGGGCTTTTCTGAAACAAAAGCAAAACCCTGCCTTTTGCAGTATGGAAATCAATTTCTTGCAATGAAGCTTTTTTGTGACTGTCTTCTTGGTTAGGTACAAAATGCTTTCTCTATCGATGCCTAAATATCAAGTGCACTTGGAAACCTGCGCAATTGGTTGCAGAAAGTATGTGCTATATTTCAAACCAAGGCCTATTGTCCAATGCTGCCTGCTAATGAAGGAAAGTTATTTCTCATAAGAAATACCACCTGTGCCCTGTTTCCTTTAACTGGGCTTTTGAGAGTTACTCACAAGATAAAATTGAATCTCTCCATAGAATTCAGGGTGCCATTTAGCTAATGGACTGAACACTCAGCACTTTTGTGGGTGGTGGGAGGAGAAGGGTGGCTAATTACTTTCCAGGCTCCTCTGATCCCAAGGCTGTCATTTAAACTTTAGGGTCCTGCTGGCACCAACAATTAGATCAGGCAATCATCCACGGCGCCACACAGTGGGCTCTGGTCATATCCTGGACAGAGTGAAATGACTGAGAAACAGAGGCATCTGAGGGCCACTGAGGTATTTCTTTGCTAGAGAGGAATCTTCAGCTGTCCCATCAGGTCTGGTCAAGACAGTGACTCTGTACGTGGTATGTTTGGTAGGCATGTGTTAAGGGTCTGTTCTGTGGCTTAACACTGGAATTTCAGCTGCAAAGGGGGAAGGAAAGTTGCTGGGGGGTGACTGCTGCACTGTCCCACCCTAAGGGGCCATGAAGACATAGCTCTGCTTTCTCTTGCCTCTTTCCCCTTATCAATTCCCCAGAGTAGGCTTTGTGGCTGAATGTTTGCCCTTCTGGGTCTAAAATAACTGTAGGTTCAGTCTTGAGTGTTGCTCCAGATTTTTAGCATTTCCCACGGCTGAAACCTATGGCTCCAAATGAATCCCGACATCTGCACACCCAGACACATCCTTTGCTGGCATCACACCTTGCCATTTCCTCTGCCCTCTCATTCTCAAAATCCCTTCTTGTGCTTCCAATAGCTCAGATCCAAGTCACGTGGACATTCAGGTGAAGTTTGGGCAAGGTTAAAGATGATGCTAGGGTGCAATGTTAGGGTATGAATCTTCAACTGACTGTAATGGGAGGCTCATGCAGTTTTTATGATCTCACCCTGGATACCTACCTGGAAAGCCTTTGGAGGGAGTGGAAGCTGAGGTCAGACAAGCATCCTAATCCATTTGTGGGACTTGGAAACTATAGTTTAAAGCCAGTTTATAGCGATTTGTAGTCTTAGTTTGGTGATGTATTGATTCTTTTTTTCCTTAAGTGGATAGGGCAAAGCACTTTCCACATGCTCTTATAACTCACTGACAGCTCAGGTCACCTGGCAAGCATCATGGTTATCAAAACACCAAGAGGCTCAGAGGAATGCAATCCTCCTCACAGGGAACGGAAAGACATGACATTCCCTTATTTTTTGGCTATTTTTTTTTTGGTTTGTTTTGGGTTGTTGATTTTTTTGAGCTGTGACATACCATAGCCTACATGAGAGGTGGCATGGCACAGATGAGACATTACAGAGGCATTCAAATATTCAAGAGCAGCTAATGGGTTTGGAAATGAAACTGGCAGCTAATTCCCCTGTCTCCAAAAATCAGGTTGCTTCAAAACTTTTCAGAGGTAGTACAGCTAAACTCTAGTGCTTTTGCAAATACAAGCTATTTTTTACCAGTTAAGTATTGTGGCTCATGCCCTTTAAAACTAAGGTTTTTATTCCTCAGAAAAAGTACTAGCAATTACCTTAAAGTGTATTTTTTCTGGTAAAAGAAACCCACAATAGATGTGACAGCCAGGTGGACAGAAAAACATGTAAACTCAGGGCCAGAAAAAGATATAGTTAGAGGTCCAAGGGGAAGCAAAAATATGCAGTAGAGTTCACAGTGTTCATTGAGGTCAGAAAGACACAGCAGTGTGTCAGAGCTGCACACACATGGCAGAGTACAGGCACTGAGGACAAACACCACTGGGGTGTATTTCAGTTGTCAGACGCTGTAATTGCAAGCTTGATCTCAGTGTTATGAAAGAGTGCTACGGATGGGTTGTTCCCCATATTATAAAAAATGCAAATGTTTTCTTTCTCCGTTTTTTACAGATAAACAAAGCCATAGCTTAAGATGAGTTACTCCCAATTAAGACTTTTCATATACTACATGTCTAAGTTATCCTACATGTAAAGGCTATGATTGTGCATAAGGAATGACAGAGGAAGCCGTCATGCTCACACATAATAATATAGCATTATTTTATTTCTGCTGTCATGTCTCTTCTAAACATCGTAAAACACAACCAGTGGCTAATGTGGCAGACAAGACGGGGGAATAACAAAGAAGAAGCCCTGAAAGAACCGAATTTTCTTTTTTCTTAGTGGCAATGCCATTCACCCAGAAGGGGGAGATCTCAGCCCGCATGCTGCAGCAGTCAGCACCTAACTGGTATTTCAGCTCCAGCTCAGAATTTTTCTGACAGGGACATTTCAACACAAACCATGCAATTTGGTGCTGGAGCACACTGGACCTCATCTGCTTAAAAAGATGCACAGATATAGTCATCACACTTCATAATTTAATAAACTGCTAAAAAATTGCACATGTTTTCATTTTAGCAACTTAGGTCCCACAACTAAACTCACAATGCTACAAAGACATTTGAATTTTTCACTAATATGTCATGAGCACTGCACCCATTGCAAATTAATGAGTCTCTGAATAGCACTGTGCATTTGTCATTTGAATTTATGCTAATGCACTGAGATCTCCTGATGATGTTGATAGTCCACAGCAGCTGCTCAAACTATAGAATATACATGCATATTCTTTCACATTTTATTCATCTTTCCTTGGATTTTTATGATCTATCATTTGGAGTGCAGTCCTGCAGCTGGTTATTGATAGGGCTGCTAATTCTCTTTGACTTTACACTACAGGCTTGACCTCCAACCCTGAGCAGAAGTAATGGACCAGTGTTGAGAGAATTATGTACATCACACAGCAGCAACCTCAGACCAGTGGGTCAAAAGGAGTTCATTGAGAACCAATGGTATTTACAAAGAGTGTTGGCATGGTAACTGATAACTGTTCTCCCCCTGCCCCACGATGAATGACACCAAGTATAATTTATTTCAATAAGTCAGTCTGAGGCTCATACAAATTATATGTCATCGTAGATGGTATCTGCTCTTTTCTGCACACAGAGAGGAGCAAAGGCCTGTCATGCACCCTTCCCACCCAGAAGAGAGTGTGCAACAGCCATTGTATGGCAGTGACTGCAAAATGCTGGCCAAAGGCGAGACAACAACCTTTCCATCTAGAGTTCAGGCACTGCCATTGCGTAATGAAGAAGTGTCAGACTGAATCCATCTGGGGTCCTGACAAAGGAACAAAGAAAAGAACTACCAGTGAAACTAGTAATAAAAGTTTCAAAACATTTATCTGTGAGCTGTTGTATAAGGGAAGTTTGAATATTCCAGAGTAGACTGCAGTCTTTACCAACTTTAGCTTTACACATGACAATTATAGTACTGCTAATATACCCAGGAAACAATTATTTGAGCTGCCTAATCATTTTCAAATGACTCAGAAAAAATCAAGCACAAAAATGAAATAAGTAGCACAGATACAGAAAGTACAGCTTATTAAGAGTCACTCCATTTCACTCCATTTTTTTTCCCCTTCTCTTCTAGGTTTCACGGGGCCAGGGAAGCTTAGCAGTTTAATTTTGAAACATCTGGGAACAGTGATGCCATACAATATACTGTGGCCTTTTGTTTGCAGCAGGTTCTTTTAGAGGGAACGAAGCTAAGTCACATGAGGGAACTTGACTGAATTATCTGATAAATGTCAAAATTAGACAGATGCATTCTGCCATCTCTTAAATACTGTCAGGAAAGGGTTTAAAAAAATTAACTCGTTCATCTCTATTATCTAAGAGAAGCTCTGGAGCTGAACAATGGCATATACAAAGGGAAAAGAGAGCAGACTGACTCCACAGTCTTAAAGCAGCTCTGAGCAGAACTCTCACGAGCACTACATAATATATATGTGTGTATATATATGTGTGTGTGTGTGTGTCTAACATTCTAGCACCATTCCCAGGGTTAAAGGGCTGCTTCAGAGAAATGTGTTTCAGTAAAAAGCAGCAAATAGCTACTTTCCTATAGCACTGTAGTTTTTCCATCAAGAAGGGTAAAGACATTTTCACTGTTCTCAAAAAACTTTGAAATGTAAACTTGTTCGATTGATGGCTCCTTCTGGTCCTGGCAGCCTTTTTGATAGCTGGTGCTCTTTCTGGAATACTTGTTAAAAATGTCTCTGTAGCAAAGATGTTGTGTTTTTTGTTGGTTTTTTTTTTTCCCCATGTAATTTTTTTTTTAAAGTCAGTGCATGGGAGAGCAGAGATAGGCTCTTGTCTTTGATAAGGCAGACTGACAGGTGAACACCTACTCTTACTGCCCTTTTACACGATATTAATTTATGAGGTTAGACTTCTTGAAAGCAGGCTTTTCCTAAAAAATCTAAATCTTCAATCCTTTTCGAGCATTAGTCCTTCTCAGGAAAAGTGGCCATGGCACTGCAGACTGTGGCAGAGGCTGTGAGTGTGTCAGGGTCAGAGCAGTTAGATGCACCACTGTCACTTAACACCAGTGCATTCTACAGCTATTAATTCCTCCCTGCATGGAGACTGACCAAAATTTGTGACTGGGTGTGACCACAGCCTGAGAGATAGTGTCCCACGTTGTCCCCTCCACCAGTGACCACACCAGCCCAAATTCTGACCTTTATCAGCCCCTGTTCTGGTGCGGTGGGTGGCTGTCTGTTTCAGGCAGCCCAGCTTTCAGGACAGCTGTGCTTACATACATGTTTGTCAAGCTTGCATGGCTCTCAGTTTTGGAAACATTTTGCTTTGTGCATGTAAATTGTTTCCTGGAGGTTGTCACATATGCTTGTTTCTCATCTCTCATGATACCTCCTCTGACCCTGCTAGCTCCATGTAATTGTAAAAGGAATCTTCCTGGTTGAAATAACAAGCAGTGGCAAGGGAGTTTTCTGGAATAATACCTTGATACTAACCACCACTCACAAATCCAGGGAGGATTAAACTTGCTCAGCTTTTTCCATTCCATTTTTTCTTTCATTGTACTCAGTGTAGCTATTAAGTGGCTACCAGCATTACTAAAGCTTATTCTGCTGTATAATGGCAGGGATTGTTTACCAGAACAAAACCCAAGAATCTGGAAGTGCCCTCCAGCATGCCTCATGGACTAAACCTCGTCCCCTCATTCTTCCTGCAATAGTCTCACTAGATGCCCATTTTTATTTCTTCAGAAGGTCTTGCACAAACTCACATTGTAGACAGTGAATAATTCAGCCCACTGGCAAATAAAGACATGGCAGAGGAAGAGGCTGGCCTGATCTGCATGGGCTATAATGTCCTTACAGAGAGAGGCAGTTAATCTTGATAATATGCCATGTTAGCCATGGCTTTTGGTAAAATATAAAGTGCTCAGTAGTCTCTCAAGGTTCAGAGGAGAACCTGCTCAAGGCTCAGGGAAGACTGTCTTTCTCAAAAGCAACAAGTTTTTTAGGCTTCTGTAGTATTTTATGTTAAAAACCCTTGCAAGTGATTTTTTTTTATCAGTGTGCTTGTTAAATGAGAGAATATTTGATTTTACTTTGGTTCTATTTTAGCTACAACAAGCAGTTCTCTGAACATCTTTCTAATGTTTCAGATTTCTATAAAAATAGCTTTTTCTTTTTCAAATGGCTCTCTCAAAAAAAAAAGTTGGGAGGGACTGAGGTAGTAATGCAGATGAAATTCACATTTTAAAGTTAGAAATCTACAGGGAAAAGGTCAATTTGAGTCAAAACCTGAGCATTCCAGACCTCATTGTGTCATTGGACATCTGAGGAATTTGGAGCTGGATTCTCAGACAATGTAAGTCAGTCTTGCCTTGTTGATATCAAGGGGTTGATATATATGGAACATTGATCTATAGGGATCTCTGTGAGATTTCCTTATGGTTCCAGATAGAGATGCTGCCTGCTGATCGTTACCATCCCCAAATCCCCAGCCTGCATTTGATCTCACACCTCAGCATCTACTACAGAAGGCTTGAAAGTATCCCAGAATTGAAGAATTCAAATATCATTAAAAAAACCTCACCTATTAATTATATTGTTTCTTGTGCATGTTAGGATAAAACCACATTCAAATCTCATCCCAGGTCACAGTTAAGAGTTGAAACAACTCTGGATGGAAACCATCTTTTTTCTCTTTATTCCAGGAATACCTTCTATCTTGCTGGCATAATGCAGGCAGACAGAGCTCAGGGCCAAGCTAGGGATACCACTCAGCATCAGGAATGGATAATGTGGTCTGCAGGATGATTGCAGGTGAGAGGATTTCATCCTTGCTCTCTTCATCTCTAACAGTTTTTAGCAAAGCACCCTCCACTGAAGAACAATCTGAGAGCTGTTTAAAGCACACAGAAGATCTTCAAAAGCGTAAATTCATTCCTTTCAGTAGTTGTTGGGAGTTGGCAATTGAAACTAGTAGTGTGTGTGGTACCTTCTCTACAGACTGCCAGGCACATCCCAAAGGCAAGGTGATGAATGCCTCCTGCTGTCCCCAGCATTACAATGTATTTCTCTGCCTTTTGAAAATTGAGAATATAGCCAGGGAATAGCATTTAAATATCCGTATCGTCAAAGCAGACTGATCCCAAATTTGTCCCCTAGTCCTGAACACTAGAGGAATCTTCAGATGGCAAAGTCTGGAGTCTGGATAGTCCCAAACAAAACCTGGTACTCCAAACATTAGACATATCTCTGTTTTAAATCAGATATTTTTCTTCAAAGCTATTTGTTTAATTTTCTACCTGCAGCATGTCCAGATGATGCTTGTGTTTTTGAAAGCAGATTCTTACTTTTAAAATTCCAGATGTGGAATTAATGTTTATTAACATATCAAATTGTGTAGGATTTTAACTCAGAGGGAAAAATAAAGTTTTACAAGGGACTCAAAATTATGGTGTGTTAATCTTCTCAGGACCCACTCCTCAGCAGAGATCAATAGCTGCAGTGGAAGCAGTACCCCAAGCATCCCTTTTCTTCTCCTGGTCTCACAGTGCTGACATTACCCTGTGAATGGTATGCTTGATCAACAGTTCTAATGATTCAAAAGCTGCCTCTGGGGATTTGTCCTTTCTCCTTCTCAGTCCCTCCCCTCACATGGTTCCCATGTGCTGTGTAGAGGCTCAGGAACTTGCCTGCTTAGCAGACTTGAAATCTCAGCACCAGGCAGTCCACTCCACCAGAGCAGTCAGTCTTTATAACTGCTTTTTCTTTATAAAGCAGAGGAATCACCATTTACCTTATACCTCTGTATTTACCTACAGATAAAGTGCTGTGATTCCATTCTGTACTGGAGTATAAGTATACGTGTGTGGGAATGAATGAAGAGTCCTTTTCTAGTACAAGTTCCACGGATTTCATGCTATTTTTTACCCCTATAACTAAAATCACAGGTTGCAAAAATTCTGCTTGTCTCAGGGCGACTCTCATGGTCAAACTGAAAAGGAAAAAAAAAACGTACAAAAAAGGAAAAAAAAAATCACACCATACTTCTTAGTAAGTTCTATTTTCTCTTTCAACTAGCCAACATAAAAACCTTTTCTCCTGGCTTGTACAATCTTTTAAAGTACTAACAAGTGTTCTGTGGTTTCTAAGAGATTCTTTTTCTTTCTTTCATAACTCCAGGGTTACCACCCTAGTAGGTGTGGAAAATCTTTGTTCACTTCATTATAAGACACTTTTGTGTACCATCTAACTGGATTTGACCAGCAAAGAAGAGCAGATATGCCACACGCTGAATGCTTTTTTCCTCATCCCTAACATCCTAGGATATTGCAGACTTTCATGTTCTAATGGAGGCTTCTTTTACCAGTGACCAATGTTTTCCTCTACTCTCTAATGCACCTACAAGTGTCTGACCTATTATAATTTCCCCACCTGCAGTGCAGTTTCTGCCAGTGCTCCTGTTGAGTACTGAGAAAATTAATATGTTGCTGAGAAAATTTGCCTTCATATTTAGAAAATCTGTATGCCAGAGAATGTTAGCTTGTGTACACTAGCATCTTGAGTCTTCCCCATTATACGTGTGTGAGAACTGCAGTGAAAATCAGGGGAAAAAGGGCAATTCATACAATGGATTTCACCACAGGCTTTTTTGCAAACCTTTGCCCCACTGACACCAAGTAGCACCTTGAGCCTGCTGGCGGTAGATGTAGATAGGAAGCAGTCCAGGCACATGAAAATTAATTTATTCTTTGAAAACATTGCATATTCTATTTGTGTATGACAAAGAAAAAACTCCCAAGTGCATTTCAAACACACATTTACTCAGTAATATATTCTTATTACCCAGTTCTGTATCTGGGCTATTTTCAGAAATTGAAAGCACTGCTTCTCTTTCAAAGCTAGCCACTTCCTTTTTGACTGTCTTCCCACTCTGAACATAAAACAGGTGCATCAGCAATATTTGTCAAGTACATACCAAAAGAACTTCTATCTTTAATACCCAGCATTTTATGTTGTTTGCCTTATCTCAGTCATCAACACTGATTCAAAGCAATTGAATATCACAGCACTGACTACAAGCCAAGTTAGACAAGAGTTGGCAGAGGTTACAGCTGTGGGAGGACCTGCAGGAGGAGGTAATAACTGCTTCTGTGAGCCAAGGAATGCCAGTTATAATACTTCCTTCATATTTCTCATTTGTTGAAACAGTTTTCTTTGTTCTTTTATGAAAGGTGACTGGACTGATTAAGATTTCCAGATGCAAACAGACAACTCATCTCACATCCCTGGCAAGGAAAATAAAATGGAACATATTTCACAGAGAAAAGAGGAATACAAATGTATTTGGCAGGGTCATAAACAGTTGAAAACAAGGTCTTACACTGCAGAGGCTCAGGGATCATTAGCCTGATGGTATCTTCCAATGATGTTGTCCTCTACAGATCGTTTTAATGTGCCAAGGTACCCATGGTTTACATTGTATTAGAGAACAAAGGCAAGTAAGAGTTAAATTTAGAAAACACAGTCTTCCAAGTGTTATTTAGAAAAAAACTCCCCCCTAGTTTCAGATGGGAGCAAGATGAAGAAGGAACTGTCATGAGCTGAACTTTGGAAAAAATAGCAGCCCCTAGGCCCTAGGGGGTCTGGGGCAAAGGGTCACAGGTTGGTGACTTGCAGTTTCATGGGCTGCAGGCAAAGCAGAATAATTTGTGAAGCATAAAAGTCCAGAATTGGTGCCTCCTTCCCTTACCATGCCACAGACTGAATGCTGAACCCTGTAACAACCATTCAATTTTCCTCTCTTTTTCACTCTTGAGATGCCTTTCCCTTCCCTGTTTTTCATCAGGAGAATAAATCATAACTGGTCTGGTGTGCTGCAAGTACACTATACTAATAAAATAAAATTAATCTGATCTAATAACTAACTGCACTTACACTGCCATTTATCTGTGGTATGAAAAACAAATATGTTTTGAGATGTGTAAACTCTACTAAATTAAAAAAAAACCAAAAAAACAAACCCAAAACACTGAAAATAAGTAACAGTTAGAGACAGTCTGTGTCATCCCCATCACACACAGAAAACTTCAGAGTAATTCCACACTCATCTTCTCACTCCTGAACCAGATGTCCTGAAAACAGGGAGCTGGAAGAGACATAGCATTAAGTTAATATATTAGGAGGCACCTATGTAGTTTAGGATAGAACTGAAAATTGTGGCTTGGTTGAGCCTCTTTGCCATCATCTGGTGCCTATCTACACAAGTAGATGCAAAATGGAGACATATTCATGGACTTACAGGTCACCTTTGGTGTCCTACTCCTATGTTATCATCCCCGTGAAGATGTCCACAATGTTCCACTCTGAATTAGACTGCCTCTGATGTTTCTTGCCATCCATTGATACCTACTTACAACAAAAGTTATTGTGCTTTGAAATGGCTTTTACATAGCAAAGAGAAGGCTGAAAATTGAGAGATTTTTGGACACTCCTTGGTTTGCACAGTGTGCATTCAAACCATTCCATTCTCCAGAGTTTTCAGTTCAAGATACCGAGGCCATCAACACGAATTCTGGTTTCAGCCTTGGGCCCCTCATGACAAGAAAGATACTGTGGTGCTTGATCATGTCCAGAGAAGGGCAACAGAGACTGGCAAGGGTCTGGAGAACAAACCTGATGGGGAATAGCTGAGGGAATTGCATGTGTTCAGCATGGAAAAAAAAGAAGCCTGGGGGAACCTTCTCACTCTCTACAACTACAGAATGGAAGCTGTAGCCAGATGGGAGATGGCCTCTGCTCCCAAGAGACAAGTGAAACGGCAAGAGGAATCAATATCAAGTAGAGGCAGCGGAGATTTAGTTTGGATACCAGGAAAATTTCCTCACCAAAACAGTGAGCAAGCCCTGGCACAGGCTGCCCAGGGCCATGGTGGAGGCACCATCCCCAGAAAGCCTTCCAAAAGCTGTGCAGATACAGTGCCTAAGAACACGGTCCAGTGATGGGCTTGAAAGTGCTGGGTTAATGTTTGGACTTGATGATCTCAGAGGTCTTTTCCAGCCTAGATCATTCTGTGACTCTATGACTTTGCTAAGGAGTTTGTCACAAACAGTTCTGTGGGTACAGCTCCACTGCAGACTGCTAACACTTCATTACAAACATCTCTGCCCTCCTTGTAATGCCATTTAAAGTCAGCCTGAAAAGGAGTGCCTGGCTCTGGTGTCTTGTCCTGCTTCCCACTGAACTTGCTTTAAGCAAACTGCTAATGACTATCACATAAACCCCATTACCCAAGCACAAGGTAACAAGTTGGAGATCACCTTGACCTTTGGTAAGAAGCTGTGGCCCCTTGCAGCCCATCCAAATCACTGACATTGCCCTAAACAGCTCTTTCAGGCTTTCCAGGGAAGTAGTGGAGACACCATCCCTGGAAAGATTTAAGAGGTGTGTAGCTTTGGCCAGATGGGACAGTGCTTAGTAGTGGTCTTTGCAGTGCTGGGTTAAGGGTTGGACTCGATGATGTTTTCCAGCCTGAACAATCCTGTGGTTTTATGATTCATGCTTTTCCAATAAATAGGCAATTCCTATTGCATTTAAAACCATGGATGCATTCGGTACTGTGGCCAATCCAAGCATATTGGTCTTCCCAGTGTATTTAATTCAGTTGTATCAATGAAATTTCTGCTCCTCTAAGCACATAAAGAGATTACTAATTATCATTCTTTTAAAGCATATAGGAAAATTATACTGTGGAAATGAAAGATTTAGAATTAAATAAGAATTACTCAGGACTGATTTCCACTCTCACAATTATTGATTTTTCCTCTTCAACTTTCCAGCAATGATTTTTTTTTTTTTTTTTTTAACTTAAAAACAACTCCTGGAAAATCATTGTGGCAAGTCAAATGTTGAAACTGTCCTGGTGTTTCCAGCACTAATGCTGTTTTGTACTTTACGTAATAACATTTTTTTTAAGTGCACTGAATTAAAAAATCATGTGGTAAGAGGAATTCTGTTTTATGATAAACTTAATAGCAATTTTTGTTTGCAAATTACTCATGAGCAAATGGTTGGATATAAAACTGTCAAATGTAAAGCTCAAGAAATTAATGTATATCTAAAAAAAGCCTGTCAAATATATTCATATTTTGTGGGAAGAGTTAACAAACAATCTAAATATGCTGCCAGGGTGGTGGTGATGGTATAATCTGATATCCTCCAGAAACCCAAAAGTATAGATGGGAGAGTGATGTTACATGTGTCTGCCTCCCAGGGAAATCTTCATGAGGAATTGACACCTTAGGCATGAAAGTAAGCCAAAGGGGATACATAAATGAGCCAGCCTCTTCAGTTTCAGTAGTGATAGAGCTATTTATTGAACCTTTATGGTCAGAGACAAAAATAACTTCTAAATAAGAACTGAAAGACTCTCCAGAATGGGCATCTTGGAGAGGAAAGTGCCAGTAACTGAGCAACTTTTCCATGGGAATTTTGTCAGCAGGTGAGAGAGACACCCTCTGTCTTGCATTGTGTTACTGCCACATCCAGGAGATGACTAACACACAGATGCTGTTTTTACTCGATGTAGGTCAGCAGCAAATTAGGATGGCATAGGTATTATGCATTAGTGTACAGCATTCTTTCTCCTCATAATGTTAATATTATTTAGTTTTGCAACACTAATTGTGATATTAATTGAATCAAATTGCTGCCTGTGTGCCTTTTCAGGCTTAGCTCTCTTTTTTGTCCATTTTGTCCACACACACGTTCAAATATGCTCTGCATGGAGGTGAGTGTCCACATCATGCTGGAAAACAGAATCATTATGTATCTTTATCTGATTCAGAGGCCCATTTGTGAGAATATGAACCCTGAGGGGATATTCGCTTAGCTCTCATTTTTTGTCTTTTTTTAAAGCCTGACTGGTTAAATAGGAGAAGCTTTCCTAATGTGGCTGCTTTCTCATCTGTCTCATCTTTATATGGCTCTTTTCCTCCTAGCTTTGATTTGTACATGTGGAATGTTTTTGATCAGGTAACACCCAGTGGATATGTTGCTGTCTTTATTCAGGACATTGGTTTTGTAAGCTGCAAAGCTGATAAACACTTATATGTGCCTTATTTCCTTTTCTGCACAAAGATTCTATTGAGACATCAGCACATCTGGGGAAAACATGTTTTTTAATAATATAGTTGTTGTTACTAATTTTAAATTCCACACTATCATATGTGATGTCTGCATCTTTTAAAAACACAAAATGATGTCTTGTCGGCAATGATGAATATGAGTCTAATAGAGAAGAAGAAAGGGAATGTGCCTTAACATTCCTTTGTTGTAAAACTCTTATCTGAAAAAAAGTACTTTTGAGAATATTAAAACTTGACTCTTTGTCTGTTAGTCTTATGAATGATAGAACTTTTTTTTAAAACGAACATTGCTTTGGTGTGTCCACAGTTATGATGCCTTACACAGCAGTTTCTCCCTGAGAATAAATCTTTGAGACAGAAGATAAAACAAATGCCATGGACTAGTGACTGGCATATACCAACCAGAGGCATATTCACATGAGAAAACTGCTCAACAAATATTTCATCTATCTGAGATATTTTCCAGCCGAGTTGCCTTGCTATTCTGTTCCCACCACATTCTCTGCGTTGCACAGTGGAAAAGCAAAGACATTTAGCTTCTGCACTGGACTGGGAATGCTGGGAGTGCTTCAGATGCTAAATACCAGGTCAATATTTTTGTTTTTTCAGTTGGCACTGAATAATGGAAACAAACTTAGTATCAGTTCTTTTCTCTGTGTAGAAGAAGCAAATCTGGGAAGGGTTAGCTATATGACTTAAAAGCCCCTTTTTACAATAGCTAAAAATTCTCATGAACTAGGGCTACTTACATATTTAATATAAAATTATGAAAATCTCACAGCACTGACTTCCTTGTCATTATCATATATATCTAACTTGTGAAACTACATAAAAATACAACTGTTAGGATATAAGTAAATTCTCAAAAAAATTTAGGATTCCAAATAAAGAGGAAACAGAAGTATTTTTATGGGTCAATTTATTGAAAATCATTGTTTCAATTAGCTGAGCAAGTAATTTTTAACATTAATTTACAGCAAAATTCTAATGTAGTGTCAGCCATAAGGGCTGTGCGTCAGTGTAGTGCGAGTCATGTTATGAAAACAGCAAGAAAGCTATTGGATTTTACAAGAACACTAAAAATAACTTACTTATCTCAATAACAAAATTTTACAACTTGTTGAATGGTTCACTCTTCAGATCAAAGACTAAAACACAAACTAGGAAAAAAAGTTCATTGAACCTCATAGAGTTAGATAAATTAATAACACACCAGTCTCAGAAATAAAGAAGGAAAGTGGTTGAAAGTTGTATAACTTGTTCCTCAACCTTCACACAGAAAATAAGGTTAAAACTCCCAGTTAATTAGCTACAATTAAACAGTGGAGTGAACTTTCAGAACCTGATCATCTAATATGCCTGTGGAGCTATTTGTGTTCAGCTGTGAAGTAACCAAACAACTGTGCAAAATGCATTTGATGAATTTGAATAAAAATTTGCTCAAAAAAATCATTATTTGCTTGCAGAATTAGGAAAAGAGGCTAAATTTTGTTGTATTAATTATTTGATGCAAACTGTTCATTCAGCTCTGGCTATTAGTCAGATGGGAAATAAGTCAAAAAGTGCCACATAAGGGAAAAGCTTCAGTGATCAGATTGTCTTTTTATCTTTAACACACTGCCTATATCCACTTGGATATCCAGGTAAAAGTGGGGTTGTTTTGTCTATACCCCTATTACAATGGGTTTGGCATGGTCTAAAGCTCTGACTCTGGGTAACACTGACATGGCAAGAACCATCTCAGCATCCTTTGGAGCATGATCGTGTTCATTGCAGTATATGCATAGTCTAAGGAACCTAAAGGTGCACCTGCTGGGAATCCAGAGGAGGCCAGGAAGATGCTCAGAGGGTAGAAGTACCTTTGCTTTGAGGAAAAGCTGAGAGAACTGGGGTTGTTCAGCCTGGAGTAGACAAAACTCACGGGAAACCTTAGAGCAGCTTCCATTTCCAGTAGAAAAAGAGGCTGGAAGAGTCCCAAAGGGGACTTTTGAGGCGGTCATGGAGTGATAGGAAAGGGGGAACACATTCAGAAAGGGGGGTATTAAGAAGAAATTCTTCACTGTGAGATTGGTGAGGCACTGGCACTGGCACATATTGCCCACAGAAGCAGTGGCTGGTGTTCAAGCCCAGGTTGGATGGGGCTTTGAACAACCTGGTCTAATGGGAAGTGTCCCTGCCCATGGAAGCAGGGTTGGAATTATGTGAGCTTTGAGGTCCCCTCCTACACAATCACCCTTCTGTGATTCTGTGTTGTCAATTGCCAGTAATTCTCTGGTAAAATTGATGGTAGACTTCAGTTTTAGGTGCTGTCTGCTCTTTGGCCTTCTAAGGACAACAAGTTCATTCAAGACAAATTGAATGGATGGATATTCACCATACTCAAACTGGATGAGGCACGGGGATTTTTCCTATTCTGGGCAGAAAAAGAAAATTTAAAGTAAAATTGTACAGTAACACATATAACAGCAATGTCTCAGGTCAGGCAGCAGCAGTTGTGTCTCAGAATTAAAGGGTTGTTTTAGAGGTCTGGACTATGGTATTCCTACTTATTTGGGAATCTGAAAAAAAAAGGAGTAAAAAACATCTATTTTTTTATCTTTTCTTACACCACCATCACAAGAAAAATAAAAATTATAAGAAAGAATTACTTTCTATTACAAAGAACATCTAATGCAAGATTTTTCAACTAGAGTTAAATTTTTTGCTCCTAAATCCCTGTTAGATTCTTAAAAAAATGCTAACTTGTAACAGTGCTGATCACCAGTGCACCAGTCAGGGTGCCATGAGAAAATTGCTTTATAAACATCTATCTGAGCTTTTTTCCTAGCTGACTTCCTTTGCTTGAGCTCACTTGGGAATTTACATGAACTTCACTTTTGAAAACAGGACTCCTCAATTTGGTGTTAAAAGCAGGGAAACTTGCCCACAGTTACATTTGTACCTGTGCAGGTCCATGAAGTCACCCGAAGAGAAGAAAGATTTTAAAAAGTCAAATCCCGTAATTAAGAATGCCAGAAATTTTCAAGTAAAAAAACAGACTGTGGTAAGGATCATGCTTTTTCATCAGACCTCAGTCTAGGAAAAATTCTGAACTTCTGATTGTTAATCTTTTGCTAAAACCTGTCAGTAACACATTAATTAAATTGAGCTTTCCTTTGGTAAAACTTTTCATGTCAGGATTATACAGACTTACAATTCTGACATGAAAACTACTTCTTGGTGAGTGTTAATGAGGTGCCTGAGTTTGTTTTAATGAGGTACAATGCACTCCTTCATTTATACATGAGAAGAGAAACAGGAAGATTTTTAGCAGGTTTTTGCTCTGTACTCCAAGAAAAATGTACAGACTCTGCTACTCACCATTAATAGGATGACATAAAGAGTTGGCAGCATTTTTCTGCCGAATACCCTAATCTCATGTGGCTACATTTGAAAAGTGGAAAATCATTGTTATCTCATATAGATCCTTACAATGCACCGTATGTATCTAGTGAATGAGCATCAAACTGACCCTGTGGGTGTATGCTGCACATCCTGCCAGTCCATTGATTTTGGGGCTACACTGAAAACAGAAGGCTGGCTTTGAGAAAGGGCCATGAACTCACATTTAAGGGTATAATTTTGCACAAGTCAGAATAGAGGAGAGATAAAACTGTCCCTCAGACAATAGCCTTCAGTATGGGGAATGCTAATTATAATGTTGGACAGCTACAGGGTCATGCTCTTTCCACTACACTGTAATTATGCACCAGGAAGCACAGCACACAAGAGGTTAACTTCTTTTGTTTGCTTTTTATTATGCTTGGGAATTTCATGCATATGCAAGGCATAATTCCATAGGAATTATATTGTTGGTTATCATTAATGGCTGCTTGTTATGAAGTGCAATATTCCTACCTTTTAAAATTCAGCAGGATTCTAGACAGGCCTTTCCAGTGTTAGGATCTTGGCCAATAAATTACTCAACAGGGTGCACAGAGAGACTGGAGCAATATAATAGCATCACCCTTGGAAACTGTGGAACAGTACTGGTAACCACAGGAGCAAAGGGGCACTTCTTCACAAGGATGTCTTTCACTAGCGCAGACGGTCAACCAGAGGACAAAACAAAATGTTTCAGGCTAGATATAGATTTCAAATTGGGCAGATATTTGGCAGGCAGGAATCACACACATAAAGCTGACTTTGAAAAAATGTCATGCAAAAAAAAGAAGCATCCACTGTTACCACAGGAATCTGAATACATTACACAGAACTTTATTAGCTGGGTCTCATTTCAATAGGAAAAACAAGTTGGAAAGAATCAAACCTCTGGGAATGGAAGGATGTCACTTCTGTGCTGGCTTTTTCTCACTGACCATTAGCTCTTGTTGACTGCATTTCTGGGAGGATTGCCTACACAGGGAATATCTTCCTCAGTAGCTGGATAATAGCAGATTTCATTGCAATTCAACCTGCTTGAGACATTTCAGGTGACTCTATGTATCAAATGTCACTGAAACTCTCCAAACTCTTCTGTAGTTTATTCTGTACACTCCATCAACCTGACAGGTCATGGGGAAACAAAACACTGAATATTTCTTGTTGGGATCAGTTCTGTGAAGGAAGTGAAAGCAATGATTTTGCTTTGCACTCTTGTTTTTGGATGAGCCTCTATGTGCACTTGTGAATTTTCTATAAAAGCAAACCAAGAGACTTTTACAGGCAGGAAAACATCCTTGCTTGCACAGACCTATTCTGGAATAGATTTGCCCATCAGGGGTTCTTGTGTTGTAAATAATCTCTCTTGTGACCTGTAAGAACACGTTCACCACTACCAAATGAAAACGAAGCATCACCTGAGGCAAGTGCCCTAGGACAGTTTCTGAAGTCTCCTTACAAAAGGTGCATAAAGCAGAGACACAAACGCTCACAGTGGGGTGCTTTTGGCTTTCTAGCCTAATGGACCCCTAACTCTTTGCAGCTGGAGTGATAAGACATGAGGCTGTCATCAGAGTGGTCCAGGACATGACCTGAATTAGTGTTTCTGGATCTTAAAGGCTTTCTGCACCAGCCTTGCTGCAAAATTCATCGCCTGTAAATTATCACTTATGTACATTTTCAAAGATGTCTGACAGTGTCTCAGCTGCCAGTTCAATATCAATCCCCATAACAGCAGAACCAGTCCTGAATAACCTGCACCTCCAAGTGCACCACAGACTCCCATATAGATGTGTGCCTATGTGATATTTACTTCCTTAATATACCTAATTATAGTCAAGGGCAACTTTCACGCAGTTAAAAATAAAATTGCTGCTATCAAATAAGAAGTGCAGTCACTCCTTAAAAATTGAGAAGATTATCTCTGGAAAGCCTTTTCAAAAACTCTCTACTCTGTTATTAACACCCTAAGAAAAGTTCTCTTGAAAAATGGGATAATTTTCTGAATGTAAAGGACAATATAAAAAGATGCTGTTTATTAAAGTTTTAGACTAAACCAGGTTCTCTATTATTAAGCAACAGCTCATGTTGCATGCTGAAGACTCTACATGCTTTTATGGCACTTCTACATATTAATTGTCCAATTTTATAAAAGTTGGTAATAATTTACTTATTACAAGCATTGAGACCTGCATAATATTTTTCTTTCCATTAAGTTTCTTTCCCAGGATTTTTTGACAGTTATCCTCTCATCATTAACGTTATTTCTCATCACAGACTGAACTGAATATTCACATGAAAGATCAAATCACTGTTATTTAGTCTTGTCACTATTTTTCCATGTAGATTGTTAACCCATCATTTTTATCACATTTTACAGCAGTCGTTACATTTATAGCATACCTGTTAGTCCAATTCATTATACAGACTAACATTTTGGAGGAGAATTTGAAAAGCAAACCTCTTTATGAAATCACACACATTAATGTGAATCTGTCTCCCATTTCTTTTCCTTTAGGGCTTCCTGATATCCTGAGAGTATTTCCTTACTTTCTAATACAAATTTTTCTGTTTTTTATTTTTCAGTCATCAAAGAGCTTTGAGAAGCCTTACTGCAGCTAGTGCCAGATTTAGGGATCAGAGAGGAAAGGACTATGATCTTACAACTGAAGTTGGAAATTTACAAGATGGTAAAAATTATACTCTGTTCTTTATGTTTTGGTTTTTTCATTTGGAGCTCACACCCATTAACAGAGAGCCTTATGAAAATAAGAGGATAACTACTGATAGCCCTTCTAGAATATAAAGACTTCTTTTCTTTCTTTTTTTCTTTCTTTTTTTCATTTTTTTTTCCCCTGTATGGGTGGAGAGACTAAGGTATACAGAGTTTATAGGCTTTGGCTGATGATGAATGTTCATAAAGCAGTACTACTTCATTTATATTTTTTCTCCCAAAGTACCCAAAAACCTCATGTGACCTTGGTATAAACCCATCAGACCTAGTCCATCTCATGCTGCTACAGCAGAAATCGTATTAAACCTGTGGTTATTACTTGTATCACATTGGCATTTGGAAGTATTAAGATCATTAGAAACAGCAAGAGGCCAAGGAAGTGTTAAGGATCTAAACAGATGGGAGAGAAAAAGGAGAGAAAAACCTTTAAATGATTGGGAGCAGAGTCGGTGAGAAATGAAATTAATTCCCAGGAGAACACAAGGAATTTTTAGCAAAGTCAAGAATTCCACTTAGATGTCCTCTTTTCAAGTTCACTCTGTTGCTCTTTTCAAAGAAAAGAACAAATAAGCCTAAATCTCTTGATTTTTCATCCCCGGTATCTTATGTGTAAAGCTGATCTAGGGTGTATTTCGGATAAGGTTGTACACTTAAATTGGCTCGTGTAATAAATTGAGCTATGCTCATGGAGAACATGGGGACTTAAATTCAGAAATAAATAAGATGGGGTGGATTTGGGGAAAAGAAAAACCTGAATGATAAAAAATCTACGTAAATTTAAAATTCGTTTTCTGTGTCGTGACTAATGTCTGCACATCTTGTGTCCAGCACAACAGGCTTACGCATTTCATAAGCAGTGGCAAAGACACTTGAGGTGATGGTGTAGTTTTATAAAACCCAAGGAAAGCACTGGATATCTGTAATTTGGAACCATGCCAGTAAACTCAGTTTAGATGACTGAAGCCTCACTTTTAAAAACTAAGATTTATCCAGTTATGAAATCTGAATGGCCACTTGTTTTTAGTCTGCTCCTGCCATGAAAATCAATTGTATTTTGCCCTGTCATATTGAACAAAACAGAAGTGACCCCTGAGACTTCATTATGAATATGGCAATTACCTATACAAACTGAGTAATTGTATTCATGACTGGCCAGGTGATTCATTTTGAAAATCAGTTCCAAAAATGTTGTAAAACCCAAAAGTCAAACCATCCTGTGCAGCTCATCCCACGCACAGAATTCTAGACGCAGATACAAGAGATTTTGTGGATGGATCTTAATCTATAAATGTTTGATTTGGAACAAAATTTATTTAGCTTTGAAGTAAAAAACTCCACCTTCCAAGTGATTAAAAGGACCAGTGAACATTTTAAAAGTATAGCAAAAGCTGTAAAAAATTACAAGTTAACAGTCCATTTCAAAGAAAAAAAACCAAACAAACAAACTAGAAATCAAATTAAGAGTGGTTTGATCTACATGTAAATTTTAAGTTCTGCCTCAGAGGAAAAGGAAAAAACAAACTTAGTGGAAAGGTTTTTTTCAGAAACCAATTAATGATAATTAGCAATTTGTTCCCACCTCCAGTAAATTATGATGATGATCTTGTAGATCCCTGGCATGAAACATTATTAGAGCACTTCTCCTGTGAAGAGGTTGCTCAGCTTGAAGAAGAGAAGGCTCTAGAGAGACCTTAGAATATCTTCAGGCACCTAAAGAAAGCTGGAGAGGAAATTTTGACAATAGTGGTTAAGACAAGGGGGAATGGCTTCAAGCTAAAAAAGGATAGATTAATGTCGGATATTAGGAAGAAATTCTTTATTGTGACTGTGGTGAGGCACTAACACAGGCAGCCCAGAAAAGCCATGGATGCCTCCTCTTTGGAAGTGTTCAAGGCCAGATTGGATGGGACTCTCAGCAACCTGGTGTAGCAGGAGGTGGTCCTGCCCACGGCAGGGGACTTGGAAATGAGATGATCTTTAATGTCTCTTCCAACCCAAACCATTCTGTGATTTTTGATTGAACAACAGACCTAAATTCTTGCCAAAAGAAGAAAACGCTTCTTTCTGAGCCATACAAAGGTACAAAAGAGGTTTTTCAACCTGTAAGGGACCTTCATTCAGAAACACATCATTTGTAACAAGCTGTAACCTGTGCATGTGTATTTCATTGGCATGTTCCAGTTAAGCTGTCAATTGTCTCAGCAAAATGCTGTTTGGTTCAAATACTACTAAGGAAACAACTTTGAAGTTTTTTTTAAAAGAAGTTGAGATTCTTGTTTAGCACCTTTACACCTTTTCTCATGTTTTTCAGGGAAGGCCACAGGCCGGCCTGAAAAATAACCAAACAATTCCTCAGGAAGAATTTCAGGGTTGATTTTACAAAGGAGATGCTTGTTGAAAAATCCTACCTTTGGTCTGAGGTTGTAAAAGCAGTTAGGCTGGCAGATGCCTAATGCCTCTGAGCACTCCAGTTACTTCCCACTACCCTAAGCAGCAAGGCGTAAGTGCAGTGCAGAAGCAGCACTTCTGCAGGTTATTTTGGTTCCATGTGCCCAAAATGAGAGCAATGTGCCCAAAATGAGAGCAATGTGCTCAAGGGGGCCATTTCTGACTATGTGTATGGAGCTGCTGAGCTCCGAGGAGTCCCTTCTGTGGAGATTGTACCAGCCCCAAGTGGGCTACTGCAAGCCTTTGGTGTGTTGGCCAACCCCATATTCCTGTGGTAAGACATTTTCTGGACTGCTTATTAAATAAAAAAGAGACATAACTGTGCTGCTGTGGAACAGGACCTCCTCCCCATCTCAGGTGCAAGTATTGCTGCCATGAACAACAATGATTTAGGGCAGTTACTGGACCCTGCAGTGCCAGCCACTGCCCAGCATGGCAGTGTCACCAGACAACTCCCTGAAAATATGGTTCACCAGCTATAAGGCCCAAACATTTGTCTTTGTTTTTGCCCATGTCTCCCCAGGCCAGATATCAGGACACCCTTAAGATGATAAGGAGGATAACATCTACTTCTTAGTCTTAGTGTGAAGCTAAAACAACAGGCAGATCTTGTTTCCATAATTACTACGAATTCCAGAAACTCAACACTGACCTGCTGATCTTTTCTGTGCAAGGCAGTGCTGCCTGCCCAATGCAAAGCTTATAAAAATTACTTACCGCCTTTCTAAGGGTCTAAAAAGCCAAAGTCAAGCTTAGGGCCTTCTGCTCTCTTGATGCTACACTCCACACTTCTGGACACAACTGCTTCAAGATGAGGAGCAACACACTGGAGTGGCTGTAGCTTCAGGGATCTATTTCGGTGTGGTATTTTATTGTTGCTGGACTAAAACCTTTGGTAATATGTGAAGACACCATTTCCTGATGGCTGTCCAGCATTCCCATAAGGTTGTGTTTCACATGTGCTGCTCTTTGCATACACAGAATCCAACATTTTTCTTCCCTTCTCCATAGAAGGTGGAGAGGCCTGGAATGGCCCTCCAAAATGTAGGATCTAAACATATTCTATCAGTGCCAGATTTGTTTGTGGGACAAGAGCTGTACCCCCACCCACTGTAGATTTGCAAGCAGCTTACTCCACCACATTGCTACAACACTTGCTCTGCTCTGGAACAGCTTCCCAGTTTATTTCCCCATGGGCATACTAACAGGGTCCCCCCAGTTCCTTCTCAGTCGCCTGCACCTTCTAGGTGACAGTTTTATACAGCCTAGGAACTACCTCTGTATTTGATTTCCCAGCAGTTGAGGAATATAGCTATTTGAATTGGTTATGTAAAGAAAAAAAATTGAAAAGAAATATTTTCTTCTGAATTATTCTCCTACCAGCCCCTGGTGAGAACTCAGCTGCTTGCATGCTGCACTTCTGAGCTTCACTCCTGCAGTCAAAATATCCATGTTCAGCAGTCCCCAAGCGACAGCTTCAGAAAGCGAGTTCCAGGGTCTGGTGTTGCCTTTGAGGCACAGATAACCTCTGCAACCTTTCCTTCTTTGCCAGCCACAATTGGGATGCTTGTGAGTCCAACCAAGATGTGGGTATTAACTCACCGAGGCTGGCACTCAGTGTTTCATGTTGATGCAGAAGTAGTGCTCTACGCTTCTGGTAGGTCAGCACAAACACGTTAGTGCCTTGTGCATATCCTGCAAACCCTGCATGTTGTGTTAATGATCAGACAGCAATGAAGGACACTGCCATTGTTCTGGTTTGGTGTTTGCTGAGAAGAAAATTAAAAATCCCACAGCATTAGACCAAGAGGACAGTAAGGGATTATTTTGTACACAGGATTTTTGTGACGTAAGAAACTCTGTAAACATGATACTGAGGTAATAAAGCAATTGATATTACAATGACTTTATTTTACAGAGCTGTTTGTGCATATTCTATTGCCTAACTGCTCATATTGCTTCTCTCAAGTCACACAGTTAGATTATGAAACATGAACTCTGAAAGCCCAAACCTGTTAAAACTGCATCCCATTGCCAAACAAAGCAAAAATCTATCCACTTTGGAATGAGCAACTTTCTGTGATCCACTGAATCTGTTTTCTGATGAAAATTAATGCAGAATTCAGATCAATGAAGCATGTGTGTGAAAGGGAAAGAGAGTGAGTGACTGGAAATGACAAGTTGAAGGAGCTGGGTATCCTTCAGTTTCCATATCTGCACATTATAGTCAATAAAAAAAATAGCCATTTCCAGCAGAAATGGAAAGCTGTGACTGTACAGTCTACAGTGAGCTTGAATCATACAAACCAAATGGAATATCCTGTAGATTTTCTACATATCTGTTCTATGCACACTTTCTAATAACCTTTAACAAAGGCAATGAATCACTGTTGCTGTCATAAAAATCTCAGTGTGCTGCACTAATGTGATGCTAATGTAAAGTACCATAAAGAACTGAAGTTCAGATTGCATGAACTTCAGTATATAGATCTGGTTGTTCACCTGTATCATTTTTCTGGGATATTTTTTCTCACTGATTTTTAAAAAGAAGCAGGTGTGGGATAGTAGTGATTAATTCATGGTGCACAAACAAAAAGTTGTGTGGTTTGCTGTTTCTGTGAACTCTCTTGCCCACCCTCTGAGCTCTGCCACAGTTTGGCAGAGGTTCAGCTCCTATATGAGATAGCTAACATAGGTCCTATAGTAAAGAGATGATTAAGTAAGGTGAGAAGACAAAAAAGCAGGGACACTAACTTCCTGCAGAGTTCCATTACTGAACAGCTCCCAGGAACTCCATTAGCCTGGGAAGAAAAGAGCAAAAAAGTAATGACAGGCTGCTAAATGCTCAGTACATAGCCAGTAAGTATTAACTGCAAGGATCTCCAAGTAACTCATTGCTACATTATGTTCTGCCCATGAGGTACATCTTTTCCTGCTAATTCTCAGGTATATTGGGAGAAAAGCACTCCGGGAGTAGTTCAGGGAGTGATTAATTTTGTTTCAGACCATGGTGTGCTTCCTCCAGCTTCATTCAGCTGAGATGCATGTTGGCACCCTGCTAGGGAATTGTTAGAGGCTTGAGTAAGCAGAAATGTAGATTGTGCTTATCATGTTCTTGCCATGAACTATGTGTCCAAGCAAATGTATATCAGAAGTACTGAATGCAGAACTCCCTTAATAGCCTGTGCATAAAAAGAAATGGCTTTTTTCTGTCATTTTTTTCTTGTCCTGGGGCAGAGGGGAGATTGATGTCCCATTAACCTGAGATTATTAAAACATGACCTGCAATCCCAATAGAGTCCTTTATTCATCTATTTTTTATTTAACCAGCCATTGGTTTCCAGAACCTAGTCTGAGGAAGGGTGAGGAAAGCTGCAGAGGCTATGATGCTCTAAGCAAACAGGTCAGACATTTCTTTTCAAGATCATTTCTTTTCAAGCTCCTACCTGGAGCTTGTGGCTTAGGCTTTCCAAACTGCTTGCTCTGGACCTCACCTTGCCAGTCTCCCAAAGAGTTTGCAAGGTCGATAGCAATGGTTGTTTCAAAACTCATGTCTTGTGCATACTTGTGAGTGGGAAAGGTGGCTGCAACCCCACTCCACAGCTAGTCTTTCTCTTTACAGAACCAGCTACAATGCTGTCAGCATGAGTGCCTATATAATATACCTCTCCTTAAGTGGTTAGGGCTTTCCTTTCTGTTGTCCAAACTTTTCTTTTTCCTGAGAACATATTTCATCTTCCCACACCCATGCTGGCAATGCTAGTAACTCTGAAAGGGACATTGCCCTTTATATTTCAGAAGCTTTCACACTGTACAGATATTTAAGAGTCCTGAAACTATTAAAGTTATACATAAGGGAAATTCTAGTAACATTATTAATGCCTGTCATTTTAAAGATAAAAGCATTTCCTCAGTCTCCTTGTGATCTGATGGATTAACTGGCATATAAAATTAGTACCTTTCAGTCTTTGAAACCAAGTTACATCTTACTGACCTGATTCTCCCCAGATCAACATACAGCCCCATGCAGGTGTGACTGTATTACAGAGATCTGATTCTGCCTCTGTGGGTCTTGGTACCCCTTGCATATAAGGAAAGGAAAAAAAAATACTCTTTGATACAGGGAAGATGCTAATTGTCACTCTCTAACCTTAAGTGTTCACATAATTTGTATGACAAATGATACAGTACCTTACCAGTGCTTCTCTTTTTCGTTCTGGGATGTTTATTGTAAGCATCAAGTATATCTGAATGTCCTTGTCTAATTATGGGTGAGATACCCAGTATCACTAAGTATTACCATGAGGAAGCCATTATTAATATACAGTATCATTGTGCTACTATTGTTACGATTCTTTCATTTTACAACACCTATTTTCAGCAGCTCTCATAGTAAAATTACCTTTAAGGGTAAAAATCTGACACTTTTTCTTCTCAAACCAGAGCACATAAATTACTGAATAAAATCCACACACTCATTTCAGAACAATGAAAAAACAGGAAATATTATTCCTTTTTACTAAGTAAACACATCTTTCTTTCTCTCTTCTTTGTTTTTTCTTTTTTTCTTTTTTTTTTTCCATTACAGACTCTCAAACAGAGTTTGAATGTAAAGCTCTAAACTTGGCATCTGCAGTTTTCAATGAAGATCACATGCTTTTGGATGCTTGGAAAAAATGGTTAAGCAGCTCATTACATGCACAGCGTATATTATTTTTCCATGCTGCTTCATCCAGCTCAATCCTATGGGACACAGAGACTGCCTGAGAAATGGGCAATGCCATTGATTCCCAATGAAACCATCATGAGTAGAGAAATTCTAAGCCCCCAGGGATGTAGAAACTCAAACTTTATGTCCCTCCCACATTTATGATGGCTGCACAGCTTTAAACCTCTCTTCCATGTGAAAGCTTGGGCTTCTCTTCAGCTGAAGACACAGAAACCTGCTCAGACTGCCTTTAATAATACAGAGTATGGGCTTAGGGGCTTAACTCAGTGCTTCCAAAGCTATTTTCTCTAGTTCTTTCTTCCCTCGTAAGTTCTGTCCCTCTCTTTAGTTAGCTCAGGCCAAACCCAGGATAAGTTGGTTTTCCTGCTTGCAGCCTGGGAGCCAGATCACATCCCCCTCTTACTGCTGTCCTGAGCTGGTTTTCCAGCCCCCTGCACTCCCACTGTGGCAGGGACATGCCCTACAGCTTGGGAATAGCTGCCGTAATTAAACTGTTTAAAATTGACGAGCCTGAGAGATTTGATTTATGGAGAAAAGCCATAAACTAAATATAGCTTCTCTAAACGATGAATAAGTTGGGATTAATAGTTTTGCAGGAATAAATGGCCCGCATGTTCACCAGAACAAAGAAAATTATTAAACAAGAGGGTGGAGTAAGAAGTGAGTAGGTGAAACTAAACTGGGAAACACCCCTGATTGTAGCCCATGATCTTCTTTTTGACATGGCCCTGGGCAAGAACTCCTCATCCATTCCTTCACTTGCACACTGACCCCTTCCTTCCTTTTTCCATATTTTGTCTGCATTTCTTAATGCCTCCAGTGCCTTTCCTTCTCATCCCATCATCCCTCCCCCTGCTCTGTACATTGCCTTTGGCTCAGTCAAGGTGAGGATGCTCCAGCTGGATGGTACAGGCAGGGGTTGTGGAGCCACCTGTGCCTGCCTCCTCCATGTGATACTGGAGTGTCTCTTCAGGCTCTCTCAGGAGCTGGCACCTGTCCTGGTGCTGGCTTCTTGATGGTCATTATGGGATGACAAATACACAGCGCGCTGCTGATCTAAAAAGCTGCAGATTTCTTGAGGCAGGTGTTGTTGTGAGGCCTAATTTTACCAGCATTAAATGCCTTGGGGTTTTTTTTCTTTTTTCTTTATGAGCACGAAATTGCGTTGTTTTAAAACAGCAAGTCTATGTTAAAAAGCTGTGTAAAACCATTATATTGCAGCCAACGCTCAAGGCTTTTCTAATTAGGTCATTTGGAAAAAAGACGACCTTTTACTTTCTGTGCTGCATTTCTAGGGTCACATGTTTCTAATTATCATTTGTATTTTACTTTGCTAAAGCTGTTGACAAGCTGTTACTCTGTGTGCGTGTGTGCATTCCTCTGTGTGTGTGTGTGTGTGTGTGTATGTCTGTCTGCCTGTCTGCCTGGGTTTTGGTTTGTATGAGAGAGAAAAGGAGGGCAAAAAAGAGAAATGGTACACATGCTATGTAGGGTTCTGTCTGCAAGAGTCCAGCCGCATAAAAGGACAGAAACAACATATGCACTAATTTTAAACGGAGAGGGGCTGGATCTGTGGAATGAAAAAACCCAAACGAGTTTTCCAGTGTTTGTGTCCTTTTCAGCCAGCTTCCCTTCAACTTGTCCAAAGACCCTTCATGAATGTTTGTGCTCTCTCAGGCTGAACATGATGTGAAACAGACCATAAGGAAATAGTGAGTGGCTTTTCACCGTCCTTACAAATGCAAGTTGGAAAGTGAATGAGAGATGACTCTATGACTGGGGTCAATACTGAAAGAAAAAAATTTAAAAAAACCCCCCAAAATATTTTTCTGTATGTACTTTGAATATAGAAAATCTGCCATCAGAAGCAGAGAGAGATTATAATTGCTTGCTTCATACCAGATCTTATACTCAGCACTGATAATGAGCGCAAGTGTAGACCAACCTGCACTTCTTGCAGAACAATAAGAAAATATAGTAACAGTCCTTGACTCCAAGTGCTTTGGTCCTTTTGTGTCTAACAGGACAGAGACAGCAGCTGGGTGGTTATGGGCAGTATGTGGCAAGGGCAGCATGCGAGGCCCTGAGTGCTGAGCTTGAATGGACATGAACTCCAGGCTAGTGTTTCTGGGTGCCAATGGCAGTGGGAGAAGAAGAATGCTCTGCTTGGAGACAATATGAGAGCCTGTCTGGAGAAAAAAGCTATGGCCACAACTCCCTGCTTCAGACACGAGGGTACACTGTGCCAGGGTGGGTATGCTGGCTACTCTGTAAGGAGTGTTTGCCCGTTTTCTGGGGCTCCAATAGTCACCGTAGTTTTAGGACGAAAAAATTAGGGAAAAGGACATTTGCGATATTTTGTGGAAGCAGACAATATATACAACGAATACTTTAAGCAACAATACTGCATTCTCTTGGCTCTAGGACTGTACTTCTGATTCCCTCGATTGGTTCTGCTTGAAAATAAAAGGTGTTGCTGCTTTGCACAACAGACCCATATGTGACCTTTAATGGCTAGGGCCACTAGCTTGTCTAAAAGAGAATGTTTTCACTGTATTGATGCCTTGAGATTGGCTACCTAAAACAGAGACTAGACAAGAATAGGAGAATAAAGGTAGGTATTTATTTGAAGGGCCTTCAAAGGTACACCCTGGGCAGTCAAAAGGCTACATCCAAGATGGACCCTGGGTCATGGGCTCTTCGCACTTTTGTAAGTTTGGTCCATTTGCGTAATCAGGGTTAATTCTCCAATTAGAACCTCAGTTCATGATGTAATTAACCCAAGTTTGCCCCCCACCTTTAGAGGCTTTTAGTTTACATATTTTGGGGCCTCGTGTCCTTGAAATGGAAACCTAGAGAGACTTCTGATGTCTAACCAGCGTGAGAAAACAGCAGCTAACAGGCCACAAGAAACTTCAGAGTTACATACTAGGCAGTGCAGGATTTGAAAAATATAAAAATTAAAACCTAAGGCATTACTATCTGCTTCAGCTGGCTGTTTAGTCTTTAATTAGCAGGACTAATTAATAACCTATTAATTAATAATCTATTGTGTTTTCCTGTATAAACTCTAGTAAGTTTGTAAATTTAGTGGCGCAATGAACTGTTAATAATTTAGAAGACCTTCTGACTTAGTGTAGTCATTCACTGGGCATTCGTGGCTATTTCATTTGTACAGTAACTGGAAAATGAAAACAAGATCCTTGAAATCTGACACAGGGTTGTACTCATTGTTCCAGGAATGAATTTCATGTTATGATTTCTTATAGGAAGAATCTGTTTACAAAGAAGACAGGAAAGGGGAAAGAGCTCTTATCTGTTAGCACTGCTTAATGAAAATAATGCTATAATTTCATGTGAAAGGGAGAGACCATATATTATTTTAGGGAAGTTCATGAGGCAATTCACAATGAAAATGCAATTTTATCAATTTTTGTTGAGAACACATTTCATGGGTTAAAAATAGGTCACACAGCAAGAGCACAGGCAAGTGACTGTTATAGTGAATGGCCCTGATTCAGAAAAGCACTGAACAGGTGCTGGATGTTAAACTTGATTTTTTGGATGTCAGTTTTGAAACAAGCTACCAATATTGCACAGGCTTCCCAACTGCAATCTGAAGTGTTGCTGTGACAGTTTTCCAGGATTCTTTAGTTCTTGTCTATCTGTAGGTGGATTCCAGGAAGAGGCACAAACCAGCATTTATAGAAAACCAAGTTACCTAAAAACTGGTGTTAAAATGGAGCTGGCATTAATTTTTTTATACATGAGAGTATCTCTGTGTATACACACACACAGAGGCACAGACACGAATACGTGTGTAACTTGCACTTGAATTTGGTGTCTCCTGGTGCAAGACCTACAACCAGCACTGTGTGGGTTTGGGAAGGCATTTCATGCATGGCATGCATGTTTAGCACAGGTGTGCAAATGCTGTGGCACTTACCTTGTGGTCATCATTTACAGCCCTTAACCTGCTGCGCTCAGGTTCGGAGTTGTGTAACATCTGCAGTCCTTGTGCTTGGCTGTTTGACTAAACACCTTGGTTTCAAAACGAAAAAGAACAGAAAGACCTATTTTCCTGAAGAGGTTGTATGTGATACAGCAGAATGGAAGAACCAAGCTGAAATCCAATCAACAATTTCACAAACACACAAAAAAGAATTCTTGGTCTGAAAAACACTTTTCAAAATTGCTTCAAAAGTAAGTTTAGTCACAGATCTCCAGCCAGGAGCAACTAGTTCCCTTTTACTAAGTAAAATAAAATCTTTAGACAAATCACACATCATTTGCTTGTTTATCTTTGAGATTACCAGAAAGATTTTGTTGGTGATCAAGAGGTGAGGATCAACCACTGTTTTGGGCATTTCTGTTATGAACAAATTCGCACACTGCTGGCGTGGTTCACCTATGCTGTGTGTCAGAGTGCACAGCTGTCATGCGCAATCAGTTCAGTACAAACCTCCACGGAGATGTTTTGGAGGCAGCTGAAATTCACCAGGGCCACCCACCCGCACGCTCAGGGGGAATCACACGTTCACACGCTTCACTCAATGCTGTGGTTACTCACGTAAGGTCCCATTCAGACCCAAATCAATTGTCTGCCAAGCACAGTAGGAGCAAGCCATCACTCTGCAAGTGTAAGAGTACACCCTAGGTGGACAGATCCCTATAAAACCTGACCAGTCTTGAGCCTGGGGTCCCTTCCAACCCAAGTTATCCTCTGATTATCCAGGTTTGTACTCACTTGTACCTTCATGCACAAGCCAGGTGTGTGTGCCTTGCAGAGCTGTGTCTGCCCATGCAGCTCCTGCACCGTCCCCCTCCCCACACCGGGTCAGCAGCAGCTTGTTATTGCTCCTGTCATCTCGAGGTATACATGAGAAGAGTTACAATTAAACAAATATTTTTATAACCTGAAAGCAGTATCAGCAATACTTCCGGTCTCTGCTTTTATTCTTGGGTCAGAGCCTCTCTGTCAATGTTACTTATATGATGCATTGTCTTGAGGAAATACAGTAAATAATAAGATGTTCCTGAGTTTATAACTGAGTTTGTTGAAAATCTGCCAAGTCTCCTATGCTCTGTATTCTGCAGGGAAGCAGCAACATATACCCATAAGAGAGACTGTAACATTAAAAAAACCCACCAGAAAGTCTGGAAAGAAATGGTTAAATTGACCTACATACTAGCAATTTTGCTGACCAGATTATTTAAAAGGCTAAAAGGCTGCAGATGTCAAATCCATATATGTATCAGTAAAAATGATCATGATAATCACAGCTTATAAAATAGAGCTGAAATGCTTCATTAGGTACTGACAGCTTCTAAACCATGTTGTCACTTTCTGAAAATGTGTCACAGTGGCATTTATTATTTTTTTCCTAGATATGGAGAGAAAGAAATAGAGAATTGCACTGTGAAGCACGGATGAGCTGAAAGCAAATCAAAAAGGTCTCTTTTTGAGCCAATGGTGAGATCATCATTCCCTTTCAGCAAAGCAGGACAATGTATTAAATAAAACTGCTCTTAACCTGTTGGACCCTTGAATCCCTTGGGTTTCTTGTAGTTATTCTATTGAAAAGGAGGCTTAAGAAGTACAGATTTCAACAGCTTTTCAAATGCCTGTATCTCCAAGTAAGGAAAAGTAAAATTTAAAGATAAAGTGAATTCACTGTTACATTCATATTACAGTAACTTCCATTAGAAATTGTTTATTTTTAGAAACTGTTGGTTTGGATTTTCAAATTTTTTTTAAAATTTGTTTTCTGAAGAATTTTTTTCTCCAATATGGTTTGCCTGTTAAAGATACAGAATGATCTGTATTTCTTCCACGTAAAGACCCATTCCATCTTTACAGGGGTAATTCTTAGAAAGAGAGGAATATTTCACTCAGAAAAAAAGGCATATGCTTGTGGGAAAAATATGTCCTTGCATAGTAAAAAGAAATTATATGCATCTAAGAACCCCATTCAAAATGTGTTTTAAGTGATATTTTAATAATGACCAGGCCTACTTCTGCATAGCTTAACAACACTGCTTTTCATGGAAAGTCCTTAAAATCAGAATCCCAGGCTGAGTCTATAGATATGCAGTACACAAAAAAATCTAGCAAACTGACCACTTAAGTCCCTCCAACAGGGGATTTTCTCAGCTTGATCAACTTTTCAAGTGAGTGTAAAAGCCTGGTGAAAGTGGTCTACGTAGTAATTTTCCCTCTATTACATGTAGCCACCAAAATGATTCACATGGTAATATAGCTAAATCACATGTCTTTGCTGGATTACACCCCTTTTATTGCTGCATAAGGATTCCTCCTTCTTCTTTGTGTACTTTGTGATCACCACAGCATTACTCTGCCCTGGGAAGCAAGCAATGAGCAAGATACAGATGTACCATACTGGAGTATACCTAATACTCATCATCCAGATAGAGAAGGTGGCAGGGAGGTTTCAGCTATGTTTGCACCAGAAATAATTAGACTGGGCCCAATGCTAGCAGTAAGGATGAGAATAAAATTAATTACCTGGGACGTGGTCAGGGGTCATGTAAGAGCCAGATGAGATCATCTTATATTTTAAGCTATTAAATGAAAAAGAGGAGAACATTTACTTATTAAGTTCATTTCCTAATCATTCTTACAAGTTTTTAATGAGTGACAAACTGACTCTGGATACAAATTTATGATTTCCCAAAATAACAATTTGATTGGTTTGAGTGATGTCTTGCATCAAGTAATCACAGTTAATTTTGCTTCTGAAGCAATTTTACTTTGCCAGTCTATCACATCTTCCATGTGCACAGCTGTATTTCCATGGCTGTATCCCTGTTCTTTGTCTAGTGTAACCCCCAGAGCACAGAAAAGAGTTTCTTCTCCAATCTTTCTTCCTGCCCTCCACATGGACCAGCTTACAGATACCTGTCTGCCCATTTGGCTATTTTCTTCTTTATCTGAGCTTCCTTGTGCTACTACCAGTGACTTCCAGCCACATCGAAACCCCAGTTCCTTAGCAGGATGGGAAAGCAGAGATAATAAACTGAGAACAGTAACCAGTGATGACTGTGGGATGACTTTTTTCCTCACTGCCGTCTCTATTAAATAACTAAACAATGACCAGCACACTGTCCCTAGCCACTTTTGCAATGGCATGGATGGTAGAAAAGAGGGAAAGGACAGATGGGCTGCTCCTGGCTGAGTGAGGCTAATCTAACAAAGGGAGTTCATCTACTTTTCTGCACTTCCTTATGTAACCACATCTTTACCAAAAAAAAAAAAAAAGCATTAACATACATCTCGTCTTGTACCTCGAAGTACTGAAGTCACAATTTTCCCCTTTGATGCCAAACCCAGGCCTGCGAACCACCATTACACACCTAAGTAAATATGGTTTGCTTTGTCAGAAAAAACCTTAAGAGGGGGAGGTGTTTAGCATTTCAGATAAGGTACTTGCATCAAATTCTCCTATGCAAACGATTCCCTCTCAATCACACTGAATCTGACTCTATGTATGCACGTGTGGATGAAGGCTGCGCCAAACAGGGAGGCAAAGATGAAAGAGTGACAGCAGTATTGTTAGCAAGAGGAATGAATCTATTACAAAGGAAAAGTCAAGTCGTAAACCACTCTGTAACAATGGAAGAAGGCTGGCTCAGAAATATGGATGGTGTTAGCTGGCTCGCAGCACAAAACCAGGCAACTGCTAACCAGATGTGTTCAGCTGTATGCGTGCTACCCCTGCTCCGTGCACAGCCTGTCGCATACCCCAAACTGCATTGCTCGGAGTGGGCTGTGAGAAGCAGAAGGGAAGGCCAGAGCACAGTTGACATTTTTCCATTTTACTGTTTGTTTTATATCCTCCCACTCCTCATTTGCCTCGTCCTACACCCTGGTGCTGCATACTGATGAGAAAATACTTGGTTCAGACCCAGGCAGTTATTTTTGGTTATTAAGGTTGGTGGCAGCTGCCCAACCTACAGTTTCTAACTTGCCAGAGTTACATGGGGCTGCTGGTTGTGCATTGTCAGCATCTAGGGGTACATTTAAAAAAATATTCTGAAAACAAAATATACACACACAGCTACATATCTGCATGTGTCTAGGTACAGACAAATGTACATGCAGAGCCTTCTATCCTGTGCACTGAATTGAGTAAATGAAGCTGCCTTTTGCCAGGTTTCACAGATCTCCTGTCATTTCCAGCTCTTATGAACAACATGTGTAAAAAGAAAGGAAAATAGCAGAGGAAGTTATTAGATGACTTAAGAGACCATCCTGTTAAGAGAAGAGTGTGCAACAGGAGGGCCAGGAGGATAAATGGTATCACAGGCGGATATCTGCGTTCCACCTGGAAAGTGTATCACAGAATCAATCAGGTTGGAAAAGAACTCTGAGATCAAGTCCAACCTATGACCAATCACCACGGTGTTAACTGGACCACTGCCTTAAGTGCCATGCCCATCTTTTCTTAAACACCTCCGTGGATGGGGACTCCACTGCCCCCCTAGGTAGTCCATTACAATGACTAATCACCCTTCCTGTAGATGAATTCATTCCTGATGTACAACCTAAACCTCCCCATCCATTCTGTGATGTCTTCTGTACATGAATTTAAAAAAAATATAAGGAAGTAATCTAGGATGAAATTATCTGAACATGAGCCTTCTCCTAATTGTTTCTATGTGACAACGTTTCAAGAAAATTCCAGTCAATAAATGGGGCACTCAGCTTCCCTGCTAGACAACTTGCTCAACGTCCTTCCCTACAACCAAAAGTAAACCACTTCCCAGGCACAGTTCTGCTCACCATCTTTCCATTCCTCAGGTGAGCTCTGACCGAGACACTCTCCCTACTGCCATCACATCAGGACTTGTGCTCCAGCTGAGATTCAATCTGAGTTTTAGGCTAATACTTGTCACTGTTCTTCCCTGGTAGGGGGGGGAGAAAGGGGAGTGACACTGTCAGAGCTGCCCAGTCGCTTGCAGTGACAGGTCTGCAGCCGTCCAAGGACCAGAATAAAGATGATCCTGCTGCAAGGGGCAAAGCTCTCAGGGTACAAAATAGTCTGCATGCACAGGCAGAGGCAAGAAGGAAGGAAGGGACTCCAGTGTAGCATCCAAAGTGATGAGGGACCAAAGACCTCAAGGAAAGAGGAGCAGAGTTGCACGGCTTTTTAAAGGTGGGGCGGTACAAGGGGTGGTGACAATCTCAGGGCAAATAAGGAGAGAGAGGGGGAGGGGTCACTGGTGGGGTGACACAGAAACAACCAATAATCATGGGGAGGGGAAAAATTCAAAAGGACCAATGGAGCATCGAGGGGAGAAGAACTTTCTAGAAAGGGGAGGAGGAAGGGGTGGTGTACGTGCAGGATTGACAGTCAAGGCACGGCCTATGCAATACTAAGAGATGGAGGAGAAAAAATGAACTGATTGGCAGCATATTGGAACTGGGCTAAACCAATTATGGGGGAGAAGGAGAACCACAACAGGTGAGGAGCAGGTACACTATGTTGACACACCATTTGGCCATGATGCTTTTGTCTTTCTTCCTCTCCAGTTTTGTGCCAGAGGTGTTGGGTAGTTATGATCAATGAAACAAGTAGCACAGCCGAGAGTCCTGTGACATCTTGTGACATTTTATAGTTATTCCATTTATCAGTCTTCTGGACCTTGAGATGATATTCAGATAATTTCCTTGAAAAAAACTGGGCCAAAAGCTACCAGATTGTTACGTCCCTTCTTTTTACTGGAGATGGTTGTTGCACCCACCCTGGGCTTGGAGGCAGAGCACGCAGCTGTGTTAGGAAGTTAACAAAGCTGGCTGGTTGTGAGCTGAAGCAAAAATATGTGCTAGCCTCTTGCTGTAACTCATGCTGTGATTTGTTTTAGGTAAGCTGTCTCAGGAAAACCTTGTTGGGAGCTCATTGCTATTGCCAACTGCTTTCTACAGTCAAGAAACAACTGTGTGTTACTTCTAAAATTGCAGTCTGCCTTGCAAGCCTGGATGCTGGCAGGAACACTGTCTTTTAGATATCTTGCTTTAGGAAGTCCTGTGGTGGCCAAGATGCTCATGCTGGTGTTTTCTGTGCCCCCCAGATAAAAAGCATGCCAGGGATGCCTGTGTTGGCAGCTGAGCATTAAGATTGTTGTGGTTTAGGCGTCTTGCTGGTCTCCTTTCAAAATTTTCTGTGCTACATACCCAAAGATTCTCTGCACTGGGGTGTGTCAGTCACTTCATATCAAAGTGCACGAAGCAGAAGGCATCTCCATTTGCCCAGGAGCTATAATGTACAACAGCTGTGACAGCAGCTGAGGCTCTGTCCTTCCAGCTGTAGGAAAAGGGCCTGAAAAAAGGTCAGCAGATTTGTATGGAGATGTCATTGTGATGCTCATCCCTTCATGTAGCAGATGAGGCTTTTTTTGCTCAACATTTTGAAGCCAGAATTTGGTTCCTCGCTCTGAAAAGAGTCTGCCCTGATGGTCAGTGTACCACAAGGGTCATGGGAAGGGGAGCAGTTAGCCCCTTGGAAATGACCACAGCCATCCAGAAAGGCTGGTTATGAGCTGTGAACACATATGTGGAAGATGGGGCCAGTGCAATGGGTTGGATGTTTCGAGGTCTCCAAAGTACCAGACTCTGGAGCAGATGTCTCTGCCGGCAAAGAAATTCCATACTTCCCCCATTTGTCTCCAACCTGGAATAGTCTCTGACTGCCCAGAGCAATCCTGAAAACACTTGCATGCCTGTAAACACCAGCAAACCAAGTACACTAAATCTATGCATGGCTATTTTTGGTAAGCTAAAGGAAAAATAGCAACTCGCACTGGGAAAGTCTGGGAGTCTGCCAAGGCCATGATGTAAAGCTTTCCAAGTGAATGCTGTGGCTGAATCAGTAAAAGCATGTCTGAGTCAGGATCTGCTGTAAGACCTTGCCTTCTGAAATTCAATCCCTCTTCTTGAACAGGGAGGTAATACTTCATGCTGTTTAACCCTTTGTTCTCAGCAGAGGAGTGAGCATTACAGCTGCATAATTCAAAAGCTACATTTAATTTAGGAGGAAATGCTTTGTTTATTATTCAACATTTGTCTGCTAACAATGAAGCTGGAACCTACTAACGAAGCCAGAAATTCCCAATGGAGAAATAATGAAAACCACAGTTATTTTGCTAGTCTTTTTATTTTTAAATCACATCAGTGTATTCTTGCACAACAGTCATGTTCAAATAGATGCTAGCTGAGAAAAAGCAACAACTTTAAAAAATAGATTTCCGTATTTTCCCTTCAAGTTTTCCTTTGTATCCATCCCACTTAAACTAGGGCTTGTGGTTGATTTTTTTTCTTCTGTAAGATGTAGAAAGTGATTTTAACAGGGTTGCCCCTAAAAAAAAGGGATTCAGCAGCAAAAAATTTTTCTGGAACAGGAAAGATTCCCCTGGCCTTCTTCCTAGTATCTCTACAATAAAGGTGATATCAGGAATCTACCTGATTTCGGAAGTTTTAGGGAGCAAAACCAATATCTAATATACAAAATCTTCTTAGTGAAAGTGATTCACAGATTCCTAGTACCTTTTTGGGAGAAGGTTTATTAATAAAGGGATGGTTAGTAATAATAAACTATCTGAATTACACAGTAGGTCTGTTTAAGGAACATCAGACTCTTTCACTGGACATCACCATGCTGGGAAGAAATGAATAAGAATATAATTGTCTGTGCAGATAAAGAGAGATTTGGAGCTGATGCTAAAAAACCTCTGCTTGTACATTTTTTTGTGTCTGAACAACTCACCTGACCACATGCAACATGCTCAACTCACCAAAGAAATGACAACAAACCAGAATTGTTTGTAACAGTGGTCTAGATGGGCTTCTTGGTCCCAGTCTTAGGTGCTGATCACCTAGGAGCTAAATCAATGTATTGAAAAACTGTAAAATGCATATATTAGTAGTTGTAGAAAATTAGGAAGCTGATCAAAGGCTTTGCAGTCCTGCAGCAGAAAACTCGTATCTAAGCTGTCCACACCAACTTCTGAGATGTTGTTGAAATGCACTTGCCTCAAAACTTTTATGTAGTCTTATGGCTCCTGCTTTGCAGGTCATAACAACACTGGTTGTCCTATATGCCCAAATAGAGACATGGACATGAGGATGTATGAAAAAGTTTTTCTATCTTTGTTTGTGGAATGGTGTTTTTAGATGAAGCTGACTAAAGATTGCAGGTTCCATTGATGTACCTCTTCAAATTACTGCTGTCATTACAGAACAGCTGTGGTTTTATTGTCAGCTATATATGTGAGATTTTCTAGGCTGATAGAAAAGTCTCTGGAACTCAAAGTCCTTTCAGGTGTTTCACACCAAATATCTGGGAGACCTCAGTGCTTTGAACTCTGGTTCTAGTTTGGAAGAAACTGGATAATGACAATAATTTAAAATATCACAAAACATGAAGGTACTTTAATGCATGGACATTTGGTGCTTCCAAAATTGCTGCCTAAAGTGCCTGTATTCCTGTCCCTTCTGCACTCCTGCCTGCTATAGAGGTGGATGGGACAGGGATGCAGTGCCTTCTCCCCCTCCATCTCCTCCTGCAATTTTCCACTTAACGTTGACTGTCTTGGGGTGTTTAAGCCAGGGAAATGGTGTGGGTGTTGGTTTGCATTAAAGACGTAAAGTAAAATAAAATTGTATAATACTAAGTTACTGCCTCCCATGACAGCTGTTTATTACCTTCGGTGGTCTTTCTGATGCTTCTCTTGCAGAGGCTGCTTTAATCTTTGGGGCATTTTAACCATCTTTTAGTTTCCTCAGCTACTGGAAAACTCTCCTGTGGCTGCTTACCCTCCTGACATTTTTTTGCTTTTAAGGCTACACTTTTGACCCAAGCAGCTCATTGTTTGTTGCTCCTCCATGAATCTGCCTTATGTCTTTTCACTGGGGGACTGGCACTGACACATATTTCCTTCCAGCAGCATCCTGTTCAATTAGTGCTCTATAACAGGTTGCAGTCCCTACTCAGCAGCAGCTGGAGAGTTGAAACATAAGCCTGTTTTTTGCTCAGTAGCCCTACAGAGGCTTCTCCATCAAGATCCGAATCTCTGGTGAACAACTGAATCTCATTCCCTGCTCATTTGCATTTTATGTGCAGCATCTTACTTTGAATTCATCTATATTTATGATACATCACAGTGTACAGGCAACTCCTTTCAGAGCAATTTTCTTGATGTCATTAGCCTCACTGGTAACTTGCTAAATGAACAGCAAAAGGGTTTAGGAGGATTCAAATAACAATTAGATAATTATGTCTACAAGACTAACATGACATTTTGTAGCTAGACAAAGGAACAGAAAAGTGGTGCCAGTGATATTAACAGAAGCATGTTTTAAGTGAATACCCAGAAGTTTAAGTGGTTCTCTAAACCAGCTGAAATTCCATGAGGCCTCACAGACACATCATCTGCCCACAGGATCCTGTAATAATTTGCTATTCCTTGTTCTCAACGTTTCTTGCTTTTCCAAAAGTTCAAGGCTCTCCAGAACATGTCTGCTGCTACTCTGTCCTGAAGCTGCTCTCCTTTCTCAGCTAAACCCTATGGTGCTCTTAGCTGCAGTTTTGAGATTGTCAGAGGATAGGTTGGAAGAATACTCAGCTCCTTACCGAAGCTCAAAGTGATCTCAAACATGTTGTGATGCCTTTTCCTGGTCTTAAAATCAAGAGTCAAACACAGTTAGAAGGGAGAAAGAGGTTTTCCCTCAGTATTTAATGTAAGGATCTTTAGGTGCACCATGTCCAGGTGGAATGCACCGAAATGCACACCACAATGCACACACACGATAGATCTGGTATAACATTATAGGTCTTACTAATTAGCATATCTATCAAAGGTTCCCCACTGAGAGGCTTGAGTGAGACCCCCTCCCTGAGGAACCTTCCCCTTGGATGGTTCCATCTCAGTTTACAAAATGTGTTCTGGAGAGGACCTTGGTGTCTGGGGCACACCGATCCTTAACTACAAAGCTTCTAAAATGTTTAATCTCCTAGCTTGACAAACAAGTCCAAGAATGTGGGCTAAAACCCACTAAGAATGAAGAAGTTTTAAAAAAGTATAGTATAAAAGAAAAGGCAAAAAATTATCACAGCATCAGTTGCCTTGCGCTTGGGTAATGGGGTTTATGTGATAGTCATTAGCAGTTTGCTTAAAGCAAGTTCAGTGGGAAGCAGGACAAGACACCAGAGCCAGGCACTCCTTTTCAGGCTGACTTTAAATGGCATTACAAGGAGGGCAGAGATGTTTGTAATGAAGTGTTAGCAGTCTGCAGTGGAGCTGTACCCACAGAACTGTTTGTGACAAACTCCTTAGCAAAGTCATAGAGTCACAGAATGATCTAGGCTGGAAAAGACCTCTGAGATCATCAAGTCCAAACATTAACCCAGCACTTTCAAGCCCATCACTGGACCGTGTTCTTAGGCACTGCATCTGCACAGCTTTTGGAAGGCTTTCTGGGGATGGTGCCTCCACCATGGCCCTGGGCAGCCTGTGCCAGGGCTTGCTCACTGTTTTGGTGAGGAAATTTTCCTGGTATCCAATCTCCCCTCCCTCTACTTAAAACTGCTTCTTCTTGTTCTATCACTTGAAACCTGGTTATGCCTTAGGATTTTTGCTTTTTTTAATTTTTCGTATCCTGTAATACTTTAGTGTATAATTCTGTAAGTTCCATATAGCCTGTTAGCTACTGTTCTCCCATTTTTGGTCAGTCGAAATGAATGCTCTCTAGGCCTGAAACTCAAGGACACCTTACTTGTCTCAGGCCCTGAGAAATGTAAACAACAGTGGGTTGATGGGGGGGAGAAAACTTGGCGTAAATGACTTCATTACCTGGAGCTGTAATTGGAAAATTAACCCCAATATGTGAATGGACCAAACATAAAAGTATGATAAACTAGTGACCCATTGTCCATTTTGGGTGTAGCCCTGGAGGGCTTTGACTGCCCAAAGTGTACCTGAAGGCCCTTCAATAAATATACCTGCTTTTATTCTCTCAATTTTGTCTAGTCTCTGTTTTCAGGTAGCCCCAAAAAGGCATCCCTGGGAGGAGAGACCAAGTCCCACTTGGCTACAACGTCCTTTCAGGTAGTTGTAGAGAGGGAGAGGTTTCTCCTGAAATTCTTTTTCTCCAGGCTGAACACCCCCAGCTCCTTCAGCAGCTCCCCATAGAACCTATGCTCCAGACTCTTCTCCAGTTCCATGTTAGTGCTTGCCCATCTGTGCAACTTAGCCATTGGAGCTACAGATGGCTTTATTCAGAAGGAAACAAAGCAGTTTGTTCCTCAAGTGCGAAGCTACTGCAAACTCTAGTTTTTTTTAGAAACAGATAGATAAGAGATATGTGAATTCACTGTGAAAAGGTTGAGTCTTCATCACATGAATATCTGATGTCAGATTCTGAGTGTTCGTCATATTTTGGTTAAAAATTGCATGAAAAGATTAAAGCTTCAGATCGTAAAATAGCTGGAAGATATTTTTTAATGGATGAGCCTGTTTCCAAGCTCATGTGGATCCCTCAAGGAGATCTCTTCATCACCAACCTGTTCCTGGAGTTTAATTTGCATGAAATAATGGGGATAATGACAGCCCATGCGCTGTAATACATATGTATGCAATTGTGCAAGTAACTGCACCTAGATCACCATTAAACATCCATAATGCATCTTCATGGACAGGGACACAGAAATGAGGATCCAAAGAGATAGTGAAGCATTCACCTTTGGCACTTTCCACTCCTGGAGGTGAAGGACCAGATTTTTTTAAAGATGTTTAATCAGTCCAGATAGGAATGATTTCAGAGGCAGAATTTCAGAAACTTTGACAAAAAGTTCTTCAAAAGCTTCAGGGAAGTTTGACTTCATATAAATATACGTAAATATTTTAAAATACGGTGTATATGGTTAAAGAAGTTGTCACCCATTACAGCAGTTTGTCTGGTTGGATCAGAATAATCAACATGAAACAGTTCTTTAAAGGCAGTTTCTGGTTGTCCATCTGGTGCAGTATAACCCATGTAACAGAAAAAGTTGCCAAGTCACATTATTCCTCATCTAAGGGTAATTTGGAAGAAAACTCTATGTTGGTATGTGCTCAGGAAGGAAAAGGGGAGAAAAATAATAACTCCTGAAATAATATCTCCTCTATTTCTTTTCAGGGAAACACAAGTAGAGATCAGATCCTTCTCCAGCAGGTGGAATGAAACCAATTTAAATACATTCCTACTTTTAATATGGAGCCATGGTGCTACGGAGAACTGGAAGTACCCCAGAAAAATTAGCATAATCTATAGAGGCTTGTCCTTCTTAGTGTTTATCACATCACACTGTACTGATTACTGAAATAATAGAATATTTTTTTTCCTTTTTGGAAGCAGTTAAAAATCTAATCAAGTGTTCCTATAGTTTAATCTGTCTGCTGCCAAACTCGCCTATCTATAGAACTTCCTCTTGCAACAGGTGAGGATGGCTTTGTGACACAACAGCTATATCCTAATAACATGCAGAGAAACAGTTCCTTTTGAGGTTATAGAGTAAATCTCTTGCAGTAATTATGACACTTAGTATGACGGACCACATTCTGGAGATTCTCCAAAATGGAACAAATTAACAGTGATGACAAAATATTGCTTCACTTAATTTTTGGGCAGAGAAAAGGAAAGAAAATGAGAATAAAGGTGTTTGTGGCAGTACTGAGAATGAAATTCAGTTTCTTTTTCTCTTTCATTTTCTTTAATCATTCAACTTTTATTTATTTTATGATCCTCTGTATAGCTGTATAAGATTGTGGCAATGTATGTATGATTTCTCCACTGAGTCTGAAATCTCACTGAATTACACCATGGTTTCTCGGCATAAAGTTCGTATCTTCCACTACAATTTTGTGAAAAAGAGTGTCTTCCATCTTACTGTACTGGTGCCAAAGTCACAAATCAATCAGTATGCAAGGTGCTCCAAGATTATGAACATGTGACTACTGTAAGATGGAGAGAAAATATCTAGGGCTAAGTTTCTTAAATGATTGATTTTAACTTTCCCTGTTCATTTAAGACATATTCTTAATATCTTTGTACTATGATGCATGCTAAAAAGACATTTATGCTTAAAAAATTTAGCCATAGATTCTGACATATTTTAAAAACTCCTGAAGCTGCAGCCTTAAACAACTTACCAAACCGTCCACTATGAACAATAATCTTGTAAGCTGCCAATGCTGCTACTGATACCCAAACCTTAGCAAATGTAACAGCATAGTTTTAAATTCTGGTAAAGAAGTTTCTTCCATCTGAGCAATGTTAGTTAAAGGTTAGACAGCTGTAAGTGTGATAAATGTGTCTTTGTTATAGGCAGTTGCATCAAAGGAATCTCACACAGGACTGAACATCTGCAAGTGCTGTAGCAAATATCATTCATCTGACAGACCAACTAATTTGCTGCAGTTATTCCAGGAAGATTTTACATCCAGATAGCTGAAGTTTCTGTATAAAATGTAATTTACTGCTGAAATGCCCTAGGAGGAAACTTCACAATTCAGTCGTGCCTAGTGAGCCTTTGCCAAATACCTTAGGTCCTTAAATAATTGGGCCAAATCTCCATCTGGTGTAAATTAGCACACCTCCACTGGTGTCAGTGGAACAATTACAATTTACACCAGCAGAGAGTATAAGCATCTGTGTTTATTCATGCAAAATAAATGATTTCACGGAATGATTATGAAACAATTAAGCCTGGCATTTACTGGCATCACATAATGGCATGTCATCCTGTGTACCTGCAAATACAGGCAGTTACATACAGACAGTACTCAAGCTGAATATTGGATTGAATTCACAGCAGATAACTAAAGCACCAGTGACACAATTCCCTGCTGAAATGAAATTTAATAAGGATGATGGAGAGAAAAAATTCTGCAGTCTGCCTTTCTCTGCTCTTAATTCAATGCTTGGTGAAAAGTTACAGCAAATTAGTCAATTGATTGTGTATCTTTCCACCTTTTTTCTGCTCATGATGAACATAGAACGAGTTAATTCTACACTGTAGAACTGCTTTTAGACAATCCAGACAGATGGACTCTCTCTTCCCTGAAGCCTTGTTAAGCTAATAATCTATAACATTCATGTTTTAACTTTAAATAGCATTTTATCAGCTACTGTCTTCTAGTTTACACTTGAGTTGTAAAGTATAGAATTATATTAAATTTGTGTACAGAACTCCTCCTTTGAAAATCTCAGTGGGCTTTGGCTCTTCATCTGTGTGACTGTGATTCAGCATGGCAGGGGTTAGCTCTTAGATGCCACTGTTCTCCAGGGAATTGGTAGTGATGATTAAGTTGAGAATCCCATCCCTGATAATTAGCTCAGAGATTCTGTATCTGGATATGTGCTGTGAAAAGGAAAAAAAAAAAAAAAAAAAAAAAAGGAGAAAAAAAAAGAGAAAAGGAAAAGAAGTGATTTTTAGAGCAGTTAGCCCTAAGGAGCTGGATAACCAGCTGTTTTGGATTTTACACCTGCCAGCAGCTGGTTGGACAAAATAATTATTTACTATATGAAGTGGGCATGTTTATTGTCTCCTCCTTGGCTTATTGGTTTAATAGGCTGCTTTTTGAAAAACAAAAAAAGGAGAAAGAGAGAAATGGGAGAGAGGGAGAAAGAAAGGTAAGAATGATAGGAAGAAATGAAAGACATGAACGACAGAATGAAAAAAGGAAGGAAGGAAGGAAAGGAAAGGAAAGGAAGGAAGGAAGAAAAACAGTTTTCAGCTGCAGTAATCAGTTCATGATGTGTTCCCCCTGAAATGATGAATAAAGCTCCACTGAAAGGTACAGAGTTGCTCTGGTGTAGATAAGAAAAGAGTCAATACTTTTTGTGCAGCATTTTTCTGCTGTGTTTGAATCTGAAGGATAGTTTTGTCAGTGCAGGTAATTTTTCCACCTGTGTTTTTTTTCATATATCACTACTGTTGTTGAATGGGGTAAGAAATCCAACATGCTGTAGTTACAGCAAACTAGACTTCTACTGGAGCATTTTATATTTATTTATAGACATGGAAAAAGCAACAATAACATCTTGCATGTTAGCAAGACAAGAATTTTCCTACAGGAGAACAGGATTTACAGATGGGTTCTTTTATTTGGACATGGACTGCAGATTAAGGGTAACATGTATGGCTGACACCCCTTTAGCTGTGATATTCACTCGTTTTAAATGATCAGTGGAACATTTTCTTAAACAACAAGTATTGTGTTTCCATGCCAGCACCAGAGGTACTCAAGCCTATTATCTCATTCTTGAGATTTTTAAGTTTAGAAGTTATTATGAAAGTCTGGTTAAGAAGTGCTGTTTTTAGAGAGGGCAGCAGAACACTTTAGTCCTGTAATGCTTTCCTCCAGCCTAAGTACATATTTTCCCATTAAATGTGTTTGCAGATTCATTCAAACTCACAGAATAAAGTTTTTTGTTCAAAGGTTTATTCTAAATGTGAATTTTACAACTCAGGAGACAATAGACATGGGTCAGTTCCTCAGATGAGCCTACAGAAGAAAAGTCTGGCTAATACATGGACCTAAACAACTCCAGACTGCCAATAAGAGGGTATGCAATTATCTAAGTTTTGGTGGGCAAGAAAAAGTATCAGGGCAAAAAGAGTAGTAATCTAACCTTCGGCCCTGCCTGGAAAAAAATTATATTTCAAATATCCACTGTGAAATAGGATTCTGAAGTGTCCATACAGCATCCTAAAGGTATATAAGGCCTCTTGTGTAGGTACTTCAGAGATCAAAGAGGTCAAAGGGCTCTAGTACTTTAAAAACTGTTTGGTGTTTTTTTCTGAATATTTTCTACAAATATGCCAATGGTCTAGTTAAGGTGTGTGTTTTCTTCTCTCTCTTCTAGACCTCATTCGAAAACAATACAAGTGCTGATCTAAAAAGACATTTTGACAGCTGATTACAACATAAACAGTGATAGTGGTTGTTGCAGCATTAGTGTAGGTATTTTTGAGCATGGGACATCTGGCACTATTCTTCAAGAAGTAGGTCGTCCTGACATACGTATTGCAAAGTGTGTAAACAGTCAAGAGCTGTTGTTGGTGTGTAAAAACCCCACAAAACCCCACCAACAATAACCCCAAAACCTAAACAATAAGCCACATAGTGCAAGTAGACCACAAGCTTCTTCAAAGTAAGACATATAATGCAGGTTGGAGGAACCCTGGGGGAAAATTTTAGATGTGCCACACCTCCAGAACAAACCATGACCTGTCCCAAACATCCCTGTAGTGGATTAGAATATATATGGGCCTATTTCCTGCTTTTGTAGCTTTAAAGTCACAAAAGCACATCCACTTAACCTAGCTAAGGAAAATCTGTTATTCAGCAAGAAGCATGAAAAATGGGAATAGTTCAAAAAAACCCAAATAGTGGTGAATTACAGAGTCACAGAACAAAATCATGGAGCCTTTTCTCATTGTAAAAATATGGAAGATCTAACAAAATCCTGTTAAAGCCACAAGTGAGAACAATCAGATTTAGTGTTGCACATTCTGAGAACCAAAGAATGACACTGCCTTATGATGCCCAGTTTCCAAAGGCTTCTCATTTACCATGCCTGAATTGTGAAAGCAGAAAAACAATTGGTTCTGATTATGAAAACAACATATATGCGGGACTTACATTCATTTCAGCGAGAATTAGTTTCATACAACTGAGACCATAATTTGGTCCTTGACATTTAAAAGGCCACAAGCCTCTAATTTTTCCTTGCTAAAATCTGTGTTCTTTTAAATACTGTGAAACACATATCCATAGATTTTAATGAGGAAAGGCACCATATAAATTCTGAGAAATCATTTCAATACACTTAAATTAATTTCTGGAACAAAAGAGAGTTTTTCTGGATCTAGCTTTCACAATAATATGGATAATTAATCTTTCATTCCAAAATTTCTCTGGGGAGAATGGCAAATGGTTTTCATTTGTTACTAAACATCAATCTTAAATGACTCTGAAGACTGTGCCTTTATTTGTCATGCAACTTGTTGTATATTCTTAATCTGTTGAATGGGGACGTTACAAGCCATATCTTAAAAGACATCATGCAAGTATCTCCCTTCAAAACAAAGGAATTAATGCTTTTTTTCCTCAATTCTGAGTCATCTTCCTAATAGTAGATTCTTTGTAATATAATCTTAATTTTATATCGGTGCTGTATTAAGAAAAAAATTCTAACTCAAAATACTTTCCTTCTAACCCTGTAATCACACAACTCTCTTTGTCCAGAGGGAAAGTTCTGGAACATAATTTGATTTCTTTATTTCCTTTTCATTTCATGATATAATTCAGATTTTATTCTGAATCAGATCACATTTGAGGCTGAAGAAAAGAGAACTAATCTAACTTTGCTTATTTGGCTAATATCTGTTAAAATTGGAATTGAGTATCACCCAACATGCAGAAAGGTGTCTGAGAAACTAGAAGTAGTTAAAATTGGAGCTTCTTTATTACCCCTTGTCAGCACAGGTGAAAAAAGAAAACCATAAGTTTTTTTTCTCTCCTGGGCTGGGTCTGGCTAGAAAAGTCTGGTTCTTTGGGTTTCAACAGAAACATGAAAATAAAAAGGCATGATAAAGACATTGGTGAGGTAGGGAGAATCTGAGTGTTGGAGGAATTTGAGGTGGAAAGATGGGGAAGAGGGATAGAAAAACAAAAAGTTCTTCAAAACACCAACCTGCTTTTCTCTTCAGCTTTAGGACTTTTTGATATTTTGAACAAATCTGTGATCATGAGAAAAAAAAAAAAAGACAAAGAGGAGAGAAAGAAAGAGAGAAAGAGAAAGAGAAAGAGAGAGAAAGAGGAAAAGAGAAAAAGAAAAAGAAAAAGAAAAAGAAAAAGAAAAAGAAAAAGAAAAAGAAAAAGAGAAAAAGAAAAAGAAAAAGAAAAAGAAAAAGAAAAAGAAAAAGAAAAAGAAAAAGAAAAAGAAAAAGAAAAAAGAAAAAGAGAAAAAGAAAAAGAAAAAGAAGATAAAGAAGAAAAAGAAACAAAAAGGAAAAAGAAAAAAGGAAAATGAAAAGGAAAGAGAAAAAGGAAAAGAAAAATGAAAAAGAAAAAGAAAAAAAGAAAAAGGGAAAAAAAGAAGGAAAAAGAAAAGGAAAAGGAAAAGGAAAAGGAAAAGGAAAAGGAAAAGGAAAAGGAAAAGGAAAAGGAAAAGGAAAGAAAATCAGAAAATATATGAAATCTATTCAAAATTCAGGTAGAAAATAAAAGGAATGTTTGAGATACATGGAGGTGCCATCAGCAATGTGGACAGTATTAGAAGGAAACACAATCCCCCCAAAATACAGCAAACCTGACCCTTTGGAAAGCCTGTGTCATACCTCAAGGCTAGGTGACCTAAACTTTCCTGAGAAACAGTAATTTTCTGTGCCAGACTTCCCTGCAAGGTGCATTCTTCTAAATTAAACCTTGCGATACTGTAGAAAGGTCTGCTAGAAACCTGACTATAGAAATATGTTTCTCCACGTCAGCAAAGGCTGACAGATCAATAACTGATACTGTCTTTGCTGGAAGGAGCCTTGGAGTGCTGTTACTGCACCGTGAGTGGTTCTTTCAGACTCACAGACAACAGAGCTGTGATGGAGGTGAAGGAGAACAGAAACAGTAAGCAGAATAAAGTCTAGCAGAACATTTCCTGCACAGGACAGAAGCTCATACATGAGTGGAAATGCTTCTGCATGTTACTACAATACCTCCCTTATTTTTATTAAAGTGTTTGTGCCCCGGCTGGCCCCTTTTTCCACCCCCCTCAAGTCTCAGTAACATGGGAGAGATGCTTTCTGACAGACAAAAGATAATCTTACACTTGACTTCCAATATCAAGGCATTTTAACTGGCACACTTTATACTGAATAATTCATGGATATTCAAGCCTTACTTCACAAAGAAAGTGCTTTCTCTTTGCAGCGACTAGATGTGAGCAGCTAATTCATTATTTAAAGAGATTAAGTATTAGCAACTGGTATGGGCTCTTCAGAGCTCTTTTATTCCCTCTGCTCATGTTATCCCCTGCCACTTCCCTGCCTAGTACAGATTTTAGATTGATTTTACTATATTAAAATCTTTTTTTTTAACAGATCTCTACCTTAAACCCTCACCGTTTCCAGTGCTGCATTGTCCCACTTTAAAAATGTAAAATAATAGATAAAAACTGCAATATGATGGTGAAATGCTTTAAAGCCCTGTGAACTTATGGGAACGTGCACAAATCCAATGTTTTAACTCTTGTTGTTTAAAAAAAAAACAGCAGGTAAAATTTGGGAAATGGTGTTATGTATTTATGACAGTCTCCAGGTTCTCATGTCTTGGACCAGGGAAAGAAGAATGGATGCTTTATTGAAACAATGAAATTCCTCATTTTTAAACTTTGAAGAGCTGTGGTTGAGTAGATCAACTGCTTGCAGCTGGGGATTTCTCTCCTTTGGGATGCAGACCCTTAAATGCTGAAATGAGGTGGGATGATTTAAACACTAAAAGCTCTGCCATTAGACATTATTTTGCAGACAGATGCATTCCTTCGGACCTGAGAGAATTAAGATCATTCTGTTTCAGTAAAGTTCTTATGAGTAAAATTTCTTGTAGCTTGAAATTAAAGAGACCTTCTTCCTGGGACTTGATCAGACTTCAAAGCAGCTTTTAGTCCCGTGCATTATTACTTTTGATGCAGATTTTGGGGCACATAGTGATATATTTTGGTAACAAAAAGTGCAAATTCAAGCGGAGTATAGCTGGCAAAGATTTTTCTCCTGATAGTCCCAGCAAACCTGCCCAGTGTGTGGTCTATGGCATGAGTGTCACCACTTTACCCTGCTGTTGGGTCCAATATTTATGCTAGATTCCCTTGCCCGTGGCAGGGGTTTTGCAACTGGATGGTCTTTAAGGTCCCTTCCAGCCTAAACCATTCTGTGAGTTTATGATTCTGTGATTCTGCTTATGGCCAACTGTGCATGAACATGTGTCATCAGAAGGAGATCCTCGTTTGGTTTCTTCACATGATGCCCCTGCAGCCAGGGGCAAAGGTGTGCACTGACAGGCAGCACGTGTCTTCAAAGGCTGCCATCCCATGAAGCTCCTCTGCAGCTGCAAAACTGGTGCAATTTACAGAAAATATACTTTTTTATGTCTTTCTTCTGCCAGTGTTTTAAACGTAACCAAAGCAGCTTTAGTGGTGGTATAACCTTACTCTGCAAGGGAAGAATACATGTGTATACCTAAAAAGAAGAATAAATATGCATATACCTAGAAGCCTCAGACCAGCAAAGCATTTAAGCCCGTTATCACATTAGTGTGAGTAGCCCCAGTGAAATACTTAGCTCTTCAGATCTAAAACTGAGAAGTTTTGCAGGTTTGCAGGCATCTCTGCACAAACTCTGTGTCTGAACAGCAAAAAGATGTCTTTAGATCACAGCGGTGAACTAAGCTGAGCCAGTTTGGGAAGGGTTTCTACAGCTACTGTTAGGGTCAGAACAATGTTAATGTAATTAAAAAATTTTAGAAACTAACTGTACCATCAAAATGTGGGTTTCCTGCAACTTAGTAATTTTGCTGTGAATACCATGAATCCAGGCTTCAGAAAAACAAATAAAGTGAAGCAATTTCCTTCCATTTCAGGCATGGGTACCTGGGGAGAGGCAGCCTGTGCTGTCTTCTGTGCAGGTGAGTAAGAGACAATGAGCTCCCAGCGCCTGACCAAGTGTTTGGACCCAGGTTAGGTTTAGATACCTCACTCCTGCACAATGCTGATAGTGTTTTGGGATGTGTCCTGATGTTTTCACTTTCATCACTGCAAGAGTCATGGGAAACTCAGTTAAACCTATCTCATATGGACATGCTGTTTTAGCATGCAATTTTTCTTCCTTACATGTGAGTATGCTCTCATTTGTGCTAAGTAACTTGAAGAGAAGAATAAAGAACTGTTTCTCCTCAGACCTCTCTTTACTACTGCCTTTTACCTGGTTTCACAGTTTTACCTGACTTCACACAACCAATTTTTTTTTTAACTTGTGTAAAAATATGACTTAGAGAATCTGGTTTGTTCAAGCTTTCACTGAATTTTTAGTCAAATAGCTTGCAGCTCCCAGGATTTACAAGGAAAAACAGCAATACCTGAAGTCACAACTGAAATTTAATTCAGACCACTTGTTTTAAGTTCTATTTAAAAGGCTCATAATTTTTTTATTAAAGGAAAAGGTATGTTTTTATTCCACTGTTTGGACTGAATTTAAAGAGTTTTGATATGATTCTCACAACTTAAGCCAAGCTTAATCACTGTTTTCAACTCAAGCTGGTTGCTCACAGAATCAAAGTACTGTTACTGGAGAAAGTGCAGAGAGCACAGGACTCTTTTACCTTAAGCAAAGTTACAGGTCTGACAAGCAAAAACATTTTCCAGAGTAACTTCAAGTACAGGATTGGAATTTTTCCTTGGAAATATTTTTGTTACTATTGGTACTGCTTACAGCAAGAGAAAGCAGGGTCAAGGAATGGAGATCATTGCTTTCCTTAACCCTAAGGGTTGCCTGCCCCAAAGGGCCATACAGAGGAAGCAGTTAATGTAGAGAAATAACGCCGTAGGGTTTACAGTCTGTATGTGCATGAAGTTGCTGACTGCTTCTTCCCCTGGTGGTGCTGTTAAAGCCAGTGGAACTCCAAGCAGATAAAACGTATTACATCTGATTCTGACTCTAATTAAGGATGCCATATTCTGATCTTTTTGGATAAATGCAAATATTTGTCAACCAGATTTTGTGTTTGTGAAAAAGTCATAGAGAGTATTCTGAATCTGAAAGGGTCCACATAATCCAGCTTCTCACCCTACACAGGGTAGCCCCAAGAATCACCATGCACCATCTTCAAATTATTACGAAAATTTCTTTACTGAAAGCCTGATTAGGCATTGGAACAGGCTGCCTAGGGCAGGGGTGGAGTCACCTCATTCCTGGAAGTATTCAAAAAACCTGCAGACCCAGTGTTTAGGGACATGATTTAATGGTTCACCTGGTGGTGTTAGCTTCATGGTTGGACTTGAGCATCTTAGAGGGCTTTTCCATGCTTTATGATTCTATGATTCACAAATAAAATCTCTTTCGTTAGTGCTCTCACCTTACTATCTAGGAAAACAATCAAAGTGTCATTTGAATTCTGAGTAACCTTCTCCCAGTGCCTTCAGGGGTTTTGTTTGAGAACCATTCTTGGCTGAGGGAAACTGGTCTTGAATTCAACTCCCAAGTTCCTATGTTCCTTTCCTGGGGACATGGATGGGGGTGGATGGTACTATACACAGAGCATGCCCTTTTTACCTCTTAAGCATAAATTACATAATTACATCCTGTGAGGTGGTGGGAGATATGTCTTGCAGTGGTAATCTCTAAAATCTGTGCTAAGTATGGTGAGGATAAAGTGGACAGTAATTCTCAATTTTAGGTAAAGAAAAAAACAGCTCCTAATAAGAAGCATATAAACACTTGCCTCCTTTTCTTTCATTATTCCTTTACATCAAAGTGAATTTTGGCTTGATATCAGGTAGTAAAAGATATACAGCCTTAAAAATAGATGGCAATCTTTTCTCTCCTAAATTGGAGGCCTGTTTTCAGAATACATTGGATTGTATATTTGTACTGAAAATTAATTTTATATTTGGAAAAATAATTACTATATCATAGGCTGGACAGAAGAGTGGGCTCAAAAATTCTAAATAATTCACAACCAGCTCAGTTGTTTTTATTAGACAATACAAGACACATAAAAAAGGCAAAAGCTTTCTTCAGTGATTTAAGCATATTTTGGTTTAAGCATATTTGATCTTGGAAACCAAGATCATTGGTTTCCATAGCTTGCTGTGTGGGTGGTCTATAGTTATGTCAAAAGATATTACATTTCCCTCAAAATTTATGCACTCTTCTGTTTTTAAAAAGATAATTATCTCTACTAGGCAAAGGTAACCTAGCCTAATTTTGTACAGAAATAAAACACAGCCTATTAAAATCTATGATTGTGGAGAGATACATTCCAGAGTCCTTAGAATCTCTCTGTTCCTGTCTCTGTCCCCAGCAATTTATCTTCCTAATTTATCTATCCAATATCAGGTATTTCTAAATTACATTAAACAAAGGTGATTGTCTATATGAAATAATGCTTTCCTTTGAAAATATCTCTCTATTCCCTGTTCTGCCCTCTAATCATTTTAGAGAAGTAAACTGCTTTTTTTTTTTTTTTTTCATGCATGGAATGCCACATTTCCTTCTGTGGGAAGATTTTTGATTTTTGAGGTGTTTTCCAATAAACCTTCCTTCAGAGAGGTGATCTGTGGAAGGCATTGAGGGCTATTCTAAACTCTGAATCTGGTGATTAAAGGGGATTCCCATCATCTTGAGAAAGCAGCGCAGTGATGCAAGCGTGTGAGTAAACTGAGAACTCCCTGCAGGAGTTTTGAATTAGAGTATTCATCTTCTCTTGATCTTCCAGGTAAAATACACTAATCAGGTCCAGGACCCTGAAAAACAATCTCTATGATACAACCCATCTGCCAGGCAAACCACAAAGTTGTCTGTGACACTGTCCAACTCAGTAACTTTTGCAGATTATTTTTCACTCACCAGTGAGAGCATTCCTCATGTTGCAGATCTTCCTGCTTCCCTTCCTTCAGTACTCAGCAATGGGCTCACCAGTGGTCAGTGGCAAATCTCCCTCCACCAGTGTGTGCACCAGCAGGGTTTTTAAAACATCTAAGTGGGCCTCAATTGCTGGAGAGGGGCATTTTCAATATTCTTGTGATGTTTCAGTTCAAGTCCTTGCTGCTGGGGAGGTAGGATGCTACCTACTATTTTCCTGGTTGAGCTAGATTTCAGGGATTTTTTTTTGCTCCTTCAGAAACTAGTGCACAGTCATCAGCCACTTAAAACCCATTATTCCATCTAACATCTGAAACAAAGTGCTGTTAGTGGAAAGGAGGCTTGAGACAACAACAGCATACTTCTTTATTCTCAAGTACAGATAGGTTATGAATGCAGTTTCTTTTTGTTTGAAAATACATTTAGAAAAACAAGGAGAAAATACAACCAAAGAAAACATTCTCTGCCCTTTATAGTATTTTATAATATAAATTATACTTTATGTATGTATGTATGTATGTATACATGTTAAAAAAAATTACAAAAGACAGGATCTAACCGAAGCAAAAGTAATGATTACTTAACCACAAACTGGAGCTTGATTAGGTTAATATTAAAGGTATCCTTAATTGCTAACATACATACATACATGAATAAATAATTTCCTGCTAAAATGTCTGATGTTATTAAGACTTTTACTGTAAGGCAGCTTGAGAAAATGTGACACATTAAGTGAAATACTGTATTAGCAAATAACAGATAAAGAGATAAAAGTTTTAAAACAATGAAACAATTGATCCTTACAAAGAAGACATAGGCAACTAAAACAAATATATGGTAAGGGTAGTGTTAATGGAAACTTTCTGTACTAAATAATGGTTCTTAAAATTTTATGCATGCTGCACCTAGTAGGTTGTGGATTTTTTTTATGATAGGCAAGCAAACATATTTGGCTTTGAGCAATGAGATTAAGGAGAATTACCTAAAAGGTTACTGTTCACTTCAGGCAAATATTTTAATTGACAGATGGAAAAAGGATATTTCTTCTCTTCAGTATGTGAGATTATATTAAAACAGATTATTGTTTTTCAGTCTATAAATGTAGATGTTGGAATGGGGAGTGCTTTTGTGTGTTAATGAATAAAACAAGCTATGTATGAGCCTTGTAGCAGGGTCGTAATGAAACTTTTCATGCCAAATCTTGAGGCTTTATTTATCAGTAAAGTCAAGGAGAGTGTTGTCCAAAAAGGAGGTAGGGGAAAAACCCACTGAAACGACATCAGTTGAGATCAGAAGGCCATTTCTCTATAGAAATGTTTGTAGAAAATATTTTTCTATTTTCAAGGTTTGTCTGAAAATAGAATTTATTTGAAAAGAAGACCATGATTTTGCCTGTTTAGCTGAAAAGGAATGTCCGTGTGAAAACAAATATCTCATTGAGAAAAAAGTTGATTCCTTTTAGTATGAGACTTTTTCACTTTTGGCATTAGAGTGCTTTTTCTCTTAATTTTTTTTTTCTTTAGAGCAGAGGTGGGATTCAGGGGCTGGAGAGTGGGAGCAAATGGGATAGGGAGGAGTAAGGCAGGTGAAGGGCTATGGGTGAAGGTGAAACCTTTCTGAAGCCCTCAGCCTTCCATCTGCTTATCCTTAAAATCATAAATATGGCTTGCTAGCTGATTTAATGCTTCATGCTTTTTGGGATGGTGTGAGAGACTGAAATGTTAACTGGTAATGACTCAAACAGTTGGCCATTTGCAAAAGCAGAGTGTGCTTTTCTGGAGCCAGGTTTGCATCCCCCAAACTGAAAGGGAGGAGAGGTTTTTTGTGTGTGGTGGTGAAACCTTTGATCCACGTAAGACAGAGAGGGTGAGCACTGTAGGCTCTGGATTTTGAACCAGATGAGGGAGGAGGTTGATAAGAAGCAGACCCTGGGGAGGTGAGATAGTGCTTTTTATCATGCCAATGTCTTCCCTTACACAGCCGGCTCAGTTGTAAAACTTCCCCTCTCTCGTCCCCTCTGGCCCCAGAGAAGGTCACATTCACATGATGGCCTGAGGGTAATTCATCCCTTCTGATGGGGTATAACTGGCTCAGATATGCTGATGAGAGAGGCAGCTGTCATCTCTTAGGAAGGGTCATAAGCCATCAAAGACTCCCAAAGTGCCCCCAGACTTCGCTCCTGAGGCGTTCCACCAGAGGACTGCACGAGATGCACGATGTTACAACAGAACCAGAGTGCTGAAACAGACAGTGTCATACTCCTTCCTCCCATCAGGGAAGGTACCTGGGCATTCCACCTAAACCTAAATGTATATTAACCAGTTGAACTTTGTGTTTCATGGTCTTCCCAAACCCCCGATGGATCAAGACTGTGACCATCACCTCTACAAACAGACACTGAGATTGCAACAACTCTTGTCACTGAATCCACAGGTGGTGATATATTTCCTCTCCACTATCTACTCTTCTCATATCCTTTCTTTCTTCTTCTGTGTTTTCCTAGTATATTAAGTGCTATTTTCATACTTCTATATTGCTATATTACTATGGATAATAAAAATAACCAAAATGGTTACATACCTGCTTTCCTTTGCAAGCAAATTGTTCTAAAATAAACCTTACACATATGTGTGTGTAAACATTGGTCATTTAGTGTCATTTCACTCTAATCTGTCCCAAGGGATCTATTAAAAAGAACCTCTGTTACCTCACCTTCAAGGCAGGTTATAACATATGGTTGGGCCAGGTCCTGCAGCAGTGGCTCCAGGACTTCTTGATCCAAGGAGAGGGGCAGTTTTCCCTGGATGAGCCCTAAGAGCAGCAGTAAAGGTTTGTTTTTGAATGTGGGCACTGATTCTTTGGAAAGGAGATTTAAGAACAGGAAATGAAAGGAGATTAATTTATGCATGAACTCTCATAGCAATTTTGAGTACTTCACAGCTGTCCTGCACAGGATTCTTCTACAGGAGATAAAAGACTCTGCACTACTAACAGGTATTTCTGAACAGCCATTTATTTTTACATATAATATTTAAATTTAAAATTCTCCTCTGCTGTCACTGTAAAGATATAGAAGTCTGTCTATTCATATGTACATATACCTATCCATCAGTCTTTATGACATGCATACTTACAAACAAACATTTTCTAAATAATTTTCCACATTTCAAGTAAGACAATTAGTATTCCCAGAATTCAAAGTAAATATCTGTTTGTTATCTGTTTTCTTTCTTCCTTTCTCTAGTTCAATATCTGTATTAGAAAGATAGATACATAAAGAAATAAAACTCCCTCTGAGTCTATGTTGTACATGGAAGTATCTAGAAACAGTGTGATCTAAACAAAATTTCCATTTATTTTTCTTCTGTATGTAGATAAATTAAAGACCAGACAACACTGCTCTATTGGGGCTTATTTTGACCCACCTAGAATTTCTCTTTAAAATTTCATTTACTCTTTAGTATTTCAGCTACTGCCCTCTCATTTAAATTTCAGATGCCTTTTGATCCTCCTTTTGAGTGACTGCTTTTTCACTTTATCCAGACAGCCTTTGTTTCCATGTATGCCAGATGTTTGCTTTTCTAGGATGTCACTTTGCATCCTTCTTCCCTAGTGCTCACTCCACCGCCTATTTCATGCATTTCCCTCCCTATGTGCTTGCACTGTACTTTGATATCTTGCTTGGTGTTTTTGTGAACGTAAATAAACCCGTTTTCAGTGTCAGAACTTCTCCCATGGTGTGACTACCATGATCCAGACTTTGCCTTTAGATGTGTGTGCTTTCAGGTCCTTTTGCTGTCAACAGGAACTTCATGTGCATCTTTAGGCAGCACTTTTACTCTGAGAATTCATTTGGTGAAAAATCTAGATCTACTTTGCCACTATCTGCATGCAATAATTTATAATATTTGTGGCATTTGTATTTTCTAGAGAAGTATATCAACACATGCCTACATGTTTTATTTTCGGCCTAATGAAGCTGAATACAAAGTAAAAGCACTTTTCATGGCCACATCAAGAAACCTTTCTTCAAGTGGAGCACACAGAGAATTAATTGGATTTTTTGCTGCATAAAGACTCACCTGGGCTGGTTCTCTTTGCATAAGAGTCAGAAAATACAAGAGATTGGATTGGACCATTAGAAATTTATGTTGGATATCACTTACGATAATTCCAGAACTCCAGTAATATTGGGGATTTTGGTTCGAAGGGGTAAGATTTTGAGACTTGAAATGTAGCTTTCACCACACGGAAACCCAACCCAACTCAACCAACAAAAACCTCCATGCAAATTAAGACAGAGAAAGAAGTTATTTCTTGGTCTGAAAGTCTCTTTGGTGTGTAGTAGAACCAAACAATATGGAAATTCCTTGCTCATAAATACGAGTTTACATTTACAGGACACTATGTAAAGGTGACCTATTCCCTTGGGCAAATGCACAACTGTTTCTTATATCTTTCTTTAGCTTGCTTTCCTCTCACAACCAGCTCTTCTCCAGTCTGTTGTGTTTGCTGTCAATCCCTGTTGAACTCTTGAACCCATATGACTTCACCCTGCCATAACACAACACCCTGAACAGGCCTCCTGAGTTTTGGGCAGCCACTACATAGAACAACTTTCTCACCCCTGCCATTTGTGCTCAAACGAAAAGTTCTCACTGACATTACCTTTGCACATCTCAGTCACCTTCCAGCTATATAAAATATTGTTCCCTTTGTGAGATACTTTAGTGTGATTTAAGATCCTACAGAATGAATGGAGGCATCAGTAATAACGTCTCACTGAGACAAAATTCTCAATATTCTGTGACTCGGTTTGAATTATTGTCAAGGAAAGGAGACTAGAAGAAAAACATATTCACATTCAGACATGATACAAAAGGCCTTTTAAAATTAAATTATTACATTAGCCATTTTTGAATGTTTAAAATTGCTTCTTTGAGGCTCATGTAGCTGATGGTACAAAAGATAATGAGGTTTCAGAAGCCAATACTAAGAGAATTTCGCTATTTGGAAGTTTGAGTAACATAAACCAAACAGTACAGATATTCTGACCCTGCACAAGGTACATAATGTAATGTTCAAGAATATCTTTACAGTTGTATTTTGTTTTTTGGAGAGGTGCCAGAGATATTTTTAAATTATCTAAGTTGTGCCTCCTCATTTCCTTTCTTTATAATATGCAGTATTTTCCTGTGCTTTTTGATCTTTAAGCAACAAAACCAATATGAAAAATAGCATAGGAGCACAGCTGGATACCAAATAATTATGTTTACTAAAAATATACAAACATTCAAGGCCTGGTTATATGTATATTATTGCTCTGGCTGTTTTCTGGTGGCTCTGGATTGATGAGTACAGTGAGCAGTTTAGGAGGTTTGCAAGCTGTTTAGGGGGAAACTACTCACTCCAGATACACTGTACTGAAAAAACACAAACATCTGGGACTGGTACAGTTCAATGGGATTTTCTCTCACACATGAACCACGTCTTTCTTACTTTACTTATGTATGAGATATGCATACACAAACATGCACACACATACATGTGTCATATGCATACCCTCTCGAGGAGCATCAGAGGAACAGGTTGTGGGCATGGCTACCTGAACTTTGTCTGATAAAATTCATGATCTTCCCAGAAATCCAGCTTTTCTTATCACCTCTGACTATGAGGAAGATACAATTGTCACCAAGGCTACATTGAGAAGATCATGTTAGGCACCTGAAGATGAGGAAATAGGATGAAAAAGGTGCCCATGCTTTATTATTTGATTTTAAATTTTGTGATCACATCCTACTTTTTTCAAAGATTACTACATTTAGTGACTGGAATTGTTACTGATTAATGATTAGTTTTCTGATACTTTGTTTTCTTTCTTCCATGCGTCAGTCTTTGCTTTGCTTAAAGCTTTGCTCTAAAACCATTATGATTTATTTAACATTTTCTTGTGTGGATCTCATCACTGCTTCATGAAAAAGAGGGATAAAGAGCTGTAACTAATAATCCCACATAAATACACGTAAAAAAAGAGATGCCCAGGCAGATATGCTGTTTCCTGTTGTTTTAGTTCCTTTGGTTTTACACAGCAGTACAAACAGCTTTCACAGAATTCCTTTATGTTTCCTTTCTGACCCCTTGAGCTGTAAAATAGGCTTGTGATTTTATATAAATTTGAGTACAATTTCCCAGAAATGGTCAAAGTCATACATGTGATTCAAATGCCAGCCTTTGTCAAATTGCAATTATGCTCCTTAGAAGCTGAGAAATTTAAACTGTTCAGAGTAAACACTGTGATGATTTCTTTGTTAGGAAATGAAACAAAATAAGGCAATTTTTTTCATTAGCCTGGTCTCAGACATGGCTAACACAATATTCTGAAATATTCTGAAATATTCTGAAATATTCTGAAATATTCTGAAATATTCTGAAATATTCCCAAATTCCAACAGAAGGTTTAGAAGAGTTTCACTCACGTGATTAAATTTTTAAAGATTTTAAACAGTGAAACTGACAGCTTGACAGTGGAAAATGTCAATAAACTAAAACAAAGCATCGCTGTAGAATAGATGGTTTTATAGTCAACCTGCAAAACCAAAAATTAGCCCTTAACAGAATTTAATGTCTTAGAGAAAAAAGTGATTTGATCATTTGCATCCTCAGATTTTTCCCTGTGCTCATTCCCATGCTCTCACTCTGCTGTTACAAGTCAAATGGCTGAGAAAAGGCAGGACTTGACTCCAATAGTTGAGGCACATCTGTGTTTTATTATATGTTTTATGAGTCTACACTCAGAGATGCACTGCATCAAAAGATTAATGGTTATGGTTTGAAGATTGCATACACTGAATTACTTTGTTCTGTAGTGCTGGTACAGCATCTATGTCTGGACTCCTCAGACTTTGCTTGTATCTCTTGGGAGTATTTCATAATGTAAAATAAAATAAAAAAAAAGCACGAAAGGGAATCAATACTCTATATGTTCCTGAGTCCTTACCTATATTGTGCTACATCTCTAATTGCAACAAACTAGGAAAGAGTAAGGGCTACTGATTGTAAAATAGTATTCCTCTTGCAGATTTTATTTCCATGGCTTCCTGATTACAAATCCCAGATTAAGTGAACAATGTATGATAAATTTTCTTGATCAAATTAACTTATCAGACTTTGCTTTTGAGTAGGTTTTTAATGGTAGAGTGGCAAATAGCTTACACTTAACATGGAATATCTATGTGTAATAAAATAAACAAGTGTTTCAAGTATTAAGAAGATTAAGGGTGGTGCATGAAACCTTTGATTCTAGATAGAAAAATAAAAATGTGAAATTTTCTTTTCAGTGCAACTATGGAACAAGATTTTATTTCTTTGGAAAAATATAAGAGGGATGGTTGTACTTACACATACATGAAAAAACTTATTTTTTCAGGTGAGATACTTGTGCCATATGAATACATATGGTGGTGTCCTTTGGTGGTTTTCAGAGGCATGAAGCCTTTCAATTACTTTGGGGTGGTTGTAAACTGTAGCTCTCAAGAGGCATGTTAGCCCTAAAGAGCTCTGTTTCAATCAGTGAATAAAATACAGTTAATGCACAGATGATAAGTCATTGTGGCTTAAAAGAAGTTAATGTGTAGATACTGAATGCACTGTGGGTATCACTTGTGGTATAAATTAAAGACCCCAAACACCCAGCTCTACTGCAGTAATAGGATTTCAGGCCATTTACTGGACTAAGTGATTTGACCTACAAGAGCAAGACTTTGTCAGTTTAGCTCAGTGGTTTTTATTCTGAGGTCTGAAATTCCATTGCAAAATTTTAAATAACAAAATTAAGAAAATTTGCAGTTCACATGTACATTTCAGTGTTAACAGCTATGGGAGGTGACTTTTGGCATTCACTTACCGCCAAAATTACTATTTTCATGAATCTTCATCCTGAATTCTCTTTCCTTCTGGGTATTGAATATACACGGGATACAATTAACAAAGTATTTTGTGGCAGATTGTCAGGGAAAGGCATGTCTGCTGAGGAACAGTCAGAGTTATTGAATTTAGAGACATAAATGAAATGAGGTCAAGTACTACAATATGTAAGCAGAAAACCATAGATAATTTCACATTCTCCACCCAATTTCCTATATTCCCTATTTACTTTTATTTTTAATATTTCCTATCCCAAGCCTCATCCTAATAAGCCCTGCCATGTATACTGCTTTCTCAACTTAAGGTGTACCAAAGTTTTTTGGAGGATGTTATGCTCATTTGACATCATAGAGAAAACCCTTTATTTTCAAGAAAAATAATATTTTGTTACACATCTATTCACTTGGTTTTGTGTGTCCATCATTGTTATATGGACCATAATTTGCAAGACAAGTATCTCAGAAAGGTCCCATTGAGGCTTGAGGGGGATATTTGGTGTGTGGTGGATGACACAGGGATGGTCAAGTGAATGTCCTCTGTGGAACTCAAATTTCTGCTCCTCACACATGTTAGCAGGCTAATTTTTCATTTCATTTACTAAAGCAGTGAAGTTCTGAGCTCAACAGAAGCATCTGACCCGTGGAACAGATGACATGGCACCTAGAGCACTGTGCTGTTGTGCCTCCATGGCATTTATACCACAAAATGTCCCATTCAAATCCCTTCCTATTGCTAATGAGAGTGAGTCCTGACTCACGGTGTCCTGCTTGCTGAAAAGTGATGCTCTCCTGTGGATCATTCAGAGTTGAACTTTGAAGAATGATCTTTGTGGGTTCCTTCCAACTCAGAATATTCTGTAATTCTGTGATTCTGGGACTGAATTTCTCATTTCTCCATCTCCTGTGTGACCTTTGGGTTGGGAGACTCTGGCTCAATTCCTGGCTCTGTCAGAGCTCATCTACAAGACCTCAGGAGCTGTGCTTTAACATCTGATCTCTAAAATAGTGGTAGCAGTATTTTCCTCCCTCAGAGAAGTTCAGTGATGATAAATCCCTGAAAGACTTCAGAGGTTTTCTGGTACTACAGAAGTAGATAAGTTTCAGAAATAGATTAAGAGATGAGGGGGTTTTTTTGGTTTGGTTTTTTTTCTTTCTGTATAAGCTCCATGATAGTGAAGCATTCAATCCTAAAACTAAAGAATTTCATATTTCTTTCAGGAAATCAAAATAAAAGAGTAACACATTTTGCCTCTAATAAAACTTCAGTTTTCTCCACTTTAATTCCATTCTCCTTTCTTTTTCTGATGTATACTATAACATGATAGGGAAAGAAGATTCAGAACCTCAATAATTTCAAATAGGAATCTAATCTTTTTACAGGAAGCCTTGATTTATAAAGCTAACTCCCTGAGGTACAGACAGGTTTATCATTCTGCTATAAATGTCTGAATGCATAATGGAATGCAGACTCTAATTTCTATAATGTGTTTGGATGATGCATTGCTCATTGGGAACTGCAGTGAAGCCAAAGACAAAATCTCAAACAAATTCTTCTGAAATTTTTGTCTTCTAATACATTATTAAGGAATTCAGATAAGAGGCAAAAAATGCTGTCCAACCTTTGAAGTCTGAAGAGGTTTAATAAGTTAATATTTGACTGTGATTTAATCTGTAATAATAAAGTTGCTTTTGCCTTCAGGCATTACAAGTACTGACAGAAATGCAGACCCCCAACAATTGACACTGGAGTCAGCTTTTCGTGATAAATAGGAATTACTTATGATTATGATATTGTTATGTTTGACTTACAATGTACATAGACACTAACCAGGTCTAACAGAAAGATAACAAAGGTTTGGTATGACACTTAATTGAATGCACACTTTGGAGACTATTTTCCCACTGAAATGATTTGTACAAATAAATCTTGATTAGGACTGGATTTACACCCACTATTATCAACCCATCCAGATAGCTTGTTTCTTCTATTTTCCTTCTTTTCTTTCTTTTTAAGTGTTGAATTGTTTCAGTTATTTCAAACAAAAGAAAGTTACTGGTTTTAATTAAAGCACAGCTAGGATATAAATTGTAGAAGTCCTATAAAAGTGCCTTGAAAAGACTATTGCAATGTATAGACACTATTCCTTTGTTTCTAGCTCTTGTGATATTCTCACAAGAGTGGACAAATTTTATGTTTTTCTTGAAAACTTCTGTGCATCATCTAGTATTTTAACAACATCAGTTTTCCTTAAAGACATGTTAGATGAGAAGAATTTTAAAATTTGATCTAATGTGTACCTTAAAAGATGATGAAGCCAGAAGACAGTGGAGAGAAACCAGCACTCAGTATTTTTTCTTTTTTTTTTAAAGATCATTATTTTGAGGACATCTCATAATTTATGGGGCCTGATTCATGACTTTGGAATGTCTGGGTTTGGCCATACTGCCTGCATTGTACAACTTTAAATGATCTCAGCATCCATGAGTGGGTCTCTGCCTTTTAGTCTGCTGCTGTCCTTAAAACAAGTAGTTAACAACCACAACAAAAATTTAAAATAAATTCTCTTGATCAAAGAAAAATTGGGTCCTCCAGTCAAATATCTTTGTGATGGGGAAAATATTGTCATTATGTAGGCTAGAGGGATTTGAATACACTTGGCAGCAGTTGCCTATGGTGCAAGGACTACAGCCATGGTGTGGGAGCTGGAGGATCATGGACAGAGTAGCACTGTCCTGAGAGAAGCATTTCTTCTTTTGACCACTGCAAAATACCCCAGATGCAGACCAGATTTGACACAAGGGTCATGCCTGGCCTTCCTAAATAAGAGTTAAAAAAAGTCACATACTCCATCACACAACGCAATGTCCATATCTTGTTGTCTCTTGGAAAAAAACATTTTTAATTAGGAAGGGCCAAAGTAAAGTCTGTTGTAGGCAGGAGTACTCGGACTGCAAGATGTTTCTTTCTTTGCTTCCTTCTGTACCTCACCCTCCTGTTCTTCTGTACCTCATCCCTGGCAATTAACTACGGATTATTGATAACACCGTTGACAATTCTACCCTGAATGTTAAACTGATATAAATCTGAAATAAATCTAATTTCCATTGGTTTAGAGGTCTGCATTTGTAAACAGTCTTAGAAATTAACCATAAGTGCAACTATCCCCTCTATTCATTTTACTATTATTCTGGTTTATTGTAAAGAATTAGCTGATCTCTTAGACATGATGCATTAGCTAACTTTTATGTGCAGTCCTATAAAATGTCATTGCTTGCCCACCTGAGTCACACCTGACATCAATGGAAGATCTGTCTATAGAAAAACAGACAGGTATGTTGCACTCCAAAAAGAGCAGAGCTCTCATGTGCATTACTGTGCAAGGAGATTTCTGTGCACATTCATGTGCAAATCAATTCTTTATCCATGGCTTGGAAATTTTTTGATCTTTTTAGAGCCTGGAGGAGGAAGGAGGAAGAAAAAGAAAGAACAAAAACAAAAGAGTCAAAAAAAAAAAGAATAAAGAAAAAGAAGAAAAAGACATAAGGAAAAATAAAAATGACAGGGATCTTCCTGCTTGAGCTAGCAATGTGGTTATAGAGCATTTAAAAGTTAAGTTAAAACATGGAATTGTCAATATGCTTATCCAGACTTAGACTAAATGATTCCCTAATACACTAGTCCAGAAGATTTTGTGAAAGCTGTTCCTGTTTATTGCTGTGATGTCTTGAAAAACCTGACAACCTAGGAAATTATGCATAAATTGGAAAAAAGGAAAGAACAATTAATAGGGCTGGGAGGGTGAGCTGAATGACTCAGGCCTTCATGGTGCTGAAAAAACCTTGAGACTGTCACCTCTTTGTCTTGTGCTGAGATAGAAGAGATGGGTAATAGTCTCTCTTCTTACACTCCAGAAACTGTTGGCGTTAACCCATAAGTCCAAGAGATCACCCTATCCATGGGCGAATATGGTTACCAGAAATACATCTTCTTAAAGAAGTTTGCTTCTATAAAGTGCTCAAATATTATTTATTTTAAGATATGGCCATATATATTGTATTATCGCTTCCATTAAAATTAGACATAGCCTTCTAAGTCGATTAGTAGAAAAGCTGTGCATTAAAATTGGCTTTAAAAAAAATTCATTTTATATTTTTGTTACTGATTTATTGTCATTATAGAGCTTTGCACATCATCTGCCTTGTATTGCCTGGTTTTTGTTGCATGGAAACTGTAGTTACATTGAGCTGGTACAGAAATTATGCTATATTAGGATAGTAAAAATTCATATTTTCAACAGAAACAGGGAAGTCTGAAGAAGCTCGAAGCTTTCAGCTGATAGCCCCTCTTCAATTTTCAGTTTTAATCGCATTGCTGAAAGAAAATTAATGTTTAATGGGAAGTAAGTGGTTCTGGACTGTAGCTAAGTGCTGATCCTCTGGTTTGCAGATGATGTATTCTTGTTAGCTATTTCAAAAGAAAAAAAATCACCAGTTTCCATATAAAGGTAATGCTGTGTGAGAGTAAGGTTTATTAGTTCTAAATTTATTGTTACATAGATTTTGGGCATACATTTTCTCTTAATTGGTCGTACTTGTCTTGAATGATGAACTACCTAATCTGAGATAGGAGTGAGGCTCTTCATCTCACCTGTTCTACCATCTTACTCCTTCCTCCTGCTCACAGTGCAGAGGTTCCTGCAAATGGAGCAAGGCAAGGAAAAGCAAATCCATCCCTAACGTGTCTACTCTCAAATGGTTGTCAACGATGTGGCATCAAGAGATGACCCTTGTTTGGACCTTTGGTAGTGGAGTAGCATCCTTGGGCACAAAGCTGAAAATTATCTCTGAGTCTGGCTTGGGACTCTTCTTGGATCCCAGTTACAGCACCCATGCTCTGCTGAGCAAACTCTTAAACAGAAAGAAAAAGGAGTAAAACCAAGTCCGTATAGTCTGTTTATATAGCCCTAGAGATTCAGATAAAGAAAAACAAACATAACCTTTTCAGCTGTTCCTCACAAGGGAAAAAGAAAATGAAACATTTGATTATAATTGTTTTAATGAGCTTTGATTCAAAATGAAGTTATAATGGTCTGGTTAAAAAATACTCTGTTAATGAGCTTATATTTCTATCAAAGTGTGCAAGATGCAAAATTCTCTGAGGATAAAATTAAATAGCAAGAAATATTTATTTGCTGATTAATAAAATCCTACTTATTCATTGAAAAAAAAAGTAGTATTAGTAATAGTAGTAACAGTAGCAGCATTCGTGGTGGCAGTGAGATTGGTAGGAGCACAGTAATTACAATCTAACCAGGTGGTTTATTTTAGGTTGCACCTTGAAGTTAGAGAACAGATATCAAGAGTACTTACTGCTGCAGGTCTAAAACCTGATCTTAGCCATGAAAAACTCAGACTTGATTATTGGTCACCTTTAAATATTGTAAGTGTCTTTCCATCAATTTCTTTTTTATTTTAAACTGATGGTTTTTTGAAAGATGCATAGGATACTTACAGTACCATCAGCTGCAAAAAAAAAAAAAAAAAAAATAGAAAGAAAAGGAGACGTGGAATTTGCAAACTAGGGGAAGCAGTGTGCACTACCAGTGAACAGCAGTAGGCCTGTTTACTGCACAGATAGAAGAAAGTGTTCCTGAGTACTTTACATTCATTATATGGCATTACACAGCCTGAAAAGTAGTTTTCTGTGTCACATACTCCAGTCAATAATAAAGCTGCCTCCATTAAAGTTTTCCTGTTCATGTGCTGCAGCAGCTAATAGGATACTATGTGAGAATGCAGGAATATCTTTCTTTCTGACTCAGAATATTTTTGTTCTGATTCAAATCTAATTCCTTTGAAATCTGAATACATATCCCTCCCTTAGATTTACATGTCAAGATATTTCTGAGCATTGCCTTGTGAAGCACATTACCTCTGAAGAGCAACCACTTATTCTCATGTCAGTTAATTTGATTAATCAAGCTCTGGTTAAACAGTGCGACTTGTCTCATGTAAAGAGACAACTACAATCTGTTATGTTTGTAGTTTCTGTTTCAAAAGGAAAACAAAAAACCAACATTGGCAGAATAGATTTCGAGACCAACTCTTAATTACATTAAAAAATAAAATTTAATTACTGTAATGTAAGGAAAAAGCAAAATGATATGCAGGACTCTATGAACACAGTGTGTTACAGAGGTATTAGCTGTAAATACACAAGGATGGTTGGATTACACAGATAGAAGAAACCTAGAAAACCTTATGTAATGGGAGACAGTATTAAATTGACTTACTTTCATTAGACTCTGAATCTCCATGATTAAAAAGGGGTTACCAATATTACAAATGTGGGTCTGTGGCTTTGGGGTCTTTTGCCATAAATTTATTTCCAGAGACATATTTCTTTAATGATATATATGCATACAGTGAGAATTGTACAGTTACAGTGAGAATTGCCTACAGCAAGGAAAATGATGCTGGACTGTAGGGCCGAGATAGGACTATCTTTGTTCCAGGCTTCTTAAGTCAAGAGAAAATGCATTTGCAGGTGAGCTTTTTAACAACCTGCTGGGCTTAACTCTCCTTTAATTACAGTCTTTTGCACTATCTGTTCCTGTTTGTTCCTTGGAAGAGAGGAACTTTGGGTTTTTTTGTTTTGTTTTACTTTTTGTGTGTGCATCCTTATCACCTTCAACATTTTCTTCTTCTCTCCACCCCAGAACTTGTTGTCAGGATTATTTCTGCCCCCAGCTTTAACCACCATTTAAAATAAAGAACAAACTGCTCCTGGAGTGATAATTCTACTTTGGAATGGATAGACTTTCACAAGCTTAAATCCTGAAAGGTACACGAAATGGTCTGTTTTAAACTACACGTTGCCATGGTTACATCCTTCTGCAGCTCAGATGAGGATGGGGGCCAATTATCAAGTTTTGTTTGCTTGATTTTAAGTAGTTTGTTACCTGGATACTCAATAAATAAGAAATCTGAAAAAAGACTTGTTTTCTTCTCCCTTAACTGAGGGAAACAGAAAACAGTCATACCTACATGTTAAAAAAATCCAACAAAATTCAGATTCTTAGTTACACAGTGAAAGTACTTCTGAACTGTTTGCTTTAGGGAGCCTTTGGTGAGAGGCCTGCAAATAGATTTTGCATGAGAATCATAATGTGAATTGTGGAAAAAGCAACTGATCACAAAATATAGCTGTAAATCGTGGGCAGGTGGAGAGACAGGGTTAAATGACACTGGTTTTTATCTGTGGGGGTCACTTGGATACCTAATTAATGAAAGAAAAGATCCTTTCTTCTGGGTTGAGGCCCAGTGATTCTTAACTAGTGTCACTCCTTGTGTACAGTACCCTGTTCCTGTGCTTAATCAGAAGCTTTGGTAACAAGCTGAAGATGGAAGAGTGAAGTTGGGGGAAAAACCAAGGCAAAGGAGGACAAAGTTAAAATATTATCCCGTCAGTATCCCTAATAGTTTATGTGGGCAATGACAGAACAGTATTTTAATTTTTATCTTTTAACTCATTTATTCCATCTCCTGCTTGTATTGAAGTTTCAGATTAAGCTTAAAGATATGATTGCATTGCCATAATAAATTTATAAGAGGATATTTAAAGGGCAAAGATTTGAATGACACAAATGAACTCAGTGTAGCAGAGCTGAAGAAAGGATTTGCAGAGAGATGCAGCAGCAGTCAAAATGACTGCTAGAATCTCCTTAATTAAAAAAAAAAAAAAACAAAAAAAAAAAAACCAACAAAAACCAGCAAAACCCCAGCCTGGAGTGCAATGGACAGAGAAGGTGTTTCATATACATTTAGGCTTAAATTTAAACTATTGATGCTATTTTAACTAATCTTTAAAAAGGCTCAGAACAACTAGTTTAAAGAAGATTATTGAAACATAAGCTAGCTATTTGGAACATGGAAAAACAAATATGTTAAAAAAGGGACATATATTTTTAAAATGCACCTAAAATTTGAATTGGTTTTCCTTCATCTCTATTTCATCAGGTATTTCCACAAATGGCATGAAAAATTGTGTTTAGACTGCATGGCCTTCAGATTTGCTATTGTTTTTTCCTAGTGAATAGGACACATCTGTCTTAACAAAGCAAGGATCTGACTCTTTAAGGCAAAATCTTTTGATTCTTCCTTTCTCAAATAAAAGATGGTCCTGTTTATGAATAACTAGTTTGCAATTTGCTTAAATTATGAAGGAGAATCAAAGAACGTAATTTTCCTTTGTAAATTAAATGAATTTGATAACCACCAAGAAGGCTATTAGTACAAGGCAAAACTCTGCATATACCAGGTGAGCAAGTGAGTGAAAATGAGTTAAAAAACATATGTGAGTGGTAGGATTTTGCAATTGTTATTTTTGTTCTGTAATCCTGATTGGCAATTTATTATAAAAAAGAAGTAAAAAATATTACTAGTCCTACCCCTGTAATCTTCCTTTTAGATAGGCAGAAAATTTCAGAGACAGAAAATCTGCTGAAATGTTAATACAAATGATTGCAGTTTCTGGCAGTTCATGTTTGGAAGAAGGCTATGGCACAAGAGCTCTGCTAAGACATTTGGGGAAGGTGAGAAGAAAAGGGAGGGAAAGAATTCCTGAAGGGAAGACTTTGGTACTCAGGAAAGGGAAACAGCCTCACCAAACATAAGGATACATCAAATGTGTGGTCACTTTAGGGAAATTTTCTAGGAGTTGCAGCTCTCCAAATTTCCAAAAGGGTTAAGTCTTTCTCACTTTTAATTTCAGCTGTCTTGTGGAGCAGAGAGGTTTCTCCTCACTGGTGCATGTCCCAGCAGAACCCATCTGAGTAAGCCCACCACAGTAAAAAATGCTATTTTTTTCTTTTGGGAAGCAGTGACAGAGGGACTCAGAAACAGCTGATGAAGGACTGAGAAAGCAATGGGACGAGGATGGGAATAGCCACTGCAAGAGTGACATGAGAGCAGACGCACAGAAAGGACAGGAGAGCTCTTGAGCAGCGCGTGGTGTCTGGGTGAGTGAGGGCACCGTGAGTCATGACCATTTCTGGCTGTCTGAGCTGATAGGAGCCTTTCAGCTTTGCAGCAGCTCTAGAAAGACAGGCTGGATATGTTTTCAGGGGACAGGGGAAGGTGTTAGAGAACAAAATGGTGATGGAACACTAAAAGAGATTGCATCTCAGTGGGATGTTTAAATTTTCCATGGGAAGACAGAATACAATGCACATTCTATCTGGATATGCCCAGAGATGTACTCACATCTGTATACATAAACATACACAAGCCACTTGAGTGGGTGGGTGAGACTAGGAGCCATAAGCACAATTGTTTAATAAATTGGTTCTTCCTGCTACTTCAGTGTGGACTTTTTCCTAGTAAAATATTTCATTGTTTTTCTCATCTCATTTTTCTCATTTCTTTGCCTGCTTTGAATAAAAAGGTATAAGAAGAATATGTGTTCAAATGCTACAGCTGTAGCAAGGAGAGACAAAAGTAAGAATCTTTGTTTCACTTACATGGCCATTTTTCATGGTGGATGTTCAACTGCCCTTAGCTAGGGATTCTTATAATGGGGTAAAGTATTATTTTACTGTGAATACTGCCCTGCAGCTGTGACAATACTGGTGGTTTTCATGTCCCATCTTTGCAAATAAACAGAGGTTTTATTAAGATTCATATAGTTAATATTATGTCTTTTTGCTAGGGATAAAATATCTATACTTTCTTTGCGTTAATGAAATCAGCTGTAAAACTCTTTTGGGGCCAGATTTTTGCTTAGCAAGCTCAGATTCACTTTTAGGATTTGAGTTATCTGCAGACAATGAAATCACAAAGAGAGAGAGAGAAAAAAATATAATAAAGAAGTCAGCCAGAAGTATGGTGAGACACTTCATGTCCAGGTAATCCCCTTCTGCCAGCCCAACTTTTACAAAGTGCAAATACATACCTCACTCTTTCACTCAATAACAAACAAACAAACAGACAAAATCATGCTGCCTGGTCAGGTGTTTAACTTTGCAAGGAGAGACATTTTTGGACCTGTGTTATTTTTGCAAAGGAGGTGTGAGTGTTTGCAGATCCTCAAACACCAGAAGGTTTGTCCATCCTCCTGCCTAAGTCTGCTGGGTGGTGATAAACAGCCACTGTGAGTTGAAGGGGAAAGAGAGAGACACCAAAATCCTAACAAGGGCTTGTGCCCTGGGGCTGGCCTGGACAGGAATGGCAAGAAACCCATGCTTCAGCCACGGAGGCTGCAGCCAGGATCCAACAGCTGTCTCTGGGCTTTTCAAGGTTGTAGAGCAATTGCAGTGCATTCCTGGGAATTGCTGTGCCGGGTTGTGGGTGGGAGCCTCATGCCTAAATATTTTCTGCGGCTTGGCTGTTTCTTAGCTTATAGAATTTAGTCAGATCCTTGGCTTGCTCTGGATTAGCCACCTTTAAAGCTGGCTTGGACAGCGCCAGTGGAGAAAACCAGATGTAACTTGTAATGGTGTAAGAAGCTGAGGAGCTCTACAAATATGTAATTTTCTTGAAAAAACAAACAAAACCCATTTTTCACACAGTTAATTTTAGAAAAGACTATTTACCGTTAAAAAGAGAAGTATTAATTTTCAGGGAAGTAATTGGCTTGTGATGGGCCAAAAGGACCCCTGGGTGATATAATTTGAACTGGTTGCATTTGTACCATGGCTTAATTTAATCTAGAGTGTATGATAGCTGGATGTGTATGGTAATCATACTGCTCTTAAGGAAAAGAATGTGGCAATCATATACACACATAAATCTTTTTCATTTCTGTCATTATCTTCTGTATATTATGCTTGCACATATATCAAGCTGTTAGTTGACTGATGATGTTAACAAGAATGTGGTTAGATTTTATGTCTGCTAATCGTATACAGGTTTAAGCTCTAAAAATTAAACTTGAAGCCTAGAAAACCTACCTATTCTCTTGGGACTACGAAACATCAGCATTCCTAAAATTCTGGTCAGTGACAGACTCTTCAAGGCTTATTGTGAGTTTCATACCTATTTCAGAAAGCAGTTAATCTGTAGTGATTTTGCTTGCCACACTGCTCTTTGGCAAGTCTAATTCTTGCTTCTGATGTAAAATTTCTCAGATAAACAAGAGACAAGTGAATGAATATGGCATTTCAAAGCTAGCCATTAAAGGCTTACAAAATGGAGCAAGACACTGAAAAACTAAGAAAGAAAGAAAGTAGCCCTCTGTTTGCATACAACCTCTTCCTTCTGTAACCCATCACTCCTTTCTTACCAAACTTCTGGCTGTGTTTTAATCCATCTGCTATCCATATGCAAAGGTAAACAGAGCAAACCAGTTGCAAAATTAACAGTGAAAAAACTTTTCTAATACAAGTACATATCATTATCTGTATTAACATAATTACTGGCCTATGATACTGCTACTTTTGACACTGAATTAATGTACCTCCCTGCATGACCTAGAAGTGGGACAGAAGTACTTATAAAAAGCTCTTTTAGCTCATGTTTGTGACTTTGTGGTAGGTACTCATATATTGGGGCCCAGTGTTAAGGAGATGCTTTTATGTGTTGCTGGAGAGTGACTGTAAAACAAGGCTTTTGAATGTCTATATGTAGGACAAGACAGATAGATTTCTATTTAGGAGCCAGACTTACTGGTTTTCCAAATTACTGCTCAGGTTGCCTGACATCTACTTCCTCATAACATCAACTCATTCTGCTTTCACCATGTAAAAGCATCCAGTGTGTCACATGGGAGGTCTGTCCCTGAGCTGTAAGTGTTAATCAATGATGTATTATTATCACAAGCATTTTTTTTTTTTAGAGGGAACTGTCTACATTTCACTGCAGTAGAGGTCCCTAGGCAGCATTATGGGAAAAATGGAACCACCTCTACATAGACATCAATTGGGGGTGATAAAACACAAGGCAAATGTTCAAAGGTTAAAACAACATTAAAAAACGCCCTAGAGACTGAATTTCTGATACTAGTAGATGTCCCTGTCAGAAGCAGAAAAACAGAGCAAATGTGCCCAAGAAGTAGGTCTGGTGTCTCTGAGGTTTTCTTAAGATCTAGTATACCCATGACATTTTAATAATGTGATTCTCATTCTCAATTTGTTTTGCTGGTATTGCATCAAGTAGCTGAAGAGCTCTTCGTGGTTTCCTGTTACCATCACATCAGTGACAATTGCATCCATGACTGTAGGCATTTTCTAAGGAAATGAGGGAAACAGGGTAAGTCGCTGACTGCCCTTGCCTCAAAGACAAATACAGCATTCAACAAATGTTGATTTTTATAATACTCCTTTATATTTTCTAACATCTCTCAACCCAGCATTGAAAATGTATTTCACTGGAGAGTTAATTCCACTGTTTTAACATACAAAAGATATTTAACAGATGTGTGTAGCCTCTGGTTGGTGAAACAGGCTGAGCAGGGAGTCTTCCTTCAGCATTGTTTTTGAGATACGGATCACTTGGGTATCTTTTCTGACAACTCCACTTCTTACTGCTGTCTTGGTGTGCCTCCCTCCTTGTTGCTGTGATTTCAGGGCTTGCATGATATGGCAGTGAGCCAGCTGGAGGGGCACATAAACTGAGGGCTACTCCTGATTTCAGAGTGAATTACCCTGTTAAACACATCCCTCTTTGCTATTGCTGTGAACTGCAGCAATTTTTCTCTATAACCTTCCAGCACCATCCATAGAGCTTAGAGGTGGGAAACGCATTTACCTTTCCATGTCAGTCTGTGCCACAGACCAGATCCTCTGCTTGCCCTGGACTTCAGCAGAAGTACAATTTCAAGCTTTAGAAGGATGTAATTACTTCTGAAACTGCAGAAGGGCAGGATTGTTTATACCTGTTTGCACAACCACATTCGGTTCTAAAGATGGAATGCACATTAAGAGTTTACTACCATTAAAAAATGGATATCAGACAGACTGATACATAAATACAGGCTCTATGGCATTATCTGTATTTTCCTCTCTTGAATAACAAGGCAAACAGGAGTGCTGGGTGTCCTGAGGATTTGGTTACAGAAGGTGCACATTGCATAATCCACAGCATGAGGGTTTATAGTGTTGGTGCAAGCCCCTTCCAGCACATGGCAAGAAAAAGCCGATGATGATGGGGCAGCAGTTCAAAAGTTTGCTGGGGGATATACCCATCTTTCAGAAGAATTTATTTTTTTCTTCATTTAGATGAAGGGTCCTAAGTGATATAGTTACTTCTGGGAACCCTATTCTGTCCTTGTGCACTTTTAACAGTTCTAAATGGAAGTCACTGTTATCAAAAGTGCTGTAGCTTCATCTGATCTCAAATGTAACAGCACTTTCTCAATGTCACAGCACGAACTTCAACCCAGCTGGGTAGTACTCCTTCAAGCAACACAAATGCCTGAATATCAGAAGTACCATCAAATAATAAACCCTGTGCCTTTAAAGGTGGTTCATTTGGCATTAAACAGACTTTTCAGCTAATAAATTTCTTGTGTTACAAGAATAATAACCTTTTTAATCTTAGCAACAGTAATTAACCAGACATTTGTTATTAATGATGTTGTTAATGGCAGCAGATATTGAATTTTCACTGTAGCTATAAAGTTGCATAGTGATTTTTGAAGGGTTTTATTAACTTGATTGGGCAGTGAAGCTAAAAACCTTTTTTTTTTTTTCCTGCTTCTTCTGAAGGTGTTGATTTTCTCCCTGTTGTGAAGCAACTTCTTTGCTTTCTTTTAGTTCATATTCTTGCCTTCATCTTCCTTTGATGGCCAGTGTGACAGCAAAAGGACCAAATTCTGTTTACTTTCACTCTTGGATTGCCTGGCAGGAGTTTTACCAGAGGGATGTGGCAGTGACTACTTCTGCAGTCCTTTTTCAATGTTTGCTGAGGGTTCCCCTCTGTGTTTCATCCCAGGGAAATATGATGTTACATATTACATTGTTACATGTCCAGCTGAAATTCCTGGCTGTCCAGCTCAGATTAAAGAAACTCTTTTTGACTCTTGAATTCAGAGTCAGCCAAGACAGCAGATATAACACCTTCTCTCTGTTTGTTTGTCTTTTTTTCCCTGTTGCCTTATATTTTCTTCCTTATCTGCTTGGTGCCATACAAGGTGTGGAGCGGGACAGTAAGTTAAAGCCTGGAGATCATGTCTCATGTGCCAGACCATTAATGAAGTCTCTGCTTTGGAGCATTGCTCTAAACTGGTGACAAAGCCAGTTTGTTCTCCCCTCTGAGTCAATACAAACCCTCTCTAGAGAGTTTTGATACACATTTTCCATCAAAGAGTTGCTCAGCTTTGCTCAGTAGTGTGAAACAGTTCATAACTGCGGAGAAGATGCCTTCATTCTACTTCCTTTCTCATACATACATTTTCAGCATTATGGCTTCAGATAATCCTGCTTCAGACTTCCTGCTCCGTGCTTTACAGAGCTTTCTCTTAATTTTTAGCCATCACCATTAGCTAACTGAAATCACATCTCATGTGTTTTCTCACCATGTTTTACCAGTTCTAGGTAAATGTTAAATAAAATGTGGGTTTATCACAATGTGGGATTCTAAGCCCTGCCTGATGAAAAGACAGAATAATAACTTATCCATGAAATGAAGGACTTTTCTGACCAGGCTTACAAAGAGCTTTTGCAGTGGCATGAGAGCCTGTATCACTCCTTTTGTCTTCAACATCATAATTTCTCCTGAGAAAAATGTTTGACAAAAAGCATTAAAGAATCCCTTGAACTCTAGAGACCAGATTTTTTCTGCTTTTGGATTGTGTCAGTCAGTGGATGATTTCCAAGCTCTCATGTTTCTGTGAATTCCAGTTTACACCTTTTAAAAGTCCTCCTTCTGGCTTGGTTTGCTGTCCTCCAGGGCTTGGTCTCATCTTGGAGCCTGTTTAAAATCACAAGCTTAACCTGCCTTTGCTGCTTCTTCCAAGTATTACTTTACACTAAAAAGACAGGGAAAAAAAAAGCCCCAAATAAAACAAAAAAGCCCTGGCATCAGTTGCTAATTTCCCTTCCTCTGTCAAGATTATGCTAGTAGCTCTGAGTAATTTGGTCTCATTTTCTCAAGGGAGTAGTACTGAAATAATCCAGTGTTTATTTTTATACAAATTCTCACAGTGCTGCAATGTTTTGGAGACTTCCTGGGATGTTTCTAGTTTTTTCACAGGCTAAAAGGCCATTCTCAGAGGTAGGTCCTTCATGTAAACCTAAAAATGGCACTTTCCCACAATACAGCTTATTGGGAAGTTTAAAGTTCAATAGCCCTCTCTTGCTCTCTATCCCTGTCTCACACACATGAAAGTAAAAAATAAAAAATGAAGGGGCTGTTCCAGTTCTGCTGAGAGTTGCCTTTCAGTCGTTTCATTTTGGTGTGCTGCTTGATCGTGATAATGCAATGGGATCAGTGATGATCTGAGGGCAGAAGCAAGGCAAATTAGTAGGAAAAAAGAGCCGTTTTTACTCAATAAATTTTGTCTCATCCATGTAGTAGCTGGTGAGGGAAAATGAGGTGCTCTCAGCTTTCCTCATGCTTTGGATTTATGGAAATAGTCCTCTACGGGCATAGGCACGAGATTACATTCCATACCAAGGCATTAAAACTAGAATGATTTGATTCTGCTGTATCTAAAATGCATGCTGCGTAAGTTTTGTACTCTGAGGATATGACTTCCAAAAATGCTTTGGTTTTTATTCTGATTGCTTTCTTTTAATCTCATTGTTATTGCCAATAAAACTGTTGGATTTGGGGATGACCAGGTTAGAGACAGGCATATTTAGGCAAAGACTTGGTCTTCCTGTCCTTCATTTCTCATGTTAAAGAATGAGTCTACTTTTGTGGCATAAATGCTGTTTTCAGGATCACAGAAAGAGAAGCCAGTTTCCTTCACCAGTGCTTTGTGCGAGGTGTCATTGCACTGCAGATGCACAGGAAAGAGGTGGCTCCTTGCTTTCTCAAAGTTTCAGCCCTGTTTTTGTTTGATTACCTATTTCCACCCCAGGGATCCTTGCTATTAAGATGGTTGTTAAGCAAAATTGCCTTGCTGGCATTGTGTTCTAACAATTTACACCTCTGTAAACTGATTAATGCAGTGGTGTTTGTCTTAGCACCAAAACTTTGTATCACATTTTAAAGAACGGCTAAGGAGAACTTTTCCTGTGCCCAAAGAAACAGATCTGTCCGGTGAGGCTATGGAAGCTGGAACGTGAATTATCTAAAACAGGAAAGGTTTGAGTATGCAATCCTTTCAGACATCTAAGGGCCTGAAGACCCCCTAAGTCTGAAAACAAATTATCTTATTACAAATATTTTGTGTGAAACAGAAGTGGCAGAATGAAAGCAGGAATCCAGATTTTTTCTCCAGTAGATTACAGCACCCTACAAATCATTTGGAAGAGAGAAGAGAGACCACACACTTAAGGGGTTGTGTGCAGTGGACGTCATAGAAAGGGGATGTGAAAACAATGAAGAATTTTAAACCTCTGACAGCCACTATCCAGCACCAAAATGAGCAGCTGCTGGCACAAAGCTGGTGTTGCAACAGCCAAAACTGGGAAGATCTAACCTTGGAAGAGGTGAAGCAACCCACAAGAAATGGGTTTTGCCACCTTGAGTAGTAATTCACTAGGAAATAGTGAGTAAAACCAGCACAGCTCTAAGTGAAAACTAGTAAACCCTAAATTTGTCCCAGTTACACACCTTCTTCAAGGTGGAGACAGATAAGGGAAAACTGCAGGGTAACTGCAGGGTAACTGCAGGGTAAAAGCCATAAAGGGCTTCAGCACAAGGGTGAGACAATAAACACAAGGAGAGGGTTGCAAGAAATACTAAATAGACATTTGACAAAGGTGGCAACCATACCTAGATGAACTTGAAAATAGCTTATGAAAATAGCTGTCATTTTGGAACACTGAATAGCCAAGAAAATGGAGAAATAACCTCGGATACTAGGAAAAAACTAAATTCAGGGCACAAACTTTCATGGTTACCAATTCTGCTTTGTAATATTCTGAGTACAAAGCATCAAACTAAGCAACTGAAGAGAGATAAGCAATAGATTATGTCTTCCAGTTAGAGTAGGTAACATGCCTAATCTCTTCTAAATTCAGAGGATTTTTAATGTTTATAGGATTTATCTTTCTGGATTGTGCTTGTCTTGAAGTTCCGTATGTGTCTAGTTTCAGGAAACCATGCAGGTCTTTCCACAGACAGGAAACGACAAAGGCATCTCCACAGGTCACTTATTTCCCAGATCTATCTTGTCTGAGGAGAAAGCCACCAGGGCTACTGTACTCTTTTTTGATCAATTGAAATGGTTTTGCAATGGTAACTAAGCCAAAGAAACAGACTCAGCTGCTGTCAGGCGCTCAGTGGAAAAATTAAAAATAGAATTTAAAAAATCAAGTTAAAAACAAACTTTCAAAATGTCTTCCTAACTATGTCCACAGTTCTCCTTAAAAAAAATAGAAATTCTATTTTTTTGTCAATAATTTCAAAATTATTGGCAAAAAATATTTTGTCAGATATTTTTTCCTAAACATTCCCAAGTATTGGCAAACTCCAGAGGTAACACCTTGAGTATCTGTGTTTCCAGGTCTGGCTAGTCCATGGCCTGGGATTTGAGGGAGCTTGGTCTCTTTGGCAGTATATCAGGTGAACAGGCAGAAAATCACATGGGATAATTTTAGAAGCCTTGCTGAGTAGGAGATTTTTAAAAATGGCACAGCTCCAGTTTTCTTGGCTTCAACAAGAACTTCATTAAAATCAACTGTTCCCATGGATCAGCTATATTTTGACAAGTCAACATTTTCCAGAGGGAAAAAGAAAAACAAAGATATTCAGCTGGAACAGTTGGAGTAATTTCTAGTAACAAACATGGGATGATAAACGGGAGAAAAGCTTAGCAGTGGATATCCATCACAGCACTAGGCTGAGCATGATGGTCTACCACGTCAGGTGGAGTTTGCTCAACTCTTGTGTTGATGCTTATCTGTTTTCTCTGCCTAAACCCTTTCAGGAAATGGTAAGGAAATAATCTTTCACTTCTTGATGGCCTTTGTTTCTATGTCTTCTATGTAGATTTTAAAACATGATGTAAACTTGTAGGTTAAAGGGAGAGGCTTCTTCATCTTCCTCTTCATCCCTTTCTTAGTACTGTTTTGTGCACTGAAGTGAGAAGCTGTGTATTTTTTGTTGTTGTTCTTGTATGTACAAACGCCTGACTAGAGTTGCTCCATACACTTAGTGTCCTAGTGCTTGATGAAAATGGAACCTCTCATCAAGGCAACATGAATTTCTAAAAGATATTTTTTAGGAAATAAGATGTCCTGTGCATTATTGGTCTCTGACAAAGAGGTAAAGTGGATATTGTTCCTTAGAAAGTTGAACAAGAAACCATTTCCAGCTGTTCTCTCAGGTGAGGCTCTTGATCAGTAATCCTGGTAGAGGTAATTATGAATACATTCAAAGGCAATTATAGCAGAAACCTATTTTATGTGTATGTTTTTATGATAGTATAAGTAACTTTGGACAGGTTACCAGAGAAATAAGCATCTAAACTTGATTTCTAGCTGCTATTACTGCAAAAGGATAAAAACCTGCAATAAAATAGAGACCCCTGGCATCTCCAGGTGTTCTCATCTCTTGCAAATTTTTATTTTCTGTAGCTGAGAAAGTAGCCCTTCTTTGGGAACAAAACCAAAGGATTTGGTTGAATTTGCATCTAAACTCATCCATCATTCTCTGCTGTCAGCTCTGTCAGGGACGATATTCCCTTTGTTAACATATTTGTGAGAAAGGAAAAGGAATTTTTCCTTGGAAAGTCTGGATGCAAAATGGTATATCAAGAACACTGGTTTAGAAATTATTCTTGACCTGAAATATGCCTCCTTTTCTCTCAAGGTCTCAAAGTCAAACTCTAAGTGTCTACATAGAAAGGACTTTCCTTTTTCCCCCCGCCATGACTTAAAAGACAATCAGATTTGCAATTATTCTTATAGCATATTTGATACTTCCCCACAGTATTGGAAGACACTTTCATAAGAGAAGGAGGTAATCCCAACAGTTCAGCTGCTGCAATTGAAAAGGATAGACAGAAGTGTGGGTGAGGGGTGTATTGCATTATTGCATATTACGTTCTTGTTATTTCAGATAAGGAGTTGAGGCATAAAGAGATGAAATAACTTGACTTAAACCACACAGGAAATCTGTGATAGACATGAGAATCAAACACAGTTCTCCCAAACCTCGGTCTGGTTCTCCAGTCATTAAACTATTGTTTCTCTCTCCTTTGTCTCCTAATTGGATCCATATGCACCTTTTGCTGACTTCTACTAAGTATTATGCCTATAGGTAAAAACCCCTCATACTTTTTTCTTCAGTGATGATACTGAACTTTAATAACTAGAGCATCCTTCCACTTCTTTTTTTCCCTGATGCCTGACAATAATGGCTCAGTAATTACTCAACTAATGTTATCAGTTCCAACAGATATCACATTTATTACCAGAAAATGCTATGTTGCTGTACCTCAGTTAGGAATGTGTATAATTGAAACACTAAAATGAAGTCTGTATGAATATGTGTGATTCATCATGAATTCTGCATGCCCTACACTAACTCTTCTCTTAATTAAGTTGTCAAATAGAAAACTTATGATTATTGCAATAGTATATTTTGTAGAAGTTCTTTTCTACCCTCATATAAAGCTTGAATTAGTAGAAATATCACAAGGATTGCAGGTGTGTATTGTGCACCCTTGTCTTATTAAGGAAAGATTTTGCTGTCCTTCATGATTGTTTTTAACCTGTTCTGCAGGGTTTTCTATGAAAATTGAACATGAGATTGAACTCACCCATTACTTTTTTCTGTCCCTTCCTACATGCAAATAGTAATTCACTTTCTACCAGAAACTCATATTACAGACCTACTAGAATATTAACTTGGTGAATCAAAACTGTGGTGATTAAGACAGAGGAACAGCACTGCTTCACTGCCATGTTTGGTGAAGTTTGATTTCCAGCCTGGATCTAGACTGGTGCTCACAACCCAGCCCACCTGTGACCTCAGGACTTCTACATTCAGGGTATTTCAGATGTTTGGGCACTAGTCTTAAAACAACAAGACATCCTCAAATCAGAGGTTCAGGCAGTGCTGGGTTTGGCTGCACTCTTATTCTGGTGTGACAGATGAAATGAGCACTGTCCTTTTCACTTTTCTGCCTTCCCAAGGTGGGATCAGAGACACCAAATTGAAGACCCATCTGTTCCACATGTGCAGTAAAAATACCACAGCCCTTTCCCTAATTGGTTCCCACACTGCTCTGGTCCTCATTTGTAGGCAGCTTGTGAAGCAACTTGCTGTGCTCATCTCCTTGGTAGTCATAAAAGATAGTGCTTTAAAAGCATAGTCTTTGGCTTTTTATACAAGAACCTGAGTCATTTAGAATATTTACATTTTCCACCATAAAACAACAACAACATCCAGTGGGCCATTATCCAAGCAGGAAATGCACAGAAGGGTTTGGGAAGAAAGCTCAACCTCCTAAGTCAAGCCAGGCAGCCCTGGATGTAGGTGTGATGAGCTTTCAGCCAGGGGTGTTGTGGTCAGCCCTGCTTTTGCTGCTGTCTGCTCCACCACCAGTTGTGACTTGGTTCATCCTCTGGTTGTGGCTATTTTGCTAGTAATTTCTTATATGAAGACAGCACCGAGATGACAGAAAAATGACAGTTTCCTTCATCAAGACTGGGGTAGCAGGCATAGCACAGAAAGAGATTGTTTTCCTCTTGCAACATCAAAACCACAAGAGTTCTATATGCTTTGTGTTGTCTTTTTGGATTTTTTTTTTTTAATATTTTACATCTGATTATAACTGTTTTCACTTAAGTGCCAAAAGACAATACGTAAAATGGTGTCGAAGAGGAAGACACAGGGGTTTGTGGGCACTGGCAGCTGCCAAATAGAGCAGCTGTATTACTGCGGGTGCTTGGGAAACCAATTAGAAACACATGGAGTGACAAAAAATGTATGTAACTTAAGATCAGCACAGCGAATGCAACCACACTGTGTGAAACTTAGGCAATATAGGGCTGGCACCCAGCATCAGGCAAAGTAAAATGCAGTTAGGATGTCTCAAAGAGAAATTAAACATCAGTGCTGGGAAATAAGGAAATATTTTCACTGTAGCTTAAGTACGTGGATATATCAATGTCAAGAAAATTGTTTTTAAAAGTTGAATTCGTTAAAAGCAAATCTAGTGTTCACAACTGGGTTCTGTGGGAAAATTATTACCTCAAATGGCACCCTAACTTTCTGACTGGTGCAGGTCAGAAGCCATGAACCCAAGGCAGAAGCTCTTTCTTTTAACCTTTGCTGAGAAATGAAATCGGAAAAGATGAAGGAAGGTGTTGAGACAAATGTGAGACAGGTCCTCTTAAACAACAAATAAAATATAAAATCAAGATCTGAGGAATCCTATATATTCATTATCTGGCAGTATATTTACAGGCACTCAGAAATTTTTTTAAATACATCAGAAATGGTCAGGTCATATATTAGTTTATCCACTTACATAGCATTGCAGAGGAAAGTTATGCTTTCTACTGTCCTTTTTCTTTATAACCAATAAGGAACTCTATGCAGAAATTTTCATTCTTCAGATATGTGCTGGTGATCCAAGTTTTTTTTTTTTTTTTTGGCAGAGGTGTAGAATGGAAAATATTTTCTGACAGTGCTGACATGCCCAAAATTTGAAAGGTGAGCATTACAAGGATTGAACTCCAACAGATACTTTAAATGTATTTACTTGGTGAGAGAACAGAAATACAGGTTACAGAAAACTGATTACTCAAAGACTGATAGGAGCAGGAACTCCTGGGCTGGAGCACATATGACATTCTTCCAGAAAACAGGAATTTTATTTAAAATAAATTAATTAAATAAATAAATAAATTTATATTTATTAATCTTAATTATATTTATTAATTAATAAAAATAAAATAAATAAATTAATTTATTTCTGTCAAGAAACAATTGCATAGAAGAAATTTCCAGGGCCTTGTTTTGTGGAATTTGCAACACACTGTCGTTGAGGGGTTTTGTTATTTTGGTTTGGTTTAGTTTGGGGGTTTTTTGGGTTTTTTTTGTTTGTTTTTTGGTTTGTGGTGTGTTTTTTGTTTGTTTTGGTTTTGTTTTGTATATGTTTGGTTTTTGTTTGTTTGGGTTTTTTGTTTGGTTGGTTTTTGTTTGTTTTTGCTTTTGTTTTGTGTGTGTGTGTGTGTTCTGTGAACAGTTTCATTTTTCCTCTCAGGGAAACAAGTCAAATTTTTCACAAGTCCTTGCCCCTCTTTGTACAACTAACATGGCCAAGTACGGTATATGTCTTTTACCAGCACCAAAACTTAATTATTTCATGGTGAGTGAAAAGAGTTATACACCCTTGGTTAAACAGTAGAAACCCCTTATTTATTAAGCCAACTGTGTAAGTTTTGTCTTTGTCCTCCACCCCGTACGTCCATGAGACACTGTTTAAGTATGTAGGACACTTACTGCTGCTAGCAGAAAATGAGCAGGGAGAACAGGCTGCATTTAATCTTTGCCAACTGCAGAATAATAATTATTAAGAAATGTAACTTACAAGATTTTCAAAGACTTGAAAATTGTCTCCACCCCTACTGCCAGCAGAAAGCTTGCTGCATTCAAGACTGACAAGCAAGGGTGAGAGCTTTGCTGAGCAGAATACTTACAGATTTCAGTAATTTGCCTGTTCTGGGGAACAGAAAAGATAGATGAAGGAAAGAGACAGCACTATGGCCCATCTGTGCAAACCAAAAATGCTGCTAGAAGGTCAGAACAAGCTGTACAACTGCCCCTGATAATTAAATCTATGGCCTCCATAAAGCTTCTTAATGAGATCGTTTTACTGTCTTGGCCTTACATTGCTGGTAACAATTAATTTGCATTTTAGAATGTTTCTATTTATCTACTGTTTGCAATTTTAATATTTGTCTTTACAGAGTGAGGTGCAAAAGTCTGATTTGTTTGCTCAGGATTTACTTGTCTCGTTTTGACTACCCAGATGGAATAGGAACACTTTGGATGAGAATTATGGTGATATTTCAAAATGGACAAAAATCATTTTTCTTGGTATAACTTAAAATGGTGTTTGAATATGCAGCTACACAGAACTTTGAAAAACATGCTGTTTTTTCGATAGCCATCTTTGAAAAGCCTATCCTTAGCTGTTTCTATCATGATGAAAAAATAGCCTTTGCATTTCAAATGTATTCTGCAATGAACATGCTGAAGATGTGCTCCTGATACAGTGATCAAATTCCAGCCAGATCCAAAGCAAGAACTCTTTCTTTGAGACACTGGAATCACTTCTAAATGGCAAAGTACAAGAGCTAATACTCATAATTTTACATTCTCTGAAACAACAACAACAAAAAAATTAGAATACCAGATGCGGATGTTTGCTGAGACATTTGTAGAAGTGAGAATGTGTCTGGCTGTTTGGAGCATTATTTCTGCATCGTGATGTCTTTTGTGCCACGGAACCTGCTGTGAAACCTGCTCTCTGTGTAACAGCTCATATGGAAAGATCAAGGGTGCACTGCTTTGCTGGCATGGCTGCAGGATAAACAGTTCTTAACCAGACTATCACACACTGCTAGAGTTTCTGAGCAAAAAGTTATGAAGTTGAAGTGTACTAGTTTAAAAACAAACCAGTGGGAGGCACCAAGTCAGAATAACAATTTAATAGGGAAATAAAAAAAAAAAAGAAAGTAAAGGCAGAAAACAGTGGGTCAAACTGACAGAGTCAAGATACAACCCGACACCCTGTCAGTCAGGGTGGTGGCTGCAGTCCTCCTGAAGTGGTGGATGTGGTTCTGTCGAAGCAGTGATCCTGTAGAAAGGGTCTGCTCTTCCTCAGAAGGTCCAGTGGTGGCTCTTTAGCTCCTGTCCCCTGGGAATCCAGTGGAAAGGTTGTCTGTGGTGTTTGGAATCTCAGATTATACCCAGGATGGAATGTTTGGTTCCTCCCTCTGGGCGGAGCCTCTCACAGTGGGATGATGAGCCATGAGGCCGGGTGTTGATGGGCTCATTAACAGAAGATAGTCCGGAGGGAGTTATCTCTGAGTCATGGCAGGGCATTGATGGGCCATTAACAGAAAGATCATCTAGAGGGAGGAGGCAAGGAAACACTGCCCCACCTTGTTTCAAGAGCTCATGAGGATGGTAATAGAATACACTGCAACCCAGGACATAAAGACACTGGGTTTTGCCCTCATTTAAAAATAAAATACTGCTTGGAAAAGCTGAGATTGGGGAGGAAAAAGAGGTTTGAAATCCACATCTTAATCTGGAATCCATTTCTCCTATCAGAGCCTTTCTCTCTACCCAAGTAAAAAACCTGCAGTAACCTAACATCACCCTAGTTTGCAAGAGCAAGCCACCATCAGAAAAATATTAGGGTTTTGTGTAGTCCCTTTCTGGTCAGAATTTCACACTGATTTTACTTTCAGCTATGGCTAGACAGGGAAGTTCCATTTCACTTGCTAGATATTGAAGTCTTCTTTCTGGAGGGATTATTGCTTATCTGGTGCAGATTTGTTTTTCACATGGGCTATAATAAATTGAGTCGTAAACTCAGAAATATGTCCTGGCTTCAAGGATCATTTTTACGGGTGGAAAGACCAAGTTCTTAGTGTTATTTGCTTTATAATAGAATGAAAAGGAAAATAATAGAAAATGTTAAATCTGCCATGGATTTACTTGTAGATGTGTCAATTAACTGCCATAGATTTGAGTAATGACACCTGAATAATTCCTGTTTAACTTGTACAGCACTTGGTCCATGCCAGCAGATACTCTTTGATATAGATACTTCTTACGAATTCGAAGGTGGGCAATATAGAGGTCTCAAACCTGAAACAGATTCAGCAGAGTGTCTTTGCTCAGAAATGCCCAAAGCTTCTTTGAACCCATTGTTTTAGACACAGTTCCTCCATGTTTTTCATGAAGATCCATTATTCCTTTTCCACTAAAGAAATATGTTAATAAGATAAATGCCTTGGTCATCTCCCAGAGTACACCCAGACCTGCCTTTTCCTACTACCCATGGTCTTGTGGAGTAGGCACTTGACTAGGAGTTATGAGGAAAATGCATCTTCTGATGCTAAGGTTGGGTGATAAATGTCCAAACCAGCATGGGACACTTCAGAGGAAGTGCCATAAATTTACCGCTGAATCAGCTCTAAGGAGGAGAGCTGGGGCTAAAGAATTGCAGCTGTCATTTGGCTGTGGGAAACAGTTCAGGGATCATTAGTATTGGTCATTCCCATGAACTTGAGGTTCACGGTGGGGAATGCTGGGAGGTGACACTACAATCTGTGCAGATCTTGAATCCCAAAAATTAAAGATTGCCTGTTGTTAAACAGGTTACATTTCATATTCAAAACCAAATGCATTTCCGAGTTTTTAGTTTTGCTCTATGTCCTTTAGGAATAGCAAAATTTTAAAAGGTTAATTTGTAAAATTAAGTGTAGGGAGTAGGATAATTGTTGGAGTTTTCACCTTAAAATTGGTTTAGCACAATGTTGTGTTTTGTATTACATTGCCTGCTAGTTGGAAAATATTGCAGCACAGTCAGGCTTTTAGTATTTTATAATACATATTGAGATAAGTCAGATTTTTTGGTCAAATGACTTTTAGGAGGAATCTTTTTCCACAGTATTCCCCCTATCCTTTACCTCCTGCATGATATTGCAGATAGAAACTTGGAGACAAACGAATACCATCTTGCTGGAAGGTTGCCGCTTCTACCTTTAAGTAATGAGTCTCATTGGCATTTTGATTTTAAATTTAAGATGTACAGTTTACTCTTCAGTAGTCATTGATATCAATGACATTATTTATAGGCTTTACTGGAATTGTGCCTCAAAACAGAATGGGCAGTGCTGTGAGTAACTAGGACAGATCTATCAAGTACCAGGGTTGACGGGCTGCTGCAGTGCTTTAATGGGACAGAGTTAATTACGCTGTCCTAGGGAGCTGCATGGGTCTAACTGGGACAGAGAGATAAACCCTTCGAGTGCTTCATTTCTGTTGTCACCCCAGCAGAAGGACAGCCCATGGGAAAGTAGCTTCCTAGGGGAAGGAAAGTAAACCATCTCAGTCTTGTCAGTACAGGTGATGGACTGCTATTACTATTTTATAATAAAAAAAAAGGGAGACAAAAGAGGAGAGGAGAACTGTATGAAGGACAAAGCTGGTAATCACTAGCACCAGAAAGATATTTTGATCTCATTGTGTCTGCAATTCAAATTTGCCAGGCTTTTTTATTTAATTTTTTCCTCTTAATGTTGAATAGTTTTTTTGCTTTTGTATAACAAAAATATAGAAACCATATCCAGAATAACACCTTCTTCTCTGTATAAAACTGAGGTAAATCACAGGAGAAGGTTAAGATCTCAGCCCCACATGTGATTTTCCCAGCTCTGTAATACTACTGCAGTTTCAGCATCATGAGCTGGATGTACATTGTAGCAGTAGAGAGAGGCTCAGAGGCACTGACAGCCAAAATATTTAAAAACGTATATTTTCTTAAATACATCTGAGAGTCAGGTTGTGAATGACCTGCTTCCACTTTCAAAAGTAGTCCAGGCATGGTGCATTTGAGAGTCTCTTTGAAAGTAAACAGCACGTGGGTTTCTGGGTGATGCAATCACTTCTCATTTTACATGAAACTTTCTGGCTTTCCTGAATGAAAATAGAATAGGGCCTTCAGCAAAAGAGCTGGCTCAGAAGCACTGAAGACACAATTTAACTGCTGGTGTAACTTCCTTATTTTAATGAAGGCTTCTGCATAGAAAGACATTTCTTGCTACCTCTGAAGTTTAACCTGAATGCTATAATTAATCTTTACCCATAGAGACGATAGACTGGATAAAAGACTAGATAAAGTCCTGGTTCGGAATTACTTTAAAAGAAAAAAACCCTTTAAATTAAACTAAGACAAACTGAGTAAAATTTTTCTGTTTTATTCTTCATAGTGCTGGTGAAAAGTAGGGTATCTCTCTTTCAGAAACTCTTTTTTTTTTTTTTCCACACCTGTTTTAGTTTTTGGTCAAGAAGCTGAAATATTTAGACTGGGTTCAGATGGTAATACTTTCCAAAATGGTTTTGATGTCTTGGGGGGTTTTGTTGTTATTTTGGTGGGTTTTGTGTTTGCTTGCCTGAGTTTTTGTGGGTTTTTGAGTTTCTTCGTCTCATTCACAGCCTGTTGATGCCCACCATTTGAGCTAATTCCAGTTTAATAGTTTAGCTGGAGAATGAAACAGCAACAGCTGATTAGAGAAAGGTAGGCTTGGACCTTTGCTTCATCCTGAGTGAGCAGGGCTTGTATAGGGATCCTCAAAATTTGCTAAGCTAATGGACTTGAAGGCGGAAGTAGATTTACTACTTAATAGTTTTACAAGAAATCTGGGTAACTGCTTCAGGCAATGGTTCAAAACAACGTGGTATGTCCTAGCTTGCTAGTAGTATATACAAGCATTTGTTAAGGGGTTGCAAAGAAAAGGGTGAAGTGCTTTAATCCCTGACAGGCTGTCACAAATCTTTACTGTATTGCCTAGATCACCAAGTCTAAGAAAACTAAATATTGCTTTTGTGTTCTATACAGCAAAAGGGGAGAGGACATCAGTGGCAAAACCTGTCTGCAATTACAAAACTGTCATTACACAACGAAAAAACCACCCCCAAGTGTTTGTTTCTACCTAAGCTAATATTACTAAAATTTATTTACAAATCCTTTTCTGTGCTAAATTATTTTGAATGGTATTATTTATTAAACATTTGTGATTTGTTTTAAAACAAACAATCTAAGTGCCAACACATCAAACAAATGCAAGACTTCTGTGCATCAGAAAAGAGACTAGGTATTCAAAAAATACTCAAGTGTCTGCTTTAAATGCCATAATATCAGCACACAGGTTGTTAGGCATCTAACAGAACAAGCAAGTAAACAAATTGGAGAAAAAAAGGAAAAGATGAGAAATTCAAGTCAACAGGTAAGAAGAAACATGAAAAATAAAAAATGCAGGGATTGAGATAGAAGGAAGCTGTATGTTGCTCCTGTCTTTAATCCTGATTTCTTTCAAGCAAGGTCATCCTGCCAGTTCTGGAAAAAAACTATCCCAATGGAATAATTTTTTTCCTGTGCTTTTCTGCTTTTTTGTGTCTCATCCTTGCCTTTGAAGAAAAAGCTGTAGATGACTACATGTCATGCCTTAGAGTAGATGCTAAAAGATGGCATGCTGTTTTCCCCATGCATGAGAAGCATCCTCTTCTCCAAAGGAATGGATCCTTTGATAATCCCCTTTGGTACAATGATGGTCTGCAATTTTTTGGTGTTTGATTCACCACTAAAACACCTGTTTCAAAATTCTGTAGATTTTCTAGATTTGAGTTCATTTTTCTTTGAAATATATTTAAAATACTAATTCATGGTTCAAATGCAGCTGGAAAGTTTAGGTTTTTCTCCCTTTAACTCCTTTATCATTCATATTGGAGATAATTTTAATTCTGTGCAAACTTGTTTCTGTGCTTTGCAAACCAAAGTTGTTGCACTTTTCCTGAATGAAACATAGTCACATCTGACATGTGATAATTTTTGCTAAGTCTTTTGCTGTTTTTTATGTCCATTGCAGCTATAACTCTACTACAGATAGGAGAAAAAGAGTCATGTTATTTTGAAGGATCTCTTCCTGTCCCCTTTCTAACTTCTGGGTTTGTTTTCTTTGCTTGCAGTTTGAAGGTAAACGTGTAATGACTAGAGATTTTCCTAATTAGGGAATAATACAGTCCTTGCTGAATGAAGGGCAATGGGCAAGCCTGCATATGGTTGCAGGGAAGCTATAAGAGAAGCCAGACTTCCTCTTCCATGAGAGGAGTTTACCATGCAATTCCTTAGCCTGACATCTGAGTCTGTCTTAGCAGCTGAAGAGGATTTTGTTTTCTGATCCAAGGTGTTGTCTGCAGTGTATTGCATGACACCCTCACCGTGGTTATGGGGCGAGGACCAGGGATACATGCCTGATCTTACCCAGCACAAGGTGTTTGATAGCCAGTGAACTCCTGGGGCTTCAGAAGTCAGCCAAGGTGCTCCAAGTTTTAACAAAAGCTGTTAGTAAAAGGACCTGGGTAGCTTGGACATGTTCAGTTCCCTCCCTTTCATCAATGGAGCCCTTTTGTGCATGAGGACACAGTCCTCTCGATAGCTTCTGTAAAGAGATTGTCCATCTGAGTAAATATTACTGACCAAAAAATAAAATCTCAAAATTCATTTTTTGGGGATGGATGCGTTTGTGACAATGAGAGGTGGTGCTCAGCTTGAATACTGCTGTTGAAAGAAATCCCCAAGTCCCCTACTCTGGAGGTTTGTGTTACCACCCTCCCCAGAGTCATCTAAATCTGGTGACCTGCTAGATTCATCAGGCTGGAAAAATGCAGAATGATTACTTTCTGCAACTTTTGTGAGCTGAATTTGCTCAGATAAAGGCTCAGGTCAGAAAAAAGAGGGGTAGGGCAGTGATAATAGGACAGAGCAGAGAGGGAGAGAGATTCTCCCTTTTCAGAACAGACAGCTGTGCTGCCTGGAAGATGGTACAACCGACCTGAATTTTATGGAATCTGTGGAATTACTCTTTGTGGTTTTTTTCTGTACCCTTCCTTCCTCCCCTGCTGCCTGCCCAAAAAACAGTGATAGTCTACATAAGAAACATAATCAGAAGGAAAAGATGGGATTTTTGCTATGGATAAACTAGCTTTGGTGGGGAGAAAATCTCATTAACTTTAGTCTTCATCCGTATTTTGACTCCTTGGGGAGAAAGCAAGGTCTTAAGACCACATAATATCTTATAAGAAGGCAAGATCTTGACTGGACCTCAATGTACTATCCATGGCTGTTGTGACCATGAGCATTGCAACACAGCAGAAAAGAGCTGCTGTTCAGCATTTTCTACATTATTTAATCAAAATTTTAAATGCTGTGTGATTTTTTTTTTTTTTTGACCTTAGGCAATGGCAAGTAACTAGCTTTTTCAGTCCTTGGCAGGTTACTCACCCTGCAAGACAGCAGTTTGAGATATTAGCCACCAACTCTTTAATTGCACCTCTCTTATCCTTTCACCCTTAAAACCTGCCTGCCTGACCTGCAGCTGGAAAGATGAAGAGATTTTTCTGAGGTTGTAGCTGTGCTAAAGATACAAGTAGCCTTTGTCATACACTAGTGTAAGCTGATGCTGTAAGCTCTAATGTCCAAATTTGGAGGAAAGCATAGTATTTGTGACATTCCAAAGGAGTAAGGGGCTTTTTTTTTATTATTTTTCTCTTGGAAATTCCTCTTGTAAAGTCAAAACACACTAGATATTTTGGGAAAGTTTGCATTAAAACTCAATTTGGTGACCATAAATCAAATTTTGAACAAGACTTCAGCTATGTATATGTTTGCTGAATCTGAATGACAAACAACTACAAGACACAAGAGTGCTGCAGAAGGATATGTGGTTGGGGGGTACAGCAGAGTGAGCACAAGAATATCAGTTATGGGCAGTGTACACTCCTTTTATTTTCGCTCCTAAGTCGCATGTTCAGAAGGAGTGTTACATTGGGCTGTATTTATTAATGCAATTATTTCATTTGGCTGGCCCTGTAGCAAAACCGCAATGCCACTGGAGAAGAGATGGGCCCAGTGATGGTCACTTCAGGTGCCTTTCCAGCCATGATAAGCCTTGCTTCCCTTGAACGAAAAGGCAAAAACTGTTGTTGTTTGCATAGCCTAAAAACAGATTGTGCCTTAGGAAAATAGCCAGAGGAAAAAACTACATCACAAATACTGAGAAAAGGCTAAAAGATGTTTTGTAGTCCTCAGTTATGCACTCCTTGAAGACAAGATATGTGTTTAAAAGCTATGTGTAAACACATAGCATGTTTACAGAGCTGTTGCTGTTTAAAATGTAATTCTCCTGGACATGTCATTATGTGTGTGGACTTTATTTTACAGAGGTTATGGCTGCTGTAGGTAGCAGGATGTTGATATCGTAATTATGGCCAGTGCTGCAGCAATTCAGTCAATAGACTGTGGTGCTGCTTAGGCATGCTGAGAGGATTAAGACACAAATGTCATGGATTATCTGTTACAAGAGAGCTGTTTTGAAAAACACATGGAATGGTAGTATTCTAACTGCAGAATTAGTTCTGAGCACTTCTCCTTTTATGCATGTGTTCCTCTCCGTTTCATCCCCTCCTCTTCTGTTTCATTTCAGCTGCATAATTACTCCTTTTATTTCATCAATTCTCCATTTTTCTTTCCTGCTTGCATCCTGTGCTTCATTTTCAGATGTAGGGTGCTGGACAACAGTTAGGTAATTCTTGGAGGTCTGCTTCAGGACTTTGCTCCAGAGGTAGGCACCTCATCTTTGTGTCCATCCATCCACTAGATTACCTCAGAGGTGCAACAGCAACAAGCTCATTACAGATTGCATGCTAAATGCAGCCTAGCACATAAGAAGGTGTGGTGTCCATTTTAATTTTGGCTCCATCTAGGTGTATGGCTCCATTTTCATAGGGACAGGGGATTTAATTGTGAGACAAATCCCTCAGATGTTTTAGTCACATAGCCAGTAATAGAGACTTGATTCTACAACTTTGTACAGGCACATAACAATGCTGCAGACTGTGGTTCAGCTAATCTAAATGGCAGTCCAGAAGATTTTGACTGTGAGGCCTGGAAGTGTCAGTTCTTATCAAATATGAATATTGTTGGAACATATTTCTGCATTTAAAAAATACATTTCCTACGGATTAAGTCTCTGTTTAAAGCTCTGTTAAGCTCCCTTTTCTGCCTTTCATTCTAATAATAAATAAGTTGTTTGTCTAACATATTTTTTTTCCATTGCAGAAGAAATTCTCATGGAAAAGACATTAGCAGCCTTGGAACAAAAGGTGCAGAACAGGGAATTTCCCAGTGCCTTCCACCACCGGATTGTTCTGTTCCGTGTTGAGAACCAGTTGGTGTGCTCATTTATAACTACATGTTTTTGTAGACAGTCATCGGGCTGCTAAGTGGAAAACACAACAAGAGCTTGCATGAGCAAAGAGCATCTTGAGAAGAGCAGAGTGGAGCAGTTGGATTGCACACTTGCTTAGTGGTCCCTATCCATATTCAGTATATCCCAAAATGCTCAGAGTTGGGATATGTGCCTCTGCAGCAGGTATTTTGTCATTACAGCCCAACACAGATGGGCACAGGGGAAGTATGTGTTTTCTTAGACACAGTAATTCCTGTGTTTATTAAGTTATTTGACCAAGATGCCACACATGTTCATGACTTTCAAGAGTTCACATAACTGATGAGAAGAGAGAGAGCAGGTTTTATTTAGAAACAGATGGAGAGACTCATCCTAGCAAGAGAGGAGCAGTCCCTTTCTGGTTGCTGTGATAAGAGCTCCCAGCTCAGTGTTTGTGAACTTCAACTACTTTTTACAAGTCAGAAAGACATGCAGGGGTTGGGTGGCTGAGAGGTATTGTCTCTCCTATCCTTGCAGACAGGGTTTTTTAACCTGGAGGAAAGAAGGCTCAGAGGACACCTTATTGCTCTCTACAACTACCTTAAAGAAGGTTGTGGCAAAGTGGGGTTCAATCTCTTTTCCTGGGCAACAAGTGATAGGACAAGTTGCAAGAGGTTGAATATTAGGAAAAATTTCTACACAGAAAGGTCAGCACTGAAACAGGGTCCCCAGGGAGAGTCACCATCCCTGGTGAATAGACATGGCACTTTATGATATGGTTTAGTGGGCATGGTGGTATTCGGTCAAAGGTTGGACTTCATGATTTTGGAACTCTTTTCCAAACTTAATGATTCTATGGTTCTTGTGGCAATTTTTTCATCATCATGTCTTTGGCCCTTTGTGGAGGGGGACATTATATGGTGGTAGTAGAGATGTAAGAGTCAGCACAACTGCCAAATAAATCAGGTAACTGACCTTGCAAGCTTCTGAGCTCTAATTCTATGGGATCAGTTGAAAGCAGTTTACATCAACAGACCTTTAGATCAGTGTATCTAGAGCCTCAGTGGTGTGAATGTAGTCATGCATGCTATCATCTCTGCAAGTTTCTGTAGAAAAAGTGCAATTATTCCTCCTAAAAATCAGGTTAGGCTGTCTCTTGTACTGGTTTCAGCTGGGGTAGGGTTAATTTTCTTCACAGAGGCTGGTATGGGGGCTGTGTTTCGGATTTGTGCTGAGCATAGGGTTGATAATATAGAGATGTTTCTGTCATTGCTGATCAGGGCTTGCACAGAACCAAGGCCTTTTCTGCTTCTCATACACTTGCCATGCTGCGTGGGAGGTTGGGGGTGCCCAGGAGGCTGGGATGAGACATGGCTAATCTGTCTCATCAGGTGACCCCAGCTGACCAGAGGGATATTCCAGACCATGTGACATCATGCTCAGTGTATAAAGTGAGGTTAGGAAGAAAGAGCTGGGGAGGAATTTGGAGTGATGGTGTTCATCTTCCCATGTAACCATTACATGTAATGGGCCCCTGCTCTCTTGGAAATGGCTGAACACCTGCCTTCCCCTGGCAAGCAGTGAATTAATTCCTGGTTTTACTTTGTTTGTGTATGTGGGTTTTGTTTTTCCTATTGAATGGTCTTTATCTCAATCCACGAGTTTGCTGGCTTTTACCCTTCCAAGTTTTATCCCTGATCCTGCTGGTGAAAGAGTGAACATGCAGCTGTGTGGGACTTGGGGTTAAACCATGACACTCTCTAGATTCCTATGGAGAGCTTTCTGCACCCTGTGTCCTCTGCAAGCATTACCTCTCAGAAAAGGAAAGCATGAGCTGCAGTCCTTTTAGTCATCTCCTTTTTTGACATGGATGGTGTATGAATTCTTCCTTACGTGTTATCTTCTCCATGTGATCTTGTGTATTTTCATTGCCACAATGCTCCAAATACCCTAATTGTCTTCCCATCCTGGCGACGTGTGATGGTTGTCATCTCCCTGAGACTGGGAGCATCTGTCTGCAAATGGGTCCCTGAAGCAATGTGAGTCAATTTCTGGAGATGCTTCCTGAGGCAGAGATGGAGTGTGAAGGAGCAGGACTGACTTCTGCTGCTCTTCATCAGGACCACATGCAGTCACTTCACACATCTGGGTGAGTGCAGGGGGTATGCAGAGCTCCAGCAGGAGTGCTGGGACAGTTGTTCATCTTTCAGGAAGCACTGACAGGAGCAGAGTCACAGTAACCACTTACACCTGTACTGTGGAATATATGCAATGCTGGTGAATGAACCAAACAACCGAATTCTGTAGTTTGGAAACATGACTATTCTTCCCTTTCAGTACTTAATTTTCGTATATAATCTATGCCAAGTTCCCAAATCCAAGGAGAGTTTTCTGATCACTGCAGTCCGTGCTGCAGATTCCTTGGCCAGGTAGTGCCCAGTAAAGAAATTTTTTCCTAGCAGTTCAGCAGTGCTTTCTGCACAGCAAGTATAATGTGAGGGAGAGGCATGAGCATGAAGCCTTCATTGCTCAGAGAATTAGAGAAGAATTCATCCACTGACTGAGATCTCTGCCCTGTGGCTGACTTTTCTTAGTGTGTAATAGGGTGGAAAGCCAAAACTCAAACCCTGCAGTCAGCCAGGTAATAAATGATCACTTTCCTATGTTCTGCTAACTTTATTTTCTTTCTGTGACAGAATTAAAATGGGGTTGTAGGAAACCAGACTGCACAAAGAAGTCTAAGGAAAAATGGAAGCAGGATATTTTTCACCCAGGAAAAAAAGATGGATAGAGTTAAGGACAAAAAGGTGTGGTGTGCAGGCATCAGAGCAGCTTGTCTCTGTGTGCACATGGGGCCAGGGATGCAGGTCTGAAAAAGCAAGCTGCCTGGAAGTATTTCTTTGACAGCAGGTCTTCTGGCCAAATCTTTGGCCACAAAGAATAATTACTAAGAGTGACCCTGAAGTTCAAGAGGGCAAGTCCTGTGACTGAGAGACGTTTCAGCTTGGTGTGCCCAGCCCTGCCAGCTTTTCTGACAGGCTTTAAATATGTGGGGGAAACGTCTGAGAGCAAAAGGAGACACCTTTTAGCAAGGAAGGAGTCTGACAGAGGTTTGATGGGAAAGGTCTGCAGTTCAATACATGCTCTGATGCCTGAGCTGTGCACTCCTCAGGGGTCCAAACCTTCTGGTGTAAAGTAGAACAACTTTATAGCAGTTCTAATTTGTGCTGGTGGCTGAGTTGGCCTCCGGCCAACTCAAAGTTGGGGCAAGCAGAAGGAAGGCTTGCAATCACCTCTTCCTCTCCACCAGAGCCGATGCTGTGCTGAGCATAAGCTTGGCTCAGTGTGGGACTGTGTCACTGAATCCTTCATAACAAAATGCGCTGGGTCCAAAGCATGCATTCTGGTCTATCATATAAGCAATATGCCTTTTTAAAATTGTCACCGGCACCTTTATACATGCCAATTCTGGTGATAATTGCTGAATTTCTACATTTAGAGGAAGCAAGTGCTTCATTAATATCACAATGTGCTATTGTTTATTGCGTGTGTTCTGTTCCTTCTAAATATAGAATTTAGGTAATTATCACTGTGGTTATTTATTGACTCGTTGCAGTTCAAATGTAGATACATAAGATCTTGCAGTAATATTTATTTTTAAAAGTTTGGAATCTCTGAAAAATCTCTCCCTTAGATGGGTTCAGCTCTTAGCTTCCTATAAAAATTTCATATTGCATTTTTGGATGGCCATCTGGTTTGTTGAAGCCTAGAAAATCTGCCTTACACCAACGCAGAAATTTTGCTTAAGAAAAAAAAAAAGAAAAAACAGCACCCAACCCTCAAAGAAATCAAAGGGCTTTTTTCTCCATTCCTAGCAATTAAAATATCTATCTTTTGTTAATCTTTAGTACCAGAGGATTGCAAGCATCTCTCAAAATTAATGTATGGAAAATAGTTCAGGAGAGTCTCATATTTTTCTTCTGTTGTATTTGTGGTGATAACACATATTTTTTGTGTCTAAATTACTAAGAAAACTTGAAATTCTTCAATCACAAGCTTCAGTTACCCTGAATGGCATGCCAGCCATACCTGTGCTTATAAGCTCTGTCTGGTCAGGAGTTGGCAAGAAAGGCAAGAGGCTCGGGAAATTGGAATTTGACCACCTATAGATGTTGTTTTATTCTTTCAGCACAGAGTATTGGACTGTTTTTCCTAACCACAGCTCAGCTCTTGCTCTAACCATTATGACTTGCATCATGTTGTGGCAAGAGAGAATTGTAGGTAGCATTTCCTTGCATTAGACTATGCCAACACTGAGGAAAAGTTCTTGCTGGTAAGAGGCTGCACTTGGTCACCTGTTTAAGAAATGCCCACATCTAGAATGGGATTGTGAGAATGAATGTGAGATGCTGTGGTGTCTTTAGACTTGGCACTCCTCATAAGTAAAATAAGAATAAGAGAATCACAGAATCACAGAATAAACTAGGTTGGAAAAGACCTTTGAGATCATCAAGTCCAACCTATGACCTAAAAAAAGAAGCAAACTCTGAACTCTGCTGATTGTAAAAAGCAGGAATTATGAAGAGCAGCATATTGATATTGGCACCCTAGCTGCTGCTTGTACCTCTGAAAATCTCTGAAAACTGTTTTTTTTTTTTTTTTTTTCCCCCTGCAGAAAGTACCATTTAACATATATCTATTTCACAAAGCAAAAAACACAACAGAAAGGAATACAGAACCCATAATTTTGGAGAACATGGCTGAAGTATAGCCTTCAGTAATTTTCCAGTTCTGGTGAGAGATCACTGTCTTCAGTTTTTGGGCAGGTGTAGCAGTAGTTAATTGCTGTCAATTATTCATATAGCTCCAGAGAACTGCAAAGACTTTCTTGCAAAAATGACAGGTCAATGTCCAAAGGGCTATTAAGATCCACACTGTCATTAAAGTAGTATGGTTTACATTGAGCAGAGGATGGAAGGGGAAAACTGTGGGTTCCTGGAAAAACAAGTTGATGGGACTCTTGCTTTTCACTGATGAAGCTCTGCTATTGCAGTCAAAATGTAGTCAAGACTTTGCCTACTCTTTATTCTTTATTCTGTTACTACAGGAGACACTGTATGTACATAATGGCTAAGTGTGCCCAGTGACTTCCTGTGCTGCTGGGCAGGTATGTGGATGGGAAACACGATATTCTTACCCACACTTTTAAAGGCTGATGAAGATTAAATTCAACAGGAACTGATAATGGGATTTGCCTAAAAAGAGCAGGTAATTAGTCCTTGCCTCATGTTTGCTTACTTTTCATCATAAAAGAAAATGAAAGCAGTACCCAAATGTGTGTTAATTGTATTTTAAATATAATTTTTTGTTTGCACTTTTAGCAAATTTTTTTAAATGAATTTATTTTTCTTTTGCTACTGTACTGGCTGATCAGGTCCTCAGACTGTTACAAGTTGCGTTGTGTTTTTACTCTTTTTTCTTTTTGTTTTTAGCATTAAAATGATTATTGTTCTATTCTGCATGTATTTATTCTTTGTCTTAGGTACATGCAGTAAAATAAGCATTCCTGTGAGGCATTGCCTTTTCATACTGTGGCTGTGTATTCTGCTTTTCTTTGATGTACAGCCTTTAAACTGTTTGCTCACCTCTCTTTTCCCTCCTGCCAACGTCCCATTACCATGAGCTTGTCCTACATTTGTTGGAACATGCTCAATTAGAAATCCTCATGCTCTTTTTAAATCTGTTCTGTACATTTTCATGTACATTTTGAGTGTTTCTTTTGCATATCCCTTCTTGTGGCGATGTCATTGGCGCTTTTCTGGTTCCTCAAAATTGCAGAGAGCACAGTAATACTTGGTACTAAAAGAGTGTAAAAATTATTGGAAATAATTTTTTTCTTCTTAAAATTTGTTTTTCTTCAGTTTTATAAGAAGAATATTTTAATTTCAGACTGTTAATTTAACAAATAGCTTGGAATCAGGTATTTTTCTCCCTGATTGTCCATTATTTGGTTAGAGGAATGGCACTTAGCATCATGTTAATTTTTATAGATGTATATCATTAACTTAGTAAGGCTTTTGATGGCTCCTTACAATTGACCTAAGTTACAGCACAAGACAAAAAGCAAAACTCTATTTGCAAAATGACACTCAAAGCTGTTTCGAAGGATTTCTGTCAAACAAGCTTCTGTAAGGATCACTCTTGATCTGTAATTAATGGAAACTCTGAAATCTTGCATCACCATGCATTGTGGTCTTTTTAGCTTTATGCACAGCATGGAAGCTTGAAGAGGTCCTGCAGGCTAGAATTCAGAAACAAAAAGTGTCTTGGCAAGTTTGTGATGATGCCAATAGTACTGTTGATGCAAAGCAACAAGAACAAGTGTAAACACATATATTTGGGCAAGGTTAAATATCTGTACATGCCTTCTGTCTGGATGATACAGGTTGTGGAGTCATTTGCAGCAGGAATGAGTTGCCAGCATTATCCTGTTACAGAAAAACGGAAGAAAAAAGAACAAAAAATGCAAATCTCTACTGAAACAAAACTTGTCTGTAAGAGAGAAGGAAAGCATTTTATTATATCTGATGATATTACAGTTGAAGAAAAGTCCAATTATGTGTGCCTTTCTCCGTGAAGGTCTGGATTCATGGCTTTTAGTATGGTTGTTTGTGAGACAATGATTTGAGATCCAGAAAATATGATCTACTAGGAAGGACTGTGTGATTTGGGCTTATGTAGCTTTCAACAAGATCATGGTAGCAAAGGGTTTAATAAGACATCAATTTTGCAGTGAGAAGGGTGACAAATTTTTCCTGTGCCCAAGGAGAAGATAAAAAAAGTAAGTGTTTGAGCTTTAAAAGATTTTAACTCTTTTCTAGGACTGGGATAGCAGAAAAGAGAAATACTTTAGAATAGAAAAGTTATTGTGGTCTTTCCAGGCAGCATCTTTCATCAAAGACCTTTAGGTGGGAAATTTGAAAGTGCCAGGGGTGATGAGGGAGAATTGGGCTTTTGCTGGCACAGAAGGATTGACCTGCCACAGCTCCTACTGCTATTACATTCCTACCAGGGAACTACATAGCTGACACTCACTGACTTGACACTGTTGTACTCAGATGTTTTAAACTCAGCCTTATGGATGTAGCTCTGTTTTTCATAGTGGTTGAGAATTCCTCCAAAGCATGCGTCTTAATACACTCTGAGTTGCATCTTAGGAGATTTTACAGGGACGTAATAGATCAGAGCATGCAGTCAATGGGATAGGCCTGTTGAAGTATTTTCCTGAGGGTCTGTCAACACTCAGATCTCCTTCTTGGGTTTAAGTGAAATTCACTCACACAATTATTTTCACCTAAACGTCTTAAAGGGGAATAATTATTCTTCTGTGGCTAAAGTAGCGTAGCTTTGACACGTGGGTACAAATTCTGGCAGCAAATGGAATTATACTAGATTAACATCAGTTGAAGTAATTAGATGTGGAAAAATATACAGAAAAATTTAGAAGTAAGGAAATAAAGAAAAATTTAGAAGTAAAAGAAAATTTAGAAATCAAGATGTCCCTTGGGAAAATTTCACATTTGTTATTAACTATTTTTTTTCAGTTAAAGATTTTTGTCACTCAACATTCTTTAGACTGAAAGTAAGGTCTGGTTTAGGACTGTAAAGATGGATTTGCATGGATTTTTGGAATTTTTTTTCTCTTTTAAGAAAGGGTGTTCATAAAAAATGTAAACAAAGGCATAAACTTGAAAGTTGGAAAAGCTGAACAACTGTATTTACTATTTTTTCAATCTGATTTTTCCCCTAATATCAAACTTATTTATTTACCTGCCAGCCTTTGCCCTTTAGTATTGTAATTATTACCTTGAAAAAGTATATTTTAAAGATGACTTAAAATTAAGATTGGTTGAATTCAATTGGCTATTAAAAATCAAAATATGAAGGCAAGCGTTCATTGAACAGATTTAAAGAGGAATAAGTTCTTTTGCTTTGATCAAATGTGCCCTTCCTTACTTCTCTCTTTGCATCAAATAAGATTCTGTGATCTGTAGGATTAAACAAAATTTCTGTAGATGTTCTTCAGATAATGAATGCTATTTGTTTCAGGGTAAGGTTATGCAATACAGTTCACTCTTGTCAGATTAAAAATTTTGATTTTTCTTACTTTTTTTTCCATTGATAGGTCACTGAAATAAAAAAATGCTCTGTTAACATGAAAATAAATGTCAGAGCTTTCAGAATGGAAACTTAGGTCTTTGGCTGGCAATTTGAAAGTAAATATTTTTTTTTTTTCCAGTCTGAAAAAATTCAGTATGTGTTCTAACACCAAACTAACTAACTAACTAACACCAAAATTATTCTATTTACAGAATCAATACTGGGGTAGAATCATGCATTTCGATTTTCTATGGATGTAGTTTAATATACTACTTTTTTTTAATATATATTCATGGATATTGGGACTAAATTTGGTGTCACTGAAATATTTCAGGGTAGATTCTCAGACTTTGCTTCTCATACGTATTTTATAGCTAGTAGTATGAATAAAATGACAGTATTTGGAGGTGTTAGCCTTATTTAATACATAATTTGCTATTAACAGGAACAACTTTACACACCCTTTCTGACACAGCCTCTGTGTCAGTTTGTAGAGCTAGCTGCTAGTTTGGTAGGAAACTGCTTAGAAGTTGCTAGATAATATGAATTTTCTTTATTCTCTGTTGTATTCATAAATGAAGCGCCGTCATTATTTAGGATTAGTAAACTCAGCATCTACTTGGCATTTCTTCTCCCAAGGTACAACAATATTGCAGCTTAGGATATTTACACACAAGTTTATTCAGGACTGGGTTAAATTAGTAACTTTGTTTACAAAAATACCACTCCTCTCTGATCAAGTGAAAGTACATGCCAAATCACTGGTGTATCTGAGTCTTTTATGTTGACCTTAATGAGGCTTCAAAATTAATCCGGGAAGCATATGGTATTTTTGTTCTTTTAAATAGCCTTTTAGCAGCACTCCTCCACACAAAATGTTCCCACACTTACAGGTAATACAGCCTTAAAAATTAGTACTTAAAAGTACAGTAATAGCGTGGTGGGGAATGGAGTGGGGAGGAGGGAACAGCTAGACTAGGACTGGGGACCTTTTGCTTTGTTCTTGTCTCTATCACACTATGGGTATATCATTGCAGGAAGTTACTTATCCTTGCAGGAAGTTACTTATCCATCCTACTTGATCTCTCTCTCTCTCGTCAATCTTCCAGATGGCTTTTCTTTTCTGTAACACCTAGCACTGTGGTCCTCTAACCTCAGCAAGAATATGTTTTGAAAATTATGTGGCACCTTCTCTCCTTGGATCTGCAAACCCACTCAAAGGAAAACTATGCTTGCCGTAGGCACTGGTACAAGAAGGGAGACACAGGTTCTAAGGGATGTGTTAGCTTCTGAGGTATTTCTCATGGTCTTCTCGTGTCCATATGTAGCACCATTTATAGTTTTAAATGCAACAGATCTATCTCATAGAGCAGTATATTGCAATGAACTTTTCAGGAGAAAGCAGTTTAACTGCTGCAATCTGTACATTTGAATTCAAAGTGCAATATTCTTTATACGTTCAAAGAGGAAGTCCCAACGTTGCTGCTACAAAAAATGCCATGTTACAGATACCAAGTTCTCCCCTTTGGAAACAATGTAGTAGGAGCATGAATTCTAACTTATCTCCTCATTTTACTTTGGCCTGTTTGTTTTCCCTTCCCTTCTTTTGATTGAACTTAACCCTTCATCTGACGAAAATTCTAAAAAGCTTCAGAACTGACATTCAACACTCTGGCAGAGAGAACTAACACTCCAGGGTACAAGGCCTTCCTTTTGGGGTGCACAGCCTTCTTTGTGGCACTGATATAAGACTATTGGAAGTGAGCTGAATAGATGAAGAATAGTCTTTGTATTACAGTAAGGAGACTGTCACTCTGCTGGCAGCTCTGCAAAGTATCACACATGAAAGCTTCCACACTAATTCCAATGTCCCATATACAATCACTGTATATAGGGTGGATGTGTATGCACAAGGGGAGCTGAAAACATGGGACAAAGAGATTAAACAAATGCAACTTTTGGCTTTTTCTTTGCAATAAAAAACCCCTTGTAACAACAGGATGTAGTCAAAGTCTTTGCTTTCCTTTGTTTATTTTTCTTTTCTTTTTATTAAGCTGTCAATAAGTGATAAAAAATTGACAGAAAACTTTGGGTTTTTCCTATGTTTTAAGAAGAAATCAGGGAAAAGTGGTTGGAAATGGTGTCCTAAATATCTGCCTCAAAAAATTAGGTGATGACAACTAATGTAATTGTATGTGTTTTCTGAATTCTGTAGTTCTTTTCTTTTCCCCTAGATCACAAAGAATTAATGGGTTTGTTTTGTATATTGTCACTACATACAGCAAGGATGGATTGGTAGAAGAATCCAAACAAAAAGTCTAAATATGCAATAGTTGTAACATTGATTGTAACTTGGTAAAATCTTTAATCTGCTTTCTAAAGTGTGTGTAATTTCAATATTTTGAATGCAAAACACAAATGGCTGTGTGTGGTGAGGATCTGGGAGATGTGTGGCACTGCTGCTGTGGTGCGTGCCCCATTTCCCACAGGATGGAAGATCCTTGTTGTCTCACTTACAGCTAAAATTTAGCCCTTGTACAAGTGTCAGGCTTCAATGCATGTGAAGATATGTGTGCACTCCCCATATGCTTTGCAGGTTTTAAAATGCTAGGATTAATTTAAAAAAAAAAATCCCTTTAGAAGTTATATCAGAGATCTTTTTTCTCAAGCAGTGCAGTATGGCTGATTTATTTTTAAACCCTTAAATTGCTGGGGAAGAAAAAAAAAAAACAAAACCAAGAACAGCCAGAATAATCACAGAGTCTGTATTTGTAATTTTACCATTTACCTTAAAGGAAATAGTTTAAAGAGAACCAGTACCTGGGCTCCAACATATAATAGGTAACTTTTTTTCTTTAGATGACATGAAACTCAAATATTGTGATGCTGACCTTTGAGAAAAAAATCAGGCTGGTTCTTCTCTCTATGACATGGTGAAAAATTTGTGTGTAGTGATTTTGTTCCTTTTATTAGCTCTATAAAAAAGCATTATTTATTTCCTTTTTTAATTTTTAGGCTAAAGCCAACTCAAGTCTCCCAACGAAGTAAAACATGTTTTTCCCTTTTTCTAACTAAAATCTTCTGAATCACAGAATGGTTCAGGTTGGAAAGGACTACAGCTAGGCATCTGATCCAACCTCCCTGCCTCAAGAAGATTCATCATGGAGCACATGGCACCAAATTATGTCCAGACAGTTCTTAAACATCTCCCCTGAGGGAGACTCCACAACCTCTCTGGGCAATCTGTTCCAGTGCAAAGCCACTAGCAGAATAAAGAGCTTCTTCCTCATATTCATAGCAAGGACACAAATAAAATCAACCACAGCTGATTTTCAACCATTTCAGACATTGCTCTCCCATCATCTGTTGCATTATCCTGATAGCTGAACCTCATTACACCCAATTACTTGAGTCCTGATCAATCAGGTTGTGATCCTCCTATGACAAGCCAGCTGCTGGATCAGGCTTTGGCATTACCAGGGTTACAGAGGCTCTGCTGCTGGTCTCCGTGTAATGTGAATTACTCAGGGTGTTGAAGCTGGCCAACAGAGTGTTTATAACTTGTTTTTGTGTTAATTCTGTCTACTAGCACTGACAGATTTCCTCCCTGACCGGTGCTTGTTCTTTACAATTAGATTCAGCAGTCATAGCACATATCAGCATTTTTATCAGGCTAATCAAGGCATTTTCTGCTCTCCCCTGCATGGTAGACTTCTCATGGTGCCTATCTGCATGTTCTGCACTTATTTCAGCTGAAATTGAGCTGCTTTGGATACAAAGAATAAAACCGGGCAGCCTTTTTCTACTTTTTCATACTTCTATCATTCCTTCCTCCGTCTAATTTCCTTACGTTGTTCTGTTTTTTTCTCCCTGAAATTTGCCATCCACTAAAGCTAAAGTAGCTTCTAGGTTTTAGGGTTTCAGATGACAGCATTAATGAAATTTCTCAGATGAGAAGGGCCTAAGGAACAGCCCTGTGGTGCTTCATACATGTCACTCAGATACCCCACTGCTGTTCTTGACTAGTCAGGTAACATTTAACACCCTGCAAATAATATATCCATGTGAAGGGGGAAATATTGGTAGGTCACTGTGCTCACTCCCATGGATGCAAAGTCACATCTGGGCTGTTCTTAGCCTCTTCCTGTTTTCTGACATGGAATAAAACTTGGTTCAAGCTGATTATACAAGTTTTGATTCAGCCTTTTAACTATTGAATTAAAGCTAAAGAGCCTGCCAAGGGAGGCGGGGAAGACAGATTGGAGAGGGAGGAGGTGAGAGGTGGGAGAGGGGGAAGCAGAGAGAGGAGTGTGGAAAGTCTTAAAGCCAAGAAATTTGAAGAAATGGGGGGTGGTGGTGGGGGGGAAGGGGGAAGTTAGTAAAAGAAGTAAGAGTTATTTTCAGATCATTTTCTCTGTAGTTGGGATAATTTTCAATTAGAAACTATTTTTTGGTATGCACTGGAGAGAAATAGTTAATGAGCTATTGTCTCTGCCCCCAGCCTATCATCTCCAAGTCCCCTGCAACACTGAAGGGGCCTTTTCAAAATCGTGGTAGAATTGTAGGGTATGCTTGATTGGAGTAACTTCCTCCCTTCCACAGGCAAAACTCATTGCTCTCGGCAGCATCCAGCTTCTGGCATCATCTCTGATAACCCATCTGAAGCTTAGTGATAGCCTGGCACAACATATGTACTCCTGTGTCATCTCATGTGCCTGCCACATTCATTCCTGCTGGGTGAATTTCTGGAGACAGTAGCTAGAGGTCCAATTCTGCTCTCTAATATTAGATGCAAAGAAACTTCCTAATGTCTTTGATAGGCAAAGACTGGCAAGAGTAATTCTGTCTCTCCTGCACAAACCTTTTCAATATTTTCTGTATCTGTTTGATTGATTTGGATGTTAAATAAGTGAAGGGTTGAAGCTTTATTTATAACTCTTATCTTGAATAGGCTCATTGGAGCATTGGCAAGCCATAAAGCCCAAACGATGATCCTGCCCTCTGTATTAAATTGAATAATGAAATTAAATTAAATAATTACTTTAATCAGTGTCTTCCAACACCTGAGATCACAAATAATTTTATACACATCATGGAATGGTTTACACATCCACAGAAATACATTGCTTTTTGAAAGAAGGTGGATAAGTCTGAGCTGGGATGTTGCACACCATTTTAGTGCAGGAAATGAAAACACTTCAATTAAACCATTCAATAAACTATAGAAAGAACATAGGTGGGTGGAATAGAGCTGCTTCCATTTGGCACAGTAGATGGGATAATACCCCTGCTACTGACGTTTCAAGTAATTTTAAAGACTGGGAATGGACAGAACTTTCAGTGATGGATGGCTTTTTGTTGGGTAAAAAAAAGGAACGAAAAAGGAAAAGGAGGACCAAGGAAGGAAAAAGATAAGGAGAAACAAGGAAGGAAGGAAAAAGGAAAATGTTTTTTAAAAGAAAAAACATTGGAATTGGGGTTTCTGGTTTGAAATGTGGTATGTTTTACATTGTTATTGCTGTTCGCAAAAACATGGTGATATTTGATAGTAGAGCACTAGGAAAGCAAATTAGTCAAGTTATTTTTAATAGAAATTCAGAGACCTGGGAGCCAAATGTAACTAAAGGCCTGCAGTCTGTAAAGGTACTAGGGGAGAGGAATCACTCCTTTCCAGAAAGGTGATGTCTGATGAAAGAAAGCTCTCTGCCAAGGGCTTGTGGCAAACCATCTCTCAAATCCAGCACTATTCTTTAATGTAATCACAAACTGTTGTAATACTATTACTGTTGAGTATTGCTCTATTGTAAACCATAAATCACAGTGAAACAGGGCCTTCCTAGAAGAAAATAAGCTTCCATACCTGTGTGCTACTTTGCTTCCGGTTTGTACTGGAAGTTATATCCCTAAAAGAAGGAACTTTTGTGAGAATGGGTTGTTAAGGATGTGCAAGAGCTCCTATACAAGATACATGCAACCTTCTCTGGCTCCCCTTAGCACTTTCATTGAATTAAATGAAACTTTTCATTATTGTAAGCCTGAGGAAGCAATGATCTGACTCACAAAAATTCGGTGTTTAACTGATTCATCATATTCATATGATGGTAAACCTGTTGCGTCTCCTGCTTCTCCTCCAGTGTGGTTGCTTTCCACATTGTGCAATGTGTATTTTATCACAAATTTTCAGAAGCCAAATTAGAGCTATCACAAATTTTTCATTTTACAGGAATCCTCTACTGAAACCTAACCTATCTACAAGAAAGGACAAATTTGATCAATACTGCCTTTACATCATGCTGGATAAAAAAAGAAACTGAGGCAAAGCTTTTTCCTTTTTTAAACTTTCATTTAAATGAAGCTATGGGAGCTCCACAAGGCATAGGTTTGTGACTGAGTGAAAATGTCTGGTCCTCATGAAGTGGACCTTACTGTTCTCATCATGCAGATTTTAGCAACATATTGCTCATGCTCAACACTGTAAAGAAAGAAAGGATAAAGGTAGCAAAAAAATATCTCCATTAACTTTCCTGATGTTCATCTGATCAATAACCCTGTCTTGCTGACCTGTTTTAGAGCAGAAAGTTGATGTCTGTTTGCTGCCTGCTGATGTCTGCTTGTTCCCATCTCCTGTTCTAAGAGCAGCAGAGGGGTGTAGGAGATAATTCTTCTGTATATTTCAATATAGCTAATAATAGATTGCACCTGCTAGATGTCTAACTACTACTGGAAAATTTGACTTTAGTAAACAGGGTTCTCGTGAAATTAAATCAAGTTACTTCCTTTACCTTCTCATCCAGCATTACATATAAAAATCCCCCCAAACGTGAAACCTAAAAATTGTCCCTGCAACTTACATGTGGTTGGGAGTGGTGGGATCTCTGCATGGCTTCTCCACCATGTATTAATTTAATATTTTGCAGTAATGACCTTCAACAAGAAGCAAGACCATGGAATCTTTTCAGCTTGCTTGGTTTGGGCAAGCTGAGGTGTATAGGAGTATTGAAGCTTTTAGGGAATACACGGTTTGTAAATCAGAGTGCTATAGACTTTTTTGGTTAAATTAGGTCCTTAAGGCCTAAACTCACAAAATAGACAAACTTCTTTCATGCCCAGGAATCATGGAGACATTAGGAGGAATTACCTGTTACATTCTATGTGTACTGTTGTTATATACATTTTTATAATAATTTCTGGTTCTGTAAGTTCTTTTCAATGCAAGTAAATAGTGTCAGCAGATAATGAAAACATGGTGAAAACACCTTTCTGTTTTATAATGACAGCTTTGGAAAGATGTGTTTAGATGAAAAAAAAAAAACCACAACCAACCACCAAACAACCCTTCAAAAAACCAACCTGTGAAAATTACTTGTGGTAACAGGCACAGGGACAAGGGAGGGGAACATAACAGTTTTTCAGACTGAACAAATTTATTTTAGTTCAGAATACTGTTACATACGTGATTAACAGCAGTCTATCAGACAAAAGAAATAGCTACAGAAAAAAATCCAACACAATCCTGGTTGTTAAAGGAAGCATTCAGAGGGAAAAGTACTTTGAGCACAGAGAAAAGCAATAACACGACTTCAAATTGCTTCATGTTGCTTTACAGCATTATGATGGACTGAGCAGAGCTGCAAAAATACTACTAATGAAAAAAGTGAATAGCAGTCTGTGCTTTGAAAGGGAAGATGGTTTCTCTGAGATTCTCACCCCTCTCCAGCACAGGAGGCACAGCGGGGCTGTGGTGCCCCTTGCAGTGTAGATGCAGAGATGGAATCTTCCCGGCACCATTCCTCACATGGACAAATTTCTCCAGTATCGAGTGGGCATTTGGAAACACAAATGAAAGGGAAGAAAAGGAGAGGGAGGAATTTTACCCAGAAAGATCTGTGAGACCTTACTTGTAGGGGCTATATAGTTAGGCCATCACTTTTGGAAGAAAGTGAAGCTTTTGGTGCTGTCAAATAAGTTGTTTGTTCAAGGTACACTGAGGATTTAACATTTTTTTTTCTGACCCAACCAGCTTACAGAAGCATGAAATTCACTTAAGATAGGGAAACGATGAGTACTTAGGCATGGTCATTTTTCTCTGAACATTTAGCTTTCCACTCTTGACCAGGGGTGGGTGAAGAGCATCAATTTATAGTCTATCTGATACAATAATGGTCAAAAGTCCAAACATGAATATGGCGATTTTCAGGATCTGAGATTTTTCTAGCTTGATTTTATGCGGTCCTTGTTAGCATAGGCAGTGCTGGCCCTGAGATCTATCAATCTTATGACAATCTGAAATGGGTGGTGCATGGCTGGCCACAGCCCTTGCTAACAGACAAACCTTACGCTGGGTCTGTATGCTGGGTGTGCATCGCGTAACGCACCCGAGGCAAGGTTCACATCATGCATGCCTCAATGACAATGGCCTGCTGATTATACAATTTAAAAGATTATGTAATTTGAAGGTATAAGGGAAATACAGTAATTGTAACCTTTTTTGTTGAATATCACTAAATCTGAAAGTGGGTTCTTTAGAAGTTGCACAGAGCTACACATCGCTTTTGGTCAGAACTACAAGTTTAGCTCACTTTAGTTGTCATGGTAGTTTTTAATAGACTATACTCAACTCATCACAATAATTCTGGTAACATAAGACTGCAATATGATATTCAATTAAGGTTTCAACCTCCCCACCATTCCCGAGACAAAGAAAAACTTATAATTAACCTGATTTTTTTATTTTATTATTTTTTAGTAATATAATAATATTGAAAATTATTTGTTCACCAAAAAACCCAAACAGTGAGATGAGTTCTATTTCTTGTAGTCTACATATGAGAAGGTGTATATATGATACATATCCTTCTGATTATTGTGTTAGACAGAAAAAAAAAGTTATCTAAAGTTAGATGGTTTGAAACACCATTCTGAATGGAGAAATTGATATTGGTATTGATGGTGATATTGCCAAGTACTGGTGATGTAGTGGTACAAGACACCTGGGAAGGACAAAACAGTAAACACAGGAAGTTCTGGGTCCTTTCCAAGAAATCCAGAAATACCCCAACCAAGTTCTGAGGGCAAGTTTAAGTCTTTTGTGTTAGTTGTGTGCTGGATGACTCCATTAGCCAGCTAGGAAGCTCTCATCCACTTAGATTTATAGCTAGATTTGATGGCTTATCTATGTGAACTCACAGTTTAACTTTAGCAGCATTCATTCATCACGTGAAGGAAAAGCCTAACAACGTGGGTCATTTTGAGTATCAATTGGCTGATAATTGATGAAAACCAGAGCCAAGAGGTTTCTGAAGGGAAACTTTCAGCTCTGCTTCTCCCCTCTCCAGGTGATGAAATATGGTGCTTGTAAGCTAAGGTAGAGTTGCTTCTTTGCTTTTTTGCATCACTGTGGACCGTAGGTAAAAAAGGATGTATTGATATGTAATATGGGCAAGAAGGAAATGGGGTGAGGTTTCTCTATTGCCCAAGTCTCTCTATTGCCCAAGCCTCACAGAGTTTAGAAATTAAACTTTGCATCAGTGGAGCACATGGGAAAATACCTTGGTCTTCAGAAAATGGATAGAAACTTTCCTGTGACTATTATTGTCAGAAAATAGGATTTTGATTTTTTGCTTGTTTGTTAGTTTGGGTATTTTTGGGTGGGGGGAGGATTGTTTGGTTCTGGTGGGTTTTCTGCTTTCTTTTTTTTTTTGTTTGTTTGTTTTGAGGTGAGCTGTAATATTTTTGTAATCTCTAGATTACAAAAATCTGTAGAGAGTACTCAATACAAAACAACTCATACTGTTGTGTGTTCTGTATAAAGCACTGTGGTGCAGGTCACGAAAGGAAGGATATATGTGGACCTTATTTCATTGTCTAGATTTCCATCTGCACATACAGCATGAGTGGGTGTAAAGCATCACAAATTCTGATTTGGTGCACAGTCTTGGAAAATCTATAACTTTGTAAAAGAAACCTGAAAGTTGTTGACAGCCAGCTCTTTCTGGCACTTCCTGGGGAAAAATCAAACAAAATCAAGACATTTGAGAGGCTTGTAAAATATGGTAGAATAATCATCTCCTCTTCTAGTGACTGCTTATATTTTCTCTTAATAACTGATCTGTCTTTATTTTGGGTCAAATTCCTTGTGTTTGAACTAGGACAATACAGCTGCTCATCAGCCATTGCTTTCTTACAGGAACACTAGGAACAAGCCAAAATGAATGGTAGCTTTAATTCCTTTATTCTGCAACCTGTGAATTCAGAATAGGAAAAATTATTTATTGGTACAGTGAGTTTTACCTCTGGACTCATTCTTTGGTTTAGATCACTAAGGGATAAGTTTGTTGGTCAAGTTTGTTTATCCCTATCTACGCCCAGAAAGATTAATGTTTGAGGTGGAGAAGTATTAGTACATAAGTATCTTTTTATCACTCTTGCCAAAGCTAAATTTTCCCCTCTAAATCCCAAGCAGACATTTGTTACTACAGCAAGCACCACATAACTTGGCACATTTTAGTTTCTGCTCCAGAGTACTCCAGATGTGAAGGACTGTACATACTGCTTTTGTGAAATAACATGAACTGGTATTCTAGGGCTGTCTTTAGGGAAATAAGACTTCACTGAGGAAGACCCTGGAGGATTGTGTGCCTATGTTTTGAGGTTTTTTTGTTTGTGTTTGGATGTGTTACAGATTGCACAATTTTACACAAGGGTGGATCAAATTAATTTTATTAACCTCTCCTTTTCAAGAATGTCAGATTCAAAACAGATAGCCAAGAGATACCAGAGATATGGGAGAAATAATCCTCTGAAAATTCTTAAAATTAGGTAGCTTTAGTGTGACCTGAAATCTCAGCAAACATCTAAGGGACAGAATGTTTTTACTGTTTTTCTCTTGGATTTCATAAATCAAGAATGACAGCAAGACAAAATGACAGGCTAACTGCTGTTTGTCTTTTTTTTTTCATCTCTCTTCTCTCTTCCATACTAACTTGGACTTTTCTCTTTCTCTTTTTTTTTTTTTTTTTTTTAACTTCATATCTTTTTTTGTTTCTATATCCCAGCTGTACCACACCGCCATTTTTCCTACAGGATCATTTTAGAAAGGGAAGAGTATTGTATGCATAGGTAGATACTGGAAATTATGTGAGTAGGTGATTAATCACCATGCTTCACCTCAGGCCAAAATTCTGATGATTAAACCCATCTCTTCAGCATGTAACATCTGAAACTCAAATCCATTCCAGCCTGCTTTTTCGGGAGAGAGATTTCATAAGAAATTTCATCTTCTGGGCAGTGCTGGGAATAAGCAAAACTTTTCAGTTCTAAGAAATACTCCCCAACAGGTTTAATTCCCTCTGGCCTTTATAAAGTAAGTATACTCACACTTTCTGTCTGTGAAAATATGCTGGACTATGAAACAAATGGCAGGAAAATGTATGAGCTGGAGCACAACACACATAATCCTACTCCAAAAAGGAGTAGAGTTTGTGGTAAAGCTGCTTAGTATTGCCTGAAGGAATGCAAAATTTTCAGGGGAAGCAGTTGGTGTAGCTTCACCATAGACTTACCTGTTCCTGGATAGTTAAAGAGCTGGAATGGGAAACTACATTCAAGCTTTCTTAGGCAAAAAGAGATGTGAAATTCCCTGTCTCACTTTTATCTGTTGTGATAAGAATGTCTATTCACAAAATGATCTGCCATGTGCCATGCCTGTACTTTGCAAAGCAGAAGGACAAAAGGTCTGTAAAACGAGCAGGGAAACAGAGTAATTTCTTTGATGGCATCGATGACAGCTAGTTTGGAAAAGCTTGGCACCTCTTTGATGCATCCTGCAATTTAGCAATGCATTGGATGGTACCCTCTGTTGGGCTAACAGGTGTTGATGTAAGGAAAGAGTTAAACAGAGAACAACAGCAGCAGCACCAGTGAAAGGTCCCTCCGACACAGCACACACCTGAGACAGAACTGAACGAACGAGTTCCTGCTTCTTTGTCAGCATAAGACACTGCACACATGCTCTATGCACACTCTTCACACTCCTTTACCATGGCCTTGGAGAGAACAATGGAAAATGTCAAGAAAACAGATTTATTGTGGGACTGTGATCACGTCTGTAAACTGTAACCAAAAAAGCTCTTAGAAGTAAGGATATATATACTGATGCTTCTGAAGAAACCTTAGATTCACCTGCATTGCTGTTGTTGGTGGGTCTCGTTCCTTCATGTATCACAACCATCTGGAGGGCACAATCTATGTGAGTTCTGTAATTCTGGTTTGTAGATCTTCCACTGATCCAAAGCAGGTCTTACTGCAACTACAGAAATTAAGCCCTTTTAGACACATCTTTCAAGGCTCCCAATTTTTATCATTTTATTCCAGTCCTTCTCTACTTTCACTTCTTTTGTTGTAAAGCTAATCACAGATCAACATGTAATCAGTCTTAGTGGTAATTAAGAATTAAGCAACAAACCTAATGTGTACTAGTTTGCCTTACTATTCAGTGTTCTTATGTGGAGGAGAAAGGTTCACTGCAGTTATTTGGTATTCAGCAATCAATTATATTCTAAAATGTAACTACTTCATAGTCTATAATACTTGAACAAGTTTTTATTTTTATTATTTGCTATGCATTTATCAGATTCTAATTAAAAATAAATAAAAAGAACTGAGAGGAAAATTCTGGATTGCTTCCCATTCCAATGGCAAAGGAAAATATACCCAATCCCCACCACTATTGCACGAAGGGCTATACGATGTATTTATAAACTACTGAATGGGGCTGCCTGGGTTCATTGACCCCAGTCTGGCTGGTGCTAAATGTACAGAAATAAACCCATCCCCAAAAGATTGCAATCAAGGGATAAAACAAGAAACAGATGGCTGGTCTTGCAAGGGGAGTGTTAAAAATAAGAGGAAATTGACTGGCACAGTAGGCAGTGGTCTTGGCACACCAGCTGCTTAACCATGGACAATTTTTTTTCAAGCATCATGGCAGAGGAGAATTTTTAAGGTTAGTTTTGAAACATGAAAATTAAATGGTTCTTTATTTTCCAGGCAGCCCCATGCTCTCACAGAGAATGAGTGTGAAAGCACAAGGGAAGTGTCTGTCACTGGTCAGCTGGGGATTTTGGCATCTCAATAGAGTCCTAGGAGAGATAACTGGGACAGTGTGGGAGCATATGCTGGAGTCAGCAGCAGGTTAAAGAAGTGGAAATGAAATGGTCTGCAAGGAAGATGATATGGTAGCTTTGGGAGAATGACAGGTCTCCACAAGCTTCTAGTAGGCATAATTGGCTTCAGTGTTTGCCTGGCTTTGGTTAGAGAAGTCATGAAGGAAGGGAGTGAAACTGGTTAGGCTATCCTCTATCAAGGAGGATAAAACAGTTCTGTTAATCTGCTGAGCTTTGCTGTAAATTTAGGTGAAATGTATATACACTGGAAAATAGGTGTCACAGGAGCAGCACTGTGCCTTTGACTGTAGTCATACAAATGTCACCTTCGGTGTTTTATACCACTGCAAGATCATGTGGAGGCAAGTACACTGCAAAGAAAATGACTAGCATATTTCTAAATTTTACCTCTTTGTATTTAACTTCAAAAAATATTTTTCCTGTTCTCCTTAACGAGTCTTTTTTTTTGTGGAACTCCTCTGCACTGTTTTGTTGTTTTGCTTTGCTTCAGAGCTTTTTCTCTGGGAAGGGACTAGCTAACCACTTGTTCTTCCAGTACGGGAACACAAAGATGTCAGCTTGAGAATCCAGCAGCTACACAAAACTGGGTCAGGTAGCTTGAACTATTTTTAAAATGATAATCTCATTTTTCCTTCAGTTCTCCTACTTCCAGTAGGTATTGCATTGTGTTTTAGTAGTAAACTGGCTTATTTCAGTCAGTGCTGTACAGACATAATTCTCAGTGGAAAAAGAAAAAAAAAAGAAAAAAGAAAAAAAAAAAGAAAAAAATATGTGCTTCAGAAGTCTGAATTACCCAGATCTCTCCTAATTGGTGAAAGAGAATGCTGAGTATGGATGGCAGATGTTTCCTTAATTAATATCCTACTGGGTTAATCAGCAGAACCTTGGGAGCTGCTATAAGACTTTTTGATGTGTTCAGAGAATCCATGCCTTGATCCACAGACTTGAAACTCCTAACTGCTCTAGCTATCTGTCTGTGTGATACTTGCAAATAATAGAGTCTTCAGTCAGAATTTGTCTTTTGTGTAACCTAATTCTGTGAACATTTTGATGACATTTGTGTTCAAAATTTACAGTAAATCTTGCATGCAAATTGAGCTCCTCTCTAAATTTGAGACTTCTTACAGGTTTTAAAAAAATTACTTATTCACAGTTCAGAATGTTTGCCTTTCAATCTCCTAAGAACTCAATACTCTATTTTTAATTTTGTGAAGTCTGTGTTTTAACATAAGCCCGTTTGATACACAGAAAATTTGTCATGGACCTAATGGCACTCATTAGAACTGCATGTGCTCTCACTGAAAATAGAGCTAAGTCAGGAGGAGAAATTGCAATCTCTCTAAGTTTACAAGCTGAAACTTGGAAAAAGACAGTCATCTGTAATTTTTTTTTGTTGTTTTCACATAAGTCTCCCCATATTTTCTGAAAACTAAAAATTTGAACTTTTCGCTAAAATAACAATGAAATGGAATGAAGAAAAAATTTTCCATTTCCCCTTCTGAATGTCTCATTTTGCAAATACCCATCTTATAAACACTCAAATTTTAATTAATTAGCATCTTCTGGAAAATGCTGAAGGATCATTGCAAGCTCTAGATATAATCTTCCTTATACAGCTGCATTTGGGGAGGGGTAAGGAAGGGCAGAGAGCAAAAAAAGCTGCAAAAATATTGGTTTTGTACTCAAGTTAGCAACATCTTCCTACTGCAGCAAAACACCTGTGGGCTTTGTGGGCTTATTTAGAGGCTTGGATTAATCTCTTTTTACCCTTTATGTTCTACCATACTTTTCTAATCAAATAATTGGCTTTTCTGTTGAAGGTTTCTTAAATACTGCACTATGTGTGATAGAATCATATGAAAAAGCAGATTTTACCTCTCCTCTAGGTGCTTGATTCTTCCTGGAGCAACCTTACACCTAACTAACTAAACTCTCTGGAGAGGAACTGGGCAAAAGGGGCTGTTACAGCAGGAGAATAAAAAGGGGCAGTGGAGAACCCTCTCCTTGAACAGTTCAGCCTTGTTTTGCTTTACATGGGGGGTTTAAATAAGGGATCTATGTAGTACTTTTGTTGTTTTGTTTTGCTGGGTTTTTAGGTTGTTTTGTAGTTTTTGGTTTTGCTTTTGCTTTTTTTTTTTATTGGGTACCTCTTCTGCCTGTCTCTGCCCCTCTGCAGTCTGCAGCAATATTTTCCATGGAGTGAAACTCCACCAAAAAAAAGGAGAGTATGAACCCCAACTTCCCTTCTGAATCTCATCATTTCTGTCTTGGAAACTTTGGCAACTACAAAGTAGAAGCAAAACTTGCTCTCACTGAGTAGGAAGCAGAAATAAATGTTATATTAACCAAAAGGGTGTTTTTGGAAGGACATGCCACCTACAATAATAGGGAAGAATATTGGTTCTCACTGGTTTGCCTTAATATTTTAAGCTGTTCTTTGCTCTTTTCCTCACTAGCTCACATCCCACTAGCTGTTTACAGTTATTTCACACATCTTATGCCAGCCTTATGCCATTCATTCTGTTGAGACCTGCTTGAAATCTCCTTGAAAACTTACTGCTAGGGATTTTAAAAAAAAATTTTTAGCTCCTGCCCATCAAAACTGATTCCCCTACAGGGAAAAAAAATTACATCATTTAGTATATAAATCATGTCAATGATTATGCAAGATCTTGGTACTACTCTTGTTCCCTCTGTTCCTCCTATCTGTCAACAACAGTCAAGTTTCTAAAATTTTCTTGCAGCACTTACTTTGGGACTACAGACCTGTTTCTTCCTTGATTTAAAGTCACATTTATTCTCCAATATGCCCCGTGTATAGACAGTGACTCCTGAGATGAAGGTACATTCTAGGTCTTGCCTTCACTCTGCCATGTTTAATAAATACACATCTCAGTTCCTGAGAGAGAAGCTGTCATTGTCTCTCATTTAAGGGAACATGACTGAAGGCATTCTTTAGCACTTAGACCCATGCATTGCAGGGCAGGATTATCTTATTATGCACGTTGATATTGCGTCATTTGTGGTAGGATGGGGTAGGTCCTTCAGTACAGTAACTAAAGGAGAAATAAAATTGTATGTTTTACAGCACTCAAGTAAACCAGAAATATTTTCTCCAACTGGCTTGAAAAGATGTAACAATTCAGCATATGATTTTAATTAATGTCCATGTAACTAAAAATGTGTTTAGTTCACAATAGCATTACAAGAAAACATACTGACATCTAATTAAGGATCATAGAATTTGCTGCAGAGAAACTGTAGTGCATCTGTTCAATGAGACACAATCATGGAGAATGCTAAATGGCAAAATATAACGAAAATGTGAACCAATACACAAATGAGGCCATTAAATACATCAGTGTGAAACAAAGGGGTGATATTCAAGAGAAGAGCTTATGCATAGGATTTGGTAGATAATACAAAGTGATATTGTTTAGTAAGGGCTTTTTTCTTATTATTTACTTGAGAAGAGTAGGATTTCAGCTGTTGGGATGTCTTAATGGGAACTGCTATTTCCAAGTTAACATGAAAATACTTGATCTTTTGCTGACAATTGACAAAATAATTCTCATGACTTCTCACAATAAATGCTTAATTTGTTGCATTATTTTGTCTGTTCTGGTGCTAAAATCTTCCCGCTTAAATACCAATTTTACATTAGCAAGCTGATTTCACCATTCTTACACTGTACTCTTCACACTGAAAGTCAGATTGGAATCATAAAATTAAAAAAGCTAAAAATTATCTACATATTTGGTAAGACTCACAATAGTCAAGAACGAAACTGAACTCTACTGATATAGCAGTGAACATTCCTACTTGGAATAGCTGTTAAAGCATTCCAGTCTGAAATATATTTTAACCTCCAATTTCAATAATCTTTTTTTTCCTTGTCTTCTCTTCCTGTATTCATAGGCAAAAGGGGTTCATAGACACATGAATCAAGATTCTGAGAAAGTAGAATCTGTTTTGGCTGATTTCTACCTGCACTTATATTAGGAATATTAAGCTAGCAAACAACATTATGTAAAGAAGAACTTGTCTTAAATTCATCATCTAGGATCATTTGCTCCTGAAATCTGTGCTTATTCAACAAGAACAAAATTATAGGAACCAAACACAACTGAGCTAATGAGCTTGAGGAACCTTTGGGTAAAGAAAACTGAAAAGAGATCCCTCCACCTTTGAATTTTGGAAAATACAAAATTGAAGTCTTACTGCTATAAAGACAATTTTTTTTTTTTTTTAAAATCTGTTGATACGGAACCTTACATTGAATTAGGTATTAGAAGGCATTTAGTCAGATGTACAAGCAGCTTGGTGACTGAATGCCTTATGCACAGTCATTACACAACACAAATACCCTCAATTATTACACTAATGGAAATTCAGATCCTGGGCTGGAAAAGGATCTGGGTTGATTAAACTGTTTTTCCCCATAACCTGTCAACCAAAATAAGACAGTGATTAGACTGCCACCAACTCGTGCAAGTCATTTGGATGGACATGTTATTCCCAGTTGTGCTTTCAGTGAAATAAAAGCAGATTTGTTAAAATGGTGGGCAAATTTCTCTTTCCTTTCACAGTGAGACTTACATTGAACAGTTTGGCCTGTAACACACATTTCAGTGAGTGCCTTTTTACTCTTCAGAGAACAATGGCAAGAGTGATCTGTACACCTGCAAGAAATTCAGAACCACAGCTAATCCTCCCCAGTGTCTCCATTTTCTTCTATCTCTTCCCACCTGCTGCAATATAGTTTTCCTTTTGTAGACGACTGCTATTCCTCAAATTCTGAAACAACTCATTAGCTACACATCCTTTTAGTTAAACATCCTTGAGGAAAAAAAAATATCCAGAAGATATTATTTCAGAAAACAGTGGGATGCTCCTGATGATGTGGATTGGGGATTTAAGATGAAAAAAGTAGCTGATTTTCTTCTGAATGAGTTGTTTTGTCTTTGCAGTAATAAAAGAAGGGATTTCAGGGCTTTGGACATGAAGGGGAATGCAATATAAAATGAATGAGTGATAAAATCTTAGCTTTCAGGAATGTATGTACTGATTCACCCTGAAAAATCACCCAGTAGAAGGTGGAGAGAAATCCTGAAGTATTTGCAAAACATGGTCAACAGCTTTCCATTTATTTGCTGAAGTCATGTCAGATCTCATTGAGATTTGATTTTGTATTTTAGCTAAGGCAGGCAAGTGCCTGACATTAAGGATTTCCTGGGTTTATTGGAAAGTGGTGTAAAAGTGTTGTGTATAGGGCCAGAGTCACCAGTAGCCAGAGTTCTCTGACTTAGTTCAGCGATCAGATCATTGCTGATTTTGAAATACTTACAGTAAAAGACAGGAGACTGACTTATTTGTCATGTGGCAAGGAGAAATTTAGACAGTTTTGAAGTTAAAAAGATTCTGTCTTGAACTATTTGTTTTTCCACAGAAAACATTGTCTAAAAAAAATGGAATATACCTTGAAGACAAATCATAAATAATACTCAGTGAATAAGCCCCCTTTCCAGACATGAAAAAAGCCTCTGGGAAATGCTTCCCTGGACAAAATGCCCCAAAAGGGCTTTAGGAAATAGTGAAGACTGCCTATTTATTTAAAATACCAATAAGTGATTGTACCTCTAGAAAATATTTTATTTTTAAACCAAATCCTTGATAAATCACTACTGGTTTTTGTCCCTTTAAGCAGATTTTGTGATCCAAAGAGATACACAAGTCCTGTAACTTGTCATGTAACTTTCAAAGCAGATCCCAAAAACCTATCTTAATTTAGATGTACTCATTTTGGAAAATATGTTGTCTTACAGATAATGGCTTAGCTGTATGCATTTTGCTTCAAGAGGGAAAATGAACTTAGTTCATGTCTAAAATGTATTTTGCTTAGGAAGGCAGTCTTCTTTTTTAGTGTAAGGAAGTCTTGATGCAAAAAAAATCCATTTGTTGTATTTAAATAACATATAAGCATATCAGCTTTTGCATTTTTAGCAAAAAAAAAAGAAATCTAGAAATCCTAGGGAAAAGAAAAAGCATTTCAAAAGCAAAACACTTTCTAACTGAAATAGATAAAAATTCACTAAATATTGACATGGAGAATACCTGTTATTAGGTCCTACCCTCAATCCTTCTTTTAGTACTGTAGACAGAGACAATTAATGTTTTTGTTGTCCTCTGTTACCAAATCTTCTCCACCACTGATAAGTATATTCTGCACTGAGTCTTATCAGAGCTCTCTGAGAGCAGTTCCTGGAGAGCCCTGAGACTCAGCTGAATCTCCTGGTCAGAAATTCACACATAACTTTTAGGTCTGCCTTAGACAATAATGGTCAGAAACTTACCAGAAATGTGCAGATGGATCAAGCATTTTTGGCTGTTGCTACATCCTTGGGAAGTCAGGAGTAGTTCTGAGAGAGCCCCTAGACATTATGGCAATAAGTGTGTTTGTAATCACAGAACCCCAGAATAGCTGGGGGTGGAAAGGACTTCTGGAGATCATCTAGCTCAAAATCCCCTGCTCAAGCAGGTTAACCCTGAGCAGGTTGCACAGGATCTAGTCCAGATAGGCTTTGATTATGTCCAGAGGAGACTCCACAATCTCTCTGAGCAGCCTGTTCCAGCGCTCTGTCACCGTCAAAGTGAAGACACTTTTCCTCATATTCCAACAGAACTTTTGAGTTTGTGCTCATTGCCCCTGTCCTGCCATTAGGCACCACTGAAAAAGAGTCTGGTTCCATCTTCTTGACCCAAAAAATTAGCCTTATTTTGACTGCAACATATAAAGGGAAAGTTACTCTTGTGCATACCTACAACCTGGTGAAAAAGCCCATAGTTTATCCTCACAAATTTATCTCCACCTGCTTACTGATTTCTCAAGTTAGACAGGGCCCATCCTTCTGGCATCCTTGTGAGTTTAATATCCCTCTTATACTTTCTTTTAATCTGCCATCCCCCTGTCTTCAGTAGGCATTCACCATGCCTTCTTCATAAAGCAGCTCTGTGCGTCCATCAGCTTCTCTCCAGGCTTCACTTTGCATATCTCAATGCATGGAGTAGGGTCAATCAAAATATGTTGGATTGCTGGATATACAAGCTGAAAATCTTACAAAAAGAACTTTCTGATCAGTCACAGCTTTGCTGATTAAAGCAGAGCACAGGGTGTCGTCAAGGGGATAAATTTATTTAGATATCAACCTGGCAACACCTTCAGGTTTCAAGTGATTTAACAATCTACCTGTGAAGAAGATTCAACAGGGAAATAAATTCAGTTAAAGATTTTTTTTGACAAGCAAGGAAATGTTTAGATTTTAAACAACAACAACAACAAAAATCTAAATACTTGCTATTAGCAGGGAATTCAAAGCTTTATTAGGTATTTTTCATTAAAGATACCTCAAGTGACAGATGGAAAAAATGCTGATCAGTCTTTCAAGCAATTCTTCTTCCCAGTAGACCCTAAAAAATGTTGTCATGAATCAATCAATTCTTTTCCATCTTACCTTTGAAGATGATGTCTGAAATGTAAGAAAAGTGGGTTATAGACCTTAGGTTAAATGGGAATGATACTAATTGGAGCTCATTATGGTCTAATATAAATGCTAATCTTATAAATATTAAAGAGTCAAATCCATCTTAATGTATTACACACTACCTATATTACCTTCAAAAAAGTCAGCTTCATATCAACAGAATGGAAACTCTAGTTGTCAAAGTTGTAGAGGAACTTTTAGAAATGAGCTGTCAATATCCATAATTAAAAACCACTGGTCAGGCACAAGGAGAACCCATTGACAAGAATGATTTGGTTTTAACTTTGAGACACACTTATTGCCCTGTCTGCACTCTATTCTTGGAAGATTACTGGGGATCTGTTTGCTTGACAGCAAAAATTCCACTGTTTTTTACAAGAATTGCCTTTTGAAAAGCTGACCATATCATACCTATGCTGTTTTTGATAAGAAACATTTTTGGCACACCTTGCAAATGACTGATGCCTTGTCATAAAATTATGTTATATGTAGATGGATGCAGACCTGTATTTTTGACTATTTTTTGTCTACTCCTGTACAGTCTTGTTAGGTGCCTAGAAAGTCTGATCAGACTTCTCTGCTGTGTGCTCCGTAATGGTAAAAAAAAATTGTCTCTATTTTTCTTTCCCTCTTCTTAAAATCTTCCTGTTCTTCTCCATGAAATGTAGAAATGCTTGCATTGCTAAGCTCAATTCACTGTCATTGCAACTCTGTTGGGGAAAAAAAAAACAGATTATGTGCTTCTCTCCTTCAAGCGTGTTCACTCTGCAAAACCAGAGAAAATTATTTTCCTGATAGAAAGAAAGGGAGCATGTGAGTGAGTTAGGGGATAAGAAGCTGATCAAGCTGAGCATGTAGGACTTACTTATGGGAAAAGTGGGGGAGGAGATGGAGTGTGGAGGAGGTAGAAGAGAGCATTGTGCTCTAATTGTAAAATTAAAGTAATTAGTTGGAAGAACAGAGTCTTGGGCTCTCAGCCCCAAACCAGAATAACTATTTAACATCTGTGCACCAGTATTCTGCTAAACAAAGCACAGAAATTCTGTTGAAATGCATATGTAGCCCCAAATGTTGTCTTTTCTGAGTACTTCTCAAAATTGTACTTTCTCCTCTTTTTTATTATTTACTTTTTGTGCTATCCCATAAATACCTTTTCCAGAAGATATAAATTGATGTTTCACACTGAATTATATATGCAGAATTTTAACCTGATCACAGATTCTTCAAATTTGTTATTCAAATTTGTTTGGAAACTTCTTTGTCTCTCTGCACAGTGAGTGAGCAATTTGAGAGTATCCAATAGTGACTTGGTATTCAAGCATGCTTGTTAGTATTGGGAAAATGTTAGCTAAGTTAAAAAGAGAAAGACAAAAAAAAAGAAAAAGAAAATAAAAAGGAAAAGGAGAAAGGAAAGGGAAGCAGAGGAGGAAGAGGAAGAGGAAGAGGGAGAGGGAGAGGGAGAGGGAGAGAATAAAGAAAAAGAGAAAAAGAAAAAGAAAAAGAAAAAAGAAAAAAAGAAAGAAAAAGAAAAAGAAAGAAAAAAGAAAAAGAAAAAGAAAAAGAAAAAGAAAAAGAAAAAGAAAAAGAAAAAGAAAAAGAAAAAGAAAAAGAAAAAGAAAAAGAAAAAGAAAAAGAAAAAGAAAAAGAAAAAGAAAAAGAGAAAAAGGAAAAGGAAAAGGAAAAGAAAAAAAGAGAAAACTAAGGGAAACAACAAATCTCTCCGCCTAAAAGAGGAAAAAAAGTGGGTAGATTACTCCTCACTTTAACACTGGTTGCAATAAGTAACTCAAAGAATGAGAAAGAAAATCTGCTGCAGACTGTTGAAGATATTTTTGTCTTTTCTTTGTGTCTTTTTGTCTCTACTTGTCAAAAACCTTTATCAATTCAGGATTTTTTTTCTGTCTTATAATTGGATATAAGCTTCTAGTTCTCAATGTTTACAACAAAAATGCTGGATGTTGAGATGATAAACTCAAGCATTTGGAAGAATTACCAATGTTGTCTGTTAATACTCCTTATACCCATGCTAGTCATAATACTTATTCACAATGATATAATACTAACTCTTGGCTTCACTGACATGGTTTTTCCACCAGTGATAGTGTTGAAGTCCTTGGGTTATACCACTGAATCACCAAAATATTAAATTAATTAAATTTGTTGTGTTGTATGTAAGAAATATGGGTTTTTTGCATTGCATTTGACAGGAATTTTTTGTCTTCAGAAGGGGGACCAAGAACTTCTGAGTTCACGCACTTCACTGGTTTCTCCTCACCACCTCATGGGTCCTCTCTACTCCTCATCTCTTTTCCTCTCACCCCCTGCAGTTTGCAGCCCCTCACAATGATGGACATATTTCTTTGGGAAAATACACACTCTCCATGATGAGAAGCTGCCTTATTCTCTGGTGGTCTGAAATCACTGCCAGTGGTGTGGTCTGCGGCAAACACAAGTCAGTGGAGTGTCTTAATCCAAATTCAGGGACTAGCCTGCCTTCTCCTATACACCAAGGTGGGGAGCCACTTACCACCACACCAACAGATTTTCCTGCTGCTTTCCTGTTACAGGAGACTTTGTTTGCCTCTTCTTTATCCCTATTTCATTAAAAAGAGGAGAAAAGAGGAAAGGGGAGGGAAGGGGAGGGGAGGGAAGGGGAGGGGAGGGGAGGGGAGGGGAGGGAAGGGAAGGGAAGGGAAGGGAAGGGAAGGGAAGGGAAGGGAAAGGAAGGGAAGGAAGGGAAGGGAAGGGAAGGGAAGGGAAGGGAAGGGAAGGGAAGGGAAGGGAAGGGAAGGGAAGGGAAGGGAAGGGAAGGGAAGGGAGGGAAGGGAAGGGAAGGGAAGGGAAGGGAAGGGAAGGGAAGGGAAGGGAAGGGAAGGGAAGGGAAGGGAAGGGAAGGGAAGGGAAGGGAAGGGAAGGGAAGGGAAGGGAAAAGGACTATTCAGTTATCATGTGGAAAGAAAAGGGGAAAACTCTGGGCACACAAAATAAATATTTTAAGGCAAATATTAAAATAAGCTATAATACCTTCTAGGGTTTTCTTTTACAAATGACAATATAGTTAAAATACATATGAAAATATCTTCCTGTTCATACCCTATCTGGCTGTTTATAGAGGAGTTTTTCTCACAGTAGGTGGGTAGTTGGGAGAGTAAGAAATGAAAGCATTTATCTAAGGGAAAAAATTGTCTCGTCAAAGCTTTTAGCAAAGTGAAGAAAATGGAAGGAAAAGAGTCTGAGAGATAGCTGTTTAACTTCTGCAAGAATGTGAAAAAGAGAAAATGGCTCAAAGGACGTATTTTTCCTTCTTTTCTTTCTTTATTTTTGAAAAATAAACTGAATGTACCTACTTCAGCTGTATTCATGGCATAAACTAATATGTAGTATGTTAAATCTGAGCCCTCAAGGAATTTAACAGAACACACTATTACTGTGTTTTGGGTTTTTTTCTGAGTGCCCAACAGTCTAGAGGATCTGCACACAGCTTCACTTATGAAACTTAAGTAGTTCATCAACCAAAAAAACCTTTATAAATTTCAATATTTATATATGCAGGTATATTGTTTTGTGATGTTTGTGCAAAGTCAGGGAACTTCTTGGGAAACCCTGAAGAAATTTAACTAAATTGGTATCTTAAATACTTAAAAACTCATTTGGCTAGTAATTTCCCTCTTAGAGCAAGACTGCTACAAGGCAAGAGAGCACTTGATGAATTACTATTTGTTGTGAAGTGATTTAATAAGTATTTAAATAATTCACTGCTACTGTCAGTACATTTTCATAAGAAGTGGTAACCTGGAAGATTTTCATGTCCTCTACCTTAAAAACCAGAGCCCCAAACCACTTTTCTGCTTCAGCTATACAGTGATGTGTGATCTTTTATCCATGACTCAAAATTTCCATTTTGATTTGTCAGTGGCCAAAAACTGTAGCATGTTCAAAGTCAACTGTAAGGAAACCCATACAATGCATACATCAGACCCTCAAAGCCAATGACTATGCTACAGGTCTCCAACCAATCTGCAGTATTTACTTGGATATATAAGCAGCCCTAGGCAATAAAACATTTATTTGGGTAAATGCACAGTAACCTTATTTCTGCAATAATATGTCTTTTTACTATTGAGTTCTAACGTGCCACAAAACTTGTTGATACAGGTTTTAGCAGTAAGAGAATTTCTTCCTTGTAGGTTTACCATTAAGCTGTAGCTTAATGGTCTAGGTCTAGGAGTCTAAATGTGTAGTTATTTCTGCCTTGTACATCCATTTTGTCACATTTTCAGGTAAAAAAAATTTCAACAGAGGACAAGGGCTTAAATTATTCTCTAAAATGAGAGGGACATAGTAGTTAAAATTTACCTTTAAGTGAATTTAACATGTTTAAGCTTTGTAATATGACTACTACAGAATACAATTAAGGCTGAGAAATACTAAAAAAAAAGTCCTAATTAACTTTTAAAAGAACTGAGAGAGATTGAAACCAGAGCTGTTTTTTGGGGTCAGCCAGAATGAGATGCTTACTACCTGTTTTTTTTTCTGTGGCGTTTAGGCTGTGTTCCAAGCACATCTCCTCTCCACCACAATGGCAGCTCCTATCCAGATACTCTGTCTTCTGCCTCAGAATTGTGTTTCTTCCTGGTGACAGATCTTAGCTGAGCTAACTCTTCTGGCACGGCCTTACTTAACTTCTCTGCCTCCGCGTTTTTACTCTTTCAGCAGCCATGGCCACATGTCAGGCTGATGGCACAGAGTATGCCTGGCTGGCCTCCCTCCCGGCTCCCTACTGCTCCAGATCTCACGTTTGTTCCCTCACCAGCCTCCTCTCTACCACAAGCTGGCCTGTTCTCAGCCCATGAACATGCTGAACAATCCCTCATATGAACAATATGATCTTCTCAGAATTGGCCTCCCCAGGGCTGCAAACACTAAAAACGGAGTAGGTGGTTTTGCTGTTATGTGTATTAGCTTTATCTCTGCTTGCTGTTACACCTTATCTCCTTCTCTCCCTTTTCCCCTTGCTTTTTCCCCCCATGCCTCTATCTCTGTCCCTTTATCTTTCTTATTCACTTCCTTCCTCAAGTGGGATTCTGATCATGACTTTTCTTTCCAATTGGTCACTCTATCACACATAAGAGAGATGTCATCTCTGATTTGTTGGTCTGAGTACCTGAAACTCAAGATTTGGGTAGTAGGGGTCCTTAGGATCTTTTTTCCCCTGCTAGGAATCAGACTTGGAACTGTTTGCTTGGAAGTGCACTTTGAAATGACTGGGGCATCTTTTCATTGCATATTCACAGGCATAGGTATAACAATATTTCCAAAGCTGTAAGCTGTGCCTAGAAGCCTAGGCTTTAGGTAGCCAGATATTTGCAGTTTACAACATTATTTCAGCAGACAGTTTTATAGCTAAAACTCTTATGTTCAAATGCATTGTGTTGGGAACAATAGGAAGTGTGAAGTTGTAAATTTTAAGGAGAAATAATATTCACATCAAATTTTAACACACCCTATGGTGGGTTTATTTGTAAATGGGGCAAAATTAATCATCCTCCCCCTCCTTTAAATCTTGCTCTATTTTATTATTCCCCTTGTCTATATTTTATTATGAAGAATGAGTGGCTTCATTTGAGGTACTAAAAACTTGTATTGAATCATGAAAAGAAAAGAATTCATCATTGCTTGCCAGGATATATTGTTGCTGGGAAACGAGTCACATGCAAATATTTGATAGTCAGCACATATGAGATAGATGCTGATTTTTTTCAGACCATTTCAGAATTCTGTTTCTCCTAGAAGAGGACATGTATCTGTTCACTCCTTTCTTCTCTTGTGCCAGAGATGAGAGTTGAAGTTTCCTGCTTTTTCTCAGAGGAAATAATAGAATGAGGTTGGGGAAGGGTATTAGGTTACAGTTGCAAGTGGAAATGAGCTGGGGCAGACTGTGATGGATTAAAAACAAGTGAGAATGAGTGAAAAACAAAAAAGCACCAGAATGGGAACAGAAGGAGAAATAAAGAAATATCCTCAGCAATCTGAAGAGAGTTAGAGCTAGAAAACACACATCCTACAATTTCCAGACCCCTAACAGTCTTTTTATTTTAAAATTTCAAATCAGATGTTATGATATCTCAGTCACTCCATAATGGTGATAAGTGCTATTTTGTGTGACCCTCAATCAAAGGCACTCTGACTGAAAGCATCAGAGCTGAGTAATAAGTTTAGTCTTCTTAATGTTGCCCTGAACTTTAGCAAGACCTATGAAATTATCAGATCGTGAGTGGGTTATCATGGGGTTTTTTTTGTGAACCTCAGTATGTGATTGCATTTCTCAGCTTTGCAATACCTGTTTTATTAGTACTTTTATATATAACATTGCCCTAAGAATTTTACATTTGGATCACACATGCACAATAAAAAGCTTGTCTTGGTATTCCTTTAAGTTATACACACACACAAAAAAGCTTTCCTTGAGAGTAAGCTATCCAGGCTTTTGCAATATGCATCCAAAAGAAAGCTACAAAGAAATCCAAAGAAAACCTTTGGGTGGAAATACGGTGAAATCAGTACCAGACAAGAAGCTGATTTCATAATTTCTGAAGATTCATTCATGTTCATGTGTCAATTGGCACACATTTCTTAGGTGCAGATAACTCTAATGGGAAAATATTGATTTTGAATGCATATTGATAGGGAGGTTTGAATCACATTTAATTTGGGGATTGAGCAAAATGATTAAGAGAGAAAAAGAGCATTCCTGATCTGGGATATTTTTCAGATGAACTAAACTGGATTTGCAAACCACATGATAACCAGTAATGTGTCTATTCAAGCAAGAATACAGCAGGAAAAATGCTCTTTGTTCTAAAGATTAAAAAATGTATTTTGCCTTTCATAGGTCATAACTGTCATGCTCTATTTTCTGATGTAAACACCTTTTTTTCCCTCTTCATTAATAGTGAGATAAGCTAGCATGCTATGTTGGCAATTAAAACCTGAAATCACAGTACCCCTTACTCTCAGGGTACTCAGAATGTTCATTTTCTCTCTTGACATTTCTTTTATTTAATTATTTTCACAAATTTTGAAATTGAAACTCAAAGCAAAAAAATATTAGTACACAACTCACTTAGAAGCACAAGCATTTCAAAACTTTTGGCCAATTCTTGTAGTAATCTCTACTGAGATGACATACAGAGATCAGATATACCTTATGTTTAAACCACTGAAGCTCTGCTGTCATTGTCATATATAACAAGTGTCTTAAAAACATAAAAAATTGAAAGAGATTTGTTGAGTAATAGGAGTACTCTTGTTTTTTTTCAATTTTCAAAGGTATTCTTAATTTTATGACTTTATGGATAATTAAGAGAGGTCAGAGAATTATTTAAGAAGAGAGGTATTTTTGGCTTGTATAACTTCAGACAGCTCATAAGTACCATAAGAAAAAAAATTATCATCTCAAATCTATGTGACAGCTGTGTAGGAATTAGTTGCATGAAGAAAGAATGAAAAAAAAATTTATCAATAATGACAGAAATTGTTGACCTACTTGTGGCAAAGGGAAGACTTTATGGTAAAGTTTAGTGTTTATTTTTTTTGGTTGACCTTATGTACTCTATCTACTAAATTCAAAAGTCTTTCTTAAACAAGAATTTTGGAAATATACCCCATGTTATATAATCTTAGGAATCTGTAATGTATTTTTTATTTATGTTTATCATGAACTCTTCATATGAGAAGGAGAATTGATTAGATAAGAAAACACCCTTTTGAAAATATGAAAGCACAAAAAGAGCATTTAGAGAATAAAAATTACTAAGGAAGATAACCAGTGTTTTTTTCTATCTTTTATGAGATAAGATCCTTCTGAGTATTGGAAAGAAGAATATGAACTAGAAATTGATTATAAAATTATAGATAAATTTTAGCATTTGGTACTGTGTTGGCAAGACATAATATATATTCCAGAATTACCTACAAATGTCTCTAAAGCCTGTAAGAAAGATGGAGATAAACCTTTTAGCAAGGCCTGTTCTGCCAGTATAAGATGTAATGGTTTTAAACTGAAGGAGGGTTGATTTAGATTAGTTAGGAAGAAACATTTCACAGTCAAGATGGTAAAGCAGTTGCACAGTGGTGGTAGATGCCCCATCTCTGGAAATATTCAAGGTTGGATTGCATGGGGGTCTGAGCAACCTGATCTAGTGGAAGTTGTCCCTGCTTACTGCAGAAAGTGTTGGACTTAGACAATCTTGAAAAGGTCTCTTTCAATTGGAACTCTTCCATGATTTTAGGATTCTATAAAGCAAAGGTTACTGAGACCTCCCTCTGCAGAACCAGAACCTTTCCTTGCTCCTGTTAGGTCTGAAGATACTGGGGAGTTGTAGAATTCTATAGATGGGACATGTCTTGTATGAATTGCTTGTATACCTCAAGCCTTATTGCCATGATGTGAAATTTCAAGTCCACTCCCTCTTCCAGAGGTGAAGTAAATTAGGACTCCACATAATCAACTTCTAGTCATGAGCTGTGTAGTGTGTACTTCACACTACTCGTCCCATGGGGACAAGGAAAATAAGAAAAAAAGGCAGCAATCACCCCTTCTTTTTAATCTTACCATTCCCTACTTAATTGGTGACTTGTCCTGTACACTTTTGCTCTGCCCTGCTTGGCATGCCTGGCAAAACCTTTGGGTAGAATAAAGGCTGCCTTTACTCTGCTGAGGCCTTTCTCTGGTCAAGTCCAGCTCTGTGTTTAAGAGTTTGACCTGGTGTCTCTGCAGGGAATACTACACATGTAGGGTGAATGAATCAATGAACTATCAAGAGTCTGGCTCATACAAACTATGTGAAAGTGAACAGTCTTTGTAGAAAAAGCCTATGAAAGTCAGTAAGCATGAATGTCTGTGCTCTGCAGTGCTGAGCTCTCGTATTTCTTTTGTCTATGGCCATTTTAAACTAAAATATTTAATGTACTGTAACAGCATATGTGATATTAAAAATTAATTGTGGTGTTAACAAAGGAATTTCTAGAGAAAGCTTGTGACAACAGCAAAAACTCTCCATGTTGTTTCAAAGTGAAGCTTTCCCATGAAATTTTAAATTTCATATGTGAGTATTTTACAGTTAAATTTTGCTTTATCAAATCAAAGGCCCTTGTCCCTAATTTTCATTGACTTTCCTTTACAGATACTTTGGAATTACATCTCTTCTTCAAAAAATAAACTATGTGTAGAGGTAAACACCCAGACCTGTGCATTCAGCAATATATTTTTGGGTTTTTTTGCAGTTTTATTTTGTGTGTTTTGTTTTGTTTTATTTTAAATTATTTTCTTAAGTAGAGCAAGAAATGGATTATTTTAGTACATCCATATAATTACACTTTGTCAGGAAGTCATTAGTTCTTTCAAAAATGTTTTGTCATTTCTAGACTGTTCTATGACTTTTCACATTAGATCCAAGCCCCTTATCATCTTCCTAGGGAAAAAAGAAGAGAGTCTGCCAAAGACATTTCAACCAGTTCTACCAATGACATAATCATAATCTCACTGGGTAATGGAGGTTTGGAAAAGTGTCAGAGCTCCCATAAGTGAGGTCAGCAATGATGAAGTGTGGAGCTTGAAAGAGGACATTTATAAAAGCTGTTGGGTCTTATTATATGATTCCTACCATGTTCTGCCCTGCCTCATGTCTTCCTAGAATAGTCAGGTGATTAGGGCACTAACCCCTGGTGTTGAAACCCAAAATTCAATGAATACTTAATACAATTTATACAAAATAGAGCTGCTCTAATAGTTGAGATTGAAAATGTTCCATCAAGAGTAATGGATAGCCTTGAGGGCTTACTGGGAAAAGGCTGAAGTTGAAATCTTAATTCTAACTCCAGGGGAACAGAGCTTGAACATGGGTCTTCTCCCTGCAGGAGTTGCCCCTTCTGCTGTGCCTCTGGTTATTCTGATATGTGTTATATAGTTTTCCTAGAACAAGAAGTCTATGTTTGCTTGAGAGAACATGTGTTCTCTCCTGCATGTTTTGGTGTGAATGAATTGCCATTTTTCCAATGAAAGGTTACAAATGGAAAACTTGGACATGTTAAACCGGAAGACTACTCAGGATGACAAAAATGCCATCATGAGACAACTGCAGAGTAGACATCATATTCTTCTATCCTTTGTGTTTTCTACCTTTTCAATTCTTGTATAATGATGCAGCTGACTACGTGCTAACAGCAAGGTAAATTGACGTTGCCTGTCTCAAGATATATTTCTTGATGTGATCCTTTTTTTTTAAGTAACCTCGTACATTCTCGAAGTCTTTTTTCTCTGACTTTGGTAATTTTCTTTCCCCTCTCTGAGGTGATCCACTTTTACTGCTCAGTTTCATTTCCTGAATTGTCTCTTATTTTATGCCCCTCAGTAGTTGCATGCCTCCTTGCTTTCCTTCTCTGTCAGGAATGTTACTGCCTTCCAAACACAAGTCTCTTCTTTTAATAAGGAATATAATTTTTAATGTGTAATTAGTGAGACTTCTGATGCTTGTCTTTTTACTTCTGGTTATAAGTGTGCTCAGAAAGGAAAACAATCAAAAAAGAGGTGTCTGGGACACTCAAAACTTTGTTCAACGGTGTTCTAATGTGTAGGAGACATTTTTTCTGTCTTCATGACATGGACTTCCTATCATCTTGAAATCTGCAGTTCATTGGGCTCTTTGTTTTGTAAAGTTCTTTGCAGAAAGATTTTAAATCACGCTGATAGCCTGAAAGTAATTGCTTTTTGGGAGCATCATCTCTATTTAACTCATGTACTTTTGATACTTTCCACGTGCTACTGGTGAAGGGCAGAAATAGATAATTATTTTCACAGACATGCTGGAAAACACTGTGGGAGCATCTTTGTATATTTTAACAGCCCAAATTTCATTATTAATGCCGAGAATTCTGTCACTTTTGCTATGAAATTTTGTGTGGATCACGTTTTTGCCATGATTGACAGAAGATTCTTGCGTGGAACCAGCTGTTTGCTTACTGTGCACCATAGAAAAAGCATCTGAGATGGGCCTTGGCTATCACATTTTCATTCGATGTGCACTCGCATATACATGTGCACATTACACAAAGAACAGAAGAGCTCACAGCAGCCCCAAAACGGCATCTGTTCTTTATAGTGAGATAAAGAAACTGCAGAAGGTTTGTTGAAACTTGCTGATGCTTGTTGTCACTTAGCAGGAAGTGTTTAGGAGTTTGTGAAGAACAAAATTACAATTTGTCAAATGTTGCAAACCTCCAAGTGATCGCATATTATTTGATTACACTGTTGCTATAAATAGGATTTCACTTCGGAGGATTACAAAACGACCGGTTTTCTGTTCAGCAAAATATTAGAATTTTAGTCTTTTCTGTCCTTTATATTTTTTCCCTTTGTATTTTTTCAGAATATAAAGGGTGAAGTTGCCATTGATAGTATCCTACAGTATACTTTTGCCAGCACATATTAACATGTGAAATCCAGACATTATTTAGCCTTCTGTAGGATGACATGACAAACCTTGCACTATGATGAGATGATTTTCACATATGGTGTTAGAGTCTTCCATACTGGCTAGTAGTACTTCACCTTCTAGTTCTCCCTGAAGTGATGAAAAATACCAAAATGCGTAGCTTGTATCTAAAGTCATTTGGTTCAATGGGAGTAATTTAAATTTTTGGAATCTTTCTCCATTTGGGCCAGCATAATCATCCATGAAAATCTCAATGTGTCATCTTCACCTGTGGCTCCAGGGAACAAGACAAATATTTCTCTTATGGCTACAGGTGTCTGTGAGAGCTGGCAGGGCTTTTGACTTTGGGAAAAACCTCATGTGCCTCCAAGTACATTTGAACAAAGTCCTGCAAATAAAGAATGAGTGGGTCATTACATATCTTTGGTAAAGATGTCTTCTCTATATGCATAAACTAAGTTAATCCAGAGGATTAAAGAGGATATGTAGAGTAGAAAATGGAGACATCAGTATTTTCCAGAACTAAACACATACATACAGGCTACAGACACAATCAAGAGTTGTGAGCTGGGTTGATAAGCATGATGGAAAGACAGTGTTGTACTGGACACCTGAACAAGAGATTATCTGTCAGGGATAACTTCATCTACTCCCCTGAGCTGTCAGAAAGGTCAAGGTATAGCTAAATTTGGAGGTGTGGCCACAAGGTACTCCTTATGAATGATTGCAGGGATCTGTCATCAAACAATGGATTACCAGAGGTGAATTTTCAAGTGCTGGCAATTAAGTTAGACCACTTAAGATGCAGATTCTTTACCCAACTGTTGCCTCGGATTCTACAAATGGGAATTTACACTAGTGATGGTTTTTAACCTCTGGGCTGAGTGATAAGGCAGCTCACCAAGGCATGTGACCTGGAGCATGCCTTTTGCCAAGGTAGAGTGAATAGGAGGACTGCAATCTTCTAAGTGCTTTTTTTCTAAAGCCACCCTTGGTTTCTCTGAGCCATTCACTATTTCTCTGAATCATTCACCATAACAGCCAGTTGTAATCCGGTTTTTTGCCTTAAAAATTAATGGGTTGGATGGAGGCAAAAACTGTAACTGCATTACTGACTAGGTGAGTCTACCTTCAATTGAGATTTTGTCAGAAATGGAATAAAGGTAATCAAAAGTTTTTATTTTCTGGAGAATGGAAAACAGGCTTTCAGGACAAATTATCAAGACAAATTATTAGAAGACCTTCTTTTACCTCTTTGACTTCTCAGAGTTTTCAGGTGATTCTTCATTAAAAAATCACTTTGGATCAAGTGTGTAAATTAAGTTCATCAGTATCTTACTCCAGTTTAGAAAATGGAAAATGAGTAAGCCACTTAACGCCACTTCTACTTCTTATTGACCGTAGAAATGGCTGAAATAACTTTCCAGAGTAACTCAGGAAAAGCTGTGTAGAGCTCTTTGTGAAGAAGTACCTGCTTTCTGCAGAAAAGCAATCATAGAGAACTGGAGGGATAACACTGGTATGTGCAAGACTTTCCTTTCTCCTTTCTTCAATGTGATCTAGACAGGCTCAGGGAAGAACCAATAGAGACTGTGGCGAGTAAAGGAGAAATGGGGTAACAAGGCATACATGAAGCAAAAGATATAAAAAGGACTGGCAAAAGAAAAAGTACATTATTTATATATTGTTTATTTAGATTTAAGTGTTTGAATTTTCAATTTCCTCTCAATGTCAGATAATTTCCAAAGAAACACATTAAGTGGGAGCTCTAAATAATGAGAAAAATGGGAAACTATACAGCTGCCTTGCGCACACAAATATGTGTAGGACCAGTTTAGGCTTTAGTACCTCCTTAGTGCCAGACAGCAGTATTTTCTCTGATGTAATGAAGGATTTTCCTGTCACTGTTAAAGAAAACCTTTTAAAGCTGCTATTTCAAGCTTGCTGATTGTATTAAATTTTGGAACATGCTTTCCGAATACCAAAAGTTATTTTTGAAAATAAACATTTTACTTACATTGCACTGGATTGCATGTTTGTACAGGGTTTCTGTAGGGCATTAAGTTTTAACCTCGTTCTGTGACATGCTTTCTGGTGCCAGCACTTACCTTCTCCCAAGAAGCTGTTGAAGTTCATAACCAAAGTAAAAGCAGAAGTATGGTTAAACATTTTAAGTGCCTATGGAAAAAACCCCTTTGCCTCCAGGCAAGGATATATGTCATTGAGTTTTAAAGTGTGATAAACCAAAAAGAAAAGGAAGGAAAGCGAGTGCCCAGACCTAAGCCATGTCAACACAAACCATTTTTGACTAAATCCTGACTGGGCAACCCACCCTCAAGCCAATGTAAACCACTTTTAAGTTGCCATAAACTTGTCCTTTGTCAATGAGTTAAACCAAAATGAGACATATCATGAAAGTAAAGGAATTGGAGCAAAAAGTGAGCCAAGTCTGTATGATAGCAGGGATATTTTCAATTTAGAATTCATTTTCCTGCGAGCGTATACTGCTTGAACTGTTCCTGAAATTCAAACTGCCAAACTTTGCTTTACAGTTGAGATTGTGCCAATGGAACTAGACTGATAGCTATATGGAAGTTCAGGAAATTCACAAATTTTAATGTATTATGTGTATTAGTTTTTTTTCTTCACTAGAAACTGACTTACTGCAAGACAAGGTAATGCAATCATAAAAATAGTGTAAAGGATATGGCTTAGAAAAAAAATGCAAATCATTGCCCTTTTATTTCTCTCTGGTCTGTCTGCTTAATGACTGAAGTATAATCAGTAGCTGTTGATAACCTGATTAGAAATAAGATAGATGCAGCATATACTACTTGCATTTTGAGGATGCTAGTAGTTTTATTTGGCTTTTTATTATTCTTACTATCTGCATGTTGTTACATGCACTGTGTGCAATTTTTGCATCTGTATTGGGACATGTTTGTAAAAATTGAGTGCACTTAAATATGTTCTATAAAGTTCTCGTTGTCAAGAATTACTGTACAGGTTTTGCAGGAAGTAGACTAACTCTATCCTAGAACATAATTTTTTAAAGTTAAAAGTAATTGAAATTTGAAGACTCGCATAGAAATACAGAAGCCTCAGACTGGGATTAATTTTTGTTCCCACTGGGTTATTTACAAAATTCAAGTTTTGTGAGTTAATAATTGTTTTTTTAATAAATCTTTTAATTAAAAAACTGTGAAGATGATATTACAATGTGTTGTGTTTATTTGTCACAAATGGTGCTATTTTGTCTTGAAGAGCAGTTCAAAACTTCAACTAATTAATATTAGAAAAATATATCTGCTTGATTAAGAAACTTGTTCCATGGCATGATGGTCAATATTAAACTCTTATTTAAAAAAAGGAAATTAAGTATGCCATAAAAATGGGACTAATGTATCTTTACCTGTAATAGTTTAGAACTATGCTAATATTTTGCAGTCTTTTCCGGTATATCGAAAATACTTTTCTGTGGCAGTTCAGAACATAGTTTAGTGGTGGCTTGACAGTTTGGTGGGTAAAAAAAAAAAAAAGGTAACAGGATTTTTTAAAATAAACATTGAGACTAAGACCACATCCAAGTGTGCAAGTCCCATTAACCTCAGCTCTGTTGTGGACTGAGGGCAGGGCAGAGCAATGCCTAACCTCTTACTGTCACTGGAATGGTGGTAGTTGTTAGGTGCTGGCTCAGTCAAGGGTGTTCCAGCATTTCCTAAGGAATTATACCTGGTCTATAAAACACACTCCATGGCAGGTTTATGTACTGTCTACCTCCTGAGGAGTCATTACTGTCACTTGAATGATCTGCTGATAATGGGGATGAACTTTTATGTGCGTAACGGATCTGGAAGAAACAGGTCTAATTTGCACCACATCTGCAGAGGGCAGCAGGCACTCCATGGGAGTACCTGAACACTCCCCAAGATCTTTGGGGGGTGTTATTATGCATGAGGAATATTAATAATCTTCATATGAGGAAGTCCGTTATAATCACCTTCATTAACCAAAGAAAAATCAAAGATGCCAAATCTGAACCTCACCTAATCTAGACAATGGCAAGCACAATTCAAGCTTTTTTTTTTTTTTTTCACATCTGCTAAAAGTTGATTAATTTTGCCACAACATTACAGAGCCTTGTTTGACTCTTCTCATGTCTGTTCATAGGCTTTTTCTAGGCATATCCGAGAGCTATGCACAGCAGGGGTGAGCTAAGGACAGAGCAACAAACCTTAACGCTGAGTTTCCTGGCTGCTCTTAAAGCACTAGTGTTGTTTTAACATCCTTTCCTACTTCCATCAGCATGCAGCCACAGACAGACATACAGATATGTCTGTCTTTGATAAATAAAAATCCTAACAGGTGTGTGAATCCTTGCCAAGATAGTTATGAGCTGGTCAGCATATATTGCTTGCACTTGGAAATGGTGCATTAGAGAACACTTGACTGTTTCACTGCTTTATAAATAGATGGATTTGGCATTTCTGCAGTCATCTGCAGAGGGAAAGAAAGTAATAAATGGATAAAATTAAGCATAGAGCATGTTTCAGAATTTTCTAGATGAAATTAATTGATCCCTCAGCATGTTCATTCCTGTCATTATCTTTTCTGATCTTTTGTGTCATTTTGGTTCAATAAGAGCAGCGGAGATGAAAGATGTTCTAGTGCTGTGGGTGCTAGCCTGAGACCTCAGAGACCCCAGATCAGTTTCCTTTTCTGCCATAGACTTTGTAAGTGACCTTGGATAAGTTTCTTAGTCTGGTTGACATCCAAAAAACCACTTAGGAACCTAAAGTGTAACTGGAGCTTAATTTAGGGATCCTTGTTCAGGGAAGTGCTCTGTGAGAACTCAGCCAGCCTAGGTGCCTGAGAGGACACGTATGTTGGCTTTGTCTGAGAAAGAAAATATATGAAAGATCATTTAAATGCATTCAAAAGCACCACCGTCCTCAGATGAGTTGAGAATAGAAGTACGCTCATTTGGATTCTATTTAGAAATGACATTTTCAGTTATGTCTAAAAATCCTGATCTGCTAGGTGTCCTCTGAGTGCCTGCCATGTGCAGACAGCCTTGAGTTCAGCACAAACATGGTGGTTTTGGCAACATGTATGTGTATATTTTACAAGCTTGAAAGAAGAACAACCTGTCATCCACCACTTGTACATTGTTCTGGTGGATATAACTTTTTAAGTGGAAGGAAATGGCCCATGCATCATTTTGGATACTAAAAATGAAACATTGTGGCTGTCATTTTCCTTTCCCCTGTTCTTCCCTTTGTTTTCTAGCAGACTATTTTGAATGTTTCAGTTCATGAATAGCCAAGAGTTTTAGGATCACACTAATGAGACTAGTGGTTTCTCCCTACTGGATTATGTCAGAGAATCACTTTCTTCTCTGCCTTGTATGCGCCTTTCAGTATGTGTTAATTTTAAATTTACTATCTCTTACTGTGTTCTGCCCTGGGAAAAGAGTAGATGACTGCTGTCTTTATTGTGAAAGCTGTGTTGTTGTGCAGAAAGGGCAGTCAAGGTTCACAAAAGGAGAAATTGCACTTATATATGGATAAGGCACACAATAGCAAAGCCTGTGGTTGGAAGGTATAACCCTTGGTTCTGCTTTCTGTTTCCACAAGAAAATATTTATCCATTTTCCCAACCACTGCAGTTCAGCATGGGGAAATGGTCCCTTAGTAGAGATGATTTTATCACAATTCTTTTTAGGTTAGACACAGTTCTTGTTAGTACTTCTGGTTATACTTCTCTACTCCTCTCTGACATGAACTTTGCGAGCAGAGTTCGTATTTAGGCTATGTGTATTGCTCATTAGTGTACCAGAGCCCTCACTTCTTCTCTCTCAAGACCACAGACTGGATTTGCTATGTTTAGCCAAGTCTTGTTTTACCTGCTCCTTTTCCTGGTGAATCATACTACACAATGCCCTTTTCCTTTTTTCCTTTACTGTTACTTTGGTAAATAAGAAATTTTTAAACATGAGTTTCAATTGTTCAGATTTAGGAGGGCCTTAAGTCTAAACCTTCCTCTTTCCAGGCAGATGTGATCTAAATATCTGTCTGCAATGATCTCATTGTGTCCTCTTCTACCTTTTTAAAAAATTCCTTGTTCTGTATCTGAGTATTTGCTTCAGGCATCCTAGTCTAGCCACAGATTTGCAGCTCTGATCCTGCACAGATACCAAACTCACAGATATCTTTATGCAGAGCAGGCAGGATTTGAGGAAAGTTTTGACTTCATGGTTTCGTGCCTGTGAATCCTGTTTTAAAAGATAGTTCTGTTTTTCATGTCAAAAGCCTGATTCTGGGAGCTATACATTGGGGCCAGGTACTGAGTTATGTTTATATTCCTCTGTCTCAGAGATTTTGTTTTGTAAAATGAGAATGGGATAACTTGCACTAACAGTAACAGTGTGATGGTCTTTTCAGATAGGACGGTCAATTTAAGCGCTATATGCTCCTTCGATACCACAGTAGCAGGGACCATGTAAAAAGGAAGGACTGTCCATTCAAATTGAAAGAGCTGACTTCAGCTTACACTGTAAAACAGAAGCCCCATTCTTTCTTCTTCCAAGCATTTCTTGGTCTAACATCAGATAAATAGAAATCAATCTAATTCCAGTGTACAGAAAAGTGTCTGTTTACTGCATGTGCCTTGTAAGTGATCTCAAAATAATGAAATGGTGTCTTGGTTTGAAAGACAGGTGTCTGCCAAGGAAGGCAGGAGCCTCCCCTGAGATGGAAGATGCAACCCCCTTCCCTCTGAATTATTATAATTTTGGAATTAAGGGGCTTTCAGGCAAAGATATGAGGGACAGAATGACAGTTCTTTACCAATATATATATATATATCTGTGCATGCCAAGGCCAGCAGCAGCAGCGGCAGCAAACAGCAGCACAAACCCAGCGCGGCCTCTCTGGGCCTCAGGCCCTTTCCCGCGGGTGCAGTTCCGCTCACGGCCGGCAGGGGGCGCTGGCGGCTCCCGGTGAGCAGGGCGGCTGCGATGGCTCCCCCGCGCCGCCAGGGGGCGCTCCGCAGCGAGCGCGGGCAGCGCGGCAATGGCGGCTCGGGGGCCCGGCAGGGACGGACGGAAAGCCTCACACACCCCTGGGCAGCCGATCCCGGTGCCCGGCCGGACCCTCGGGAACAGCGGGCTGGAGCGGCAGGGACGGGCACGGATCCCGGGTGGCAGCGAGATGGATCAAACTGCGGGGCTGCAGCAGGAACCCCGGCAGGTCTCGGCCGGCGGCGCCTGCGGGCTGCGATGGAGCAAAGGCTCCGAGCAAGGACAGGGCAGGGCGGCTGCAGCCCGGCTCCCAGCGGGGCAGGGAAAGGCGGGCTGGGGGTCCCGGGGTTCTCCCGTAGAAAGAAGGCAGCCAAAAACCAGAAGCTTTGCAGTGCTGACGCAAATCCTTCCACCACGATGGCAGCTCTCCCTCTGCACTCCCAGAACCCCAGCCGGCAGCCCAAGGTGTACCCAAACCCCAGGTGAGAAAAGGGTGGCCACTTGGACCTCGCCCCTGTGGCCAGGTCTTTTGTTTCTCTTAAGCACCCAGTAATTTGTTGCCGTGGCAACATATACATGGAAAATTCTTTAAGACGAAAAGAAAAAAGGGCAACTCCTAAGCCCCAACAGCTGGTCTGAACCGATATTTCAAAAGCTCTTCTTTCTGACCACCATGTTTTCTTAAGTCCCTGGTCTCCCTGATAATGCCATTTTTCTATCATAAGGCATGTTCCTTTAGATATATTTATGTCATAGTCATCGCCATTTATATTCAGAGAATTGCATGAGCACTGAACTGATGGTCAGGTACCTACAGCAGTTTGGGACCAAGGGTGAGTTTCAGTATCTGTGCGCTTATGAAGCTTTCTGACTGCAGTTTTCAGGCGGCCTTGAACTCCAGTTTGCTGAGATGTATGTATAACAAGCTCATGAGGCATATTTGTCTATCTTTGCTTAGCTACTGGTTGCTTCAAACTATTAATACCATTTGATATAGGTCCCTTCTCAAGTATGATTTTGGATGGTCTCCTCCAGAATTAGAGAAAAAAAAAAAAGACGTAGTCTTTTTTCTTTCTTTTTTTTTATCCCTCACTAAGTAATAAAGAGAGATTTTTGGATAAAAATTGGACAAAACACACCACGCCTTTTAATAACACACTTGCTCAAAATGGCATAACTTGTACATGCAGATAGACTTTGGAATTAAACTGAACAAAAGATCAGAAAACAATCTTTGGGGAACGAGGTTGTACTGTCAGGAGTGGCTCATCTAAAAGACATTGTCCATCTGTAATGTCCATGAATCACAATTCCAATTCACATACCTTAAACAACAATATTTCTGATCAACTTGGCAAATGTATGCTCAAACTGAAATACATTTCATTATGAATATCACTGGATTAAGGTGATTTCAAGATTAATTCACATGAGGGAATGGAAAATAATTTCCTTACAAATTGTATCCTAGCCAAAACACTATAGTCTTGCATCAAGATAACAAGTTATTAGTCTTATGGGAATTGTGGAATGAAGGTTAGTATATATGGAACATTTTTTCTGTTCCTCTTTCTTTTCTAAGAAATTCTTTTTATATGAAAATGTGTATACAATATTTTACTCTATTTTTGGTGCATCATTTATTTTGATTTCAAGATAACCTCAAATAATCATATAAATATTAGAAACCTTATTTCTCATATTTTTGATCCATAATTTATCTATAATATTACAGAAAGTGAAATTTTTGAAGCTAAAAAAGGGCTGGGCACCATGCCTAGAACTTCTAACCTATATATAAACAACTGCAGAATAGATATCAGACTCAGAGCACATTGTTTCAGTGTCTTTATACTCAATGGAGGGAGAAGTGTATTTGCAGGGTACTGGGATCATCTGACCAATTTTAAGCAATACCCTTACGACTAAAGAGTTGCTGTCTAAAAATTGCTCTTTCTTTCTGTGGAGGCTGTAAAAGCTGTTCAGGCAACTGGCCAGAAGCAATATGCAAAATCAGGTAAGATGGGACCCTTTCTATTCCCAAACCTTGGTGCTTTTGCGGAAGACTTGCAGCAAATCAACTTAGGAAATGGAGAGGTTTTCTATCCTACCTGTCCTCTGAAGCAAGTAGAAAGCCTAAGTGATGAGGGTGTATGTCATAATTACACCACAGTCATAAGGCTGTGCCTTAATGACACAGTTTCTTCTGTAGCTTCTTCGATGGTGATCTCAACTTATATTACAGATGAGATTAACCCTCGCCTTGGAATGGGGATCTGGAATAGATCTTCAACTGGTGCAAACCATGGTGAGGCTCCATTTGAAAGCGTTGGAGTGATGGTACTTACCTTGGCTGAGGGTATGTTCCATCTGTTGTTGTTTAACTGTAGACAGAATGACATCTCTTTGTTTGACAGCTACCAGAGAGATAATCATAGCAGGCATATCTCTCTCTGGAGATGGAACCGTGCCCAGGTTATCAGTATTCAGATATATCATCAGATTAACTTTGAGCTTGGAAGCTTGGAGTTGTATTCTGTAGATTTTCTTTTTCCCAGTACTGTACAAGTTGGGGTTTTTTTCTCTTTTCCTTCCAAAACTTTAAAATAGATTAATTTGTTTTGAGGCTAATTTCATCCTTGAACTTTCTGATTCCTGCTTTCAATAATTCACATATAAAACAAAGTGAATCATTAGCCTGATCTCAGCTGTGTTGAGATATGTTACTTTTTGTAGCAGCAATTGCAATTATTTCTGTTGTGTGGTCACAATGGTTCAGTCCTGTGCTCCAAATTATTGATCCAATTGGGCCACAGTTTCTCTGTGAGTTTTCAAAATCGTTTTTCAGTTTCATATGCAGATATTCTACTGCCAGCAAAGACTTTTGAAGGCTCCTGGCATTTATTATAAGTGATTCCAGAGCAGGGCAGAATTGCAAACTATTGCTCTCTCTCTGTACTTGCAACATTTAAGGCTGTTATTCTGCACAGGCAAAGCCAGAATGCATTTTTAATTTTGCTTCTTGAGATGCAGAGCTTTGAGAATTTAAACAGAAGGTGTGGTGGAGGTACTTTCCAGTCCCTGTGGTCTATATCTATATGGATACACACACACACGTACACATACATACACAACAACAACCAATTGTTTCAAGAGTCTTACTTTCATCACCTTCTGGGCAAAGCTTGCCAGTCTTTCTCCTCCTTTGTACTTTATCATTGGCTAACTGGCCTGAACAGATAAAGGATGTCAAAGCTCATATGTTTCAAAAGACCTCATTTTCATGGCCCTGATGTACCCTCCTTTAGCCTGAATCCATCAGAATCAAATGATGTAGTTCTGATGACAAGAACTATCATCTGGGAAAGTAAAAAGATGAGATTTTACCCTGTTCATACAACATGTTGTTGCAGATGATGTGGGTTTAAATCAGCTCCTGTCTGTTGCCCAGGCCTCTGGCAGCAGGCAGTCACGTTATTGAGGTGGCCAGCACCCCAATACCCACTCTCATTCCAAAGTTCTTCAATAATGGCTGATTCAGTCTATTACGGAATGAATTATTTATTTAACACACACAAAACTTACAGACATAAGACTTAAAACAGACTGTTACTACACAGGAATAAGACAAAAGGGAATACTAGTATTATACACACAGGGTTAAAGGTACCATTAAATTTACAGCTAGCTAAGAAATACTATAACTTAGGATCCAATGCTTCTCACCACCAAATTGTTGAAGGGGCACACATCAAAATCCTTTCCCTCAGTTTCCAGAAAAGTAACCACAAAGTTGCGTCCAAGCTTCAGGAAGAAATCATCTCGCATGTTCCCAAGGAGTGTGTAAGAGACTTCTGCCTCTGTGATAAACTGTGGTACTTTAATAGGGTAAAACAGGCCTTTTGGTCACCTATGGTTTTTTTAATCTTTCCCCACATCTGTTAAGCTGGCAGACCTTTGGGTGCCAGGAGATGATACCCACTGGGCCTTGCCTGCCTGGGTTATCTCTTCTATCTGCACCAGCCACCTGTGCTGGGGAGAGGGGTGATATGCCCTGCCACACACACATATATATTTTAAGTTGGCATGGCACTTTAAATCCAAATTAAAAAACTCTTATAATAAAATAGTAAGATACAGTATTGTGAGGGTAGGAATAATATACATGTAATTTTTTTTTCCTTTGTTAGTATTTAATCCAGTTCCCTTTTACACAGTATTACAGATAGAAAAATAAGGACCTAGAATAGAAAAGTAAAGAGATGTTAAGAATGTCATATATTCACATTTTTTTTCTAAAAAAATGAGGATAATTTTTCCTGATTTCTAAACTGGAATTCTTTATATGAATAATTTCATACACTGACATTTGACATCTGATCCCTGTGGTTCAGCCTGGTGCAAGGACTGGTTAATTCTGGCTCCCAGAGTTGCAAGTCCTGGATTTCTGTTTAGAGCCTTCCCATTTGGAAGTATATCTGTCTCAGCATCAGGGTAGATCTGCATTTTGAGCTTGGAAAATTGATTAGAAATCAGGTCTTGCCCCTCTTGTGACTTCCACAGAAATTTTATGGAGAAGATACGAACTCACTTTTTTCTTTTCAGAATACATGGAGGTTTGGGGTTCTGAGGATATAACTCTTAATTCATCTGAGAATTTTTGAAAGTGCAATTTTTTTTTTCTTCTTTGTGTTGTCATTTTGGTACAATTGCTGGCAGCTAAAGGAACCATATTTCTTCATATTTTAGATTGTCAATACTCAGGGTTTTTGATTGATTGTAAAAACTGTGGAGATTTTTAGGGAAATGGATCTAATCACTGCCTGAAACTCACTTTTCAACTTCAGAGAAAAATATTCTTGATGAATTTCTAATTAAAACATAAAAAAATCAGTTTTCAAAGAACTTTGAAAAAAAGAAGACTCAAGCAGTTTGCCTGTGAAAGCAAAACCACAAAATGGGAAAGTAATTTAAGGCTTGAAAACTAAGGGGAAGGATAGCATTCCTGCAGAAAATAAGCAGCTGTTGCCATTTCTTTCATTCTTTGTTCATGATAGATGTGGAGATGAAACACTGTTGGGGGAAAAAAGTAACAAATTGGGGTCTGAAGATACAGAATAAATCTACAATTCCACACAGAGGTACACAAACCTTTGAAAGGGTCATATGCCTACCTTTTAATGGGACTGTGGTGTTAGTGTCGGGTCTCTCTGGCTGTGCCTTTTTCTGCAGAACAAATTTTACTTGAAAAGCGGCATCATGATATGCAAGGGAACCTAGTAAAAAATACCCCAAATTCAATTCCATTGCAGCTCTCCTTCTCTGTCCCCTTGTTTCCAGGACAACTAGGCAGATAATAGAAAGTTTTATGAGTTTGGATTGTTATGGTCATGGAGCTGGGATTTTGCCAGGGGCCATTAAAGATGGTCTATGCACCAGTTCTCCATCCATAACACAGAGATGACTGTGCTTCCTTTCCTCACAGAATTTTCGATCAGGACCCAAACAGTGTAATCACTGACAATAATCAGTTACAATCTCAACCCCAGCATTCATTTAATTGATTCTCATGGTCAAATCGATTATCAGGGGTGTTTTGTGCTGGTTTTTTTTTTTTTTCTTTGCTTCTAATTTGAATTTATTCTTTCACTTCAGTGCCTAAAATCATTATTGAACTTTCTTTAACCTGATAAAAAAATAATGTTCTTTTTCTAAGAAGCAAACCAACCTAAAGGCTTATTTATTTATTTATAACTTTTCCATTTACAGGACTCTTTTTTGCAATATGGCCAACTGCTATCCTGCTATGATTCTGGGAAATATTTATAATTCTGCTAAATGAGACTGATTATTCTTGACTTGCTTTTCACCAAAGTTTCTATAGTTAGAGTATGGACTTTGGAAGCTAAGCTTCTCAGAGAAGAGCTGCTACAGGCTAATTCATGATACAGTTTATATCATTCGGCTGTTGATTTAAATATTAAGAATGAATTTTCTCTGTTTTTTCATGTCTTGCAGCAAACATTGGAATTCATGTGGCACATGTGGAGGAAAATTCAAGAGGATCAGTGAGAAGTATTTGTTCTTACTTATCTTCTTCCCCTTGTTTTGATAGAGGAAAAATGAGGCCTGTAACTATACCACCACTCTTTTCACACTGCTAAGATGATGGGAAGCCTCCAAGACTGTGTTTGAATCATGAGTTGGGGATGGCTGCAAGATTTTTCACAAACTTTCTTCACCTCCCTTCACGTGCAGAGCTTCAGCTTGCAAATGCAGTGTGCTGTGGCTGAAAAACACTTTCCAAACCTTGATCAGCAGCCAGGCTGGACTGGGAGCTGCATACCCCTAGATATATTTGCCCAGTTGTTCATGCCCTATTCACAACTCATACACTTAGTTTGATGGGTGAAAGATGTTTTTATATTCTATCTAGGGACTGCTCTCTTTATCACCTTGATGGACTCTCTCTCTGACAGGTTGTTTTTGCAAATGCAGCATTTTGATATTGATATTGTATCATCAATGGCTGATCAAGTTGATTCAGTAAATTTTTTTATAAGTTCTCTATAAGAAGCAGAGGGAATACTGTGTGATTTTTTTTTTTTGTCATTCAGTCAAGAAAAAATACAGTTTCCTGGCAATAAATAATAAATGATTAAAATGGAGTAGTTAAATGTCCCTTGCAGTCTTTTGATGTACCAAGTAGATCTTTTTCTAATAGTGCCATACATTGATCTTGCTGATATAAGCTAAGATTTTCTCTCTCAAACTGTTCTAAATAGAGCTAGAAGGTTTTTATTTGTACAGAATCTGAATTAGCTCAGCTTTTTGTTTTACTTGGATCAAGGATACTAATTATTTTAAACACCATGATTCATGTCTGGACTTTATTAAATTATATTCTCAGGCTTCAAGTATCCTTTTTCTTTTTTTTTTCCACAGTTTATTTTCCTTTGTCTTCCCATAGGAAAATGACAAAGTATGGTTTTGTTAATGCCATATAGCTATCAAATCTAGTTATGGATACAGCAGCCACCTTTTCTAATTAAAAGTACAAAGCATTTATGGAAGAACACCTTTTCAAGCAATGACATTTGATTTTGTCAAAAAGATGTAATTTCCCTCCTAGCACCATAATCAATAGCTCAGTTATTGAAAAAAAGAGATAGAAAACAGCTTATAATTAGTATACATCTCTTTTTATGAGTTTTCAGTACATACTGAACACCCCCAAAATGTAGAATAGTAGTTGTCCTCCATGACTGTATCAAAAGAATGTAGCAGCCTTTCTTCATTTTCTGTTCTGGTCTAAACCTGGCTTATATTTTTGATACTCCTCTGCAAAGGAGAAGTAATTATCATTTGTCACCATCCATGATGATTCTGTATCATGAGTAATATTTGATTTAAATTCAGCTGACAATGTCGATGTGTCTGGCTCAGGACACCACATAATTACCAGGTGATAGCTATTGCTGGACACTTAATGGATTGTATCAAAGCAAACTAAGAATATAGCACTCCAGTTTTTGCAAATCTTTCAAAGTGACTTGTTCTCATACCAAGTCATAACATCATCCTAATTTCTCACAGCTGTCCTTCCCACCTTATTTAATACAAATGACATGACAATTAATGTCTCAAATTAATTGTTCATGGGTTCTTATTCTATGTTACTTCCACCTGTTGCATCATCAGCAATATCTGAAAATTGTCTTGCTCTTCTCAACAGATGAAAGCTTGAGTACAAGGAAAACATAGTCAATCAGATAGAGAAACCTTTTTTTTTTATTTTTTTTTAAAAAGGGAATGAAACACTTGGAAGAATAAAAGTACATACTAATTATGGTGAGACAAGGGTTGCTGAAAGTCAAATATAAATTCTCATCACTTTTCCTTATTTGTTACTCTTACTTATTTGTTAAAAATAGTTTTGCAGTAGCCTCTGTCTTTTTAAAAGGTGAAATCATGGTGGATTTGGAATTTTTGCTCTGTGCATAATTCATAGTACTCATCAGGCAGAATCCTGCAGATTTATACCTTTATACCTGGGGCTGTTCAAACTGCTAGAGAAAACAGCAATCTTTGGAAGTCAATCACTGCAAGTATCTGATGCCAGTGTGCAAATTTCCTCCGTGGCATTTTTGCCAGATTATACCAGAGGAGCAGAAAAGTGGTTTCTAGTCACCATCCTCACCTCTTTGCAGCCTTCTGCTAACTGCATCTTCACTAAATCTGACCCTGGATGCTTTCTACTTTATTACTTTGCAGTTGAATATAAAAGTTATTTTAATGACAAGTCGTATTGGCTCCTCTAATTTTCCAGAGGAGAAAAAAAAGTCTACAGACCTGCTGAGGTGTACTTGGAGCAGTGCAGTGGCATGGGGAACCTTAAATATACTCATGCTGCTCCACATTAATCCCTGTTGAGTGACTTGGAAAGATCCAGTAAGTGAAGCAACTGCTTTAAAGGACAGGACACCATAAATAAAGTTATCTTTTTTTTAGAAACCAGCTAGAATATGACGAGGAGCTGATTTTGGTGACAAAACTTCATTTTAGGCTGTACTTTATAGTACAGAAAAGACAATGGTATGTTCAGAAAGTGGGAAGATGTCTTTTATCATTCAAAGACTTTGGGCTTATGAAGTAAGAATGGTGATTTTTTTTGCACAGTTGTTTTTTCATTCTCTTTAGGACGCCAGCAGCAAAAATAAAGATGAGTGCAAGTGTTCTGCCATTGGTATATTTCCAGTTCGTGTCTGCTGCATCTATTGTGCCCGATACACCCAGGGCTAAGGACTTTATCTCTAAAATCTGCTTTTATAAATTGTGAATTTTACTGTACCAGTTCAGTTTTTGGAGCCTAAACTTGAAAATTATTCAGGTTTATATCCAGTGTTTGGGTTTATATTATTGTGGCTGCTGGTTTTTAACTATTTTTTTGAGACTCAGCTCTGACTTAGTGCATCACAGGGTGTGTAAAGGTGTGGAGGAGATATGGTGCACATGACAGGAACTAAAAATATCAGTGGTTTGAGCTGATTGTCCTTCTATGGAAATCCATGTGTTTCTGGGAACAAGAAGCCTAAAAATTATTTTGAGATTTGGTCATGAACCCATGCAATTTCCCCTACTTGCTCTAGTGGTTGCCTGGTTTAGTTAATGGCCTACACCTTTCTGCCTGGGCTGTAGATTTTAGACAACATTCATTGCACAGACCAAGATTTCAGAGGAACTTTCCCTGCATTGATCTTTCATTTGTGAAGCTCTGCTGTTAAATTAACTTCTGACAATGTCATATAGAATTGGGGTGAAGATTAATGTATTCTACAAGGATTAAATTTTCTCATTTTTCAGACTGGAATACTCATGCACTACTAAGAACCCCCTCGGCAGAGCCACCCCTGAGTTAATGGCGTAGCACAGAATGACAGCTTAGTTCTAAAATCATTTCTATTGCTTTTTTTTACCTTTTTTTTTTTTTTTCTGGTTGGAGTTTTATATAGTAGTTGGCATATTAATATATCACAAGCCTGGGACCAAAAAGCTTTTCTCTTATTCAGGGAGCTCTAAACCTTTTTAACAATTTCTGCTCGAAATATTCGTTGATATCTGCATGAGTTTTCTTTCGCATTTCTGCCTTGCTGCTTCTTGTAACTTCCCCTTATGTCACACCCTGTCAGTGTGATGACAGGCCTCTGTGCTCAAAGCATCAACCAACACCTGATACACACAGATTTGGGAAAATCCCTCAAACAGCAGCTGCAAGCCTTGACCTAAACCAAAGCTCTCAGAATGACACCACAGGGAGCCCCATACTCTTCCTTCCACTCATTCACACATCAAACCACTCTTTACAAGAGGGAGAAGGGAATTTCTTAGCTATATTTTTTGCCTTGTGATGATCTGTTCTCAAAGCATTTCTTACTGGTAGAATATCACCTTCCGCATTTCACAGGCATTTATATTTGTCAAAATTAATATCTTAGTAACGATATGGGGCACTGATATTTACAGTAGAATAGCAGCCAGGAAGATACAGAATCCAGTGAAATAATATTTAAAACTGTGCAGTGGCTTGTGCATATAAATACATAGAAATATGTGTGTAAAATCGCAACATTTAGTAGTTGCTACCAGAATTACCTATGTATGGAGTTTCAAATTATAAAGAACAGAAATGTCATTTTTAAAAACTAAACAAGTGAACAAAACAGACATCCATTTACTGAGTCTGGTCCAAAATGTGACAATTATTATGATACAACTTTTTATTTTTTTTATGATCATGTAATTTTCATAGTCACTTTTCAAAGAATCTGGCTTTTCAGGGTAGCTGTGAAAAAAATCTCATTTATTTGAACGAGTCCCTGTAAGATAGATGAATATATGGGCCAGAGTTTTTTTTTTTTTCATGTTTTAGTACAATTTACAGCTGATCATTTATTTGACATGTATGGGTAACAAACACAGATTAGTTATAATGTCTCCAAGTGTCTAGTTGCAGACACTAACATGACCAAAATTTAGGAGGAAGAGGGGGTAGAGAAACAAAAATGTAGGATAATAGGCAAAGTAGCAGTGCAACGGTTTATCACTTTCACTGAACATCATTCTTCCTGTGCTGGTTCTTACTGCTTCCTGTTCCACTTCCAGTAATTCCATAATTTCTTACCACTATTTCCCTGGCCTTTTGAAATTACCATGGTTCCCTTAAGGACTGAGGTGTTTGCTGAATAGAGATGCTTCTTGCTTTGGAAAAAAAAAAACCCTGTATTTTATTAAGCATTAGATTTATATTAGCATTTATATTCAAGGGGAAGGACTTAAAAAAAAATCACTGCATGCTATCTGAAAACATCTGAAATTCAGTGTGTTTGGAACAATGTCAAACTTTTGCTGCCAAGCTCATAAAAGGCAAGAAACACCAAAACCCAGAATCTCTGATCTCATTTTGAGCATTACCTTTATGGTACAAGCTTTAGTTATGTAATTGTCTAATGTCACATAAACTACTGTGACAATAGTGTATCATCAGGGGACAAGGACACTGGGAAGAACTAGATGTAACTGTTAGGTTTTACAGGTGCATAAAAACATAGGGCACTTGAGACTTGGTGTCATTCAGATTCAGGAAGGGACTGTTCTCTCCTCCTTATGGGCTCCCTTTTCCACTTTTCCTAAACATATCCAATTTTACTACCAATTTGTGGCTGAGCTAAAGCCATACCTTTATTGTGTATGTATGAATTGAAGTTCTTCTACCAAAGGCAGATTTTGGGATATGGGAATAAGGGGTTCATTGCAAAGGGCATGCAACTTTTTTATTGCCAAATATCACATTGTTATACCAAAGTATAAGAGAGAGAAGTTTCAGTAAATCATTATCCTGTCTCCTTTGCTATTCCATATTATACATTTTCTATTTAATTTCTTTCATTTATGTGATGGAATTGTTTTTGTTGTTGTTCCAATTTATAGCTGTCATTCCATTTCCTACCTTTTATTAATCTATGGTTTATTTCCATGTGATCTACTGGAAACAGGAATAGACCTGTTATTCTAATAATAATAGACCCCCCATTTTTATTGACATTTTGTTAACCCATAAGCTCAAATGAATGGTATATGAAGTGTGACATTCCCCCACAAAACCACCATGCTGTTGTGATTTTTTGTGTAGGGCACAAATGCCTTTCTTTCATCTCATCTCATTTTCCCTTCCCCCCTTTATGTAAATGATGCAGAAAGAAAATAAAACTTCTCAATAAAACCTTTACCTATCAAACAATTGTGCAGTTTTAGGCTAGTGCAGTCTGCCAATGCTGTTGATTCCACTCCAGGAACTGCGAATAAAAGACAATATCTCAGTAATGATCTTTTATTATGATGCTCCTGTCATTCTTCAGAATATATTTTGCAAAAGAAAAACAAAGAGCTAACAAGAAAACAGGTTCTCATCATGGTTCTTCATTCTTTTCTGGCTGCTTATGCAAGAAAGGATGTCACTATAAGGGAAAAAGCTCCAGGGGATCTCAAAAAAACATTATTCCTACAATGTCTACAACCCTTTCTTGATTATAAAATCCAGATCATTGCACAGGTGGGAGTGAAGGTCTGAGGGCTACTGTAATTCTACCTTTCAGTAATGCATCACATTGAAAAGAAGTGCTTGTGTTTCGTAATTCTGTGCTGATGTGCTCATTTCGTGGGTCAGGGGTCAGGTCTACCTTTTTACAGTCCGTTTTGGCTTTGTTTTTTGCAGCAGAATCCTGACCTTCACAGCCTGCGTGCATCATCACTGGTAGAGAGGCAGATCATTCGCATGAAGGTTTAAATTCTGGAAACAAGAACCTGCTGGTCCACCGTGCAATGTGCTTCGTTGCTGATAATTAGTTGATTTGCTCCTGAACCTGGATAGCCTCAATGAAACGCAAGGCTAAAATTAAACATCAAATAGCCTGAAGACTCCAGCAAGACAATGACAAGGGAAGACTGAAGAGAATGTGAATTAATTGGAAAGAACAGGAGGTCAAATACCTCAAGTGCAAATTGCTGAATATTTCATATTTGGAGAGACCTAATTTTGTGAATCCTCAATTTCCTCTGAACCCTTTATTGACCATACATCCAGTTTTGATTTACATCTTTATCTGGAGAAGGGGATCAAGTGCTCTGTCAGTCAGCTTGCAGATGGCAGCAAGTTGCATGGGTGCGTTGGTCTGCTGGAGGGTAAGAAACCTGCAGAGGGATCTGGACAGTCTGGATTAATTGCCCAAGGCCAAGGGTATAAGATTCCCCAAGGAACACAGGGTCATGCACTTGAGTCACAACAATCCCCTGCAGTGTTACAGGCTGGGGCAGAGTGGCTGGAACGAGGCCAGGAAGGAAAGGACCTGCAGATCCTACTTCACAGATGGCTGAACATGAGCCAGAGTGGGCCCAGGTGACCAAGGAGGCCAGTGGCATCCTGGCTTGGGTCAGCAATAGAGTGGCCAGCAGGACCAGGGCAGTGACCGTCCCCCAGTGTTTACATGGCAATGATGTCACACCTCAAAACTGAACACACCAAACTGTGTTCAGTTTTGGGATCCTCATAACAAGAAGGCTAGTGAGGTGCTGGAGCAAGTCCAGAGAAGGGCCAGAGCTGGTGAAAAAACTACAGAATTAGTCTGTCATCTTATTAATGCCTACAGCTACCTGACAGAAGGTTGGAGGCAGGTGGGGGTCAATCTGTTCTCCCATGTTGCAGTGAGCCATGACCAGCAGAAACAAGGGAATCATAAAATTCACTGGTTTGAGGCACAGCAGCCGAGAACCCCTGAAAGCAGAGGAAGACGTGATCCATGCCTTCCTGTTGGCTTCAGTTCTCCCCACCTACCTCTTACCTTATTTGCTGTAATCCCTTCCCCCTGTCTTTCTAACACCCACCGTCGAACGTCTATTGGTTACTGTATGTTTTCCATCCCTGTGTCGGCAGGGCACAAAACAGTCCCCACTCCACGTGGCAGGGGGATTGCTCCATGGTTTCCACCACGTCCTAATAAACCCTTTTGCCCCACAGTGTGCCCCTTTGCTTCTTCCTACCTCCTTCACACACGCTGTAGCCATGGGGGGGTCGAGGCGAACCCCGAACGGTGATTCGCGTGTCCCGCCTGCACTGAGAACCTGCCTCGTCCAGCCTCCGCCCAGAGCAGGCAGAGATTGCTAGGTGCCAGGACACAGAGCAAGCTAGAACAGCACCTGAAGCACTCCCAAGTAAAAAACAATAGGGCATCCCATGGGATTGCCTGATCCCTGGAATTGTTTAGGGCCAGTCTGGATGGGCCCCGTTCTAGTGGAAGATGTCCCTGCCCACAGCAGAGTTGTTGGAGGTATATGTTCTTAAAGGTCCGTTCCAACCTAAGCCATTCTATGATTCTGTGATTCTATGGCTAGAGGAAATGGACTCAAGTTGTGCCAGGAGCAGCTTAGAGGGGATATTAGGAAAAAAGTCTTTGCCAAAACTCTTGTCAAGCCCTGTAACAGGCTGCCCAGGCCACTGGTGGGGTCGCCATCCCTGGACGTATGTGAAAGACATGTAGATGTGGCACTTGGGGACATGGTTTAGTGGTGGGCTTGGCAGTGCTGGACCAGTGGTTGAATTCAATGATCTTGGGGACTTTTCCAGCCTAAATGATGCTGTGGTTCTCTGTTTCTATAAAGTAGGCAATAAGAAACACAAGACTGCAAGCTTTTGTCAGATGGCCACATATTTTTGTCACTCTTAGTTTTGTGGGACCCAGGTGCATGACTCAGAGCCTTGCATCCTCATGAAACAATTATTAACTATATATTATCTCAAAAATCACTGCACAAGGTTGCACAAGGTCCCAAGAACCTATTGCAAAAGAGCATAAAATGTGGGGTTTTTTAACATGCTTTCCTTTTCTCCTTGCAGGGCGTTGTCTAAGAGAGTAGCTTTACATATTGACCACCACCTTCACTGGGAAGGAAGGACCTAACCTTCACCTGCAGGCAGCACTGCTCATAAAAGATCTTCTGCATTTTCTGGGGTCTGTGGTTTAGATCTTCACTGGTTGATGTGCTGACTCCCTATCTAAGCCCCCTAATTCTGCATACTGTACAAGCAGAATTGAGCCAGTGCTGTTAGTCCATGGAGCTATCTGATAGATTTTAAGTGTTAGAGATTAAAGGCTCACAAAGAACAGAAACAGAGCACAACACTTGTCCCAAAAACTCCTGTTTAGTACAAAAATGCTTCATATTAACAGTGATAAAGAGTTTGCTTTCCTAGTGAGAATTGAAGTTCTCTCGGGTGGTTTAGACGCCTAAACATTGCATTAAAGATCTGAATTTCAGAGATCCTCGTATTCCCACAAAATCTAAGGGATGTAATGCTTATCAGTTTTATGAGACTAGAGCACTGGGGCTAAATAGGAACTCCACTGTGAAAATTATTCCCAGAAACTGAAGGGAGAGTTGATACCAATTAAATTTAAAAAAAAAGAACAAAAAACAACCACAAAAAAACCCAAACACTACAACCAAAAAAAATCAACAAACAACACAAAAACAAACAAACAAAACAAAAAATGCCCCCAAGTAAAAAAACCCCAAGCAAAACAAACAAAAAACCTCAAACCAATTCCCCCCACTCCCCCAAAATAAAACCCAAACAAAAACAAACAGAAAAAAAAATCATTTTCGGCACTGCAGCCTTTTGTTTATCTTGGTCTTTGTCCTCTGTGGTTGACAGGAATAAAAAAGACCTGATTTCTTGTTAGTGTTAACGTGTCAAATTCTTTGCCTTATCCTTGGAGTTCATAACAATTTCTTGTTCTTCTTAAAATATCCATATGTGGAGTATCCCATAAGGTCAGACCTCATTACTCTGCCACAGGAGGTATATTGTGCCTTATCTTCTATGCACAGAGAAGTAGACCCCCAGTATTTTATGTGGTGTGATTCCATTACAATGGAATCCCAGCACCCGCTATATGAAGATGCATGTATGATGATCTAAAATGCTTTCGTTATTTCTGCGGTCATTTTCTGGAGGTGGAATACATCAAGGAAACATTTTCAGAGAAGTTTTGAGTATCACTTAACATCTTCAAAAACATGTCGAGGAGTTGGTCTTGTTCCAGGGACTGTGTTGAAGCATATTTTGTTGAAATGGTTCGGAGTTAGCCAGGGACAATGGAATAAAGTCTACACATGAGAATAACACAAGGAAGACTAATTGAACTCCTGGGAAATCCTGACTTGCATGATTATATTGCCAGAATCATTGATCTCAGTTTTGCTAACCCTCTTTTGAGAGAGAGAAAGATGACATTCCTGTATGCTATAAGCTTGAGAGCAAATGAAACTAAAGATAATTTTCTTTATATAAATACCTATAGATGGGAATTGGGTGCAAAAGAATTTTTGCTTCTGAACAGAAAGGAAAATGAGTTGCAAAGGGAAAAGTTATATATTTTGTTCAGTGCCTGCAGGATTTATTCATAACCCAAAGGTACCAATTGTATTTATTTTACAGGATTAACATCTGTGTTCTGGTATGTAATTGGGATTTCAGATTCTATGTGGAAAAGCTCTGTTTATTTTTCCAGCATCGTAGATTTTTCCCCTGTTTGTGCTAATTGCCCCTCTGTGCATGTAGTTCATATTGTCTAGCTCTCACATTAGATAACTTCATTTGTGCTATGCTAGTTTCAAACACACCTGCAAAAACCTGTGACAGCTTTTAAAGCTGAAGATGTTTCCCTTGCTGCTTGTAGCTTAACAGTCAGGACTACCTGAGGTATCATCCTGAAAGATAGGGTAATTACAGCTGAATATACAGAGAGAAGGAATGCAATGGTACATAAAAGATCAACATTTAGGCATGTGGAGCAATCTGGGCCAAAAACCAGTGGTTAATGTCATCAACATCCTGGAATTACACAGTTGTTTCTACCAGCTCCTTTCCTATTATTTAGAAATATTATATATGGTGCTGTAAGTTTAATCTAGTTTAACTAATAAAATAACTATTTTCTTCGGCGTGAAACATTTCCACCCTTGGATTCTTAAAATACCTTGCAGTGGACATGATGTGGAAAGCAAATGTGCATTAGATAATGTGGTGTGTTTTGATCTGGGAGAAGCTTGCATGGCAGCTGCATGCAAGGCTAGTACCAACAAGAAATGCAAAAGGCTCAAGACTATAATTTTTTTTTTTAGTTGGCTGTTTATTGGTTGGGATGGTGGGGTTTTTTTGAGTCACTGTTTATGTGATGGATTTATTTATGAATGCTAATAGCTCTCTACCAAAAATCCAAAAGCACACAGAACTGAGTCCATGCCTGGTGAATCTTAAAATTCTTTATCAAAGGACTGCTATTCATTCTTTTACTCTAAAACCTGAAAATGCCTTCTCTGACCTGATGCTGCTGCTTTGCATCATTCTGACAGCTTGAAACACGCTTAACTGGCCAATTGAGGATTCCATTTTTAAAGCTATAATGACTCCTATGATAACCTGCTCTGGCTGTTGCCTCAGGGTCAGAGTATGACATGTTGGCTTTCCGCTAATTCCCTGCCTGCTAGAACAGCCTTGTGGGGTCAAATGCATGGCAAAATGAGAGGAACTCAGGCTGCTGTAATACACACCAAGTATCACTAATGTAGGGAGAGGGGGCTTTTTAATTAGTTCCTTTGGTTCCTTTCTGTGGCTGTGGAAGTTCCCAAGTTTTGCTCTTTTGTTCCTCTGTTCTTAAGTGCAAACAGATACAAGACATGTAATTGGGAGAGAAAAAGACTTCAGGGTCTGATATTTTATCATAAAGCACTGTCAGGCCACTGTTTGGTCATATACCTGTGCAAATGCCTGAAGTTCTGTATGCAAGTATGAAAAGAGAATTCTGATGAGGAAGAGAATTTTATAGGCGCTTATGATTAAGGCTATAAATGATTCCACAATGTGCAAAGCTATGCAGACTGAGGCCTGATATCTCCTTCAAATGAATAAGTGATTCTTGCTTTTTATTCTGCTCAGTATACACATTTGAGATATTTTCAGTAAGGAGCAAACACATTCTGCTGAAGAAAACCATCTATTTGCATCCTTGTAATCTTTGCACAGCTGTATATCATGATTTCTGTTCCACAGGGTTCTGAAATGGATGAATCTGGAGCACCTGAAAGTCAGCTGAAGGTGTGCAGGCAGTGGCTCTGCTCAAGATGCTTCAGTTCATTTCCTGTAATACAGGACTCTGATATGGTCTGTTGATTTGTCATTGTCAAGAAGTGTGCAGGAAGGCTAATAAATACAGCCAGGATGCTTCTTTAATCTCTAATCGCCAGTGTCACTGATACTGCCCCTTCCCTCCATCTTATGTTATTAACCTGTTAGCAGGTATGTTTTAACAAAAACAGGTTATTCCATGGCTTACAGTGTAGGTAGTTTTTCAGCTGTCTGACTTTATGTAAGTACACATATTCTACAAAGCAGAAGATTTTCCTTAGGTAGTGAACTGCTTAAAATATTGTATACAAAGGTATGCAGACAATTTCTTTTTTTTTTTTTTTTTTTGTTTAATCTAGACAAGAAAGCAGAATCAACAAGAGTTCAGGGGTTTTTTGGGTGTATTTTTGCCTTTGGAACCTGTCACCATTGAGCTGAGATCATATTCATGGACTTGAAATATCTATTTGATGATTGTTTGTGACAAGCAAGCTCAGTAAAAATGAAGGGAGTTGGCTTAAGCTAGAAAGCTGCATAGCTATATGAGAGTATACAATACAAATATGAAACTAAGCATTTCTTCAGGCAGGTAGCAAACAAGACATCTCATTAGAGTCTGTCTTTGAAATTATTAATAAACACTGATTTATATAAATAAAGACAAAATGGTATGCAAATAGCCTATTGAATGATATTTTTTTGTGTGAAATGTCAAATTTAAATGCACAGCAAACAGAATGAAAATGTCATAATACTATTAATACTCAAGAGAGGTTCAGTACCAATTAAGTACTGGACAAAATTTTGTGTCTATTTTATTCTTACCAGCTTGTCCATCTTCAGCAAGTACTCTTTTTAAAATCATGAGCAGAAAGAGGAATATTGGGAAGTACTTTGAATTGCCTCCTTTCCTATTACATGGTAAATTTATATTTCTCTAAAGGGCATAGCCATTTGGGTTGTTTCCCATTTATATTTTTAAAAGAATGATGAAAAGGGTCATTCTGAAAGCCTTTGTTTTCTGTGTGTTGCTAAAAATACGGGTATCTTTTTGCCTCCCAGGCTGTTAATTCAGTGACAGATAGCGGTGTTATATTTAAAGGTAGCCCACCCAGCTCTGCCCCCTTGTGAGAACACCCCGTGTGTGGGTTGGTCAGATGATAACCATGTGGAGATCTGTGTGGGCCCTTAGTCAAATGGGTGTGAGTACCGTTACTCAAATGAGTATTCATAGCCACTACTTGCTTTATTTTTTTCTGGAGCAGCAACAAAATGGCAGAGACGACAGCTGCCACATCATATACATACACACACTCCCACACAAACTATGCTTTGTACATCAGAAGCAGCATAAATACCATGGCATGTGGCAGTTGCCATGGCAACGTGTTTTTTTAATGAATAGCAGATGGAATGGGCATGTAAAACTTACATAAGTTGTTAGTAATTTGTAAGTTACTGCAGACCAGCTACTGCAGTAAACTTTTTGTTTTCATTGTTTCTGTTTTTTCCACATATAGTGTTCAGTCATTCCTTTTCTTACCACTGAGTTTACCCTGATCTAGAATACAGGCTATGGTGGTGCATAATAAGTAGCAATGGCTAATTATTTTTGTGGGTGAGGATCCATAATACAGGTAACACAGGAAATAATATGGTTTAACACATCTTAAAAATTTATTTTTACAGAATTATTTTGATGTAGTCTTTAATGATAAAAATACAAGACATCACAGAAACATAGAAGCTTTACTTTTTAGGTGCAAATTCCTTCTGAGTGAATGGTGAATATTAAAACTGGTGGGGACAAGTTAAACAATCTGCATAAAAATTAATATTTTGATTGATATTCTGACCACAGATCGTTAGGAGACAGAAATTAATGATTTACTGATCAACAGGGAAACATAATAGAAAATGTTCTGCATTATAAAATTTCAACCTGTAGGATGTTGAAAACAAGATTCTTCCTCAAAATTTGAGGTGTGAGCTCCTTGGAAGATGTGAATAGCTGACCTGACCTTCATAGGCAAGATCAGACAACACTAAAAAAAGAACTGGAGGTAAAATGAAGATGCTTTGGCTGCATGAAGAGCTCACTCACTTTCAGCATTTCCCAGTCACACCAGATAGGACCAAATCAATTATGACTTAGGTTTCTAAATTCTTTTTAAGAACATGACATAAGTTAGATGCTTGCATGTTCCTAAATGTTTTTCTGACCTGGACTCTGCACCTTGTAAAAGAGACATTATTTCCAGAGAGACGGTCACTGGAAAAGAAATAAAGGGAGCAGGTTCTTTCCCAAAAAAGGGGAATGACTTCCCCTTTTGTTTTTTTTTTTTGTAAGTTGTTCAAAGAGAATAACAAATATTCAAGTTACGAGTTTCTAAGCAGCCACCATGAAGAGAGGTAACAGATACATATGGCTAAGATTTTCAGACAGCTGCTAAAAAGTTTGTACTCTTGAAATCATCCAACTACCCTTGGCATTGGATAGGGTTGAGATGTGAAAGTCCTTTAGGCTCCTCTAATTCTGGGTTACAAGAGTGATCTTGTTCCCTGAGGCTTAATTCTTCAAATTCCCTTCTCTGTTCTTTCTCCTTTTGTCTGGAAATTTGATGCCAGTCTCCCTGCTGGGGAATGTTCCCTATTGTCAGTGAGGTGGTCAGGAGTGGTAAAAGCTACCCCTTTTTTTCTGTTGTTCACTGGTTGCTAACAGCTACTCCTAGCAGTGCTGGACTTTCATTTTCTGGTTGATGTCACCTATCCTTGGGCTGTAAACCTAGTCTTGCCTTCTGCAACCCTTTCTCTGACTGCTCCAGCATCAGAAGACCTTCCTTGTGTCAACTGCTGACTGGCATTTCTGCTTCTCCAGGACCAACTCATTTATTCCTCGTCTTTGTTACAGTGATGGTCTCAGGAATGCTTATGGTAAAATATAGTCATTAAAGAATAGCTTTGTCAGAAGCAACCCAGTGTTTCTACTATCTTCTGGCTGATGCACACTGGGCCAGTATTTCCACTGAGTTCCGGAATATTCAGAAATCTTCTTTATCATGTTTTTGTTGTTTATTTGCTTGGCTGGTTTTCTTTTTTTTTTTTTTTTAATACTTATTGCTAAGAATTTGTGCCAAAAAGAGCAAGTCTATCACAAAAGAGAAAGTAAATAAATCAAGTTCTTCATTTTTTACTGTTATTGAAAACTCCAAAGTCTTTCTTTTATTCTCCTGGGGAGATATTTTCAAAGCAGTAAAATTAAGCATACCATTCCCATGCATTAACCATAACTTAAGATATACGGGTAGATATATGCTAATTGTTCCTTCTAATGTTCCAGGGAAGTTATAGCTAGATAAAATGAACACTTGATTTAGGCCTCAGAATTTAAAGTCTTAGAAGTTATTTTCACCCACGAAACAGCAGATAAGAGCAATTATTGCCGTCTTCTTATCTCTTTTACCAAAGTAACCCTTCATTCTGTGGGAAGCTAAGTGAGAATTAAATGTTCCATCTTCATGATGGTTGCATGTATTTTTAAATTTACATTTTATTAACAGAGTAATTGTGGACTTAAATTTTGTTTAAATGGTATGCTTCATATAACTGCTAAGTAGCTGTTATACAATTGTAGAGAAAGCTTTGCAAGACATTGAGACACTAATGGCTTTTCAACCTCAACAAGACACCTAATATAAAAAGATGTGAGAGCCTTGTAATTAAAACAATCTTCTCAGTGAACTGTTGATATGGAAAACAATCTGCTCTCCTTTACATTTTCCATTTTAATTTACTGAAAAATTATGACTATTATGTATTGTGAAGGTGCACTTTGGCAATTTTTATGTTATTGAGAGCAGTTTAACTCACCGTTGTGCTAGGAAATTGTATTGAATATTTCAATTTATCAGTATTAGTGTGAACTAGAAGTATATTCTTAGACTTCTCTATCACTGTTCCAAGTGTCCTTCCAAAACTCCTTCAGTAACCCAAAAGCTCTCATCAGAAAAGCTCTCATCATCATCTCCTTGGTGTCCAAAGGTCTTAAAGGCAGCAACTGAATGCAGCATGAGCAGTTCTGGGAGCCAATAGGGCCTGGTTTCCTGTGCATTTTTGTCTAACAGACAGCTATCCCATTGTCTCAGTGATGCAAACATTCAGGGCATCTGGGCATTCATTTCCCAGCACCTCTGAAGGAGTGAGCTTGAGCTGCATCCTCTGGAGTGAGGGCTGTGGGAAAGGCAAAGGGAGTCCTCAGACCCAATCCTCTACTTCCGTGCAATTTTTTTACTGAGTACTGAATATATCATCTAGAGTTTACTTTCTTGTTTCCTCAAGAGACCACATCAGCCATTAAGTCTTTCCTTTGTATATCAGTGCCAGGAATCAGCGTGTCCTGTTAGATTACAGCTGTGGCTTCCAGAAGAGGTGGATGTCGGGGTAGACCATGAGATTGTTCTCAAAAAATCTAACATAGGTGAGATAAGACAACACAAAAACACAAAATAGCAATAAGAACAGATATCAGTAGCAAGGCCTGTCTTAATAATACAATACCAATGTTGAAAGAATACTACAGAAGGAAGTCACCTTGGTTGCAATAGTTGAGTTCAGATGGCACAGGTTGCCCTACTAAACTTTTGTTGGCATTAAAAAAAAAAAAAAAGATTTCCATATCAATTAATTACAGCACACACAAACCTTTACACATTTCCATATATGAGAACATTTACATATTGTCTTCCCAACAATCAATCAATAGTGCAAACCTCAATCTAAAATCAACTAAAGGCTAAAAAGATCTGCCTTAAAATATTAAATTGGGTCAATCATATTAGGGTCTTTGGGCCTGAATGTTAGTCATACTCCAGTGGTCCCCATTAAGAATGTTCAGCAATGATTTTGTATCACTACCCTCAAAAAACCTCATCTGAGACGATCAAGGTCAGCAGGGTAGTGTCTCTAAGTTTACTGCACCATGTTGCTTCTCTCCTCCTCAAATACTGTGGGAAAAATCTATGTATAGTTTTGTGTTAAATCTGTTTATTATCATTGTCATCTTCCATGCACTCGGCAACATGGCACTAATCAGCACAATATTTACCCTCTTATTACACCAGTTACAAGCTGGGTACACTTCATATGTTGTGCAGTGTTGTGTATCAGTGGTACTTGCTAAGTGGAAATTGATAGTGACACCAGAATCATAGTGGTTTATCTTCATGCGCATACTTATCAAAGATTCTTTGTAGCCACAGATGAATAGTCTCCTAGAAATGAAATAAAACCTGCCTGCTGCATTACTTATGAGGCATTCTGCCATCTCAGTAGGATCTCTGACTCTCAAAATGCTTGCAGTTTCTAATAATTAGATTTGGATAATTCTTTCTCTTCCAGGCATCACGTTTTATTTTAGTGAGTATTTCCCTCCACAGCAGTGCTGTTGAAATTTTGAATTAGGAGAGATACAAAAAGAGTGTGGAGAGGGGGGCCACCCTTAAAAATGCTCCTTGGGATGTGGAGTCTGCCTGGGAAGAAAAAAAATGTACAAACTTCTCTGTTCTTGATGTGGAGTTGCGAAAGGAAATAAGCTCATTTGCAATTTCAGTCAGTCCCCCCATCCCAACACACAGACTCCATTAATAATGAGTTGAGAGAAAAGAGATTCAGCCTGTGTGCCTGCTCAAATAGAGCGTGTACTTAATAGTCCTGCTCATACCAGGCTCCCCAAACCTGCATGCCCATGCCTCCAGGGACTCTGCGCTGGAGCTCGGTGGTGTAAGGATGCCATCACCCCCAAGAATTCCACAAAAACCTTCCTAAAAAGAATACGTTAGGCTAGAAAGCCCCTACATAATTAGACAATGCGATCTTGCATAAAAAGAGGCAAAATACTTTTCAAGTTTCCAAAAGGCTCCTCTCCGGTAGATCCTGCGCAGATTCCAGCATGTGCTGGAACCTGCATATTCTTCTAACCATCCATATTCTTCATGTTATAGTTGTGGGTACAAAGTTTCCACCTTCAAAGGTGTTCAGGCATAACGCCCATCAGCATTTGATTCTGTGAGTGTAATGAGAAAAAAAATGGGCAAGAAAATGCTGCCTTCATGCAGGGGGGTTCTTGGGTTTTGAGGGTTTGTTTTGAGATAGTGAGGTTTTGAGGTAGTCTGTGTCTCATTGGGAATGACAAACTGGTATTTTTAGTGCCTTTATTAAGTTGTGTTGTGTGTGTATGTTTTATTATTTTTAAATTATTTTTTAAAATTAGAGGATATCAAACACTTTGGACCCTGTAATGCAAACAGCACTTCATAATCCTTAAATTCTGCCAAGTGTGGTATACTTAAGGAACGTGTTTTTTAGATTAATGGGTTTTTTTCATGCTGTATGAACCAAATACACTGTAAGCTAAAACTGGTTTACAGACAGTGGCAGACAAACTAGACAAGACAGTGAATATTCACTGACAGTCCAGATAAACAGATCTAAAATGAATAGGGCAAAATTGCAGAGACCGTCAATCTTTTGGTCTGGACCGTCAATCTTCTGACCCACAGGGGCCAGAAAGTAATTCATGACCCTTACTATCATGTCTTAACATTATGTGACTTGATAAACTCTGGGTGCTTTATTTATGCAGTTGCCCAGAACAGAGAATAGTTTTACTATATGAATTCGTGTTACAACATTGCAACTTCTCTTTATATTTAGAAAGAACCGGGGAATAGTTGTGGAAGACCTCTTACAGGAGGAGAAAGAAACCAAACAATTATTGATTGGAGCAAATACAGTCAACCTGATCTCTCCAGCTTTTCTCATTCTATTCCATTTAATGCAGACAACTTTTGTCTCACCATTTAGTTGTGTATGTGGATGCTCCTAATAGACTCAGATACATGAAAACTAGTTTAGTCAAGTTTACTGGTAAATCTACATATAACAACCTTCCAGAAAAGCCTGTATAAATAGGCACATTAACCAAAACTCTGGACAAATCACAAATGTGTTGAAATAAATAAGAAATATAATGAAACTAAAAATAAAACTGCTTTAGAAAGGAATTATTTTCTTATGATCTTTAAATATCCCTCTAATTTGAACCATGATGCCCCTAGTACACAAAGAAATCTAACTGGAGCAGATGTGTTAAATTCATGTAATGAAAAGAAGCCTCTTTGTGGATCTGCCCATCACTGAGACCCATTTTCCCCACCCAGCCCAGCAGCTGATGCAAGTTTCAGCCATAACCAGCTCAAAGCAAAAAGTGAAAGCCAACCAGTGCTTGAAGCCAATTGTCTGAACAATAGACAGCATGTCACCGTATGGGACAGCTCTTGAACATCGTGTTCTTACAGGCTCAGCATGAAAGCCACAAGAAAATCAATGACAGGAGAGTGTGACTATTCCTGCAAAGAAAAACTAAATGTCAATAAACAAGGGTGTTTTCTGTGACTTGTCAAATAGTGATTCACCTGGAAGCATTAAAAAGGTTGACAAGTTTCTTTCCTCATGCCAAATTCTTACTTTCCCTCTGGATTTCAAGAGGAAAGAGTCTGATGTTTCTTTTTTCACCAAGGCCAATCCTTAGAACAATCAACAGACAGTAACATTTTTAAGAACTAGTGAAATTCTTCTGTTTTGCAAAGAGGTTTGGCCACAGAGGTGTGAAGGGAGGGAGAAGAGCTGGCTGTAGGTAATGTTTTGTCTGGTGTGTTTTCTCCTGTGCAAGGCTCCCATGGTATCAAAGGCCCATGAAAGGGCATTGCCACATGCATGGTAGCACAAAAATATGCCTTTGCAAAGGTCTGCTGTACCTAGGTTTGAAGATGACTGTTCACACATCTCGGTTTTCAGAAGGGTCAAATGTACCTTTTAAAGAAAAACCTGCACTTGCTATGCTGACAAGATTTGTGCTCACTATGACACTGGGAAGCTGTGCAGGACCTTCCTCCAAACAAAGCAGCTACATTCAGATAACAGAAAGTAAAGATGAAATTAACAAAACAACTTTCAGAAAATCAGTAAATTTACTTCAGGCATTTGAAAGTGCACAAAAAAAAAATAAACAATGCTGTATGGCAATTGCTGGTGCAAAGTGCATTGTATGCTCTCAGTAGTGTTTTCAAGTGGAAATGGAATGAATGAGACATGGAGTGTCTTATGAGAGTGAAATGCTTGCATTTGAAATGGTTCTGGTTTATTGTAAACCAAGATAACACCATCCAAGCTGCTGAAGTGAGACCTATTTTCCTTAACCAGCCCCACAATCCAGCACTTCTGACTGCAGAAGAGGGCACAGTCTGTGGGATGGCTCCTCAGTGGGACTGATGTGTACAAATCCTTAGGATTTGTACCCTGCTCCTGGAGGGTGAGAAGGGAGACAAAGGTAACTCAGTGTAAAGAGTAACCCAACTCCATTTTTTTTGATTAACCATCAGGCATCTCTGCACTCGTAGAGTCATGTCACTCCTGGACCTTATAACTATGTTTGCTCTGCCATCTGAGTCAACAGCAGGACTAGTGCTCTTATAAGAGAAGTGGATTGTGTTTGGGTGGGAGAGGGGTTGTGGTAATTTATAATAATTTTAGTAATGTTAATGTGTGTTTGAACTTTCAGACGTTTCACACAACCATCACTCTGTGTGAAGGCTGTAGTGTTACTGTCCCACACTGTTCTATGCTTCAATGCTTCTAAGATTCTATGCACTATATACCTATTATTCAGTTAAGTGAGGTGCTTCTATGCATTGATAATATTTTGGGAATGAGGGGCAAGAATGTAAAGTAACAAATCACAGTGTGCATGTGTTTACTCTGGATTTGAAGTAAGTTCTTTTCCTTCTTGTATTTTTCAGGTTGCAAACCTTATTTTCTGGTTCCGAAACAATATTTCTCTTATGCTTTTAAAAGTATGCCATATCTTTTGCTAAATACTTTATCTTACTGCTTTCTTAAGCAAATAAAATCCTTAGGGTGATTAACCAAATTCCCTGCCACTGGCCAGTAAAATTACTGTGCATATATGAAAAAATACATACACACACATATATATGTTTATGTATATATATATGTATTATATATGTCTGCAAAATATGTATATATCATAGAATCATACAATCACAGAATGGTTTGGGCTGGGAAGGATCTTAAAGGTCATCTTGTTCCAACCCCCTGCCATGCGCAGGGACTCCTTCCACTAGACCAGGTTGCTCCAAGCCCTGTTCAACTTGTCCTTAAGTATGGGATGCCACAGCTTCTCTGGACAACCTGTGACAGGGCCTCTTCACCCTCAAAGGTGAAGGACCCTCCAAAAGAGGACCCTCCAAATCCTCTTTGGATTGTTTTTGTAGAGAGTTTTGTATCAGACATGAGCAGTTAGCTCTGAAGAAAAAATGCCATGTACATGAGATCACTTACTGAAAGGGAGTGTTGCAATAATTGTCTGCAATTCTCTATCGAAAGACACCTTTGAAGGGAGTCATCAATTCATGAGCAGCTGGGGATGAAATCTCTGCCTCCTCTGCAAAAGAGAACACATAAGGTCAGAAACTTCAGAATTGTATAGAGGCATTTACACTATTTTAAATGTCTCTGGACTCTGTTGTGAGATAGAAATTGCTAGAAACGGGGCTAGTTCATCACATAGCCAATGCTTTTGGCTTGAAGAAGGTTGATTATTCTGTATGTAACATGAACACATTGTTCACGCACCAAAAAATATCCTCCTTATGCAAGCTGCTTATACCTTTCTTAAGACTGAAGTAGAAGAATTAGCTTGGGAATTGGCTTTGTACTGGTCTGTTTTAGGGTCACACAAATGCAACAGTAGTGGCTGCTCCTTCTAATCCAGCTGCCTGAGGCCATGGGGAACACATTTAGTTGTTTGATCCTCAGCTTGGACACAACTCTGACCCTGCAAAAGTGTGAAAACCTGCCTCAGCCGGAGGGCCAGGTAAATCACGACCCACTTTATCTCCTGGAATATATGAGGTAGCTTAAGGTCCACTAAATATTCCTTAGCACTTTTCAACACCAATAGATCTGCATTGTGGGGAGAGTTAGCAGAGGCTGGACAGCAGATTGGTTCCTCCTTCCAAGTCATGTTCACAAACAGTTCTACAGGAATACTAAACTCTAGGTTCTTGTTTCCCTTTTCTGAAACATCAGACCAGTTAGCTTTGAAAGACCCACAGGCACTGGTCAGCTAACTGATTTCCTCTAAAGACAGAGATGCTGTGTTCTCTTAGAAGAGCTGCATTATAGGCAGAACTCTGTTCATACAAACATCTCACAGAGGTATAGGCATCCTTTTAGATACCACAAACCCCTGTAGATCTTGCTGGTCCCATCTCTCATCCCTGTTTTTTTTTGTATTTTCTTTCCCATCTGATCCTGGTGCCTGTAGTTTGTGCTGGGTAAATTGTGCCTCTGTCTTTAGCCTATTTTGTAACTGAAGAGAATTATTATGCTTTAATTATTTGAAAGAGAAGAAGGTTTTCCACACATCCGTTTAAAATATCAGCCACATAAATGCCTCTGATTTTACAGAAATTAAAGTTTTTTGTATAGGACTAAATAAAAAATTTGGATGAATTTCTCACCCAGACAGAGAAGAATGTCATTTAGCTGACTGAGTAAAGAACTAGAGAGATGCTTGAAATAGAGAGGACAAACTCCCCAGTGCCTGAAATCCCACATATTTTTCTTATTTGAAACAGTAATTCCCAGCAGGATACTGGGACATCCCATTAACCATACTGTTCTCAGATGCGTGTCCTAGGATTTCTACAGTAATTTCCAGGCTTGAGTTCTCATGCCTACAACAAACTCTTGGTATTGATATACCAAACAGAACAAGGGCTGAAAGGCTTCCAAACCCTGAGCCCAAACAAGAAAGTCAGGGGAACGCCAGGGTGTGATTTCAAAACGAAAGCCTTTTGTTGATTATCTTTCCAGCAAGCAACTCTCTTGAAATAATTTTGTCTGAGTGCAAACATCTAATTTTTTTTCCTCCTTGGTTTAATTAGTGTTAGTGGAGAGAAGTGCACATGGTTGAGGATACAGAGTGGAAAGAATGCAGATAAGTGTCTTTGATCACTCTCCACAACACCGCTTTAAACCCAAGGAAAGTTGGTGCTTTCTCCTATGCTGTCAGTTCAGCAGAAAGTTGTGTGACCAAGACAGAGCCAACTTTCCCCAACAAGGAGTGGAACTGCACCGATTCATCCCACAAAGCTACATGGCAATCAACAAAATAATGTTTTAGCACTTGAGAATGTGTGACTTGATTGATAATATCTAATTTTACATGACTTTTAAGCAAAACTGACAGAAAGATAGGGAGACTTTTAAGGAGCAGTGGAAGAATGAAAAGCTGAATGAAGAAAATTGTGCTGCACATCATCTTGTCTTATTACTGTTAACGCCAGCAGTCATAATCAAGAGTTTATTGTACAGGGCAATCTGGATGATTAGAAACTGGATTCAAGTTCATAAAAAACATCTTGACATAAAACTCTTTTATTTTTCACCAATAATACCAGGAGGCAAATTCATCCCCTCCCTCTGCAGCCTCTTTTAATTCAGTGGAATTATACCAGGGATAATTTTAGCCAAGTATTATCAGGATTCTTCAAAATTGTATTTCAAATAAATGTACATTTGCAGAAGTATACTTTGTCACAGTGAAAGGTATTGATACTGTGAATTTAGGTTGTTCCTTCTTCTACCATCTGCATATTTTAAACTTGGAAGGAATAGAATTCAAACAGGCAAAAAAGAAAAAAAAAAAAGAAAAAGAAAAAAACTCAAAACCCTAAAAAACATAACTGTAGTGTCCAGTCAGGTTATTTTCTTTCAACCTCTTCTGCAATTATAGAAAAGACCCACTTTCCTGTTGTTACCTCTCTGAGATTTCTCTGGGGGACCATATCAGATCAAAATGAATAAACAGTAAGATATTGTTACAAAAGTGGTCATGAAATGAACTGTCTCTATTTTTAGAGACAGCATCAAGATGCTTGAAAGGGTTCACCCTGGAATTTTTTTATTACTGTTCCATTCAAGAAGAATCCCACATTGTCTTTCTTTCCTACAGATTCTTTTTCTCTTCCCCCTGCATTTTTTCCCTGCTTCGTCTCATCAAACCCCTTTTGTCCCTGTGTTCTGTTTTACTCTTTTCCATCAGGATAATGTTCCCTGCTCAGTTGAAACCCTCACTCCTGGGCTCTGCTTTTCCCCACCTTTAAAGTAAAATAATTTCTTAAATGTAAAATCACTACTTAAACTGTTTCCTGCTTTTGGCTAAGGTGGTGGTGGATTTATCAGTCTGTCTAGTTCTGTAATCTCTTTGTGGCTGCTACCAGCCAACTTGATTTTTTACCCTCTAGTGACTCTGGGAGATTATTAGCAGCTACTATTTGCTCATGATGAATTCGCTACTAGATGGCTTTTTGGGAACATTGCTGCTGCTCTTTCCCACTTTAGTCAAACATTCAAGAATGAGGGGGAGGACTTGGGACACTATGATCCCACCAAAAAAAGAAGCACCGAGGAAAGAGATTTACACACAAACTTGTGCTTCTGCTTTATGGGTCAGTAATGTTTTGTGGTATGATATAGACATACTATGTGGTTATCCAAGCCTTTGTACTATAAATACTGCTGTATTAGAAGTATTTCATTCTTTGAAAATGCAGTCATGTCTGGAGTGGTACATGGGTGCTCTGTAACAATGAATAGCAACCTGCTGTGACAAGACAGGAAAAGAACAATACTTTGAGAAATATGTTTAGAGTTCAACTTGATAATATTGAAAATCATGTCTGTGTACTCCCCTAGACCTGCAAACTCGGCATTATGTGGGATTTACACAAGCTCAAAGCATCTTTCAAATTAAATGCCTGGGCCTATAATATGATGAAAATTGCTCTGTGTCACTGTCACAGAGCTACATCATATTTATTTTTGCATTGAAACCTCCATTTTGTGAACAGCACTTGCAGACACCACAGATGGAGATTTGAATGTGGTGTGATACAGCACATCAGGAACTAGTTAAGGTAACTGTTTTGCAATCTGCAGTTTACTCCTGTGAAAACATCCCTGACACTGGGTAGGCAATTAACCCCTGTGTGCCAGATTCATTCCAAGTTCAGCTATGTGTATGTGGATCATCTCTGTAGATTTAAGTGGGTATACTACTTTTCAGTTCACATCCTCAAATTGTTTTGTATTGCTTCTGACTCTAAGAAACTAGCATGAACATCCCAGTCAGAGATTTTATTAATTTAAGAAATAATTGCATTTCTACCAGTAAGCTTCAGTGGTTCTATTTCCCAGTGCTTATTTTGCACAATGCAAAATTGTGCCTCATGTTGCACTTTTTATGTATCCACTTCTTAGCAAAATAAATCCATGATAATAAATCTCCAAGAAGTTTACAAATAATTTCATTTTGAAAAGTATTCTTTTTTTTTCTACTTTAAGATTCAATGCCACCTTTCTTTATCTAGCAGATAAACTCTTTAAACAGTGCAATAAATAGGTGTGCTAGGACATATTCAAACCTGTGTTTTTATCATTGAAGGGTTCATCTGGCCCACAAAACTGTCTTAAGGCAGGAAGTAAAGTTATATGAAGAGCATCCCTCAGGCTGGTGCTCTCATTCAGAGATAAAGTTCACTATGGACTAGGAACATTTCTCTTAATATATAACATGTACAGCACAACGGAGTCATAAATGTCCTTGCTGAGAAACTGTGCCACAGTACATCAGAGGCAGTAAATGTAACCTGTATACACCCAAACTATTAAAATTCTTAATCTACCATCCCATCTACTGTGCAGACCCTCTATGCAGCTAATTAAACCAGAATCAGAGATAGAATAGCCACTGAAAAGTGTCAGTGGTTGTGTCCAGGGTTTTTCTGGGTACCACTGTGTTTCTGTAACACTAGAAATATTAAGAAATTCTAAAAAACATCAAAAGCTTCACTTAGGCTCATTCTTTAAGAGTTACAGTGACTGTAAGATGGTCAGGGAAGAAATTAGAGTCAGAAACTAGCATACGAAGCCTAATGAGCAAACAAGATTTCCCTGCAGTTTGTTTCTTCTTTTCTGTCTTAAACTTGTTTAATACTAGAGAGAACGCAGCAAGGGGAAGATGGTAGAAGAGGGGAAAAACAGGAGAAGAGTTAGAACTAGTTTTAATCACCTTCAGCAACATAGCCAGGAAAAGAGCAACATATGCCAGTGCAGACACTGCTGCTGAGATGTGCCCTGACACAGCTGCACACACCAGGAACCTGTGATTCACAGCTTTATGGCAAAGCTGACAAAACTCCAATCCTCACTCCCATTTGCAAGACAAAAAACACTTCCATACATCAGTCCTTAATGACTCTTTAGGTCTTCTGCCTCTGCCAGGTGCAAATGACTTCTCATGTAGGCCAGAAATACAGTTTCCCTCTCTGACTTGTGTTTTTCTAAGTTTGAAGTGTGTTTTCCCATTCTGGAGGGTCCAGTGAGTTGTTTCTCTTTTTGGCAACACCATGCTGGTTTAGAGATGTGTTTGGGGGTTTTTGTTGGAGTGCAGTCTGTTTCTAAGGCTGCTGCTTCAGCAGCATGTCAGAAACTGCTGTGAGTTTTCTGGTTTTGGATACAAAGCCTGAAGATGAATGAAGCTATGAGCAAGCCTTGCTAACTGCTTTTGGAGCTTTACCACCCTTGAGTTTAGCAGGGTAACATATTCTTCCTTTCAGCCATCACATTTCAGCCTAACTCCACAGAAGCCAATGAAGAGCTAGAACAGGCTGAACCAGTTGAAGCTGTTGATTGAGTGTATTAGGTGGACATATATTTGATAAAAAAATTGTGAAAGCAGTTGCTCATTTAATAACTATACATCTTTTTTTGAGAACATGAAGTGCTCTCTTGTCATGCTGGCTTGACACAATTGGGTGATAATAGTCTTAACACCAGAGGGTACCTCTTATTTCTGTTTAAGTTCACCACTCTGGAGTCAGATGTGAATTGCTCCCAAAAAATGAGCAGGAGTTAGTCTTTTCAAAACACAGTTGTGGCAGCTCAGTGTGTAGTATTTGCCTAGGCTATAGGAAGAGGAGTTTCAGGTTTCCACATGCCTTGCAGGGATTTGAGGTCCTACAGAGGTATATTTTCTGTTGGCAATGGAGTGTTTGGTGATGGTATGCAAAAAAATTTTAGGTCTGGAAACTGGATTAACAAATTAATATCTCAGTGTGTTCAAAGTAAGTGTCTGGCAGAGCTGCTGTTGCAGTTATATGGCATTCCAGGCTGGAACTGGCTTGTGCTTGAGGAAGGTGGAATTCATCTCAACCCATTCAGATAGATATGTGCAAAATTCCCCTGAAGTCCCACAGCCATGTGCCAAATTGCAGCAGTAGGTCTCATAATGCTTTTATAATTTAGTCCTTTATGATCTTCACTTTACTTTTTTCAGTGCTTATCGTGAAAGGTCAGGTGTTAGACACCTTAACACCTGGCAACTGCATGTAGCTTTCTGGATTTGATTTGGATGCTCTAACAGCCATTGCAAGGCAAGAGCTGTACAAAATTGCCGTGTATTTCTCTTAATTATTAAATTCTGAGCTAATTCACACTTAATGTGTTTACACTCAATTTTTTGTCCACTTTTCACAAAGCAAACAAGTCCAGCTGCAGAAATATTTGTAGAAGCAGGAAAATTCTAAGTGAGAATTAAGAACAATTGTCAAAGCAGGTTTTCTATTTATCAAGAGCCTTGCTGTAAGGAAGATCCTGTCTATTGAGGGCCCTGAAGAATGCTAGGTAGCCTTTATTTGAACTTATCTGTTTTGAAGGTTTGAGCATTTATAAACAACCTAACAAGCAGCATAGCAAAGACTTTAGGAATTACTGGTATATCACCTTGCTGCATCCACATCATTTTACAGATAATGGAGCCTCACCTCTGTCCCTGGGAAGATCATGGAGGAGATCTTTATGGTAGCAACTTGCTCTAGTGGGTAGAATCCCTGTCCAGGGCAAGGGGGTTGGAACTAAATAATTTTCATGGTTCCTTCCAATCCAAACCTGTCTGTGGTTCTATGATTTTCTAAAAAGGGTTAGTTCCATTTAAACAATGTAAAGGATTTGGATTCCCCATATTCTCGCTGGGAGGCTGCAGCAGCAATTGAGAAGACTGAGAAGTCATTCTGGGTGGAGACAGGCAGAAAACATGGAGAGGAGGGAGAAGTTTTCAAAAGACAAATTCCTGCTGTCTTCTTCGTTGTAACTCTTTATATATGGCATTATTAGTGCATAGCACTTATATTCAGGTCTTTTGTTCTGAGATCTCTTTCAGTATGCGCTTGCTGACCAGGCCTAGATGTAAAGAGACAAAAACCTGTTTGTTTCCACTGAATCTCCTTTCAGTGTCTGTTTCTGCAGTTTTAGTCACTGGGCCAGATTCTTGGTCCCACTTCTTGCCACTTGGTCCTGGACTGCCACTGAGACCACTGTAGCAATTGCTAACAAACTCTACAGTATAATAAAGTACTCTACAGTATAATAAAGAGTTTTCAAATAATCAAAGATTTCTCAGTAATGACCAAATGCTACTCCTACCTTCACCCAAGAGCTGATGTTTGTCAGAGTGCAGCTGGATGAATTTACACTGGATTATCCGAAAGAAAAAGCTCTACTTAATAACAGTCATAAAATAAATTCTTATTTTTCACACCTAGTATGTTTGTATGGTAAGACAGTCATTTGGATCTGAATTTAGTCTGAAGCATGTGTATTTTTCATTTTGTTCAACTTCAGATTCTATTTCCACTAGACTCTCAAGCTTGATATATCTTCAAATATTTAATGTGCAATGATACAGTACACAATAGCACTTCTCTAATTTCCTGTATTGATTGTTCAGATATCATTTTCATTGAATTCAAAACATGAGACAGAATGTTTTACTCATTCCTGGGCGAAATTCTGCCTCTCTTAGTCTTCTTTTTCCTCTTTCGCTACTTACAAGGCTTTGCTTTATCACTGACACAGGTTGGTAAATTTGTTGTGGAGTTCTGCACATTTAACAAAAGTGACAAGTTCACTGTGTGGGAAAAAAAGCAGAACCTTCACCAGGTTTCAGACCTGAGACCATCTCCTTTCCAAGGCTGTCAAATCATCCCAAGGTACTGCAGTTTATCAAACAATTTCCTTGTTATTCCCCATCAGTATCAGATGCAGAAAACCTGCCAGCACTTTTGTCTTATTAGTTTAAATTAAAATGTAGAGTTTCTCATGAGTAAGTGGAAAAACCATCAAATGTTTCATACTAAAATGATGTTTTGGCAAAGAACCCAAATGTACCTATGGATACTTGGTGTGTGCTTTCAGTCAAACATTAAGCTTTTGGCACAAATACTTCCATGTAATTTTTTTATGCCATGATATGATAACACTACAATAATACTTAAATGCTGACACAACTGAAAATATTGTCAGTTAGGACTCTCAGGCACTGGCAAGCTCTTTGTTATATTTGCAACCTAGCACTCTCTGTGAGCTTCACAGAAATGTTCATCACATTCCATTGAGGTGGAGGGAAATTAAAAAAGAAACAAATTGCTTTACAAAGTGTTGAGTTGGAGAGACTATCACAACAAACGGAAGATCTGTGGCATGTCAGAAACTTTTCTTTTCTTCCTTCCAGGGTTTTTTTCTCAATTCGTCTCTTTAGGTGCAATCCATTTCCATTCTACCATTATGTCATCTATAATTTAAATTTATGAGACAAAACTTTAGTCTTGCCAGGGGAGCAGCTGGAGAGCTCTATTCCCTTTGCCATAGAAATGTAGATGTGCTGAATTTATTGTGTCTGACAAGGTCTGTTGAAAGTACTCCTATCTTTTCTGACAAATATCCATCAGCATGTAATATTTGTTCCTCTGTTTTAGTTTCCCTGCAAATAGTTGACAGTCCCTCAGCAAGGAGTGAGTTTCCTGCTGAGGCAGCACCACCTGTATGGTTTTCCCAATCTCACATCAAGTGCTCCAAAATGGAGGATTCCACAGGGCTAATGGATAACATGAAGGAAGCAGATGCAGTCAAATGTAGGGAAAAATTTTTTTCTCCTCAAAACTGAGTTTTTATAGTTAACATTGCTCCACAATAACAGATCTATATCACCTTTATTGCAGGTACAAAAAGACTTTTCAGACATTTTCACTTGTGTTTTATTGACCAAACAGCCCCCATTCTTTTTGAGTATAGTTGAGAATTCAGTAGGTTTAGATTAAATATTAGGAGAAATGTTTTACTGTGAGGGTGGAGAGGCACTGGCACAGGTTTCCTGGGGAAGTTGTGGATGCCCATCCCTGGAGGTGAGCTAGACAGGTGAGATGGGACTCTGAGCAGCATGAACAGTTTGTAGCTGTCCCTACCTATGCTTCCAAGTTTAATGATGTAGAGAGTATCTCTGATTCTGTCCTCCATAAACACGTATTTTCAAGGCTGGCTATGTGGTTTTGGGTAGACAGTAGGAGATATGTCTCCCCTTTGAAAACTGGACACCTCCCAGGAACATCCCAGTTGGTCACCTTGAAAAGAAGCTGCTGCCAACACTTCTGGCCAGTGAAGTAACTGAGGGGACTCATGAGGGGAAAAATATTCATGTAGTTCCTCAGCATGGGGCTACATGACATACCAAAAATTGTGGTGAAAATGGTGCAACACTGAAGAGCACAGAAATATTCCTGCTTTTCCCCAAGAAAGATCAAAATATGATCAGCTCCTTTCTGATCCTGTCACATTTATTGCAAGCTGTGATGTAAGCCATGTAATTAAGAATTACATCGCTTACATGTAAATGTAGAAGTAGGTTTATTTCAAGTACTAGAATTGTGTTTGCAGAGCTGGTAGCTTACGAAATTTCTGTTGCACGGAAGCTAATGTCCTTAGTGACTGTTTCTTTAAATGTAAGTGGCATTTTAATAAACTTTGTAATAAAAGTGCTCAATACACTGCTGGTATGGCAATTACTGATTCTTTAGGGAACAAACTCTACATTATTGGACAAGAAATATTGCCAATAAGTGTCTTTTATGCATTTACCTCTGTACTTAAACCCACACAGGTAAACATGTCCCTTGTAACCATGGTGATAGTCCCTGCTTCCTTAGGTCAGTATGTTCCTTTTAGCTCTGAAGGTCCTGTTAAGTGCGGTGCATAAAAACAATATCACAAGAATTAATTTTATGATTATTATTTGTTTTACACTGGAGAACTCATTGAAAAAAACTAACCTTGATTGCAACTGTCCAGTGCTAGTTCCATACAGCAGTCAAAGGCAATTCATGATCTCTACTAAAAAGAGAAGCACAATGTTCCAGAAATCACAGAAAACACATTTTCACAGAAATCAAGTTTGATGAGAAGAGGGGTTGCAATAAAACGGTTGTGAATAACCTGTCTTTATGTACATAGTAAATAAATTTCTGTCTCTTTTAAGGGTTGGTCATTGTTTTATTTTGTTGGTTTGTTTGTTCTAGCAGGGTTTTGTCCATATTCAGGGGATACTGTGGAAAAACTATGGAACAATATATTTTTATAGAATTGCTGTTATGAAATTGAATGGTTTTGCTATCAAAGTTAAGTGTAGAAACAAGTTTGGCCATACTTGGCTTAAATCTATTGGAGGTGAGGCTGAGTAAAGTTTGGTTCAGTTGTGACTTACAGTGAGATCAAATAGTAGGACCTTTAAAATAATGCTCCAACTTAGAGTGCAATTTTGTCCAGTTATCTCATCCAGGGCTTTTAATGGCCAGCTAGTGCTAAATAAGCTGAAAGAATGGGCCTTCCTTCACTTAATATCCAGTGGGGAAAGGTATTTTTGGGTCACTTTGTTTGTGACTCACAATCAAGTGTGTGGGCTGGCCCCTTGTATGGTTCAAACTAAAATAAAGGCTGGGCCTCAGCACTAGTAGAACAACAGAGGATGGTCCATGAAGATGCCACGGGGCACTTCAGAGGGTGTTGTTTATAAGCTTTTCGAAATATAAGACCTCATAGAAACCTTTTCTACTATGACTGCAAGAAAAAAGAACTAGCTAAGGTTTCTGAACAAATGTGGTTTAGAGGAAGGCAGTGTATTGCGAATTTGGCAGAGGGATGTCAAATGTTCAGGAGGAGATGGCCTGGAAAAGATGATGTCCCAAAGCAGAGCAACGAGTTAATGTTTAGTTATACGTTTTTTGTCTTGGTTACAGAATGAATTGACTTCATCCTTCATGCTCAGGAAGGAAAGTAGTCTTTTTCTGCACCAGATGCAAATGTTCATATTCAGAGAAGCTATTTCCTTTGTTGCTGAGAAATGAAAAAAGGCAAAGCTTTTCCTGAACATATTCACAGTTGGTTCTGAAGCAGAAATGAGCTTTCTGATTTTTAGTGCTTTGGCTATTAGTATAATTATCAGGAGTTAATGAGTTTTTAAAGGTTTCTAATGTGAACCTATGATTTTGGAACCCGTCTGCTGTCAAAATCTAACTAGGTTACAGACAACATGACATGATCTATGGCCTATTTCTACTAATGACTAAAACATGAAGGTACCGCCTCCTATGAATAACACTCTTCACTTGTGATGGGGAGGAAGCTTTAGAAATCTGAAATGCAAGGCATGTGCACCATCACCAAATTGTTTCTGAAGTTTATGGAAAGCTGCAATAACAACGAGCAACTAATCTATGCCTGTGTGGTAAAAAGAGGCTTTTCATTACTCAATAATGTTGAAAAGCATAGTTAGGGTAGTAAAATTTGAGACAAGAAGTTGGAGGGTTTAAGTTGTCTTTGTTTTACTAGCTGTATTGGTTTTGCATGGCCTGGGTTTGGTAGCGGGGGGCCACAGATGTGGTTTCTTTGAGAAGTTGCCAGAAGCTTCCACCACGTCTGGCAGAGCCAATTCCTGACAGCTCTGAAGGTGGATGTGATGCTGGCCAAGGCTGGGTCAATTAGAGATGGTGGAAACACCTCTGTGATAACACATTTAAGAAGAAATAATTGAAAAAAAAGTTTGTGGAGCAATTTAAATTCCAGTCAGAGAAAAGCAGGGTGAAATTATGTGAGATAAAGAACATGCAGACACCAAGGTCAGTGGAGAAGGAGAGGGAGGAGGTGCTTCAGGTGCCAGAACCAAGATGCTTCTGCAGGCCATGGTGAGGACCATGGTGAGGCAACTGTGTCCCTGCAGCCTGTGGGGGATCATGGGGGATGCAGAGATCCACCTGCCACCCACAGAGGAGCCCTCACTGAAGTGAGTGGATGCCTGGAGGAGACTGTGATCCTGTAGGGAGACCCATGGAGAGAGGGCCCTGCTCCCATGCTGGAGCAGCCTGTCCTTGAGGGACTCCACCCCATGGAAGAGTGACCCACGCTGCAGAAGTTTTGAGAGGACTGTTTGCCCATGGGATGGACTCACATTGCAGTAGTTCACAGAAAGCTGGTGCTCATGAGATGGAGCCACACTGGAGAAGTCTGCAGAAAACTGTCTCCTGTGGAAGGGACCCCACAAGGAAGAAACAACAGGTGATGAACAGACATAACCTCCATTCTCTGTCTCCTTGCACTGCTGGGGTAGGAGGTGGATCTGGGAAGGAGGGAGGGGTGAGGCGAAGATGTTTTTAAGGTCTTAGTTTACTTCTCATTATCCTGCTCTGCTTTTGTTAGCAATAAATTCACTTTATATCTCTAAGCTGAGCCTGTTTTGCTTTTAATGGTATTTAGTGAGCAATGTCTTCCAGGCCTTATCTCAAACCATGTACCCTTCATTAAATTTTCTCTCCTCTGTCCAGCTGCAGCATGGGACTGAGAGAGGAGCTTTTGTGGGTGCCTGGCATGTGACCACAATCAGCCCATGACACCAGCTTACCCTGTTGTCTGTTACCATTTGGTGCTTTAATACACATAACATTGGCCAGGGAGGTCAGTCCAGTCCTTAGCAGATGAGTACAGGCATTGCAATATGGTCTTCCTAAAACGAGGCACCCTGCCTGATGATCTCAGCAGCACAGCTGAGATAAAATGTGAATTAGTCTCCAGTACTTAAGTGGTTTTCTCTGGAAGAGAGGCTAAAACATCCTGAGAGTACCTGGGGGAGAAAAAAGGCATTCCTGGTGTCTCTTTGAAAAAGGGATTATACATGTGACTTTGGTGCAGAGTACTGTTAATTTTGTGTCTATTGACAGTACACTTTTTCTACAAAATAAAAATATATATTTTAAAAAAATTAAAAGAGAAGGAAAAAACCTTAGGTAATAGAACAGTCAGAGTGGAGTCTCATCCATTATCTCTTGAATTTTGTCACCATGCATAACACTTGACGAGTGTTGTTAGCTACAACTCAAAAGATACTTAATGTTGTGTCTTGCTGGTATTCACCTTAATTACTGCACTGACAGTGTTTTTGTGAGTTATGAAGTGACAAAATTAGAACTGAATTTCATCCTCTGTCACACTCACTAAACCACCAGAATAATAAAGCACAGAATACCCTCCCATGTCAAATACCAGTATATGACGGCTCAAGCTCTATTCATCTCTAGCAGTGCATATAATGCATGAAGTGAGAAGAGCAAAGCAAATCAAAAACAGGAAGAAAAAATATGGGAAAGAAGTATCTTCTGCTACATGATAGTTTAAATTTTGAGGGTGGGCAGTCAAACAAAGTGGCCAGTAAAAGTAATTTGTCACCAGTTGTGTTACAAATATGCTCATTCTACATCATTTAATGGGAAAAAAAAAAAAGATTTCTGTATATAAATGTTCAAAACTCATCCAAACTGAAAGTAACCTATATACATCCATGTAATCTATCTATATTGGACTGAAGTTCTTTGGTGCTTTGAGACTCCATTATGTTGCATGTGGTTTCCATTCTCATGTTTTTATAGTTTTTGGAATTTATTTTAGAGCTTTTGAGACCTCGAACCATTCCCTGGCTAGAAAGATGAGGTTTCAGACTTCTCAGTTTGTTTCAGAGTTTCTCGTTTCTTATAACAAATCTTTGTGTGTTTAACTCAGCATTAGACTTAATGTTCTTTGATTCCAAGCATTGCATCATTAACAAGCCTTGTTTTTCCTTTTGCCAGAATTTACGACTCATCTAGAAATAGTGTCATTTCTCAATAAAAGACAGTTTCAATTTTATTTGGTTTGTTCTTTCAGTATTTATTGGGGAAAAAGTCCCCAGATTGTATTTGATTGTATTATTTTTGATGAATTATGCTATGGTATGTTTTTCTGACTCCATTTTTTCTTAAATGTTCATGGAACGAGAGAAAACATGGATGAACTCTTACAACCATAAGATTTTTTCACAGCTTTCATCAATGTTTCCATTAGGAAATTTAATAGGCCATGGAAAATAAACTGCCAGAATGAGACAGACCATACCATATGCAAGACCCTGTTGTGGAAGTAAATTAATATATAGTCTCTCTGAAGTTATCAAGGCCAAATCAGGAATGGGGTGTAGGGAGATCAAACAAAAGCTTCCTTACCATCCACTGTATTCTTTTATTTGCTGATCTCTTGGGGAATCTAAGTTTGCATAACTTGCACACCAAAGAGATGAAAGGAGTTATTCCTGGAAATAATGCAGAGCCTTCTTTAACTTATTATTTCTTACTGTGTCCAAGTTGTATAGTTTGGGGATTTTTTTTTAATCACATTTTCTTTTGCTGGGTCCCTGTGAATTCAGACCTACTTTGTTACGCATGTTAAACAACTGGAGGAAAGAAAATTAAATTTAATTAAGCTGGGTGATGCAAATTAGGCAGTGGATAAGCTGCATCATTCATCTAAAACCTTCCTACCCCTATACTTCTATTGTTTTCATGGGAAGAATTAACTTGAGGTTTTTGTGTATATCAGTGGAAAATAAGTCTCCCCCTTTGTACACCTGCTGTGGCAAGTTTGGTGCACCATGCTGTGTTGGGTCTCTACCATTCCTTCTCCTTTAGGATGATGTGCTCTATCCATGGATACAGCAGCAGCAGTACCAACCTCCTGTGTGTGCCTTCTGAACCTAAGAGCTCCGTCTAAGACTCAGGGAGTTTTTCTCCTGTAAGTATCCTAAAAGGGAACACAAGTATTTGCATTTTGAACTCATTTAAAGGCTGGAAGGCTTGGACAAACGTAAGTAGCATTTTTTGATATGCACTATTTTAGGTTTAAAGGCACAAAACCAGCTGGCATTTAGCAACTTAGGAGCAGCTGACCTGTGATAGTGCTTCATGTTCTATGACCCATGGTAATTCAAAATGAATCAGTTTTGTTTGCTCACCTAAATGGCCAGACTTGAAATTCATTTGTGCTTCCCTGTAGCCATCTCTGAATTCAGCAGGACTAGCTACAAAAACATTAACTACTTGGTGACAAAGAATATTTGTTGGATCAAATCTACAGCTGCTGCTTGTGTTAGAAAACTTCATTATGTAGCACCAAATATGGTGCTGTCATTATGTGCATCCACTTTCAGCAGAAATAATCTCTTAAAACAGAGAGTATGCATATATGTATTTACATCTCATGCTTGTGTTTTCTTATAAATCAGTGGAATATATAATCAGATACTTAACTGGAAGTGTGCACTGCTGAACAGGAAGTCTGTAATCATTTCATGCATAGCCCATATAATAGTGGACTACATGACATGGAAGACTAGGAATCAGTGTTTCCATGTGGTGATCACAGTGCCAAGTACACAAGTTAAATAAAAATTGCATGCTGAGACTGACCATTATATGGCAGTTTTGAAATGAAGCATAAGCTAGCTTTCTCCTCAAGAGATAAGGCACTGGTGTTGTAGTACCCAAATACACATCAGTGGCCATAAGCAAACAGAGTAAGTCACTACAAATTAAGTGGAAAATATGAAACAGAAAGGTCTCTCCATCAGGCTGTTTTTTTAAGCACGAGATGCTGGCCAGCCCCTGCAAGAGTTTTATGAGAAAGGCAGGGTGCATTCATCCCTCCAAATTTACATTCCTACAACTGCACCAGGTTCCCCCACAGATGCAGTCCAGAACAAGTGGTGGAAACCAGGAAGGACATTATTTCACACCGCTGTGACTTCTGCTCCCATGGTTTGCAGGGAAGAATGTAATATTCATTATATTATATTCCCTGTTTAATATCAAATCTGTGAACAAAGGGCAAAGCATGTAATGTTGATGCTGATGACTTTCCAGGGTATCCCATAACTAATAGCTGCTGCAGACACACACAACATTGTCTAAAGATTTGCTCATTTTCTCTCTGGTGCTGTTATTTTAATGGGTTTCCAACTCAGGAGCTCCTGGCCACTTGCTCTTCCTGCTCATTTCAGTGGCTCCAGGGAGATGGTGAACAATGCCTCAGATTGGCAGTGCTGCCCTGACACCATGGGGGTTTTCCACTGGAGACCATTAGCTTCACTCAATATTTCAGAGCCAGAACCACTCCTGACACAGCATGAGTTGCTGCTGTGTAAGTGCCATACGCACAAACTTGCTATTACCTGCACATCCAAAACGCGTTTTCTTATTCATACTTTCAGGAAAGCATTTCCAAATGCTCACCATAATTATTTTGTTCAAATTCTCCATTATGCTCTCTTCAAAATTGCTGCTCATTTGTTCTCTTTTCTAAAAAGCAGAACAATTTGCCCATAAAACAGCAATGACCGAGATTTTCCGGAGACATGTTTCAGCCATGGTTTTATTTGCCTAGTATCCTCTGTTTACATTGTGACTCCAAGGTTTTCTGCAGACATTGATCACTGATTTTTTATTACTTTTTGGCTTGTGGTGGTGAGGGTTTGAAGCATTTTTTTTTTACACTGTTGCTTGCAAAGCAGCTCCTAGGACAACAAGTCCTAGAACAGTGCTCATCATACACATATTTATCACCCTAATCTCTGCAACCAGTGCCTGTTATACTTTTCTTGACATTTTATGGTATACTTTTTGACATCTGCTTAAAAATTCCTACAGCCTCTTCAGTCTTGATATTCACTTGTTTTATCTGATGCTGTTTTCATAGTCCAGATATGCAGGCTCATTGCTTTCCTTCAAGCCTTGTCTGCTCAGTCATACTGGGATAGTTAGTCCTGAAGGCTTTCTTTTTACTCAGCCCCGAAATCTTTACAGAGCCTCTTGGGAAAAATGTGCTTAGGTACTCAGGTATTCAAACTTTACAGTAGTTTTCCTTAAAAAAACAAATAAAAAACCCAGATCAAAACAAATGATAAAACGGCAACAAAAAACCTGTAAATTACATACTAACCTTATCCTCTGTGGATGTCTAAGGACAAAAGTAGTAAAGCTTTGTTTTCCTACAGAAATCTGACAATGTCATGGCATAATGGCAAAGTGGGAGGAATGCAAAAAGGTTCCTGTGCAACATAAGCAGTGGGATCAATGCGGGTTTTTGTGTCGTGTGGCAGTAATTGTTGTCAAAAATGACCCTTTCAAACCATGGAAAACTCCACCAAGCATTCAAGATTTTCTGTCCTCTCATGTATCAGATACCCTTTCTAGCCTTCTTTCACTACAATTTAAGATATTTGAACATTTTAAAGTTTTTTTTTTCCAGTAGTATACAGGTCTGTGTACTTCATGCAAAATAACAAAACAGAAATGTATGTCTAAGCACAGTACATATATATGCAAATATTAGAATGCTAACAAGTAAAATGTTTGAGATTTTGGATAATTCTTCTCATGTGATTCTCAAATTACACTGAAGAAGTAAACTATGAAGCATCACACTCAGATAAACAATTCACAACAAATGTTTTGACAAATCTGCTGCCTTTTATGTTTGAAATGTGTCTGTGAAGAGGTTTTGCTTTTTTTCTCATTCATTACTGAAAATTGTTCAGCCATGATGTCTAAAGAAGAAAAGCCTCATCCCATGAACCCTTTGAGTATTATTTGTAAAAATTGCTAATGTTTACAGTTTTCTTAATAACCACAAACACCATAACTGACCATAAAGTATTTCAGTGTTTTGCAGAACAGGAGGATGGGTTGATAAGAAATTTTAGTCAACATATGTATGATACAGGAATAAATGTATGTGAATTTCTGCGATGCTGCTTGCCTGCACATTTGTGCAAATATATATTTGTGAGCTAACTTCCATCATTCATGAAAATTCTTAAAAACCCATGAGCATGCAAACAAGATAGGGTCCAGAATAACATAAAAGCAAATTCAGGTTTTTTTTTTTTTATTTTAAGAAAAGGCCATATACTTAAAGATCTAAACAATGCTAGACCCTAAACCAGATTCTGTAGTCTCTGGGATCATTACTATCAATTCAGACTAATATAACTCAGGTTATTGTTGGCTGATAACATTTATAGACCAAATGAAATAATAAATAGGGTTTTATTTTTAGTATTTTTAGATTTTTTTTTTTACAGAAAATAGCTACAAAGCACTGGTAGGCTAAGATTAAATTACTCATATACACTCATCCTTGAAGGAAAGGAGAAGGTAAGCTGCTATTAACTATTGTGAGGAAATTATGTAGTATGTTAACTAGAGAGCGCTGTATTTTTCATTAATATATTAATGTACAGATGAGATTAACACAGCTCTGCACACTGAACACTGGATTTCTTTTCCTTTTTCTCTTTGTTCTTGCGTTGTTATTTCACATTGATCATGAAAGGTTTACTAAAACAGTGAGGATCATTTTAAATTTTATAATACTATATGTTTTAGATACACTAATATCTAATTATTTGTTGCTTAATTTTAGTTATTAGATAATTGATAAATATATTATTTCAATTATACTTTTAACACCTGTGGTTACGAAAGGGTGTATCTGTGTAGTCTGTAAAATTCTTTGGCTTTTTGTCTCCACTGAAAAATCTACCATTATCACACTTTTTCTTGTTTTATCACTTTACTCTCAGTACATTTACAGGAAGCTCATGTTCAGAACTCACGTTTTCTGTTCTTCAGAGGAATTCCCACTACCTACACAGGGCAAATTCCTGGCCCAGACTGAGCTGCAAACAAGATGACTCCAGGCAAGAGCTAAAGAGACTGATCCATTCACTCTTTGTTTTATTAGGAGTCATCTGAACTCCGATGAATTTTTCACAGTCCCTTCTAAGGGGAACACATCTCCAGTAAAGGCTGTGCTATAGTCACTCTTTGAAACTCAGTTTTCAAATGTGATCAAAATTAGTCAAAATGAGCTCATCTGGTTTTCTTGATTACACTCATTTTTCCCTCAGACACTAAGAGAGAAGATCTCAGTCTAAATGTACGTTCAGCAACAACTTGATAGAATATCATGGAATAGAAAACTACTGATTTTTGATGCATGAAACACAAAAGCATAAGCCATTCAAAGTAAGAGCACTGTGAAATAGGTAAGTGATCTTGCAAGGTTTTCATTTCTGCAAGTGCTTCTGAAGATCAGCAACATTTTTAATTGAAAAAGAAGTACTTTAATTTTGTTTTTCCCCTATCAAAAATGACAAGTGATCTGAGAACTTGGTCCTGTATTCTACACAGGTAGTTATTTATTTATGTATGTACATTTGTATAAAATACTACTTTTTCTCTCTTTTTCAGAGGCTTTAAAAAAAACCCCTTTTTTTTTTTCCTGGAAAAAACTGTTTTCAATATAAAGAAGAACTGACAGGGGTTTTTCTTATTTCATAATGACAAAAATTTTTACAGTATGAGGAAAATATCTGTAAGCAATGATGGTACAGATCTTACAGTTAGATGTGGGGGAGGTCAAATTTTCTGTAGAAAATCTGATTTTCTGATATCTCTTTAGGTCTGTAAACATTCAGCTAAAATACTTTACATCCTGAGGTGAAACCAGTCACTTTCAGCAGTTGCTAAGATATCATTAATAATCATACGTGCAATAAATAACAACATCCGAATTAGCTCCTGAGAGATATATGGCTGCAAATTGCAGCAACAAATCACTGCATCTGTAAGAGAATGATCATTACTCCAGTGTGTACAAAAGCTGTTTTAACAACTGTATGCTTTGTGGTGAAGCTCACCCTAATTAGCCTTTCAGATTCCTGAGGGAAACCTCTGCAGAGCATTTGACATTGTGATGTTTGATTTAGCAGGGGGAAGGGAGGATTTGTTTCTAAACCTAGAAAGCACAGGGCCACAAACTTAGCTTTCAATTAGGTCACTTCCATTAATGGGGAAGGGAAGTAAATAGTCCTTTCAGGAAAACAGTTTGGAAGTAAATTAATAATTAATCACTTTGGTATATGTAAATGTTTTACAGATAGCTCTTTAGTGGCAGGACCATCTTCTTATTAACTGCATGCACCCAAGTACACATGTGCAGGCAAAAATATAACTGTTGCATTTCTTTCTTCAGGTATTTCTATACCAGTGAAGTCTTTCTCACCAACCTACCCTGTCAACAAGTGCTGGAATTGTGTAAGAAGCTGATTAAATAACCAAAAATAAAAGTTGGTCAAGTTTTGCTAGCCCAGGTACCAGGGAGGCCGATGGAGGTTGGTGCTGATACTGGGCCATCCATTCTCTGCAAAGATCCTGGGCTGGAATCAGTCAGGTAGTGAAGTGTCTAATGGTTGTGCACCCTAATGGCTTAACTGTAGGTGATTTGTTTCCTAAAGAAAATCTGTAAACGAGTGTCGAATTTCTGAAATTGCATGAGTAGACTGAAGTGGTCTAAAAGAAGGCAACACACAATTTTTCATCTTGTGCAACATTGATAAACAGGCACATAAAAACTGATGCCCAGTAGATTTGAATCTGACCACCTTCAGATTGTCCCTTTTTGCAAAGCACCAACACATTTAATAAGCAAAGTAAATACAGTGATGGTGGTAGAGAAGATTGCCATGTGTTATATGATAGCTGTTACTGTCTTGGTCAGCAAGCAGGATGCCCAGGCTCACAGCAATATTTCCAGCCATCCTAGGAGAGCAGCTAAACAACAACTCGGGAAGATGGTTTAGAACAAAAAAAAGGAACAGGATTTAATTTACTTTCTCATCCCCTTTTTTTTTTTTTTTTTTTTTTTTTGAGAGAAGGAGGTTTCCTACTGGCTCATTGAAATTGCAACCTGCCCTTTTTATTCTATCACATTTTATAGAGAACCTAGAAGCCTCTATGGAACTATAGATTCTGTCATAATTGCAAGTTACCTGGGGTCTTTTTGTGGATTTTAAGCCTGTATTTGACACCTGTGCAAGTAGTATTCAGGGGATGGTGTGAGACAGCAGTGTTACTTATTCAGGTGTTCCAACCATAAATCCGGGTACCTAGTGTTTGCAAAACAGGTGTAACAGTCCAAACAGATGTAAAAATCAAAGAAATAGTTTGGTAAGGTGTATATATGTAAATCAGCACTTTTTAAAAAAGGAATTATTAGATAAGTTTGCTGCTTTACTGCCTATTTCTCTTTACCAAATCGTATTTCCTAAAGTAAGAAAATCATATGTTTCACTGCATGCCCTGACAGCTCCAGCTACAATGGTGGAGTTTTTGAAAATCCTTCCTAATAGGTTAGCACTCTAAAATGGCTCTAAGAGCTTATGAACTAAGGAAATGTAGTACAGTCCACTTTTGTTGTTTGCTTGAAGTAAGTCTTTTGTCTGGAGACAGAGGAAGCATGTAATTTGAAAACATTTGTTGCAATTTAAGTTTGCCTACTACCCTAAATAATTCTTGTGATTGAATTGACCTAATTCCCACTTCTGACTCCTCCTTCAAGACCCCATCAGGTTTTATATTGATTTATTTTTATAAAGAGCTGATGAAGATTTTGAAGAAGTTGTGATGGGGATTATCGTATTTTAATGTTTCAGTAGCATACAGTACTTTAAAAGGTATGTGTTAAACTCCATGTCATATAGAAGCATGGTTCTCATGCCTTTATTTTTATTGAATGTGGAAGCACCTTTGTTATTTAGGGAGAGTATATCTATTAGAGGAAAACTGTGATGTAATTGAAATGGAACCATTGATATCCTTTGCAAAACAATTACGAACTCATTTAATAGTTTTTTTTTCCTCCCCCCTGCTGCATTATGAAGTGACACAAAAATATAGATTAAGTGGATCACTGACTGCTCTGGAGAGGTAGTTCTGATCATATCTTTGGTATAGTTTTCTGAAATACACAATGTATTCACCCAGGGAAAATGTGATAACTTGTAAATTGATAAGTCTATTGTAGTGAAAAGACATAAGTCTTGCTGTTGGGGAGGGAGTTGTAGGTAGGCTTGAGAGAGTATCTGAGATAGAATTTGCCCCTGAGAGCTGAGGCTCTGATCAACAAGCACTTCAGCATGCATGTAAATCCCTCTAAAGCCAGCCAGATGCAATACATACTTAAGTTCTTTGCTAAATAAAGGTGGGAACTAGTATGTTTAGCTTTTAACACACGCTTAAGCAGTCTTCTAAACCAGGGCCCAAGTCCCTTAAAAAGAGAAAAAAAATATTATACACAGATGCACTGGCACCACAAGCTAGTCAACTTATGAAGAGTAAGTTTTTCCACAACAGAATCAGCAGGAATTATTATTAAACACAGTCATGTCAACAATACATAGTGTGGGGCTGTGAGCCAAGTGGAAAACTGTCTTGTGTTCACCAGTCTGCTTAGAGGATATGAGGCACCCCAACATCAAAGCAAAGATAGAGGCTACAGAATGAAACTGATAAGTAAAAATGCATGCCAATAAAAATCCAGAGGCTTTCTGAAGTGCATGAGTATACATGAAACTAGAAACCATGTTGACAATTAAAAAAAAAAGTTTTCTTTTTCCTTGACTTGGGCCCTTTAAGTAAACCTGTGTTTCAAGGTGTGCAAAGGAAATCTGAGACTGTTTTTGCTAGTCCACAATCCTCTGTGTAATGCCCTTGCTTGTCCTTTTCCTTGTTCTTTTATGTGTCAGCAATTATTGACCTCAACCTTCATTTTTGATGAGCTATATAAAACATTAATAAATGATGAGTAAAAAAAATGTTGTGGTGCATGATAAATTCACCCGTATTACAAATAAAATGTTCACTTCTGAGATTGCCAGCTATTTTTACATTCAGCACTCTAAGTGTTTAAACACAGTTCTTTAAATGAAATATACACGAAAATCCATTAACAACTGAGGTTTTCATAGAAATGGGTAACAATTTTGGTTCTGTACTCAGGACTGGTAAAATATGAGTGAGGAAAATATAGATATTTCCTTAGTGAAAATTACAAGGATAGACACTATGCTCTGCTTTTAAATAGAATATTTAAGGTAATTAAGTCAAAGGCAGAACTGGATTTTATATTTGAGTAAAAGTAGCCCAGGGGAGGGGAAGAAAAGATTTTACACAATATTCTCTTTGTGAGAGAAAAGTCTTACTCGTGTTTATTCCTTGTGTCATATGTTAGTTTTTGTTGTGTTTTGTTTTGTTTTGTTTTCCTAGAAGAAGTAGCAGCATCTCTGTGCAAAATGCAGTTTCTCCAACAAAGTGAATTTACAGACCCACTGAGGCTGAGCCCAACATGGTCCATACATGGCTGTAAATATATGTCACAGAGAAAACCATTAGACTGTCAACAAGGGTATGTTCTGCAAAAAATCTGAAGGTTTTGTGCTATGGCAAGTCTTCCTACAGGATGTGGAGAGAGGCAAATAGTACTTGTCTTAGGTCTGAGGATTTTTTACTTCAAAGATTTGAAAGCTTATGTTGTGTTTCAATCTGACCTCCTTCCACAGCTCAGTTTAGGAATTTGTTAAAAACAAAAGAGATACATGACTTTATTATTTTGTGACACTAGCAGTGGCCAAACCAGGCTGCTCTGGCTACCAGACTCCAGAGGAGCCAGCAATATGTGTCCCTACTGGGACACAGAGGCACAGACAGCTGTGATGATTCCTGGACATCCAGGTGCACATTACCACAGATTTCTAAGGCTAAACCCATCTTCCTCACCAGAATCGTCTGTTTGCTTCACATCTTATTTCTTACACTTCTCTTCTTGCAAGGCAAGCCTGCCAATGTACACCTTCCTCCTTAACCTGTGACCTCCAACTCAAGAGACAGACAGCAGTCATGAAACAAAAGGAGCTTTTCTTCCCCCAGCACGAAGGAGCCAGATATACACTCTGGTCAGAGCTACCTGAGGGAAAGGAATCTTGGCTCTCTGTCCCTTCACACTCGGAGGGAGAGGCAATGCTTAGATCCACAAACACATCTCCACTCTCTTTGCCTATCCCTAGCTGCTGGAGGAAGAGGGACACAGGCAGAAGTCCTGTGGGACACTCCTACCTGCTCTTCACAGCAGAGATGGAAGCAGGTGCATCAGGCAGGTTTATGAATTTATAATATTCTGCTGTTGCCAGGCAGTGCCTGAAATTCTTCAGAATGGAACAATCTGGGATGTTTACTCAGTGATCATTTTGTGGGAATTTAAGTCCATAAGATAATATTGGCTTAGGTGGATAATTCAGCTTCTTTTTTTTTATTTGTTTGGGAGGGATGAGAGCCTTGCTTTAAAAGCATGAGGGATAGACTGGATCCTGGTTGTGTGCAAGTGGATCCCTATAGCTGGGACTAAGTGCAGACTTAAGTGCAGACTCCTAGGTCCATCTCATTGCTGCAGCTGAGCCCCTGCTCCATTCCTGCCTGAGGCAGAGGTCATCCCCTCCACCGGTTCAGGCTACTGTGTAAAAAAGCTCCAGTGCATGCTTCAGAAGACAGCAAGGGCGCATTTCATCCCTTGCAGAAGGAGGAAAGGACTGGGATCTGGCAAAGGGCCATGCCCAAAGCAGGAGTTAAACACAGACATACACACTGAAAATCCATATGCTTTCATTATGGATATTTCCAGTCTGAAGTTGCTTCATTGTTGCTGGTTAAATTTTTGTGAATCAGTCTTTTTTTGAGATCACAAACTGTCCTGAAACCTTTCATGTGGGCAAATGAGCAATGCTGTAGTTAACCAAGCAAAAAAAAAAAAAAAAAAAGTAACACAGTGTGGCTAAGTTTAGGCACCTAAATCCATATATAGTTTCCTAAAATTAAGTCTGTTTCTCAGAAGGTCATAATTTTTTGAGAAGGAAGCTAGTAATTTGGGTAGCTAGATGTAAACTGAGGTCTCTGAATTTAGCTGGTTGGGAAGCAGCATTTTTGACTTTAACCCAAGCCTTTCTGCCTTTGGAGAATACATCCTTGCTGGAAATGCTAGAAATTTGTACGTACAGTGTTTTACAGATGTGTTCTGTTCTTCATTTTTACACAAAGAAACGATTAAAAAAAAGAGTCTGTGAGGTTTTTTAAAGTAGAAGATAATTAATGTAAATCAGTCCCTAGAAACAATACAGGCTTATTTTCACATTTGCTTGGGATTAAGCTGCTTCCACAAAGTACTTCCACATGTATGCTAATTAGTTTTATGACAAAACCAACCATCCCACAATGAAGAGTGAATACAAAAGTCTTATGAACCATGCCTTATTCAATCAACATTTATCTCCCTGTTCCAGGCCATCAGGATTCCCTTCGGGGTTAGCTCCTGCTGAGCATTATAGACCTCCATCACTCAGCACCTGACCAAGCCAAGAGACCTCTGGGTACCTGGGAATGGATAAGAAACCTCCTCTGATATGATTATTGTCAGGGGAAAATGGTATATTCTCACTAGTTTTGACTTATTTTTTCAGTCTTTACTCCATTTCTGTTCCTGGGATCTGCCTCTGTGTGAAGTGGTCTCTCTGTGTCAGCTGTGATATTATGATCTTATAAACACACACAAGCCCAACCTTTCATTTTTGCTGGATTTGTTTGCATACACCATAAATGAAACCTGATGGGATATCATTGTAATATCTTTGTTGTGTAGCTGATTCTAAGGATGAAGCCAAGTGAGAATTTGATGGCAAAGTATTAGAAGAGCTGTGATAGAGTGGTGTAGCCCATTCTGCTAGCAGCTGCAGAGAAGACAAAACAATACTCTTGCTCTCTCTTCCTACCTAACTTTGCTCTGATAATGCAACAATTTATGTCTCTTTACTGTAAACTGGATCTCTAAAATGACTAAGGTTAAAGATGTCCTCTTTTCTGGGGGAGTAACGAAAGGGAAACTTCTACCCACCCTTGCCCAGCAAGCCAGCACATAATCTAATGGAGCCCTTGGAAAGACAAGAAGCTCTCACAGTCCAATGTGGTCTCATAGTCATATCCATAAGTGCACTTTTTCTTGTGCCCTTTGTCACTTTCCAAATTTCTGGTTCCTTCATAACCTGAGCACTGACCTGATATGCTGCAAACTAAAGAGTTTTTTTAATGGAAACCAGAACATAGGGTCAACTGCTGAGAGTGCAGGTATCAGCTACAGATGGGCTACACACCTACCCAGGAACAAGAGTTAATCTGGTTGCTATCACGTAATTTCTGGTTCCTCAGACTTTTTCTGTTGTCCTTTTATAGAGACACCCCTCTTTGAAAGACTAAAGTAACACAGTTCCCTCAGAGACAGGATAAACATGTAGACTACGGGAAAGAAACTACCATGAAAATTTTTTCTAACCATTTGGTACGTAATGCTCATTAACTGCAAATTTAAGGTAATATCTGAGATCTGCATATGCATTCTACTTCCTGAATGCATCTGATTTCTGTGTTCAGCATGCATAGGACATAATCCTATTTTGATATTTTGATGAAAGTTAATAATTATTAAAGATCTCATCCCACAATTACTGTATACACAAATCATACTTTGAGTGCAGATCAGGGTGTGTGACTCCTTTACAGAGTGAAAAGTGATCCAGCCTTATCAGACATCTGTCGATACTGCTGTTTCTGAACTTCAGTGGATGCTGCATTACACAGCCACTTTGGTTTTTGTTATCAAAGCAATTTCTTCTGCAGCTCTTCAGCTGCCTTTCTGCTTTTGGTGGCCAATAATCTTCATTGTCAGTGCCTGGGTAGACATGTTATTTCCACCAGCACAGCCTCTCTGCCATAAGCATCAGCCTTCTGCAGAAGCTGTTATATTCTGAGAGATGTTCCTAGATACACTCTTAGAATCTCACACAGACCTGTTCCTGGGGGTGGTTGCAGCTTACCAATGACAAATTTGGTACCAAATACAAAAGACTGCAAAGGTAAATGGAAAGTGTGCTCTGGTTCACCTTTGTTAGTTTGAGACTCAAGGGTGTCCTGGGTGAAAGGTATCAGTAACAGCATAATTAACTCCTTGAGATTTGTTCTGTGATTAATCCAGTGTGCATCCACTTCAAGCAACCTCTCAGATCCCAAAATGAGGTAATTTGTTAGAAGAATGTATGGCTGAGAAAATTGCTAGATGATGATAACTGTGTTAACATCTACACTTTTTTGGAAGGTAAGAGACTATAGACATGAGGGCTAAGGTCAAATAAAATTTTAGATCACAGTATTTCCATCTGCAGAAGATTGTACAGAGACGAAAGGTGAAGGAGAAAATTTTAGAAGCTGCAACAGACAACAGCAAGGGGTCAGTGTTTGGTCAGGGTCATGTTTAAACAATGGGATACACTTGTCTCTGCACTGTATAACAAATAATGTTTCTGTAATTAAAATGAAGTTTTTAACTGCATATATTTCTTTGTTTTTTCTATTTCTGAAACAAGAGCAGCTTTTCTTTGTGTAGCTTAAGCTATGTCCAAAGCAGTGCAAATCAGGGCCAATGGAGCACAAATCTAAAAAGATAGTGAGTGGGGTACATAGCTGCAACCTGTTTGTGCGTAGCTGTGTAGATGTGAATTTTCAGGGTGTGGAATTTGAGGAGGAGGGCAGAAACCAATTACAGCCCCCATCAAACTTCAGCTTGTAATATGAAACAGGACGTATCTTTGCACAGGAGGAGGAGTGTTCCTCAGGGATCTGTGTGCATCCCAATGCAGTACTTTCATTTTGAAACATTTATACTGTAGTGGTACCACTTCCACGTATAAGAACCTCTTAGGCTGGAATGAGCATTTCCTCTTGGCTGCCTCCTGGCAAAGCATCTATTTTCTGCAGGAAAGATAATCTTTTTTCTCCTGCTGGATCAACATAACAAAAATGGGCGAAGGATTTACTTTTTTCTGGACCAGAAAAGTTCACCTTAATAAAGCATATTTTTTAAAAATGGCCACTTCATGGTTTCATTTTCATTTTCTTTTTTTCATGTTTTCTTTTTTTCTTTTTTTTTCTTTTTTTTTTTTTTAACAGGAATGGATGCTACTTTCCGAAGATGAGAGCAAAATCCACCACCTGGGAAATTCAGATACTTACTCAAGGTATAGAATTTTCCAAGATATCCTGCAGGGATTTTTTTTTAAGAATTAAACACTAGCTTCAGTGCAGAGATTGGTGTGATTTCATAGCACAGCAGGAATCCCATCACAATTCAGAATAGTTTTTAATCTTATACTTGGTATCAGAAACAGCTGCATTAGGGCGGACTCAGCCTTGGAAGAGATCAGCCAAGCAAGGTCTTAAGGGTGCATTTTCAGAGTGGTGCCTAGTGATTTAGCCACATGACTCCTATTACTTTAAATCACTAAATCACTAGTCATCACTCCAAAATATTACTCCCAGGGCCTCTTTCTTAAGGAACCTCATGGAGCATTTACATTGAACAAGTCTGAAACACCTGGATAGCACTATTTGCCTTAGCTCACTCCTAAAATGGTTTTCTTTGCACTACTGCACTTCATTAATTAATTGAAAAGTCTTGTGTGGCTGTTTTGCACCCTGCCATTTATATTTGAATTTTTCATCTAGGCTTCAAATAAGACTTTGTCAGAAATGCAGAGTTACATATTTTTTCCATTTGCCTTTATTCAATGTACATTTCTTGGATTTTAGATACATGTTGTGAGCATTACTAACAAGCTGGTGGATACTTGAACATCTTTCTGAACAGAACTAAAACAGCAGATAAGGAAATGTGACTATTTAAACTGAACAACCATTTTCAATTTTTTTCCTGTGTGTAACAATTAAAATATCTAAACCTAAGTCTTCTATGTCAATGTAAACTGTCCTATCCATTTTAGACTAATAATACATTTAACTGCTTGATACATCAGCTGGAATGATTAAATTATGTAGCAGTAGAGATGTCTCTGGAAACAATGACAGGTGGGACAAACCTACCAACAGTAGTTTGAAATGGTGGAGGGGGAGAAGTATTTTCAAATGTTAAGACATCAGCATCAGTCTCACCATTGTGAAATTGTCTCGGTTTTGGAGACAAAACTTCAGGAGGAAATGCTGAATGAGCATCTCCTCTGAAGGGAAAAGGGCCTCCCCTTTTCCTCCACCAATAAGACAAGTGGGTCATAGCAAGTGAGAGTGGAAAAAAACCCCAAAACAACTGTTCATTAACACTAAATAAAACTGGGTAGCACGGGGGGGGGGGGGGGGGGGGAAACAAAAAAACCCAACAAATCCCCGGAGAGGGAACAAACACAGGGGCTTGGACCAGCCAGGGCCACCTCACAGGCCCACTGGGGCCACCCGCAGGCCCACCAGACCAGCGGGGAGGGAAGGGAGGCACTGAAGCAAGGGAAGGGGAAAAAAAAGAACAAGAAAAACCAGCAGAACCTTTTCCCAGCTAGCTGGAACAAAAGGGAAGCCCAGACAAACAGCACAGCACTCCTGGGGCACTCCCTGCCGAGCCCTGCCGAGCCCCAGAGCCCCTCAGCCCAGCCCCTGGGCCCATCTTAAAGGCACTGAGTCCCTGGGCATGCAGTGGGCGGGTAAGGAATAAAGCAGCTTTGTAACATCATCCCAGGACAGAAACACAGCTTCAAGTTTCTAAGATTTGCAATTGAACCACCATTTCTTGTCTTCAGTGTACGCTTTTCAAATCTGGACTGAAAGGTGTGTGTTTGTAGATGTGAATGTGTATATACATATGTGAGTACATAGAAAGACCAACCTCTTGCATATCTTGTTTTATTAGGAGGATACTTAAGTGGTGTCCTGCCTGTTCATTGCTAGGACATTGTACCTAACTTAGGTGGAAGCACGTGGAAAGAGGAAGACCCCACCTGAAATGAACTCAAGTCCCTGCTCTTAAGTATATCATGGTGTTTTTCCTTTCAGATCAGCCTATGGAGAAAGAAGGCCAGATGGAAAGACTATCGTATTTGCATTTCTCTCCATTACAAAATTGTAGTTCAGAATGTCTTAGCTAATCAAGACTCACTGTGGATTTTTTTTCAGCTTTTTTTCCAGGGAATTGCAGTCTGGTCAGTGTCGGGGACCGGGCTGAGGGTTTGAACAGCATTAGAAGTTCTCACTGTGCTCCTTCTTCCTCTTCTAACACTACTGTTGGGGGAAAGCTGAAGCCAGCTTTCCTCTCAGTATTTCATAAGTCTAGAAGCCATGGATACACATTTGTTTGAATCTCATTGTTAGAAGAGGTCTCTGTGTTCTTTTCTGTTACAGTAAGGCTGAGAAACCCACTCCCACAAAGTTGAGATACTTGTAAGAAGCCCTAGCATCACCCAGAACCTAGTCAGAATACATCAGGGTGCAAAGTCACTGAGGGTTAGACCTGGGTACTAATGTTGGATCACAGAATCACAGAATCATTAAGATTGCAAAAGACCTTAAAAATCATTGAGTTCAACCATTAACCCAGCACCATGCTGTTCACCACTAAACGGTATCATCAAGTGCCATATTCATGCAAGTGTTGAACACTTTACTGTTGGGGTTTTTAGCAGTTCTCCTGTTTTCTTTTTCTCTTAAAGAATTTTCCCCATATATGTTGCCAGGGGGACAAATTGCTGGGTGCTTAAGAAAAACAAAAGACCTTTCAGTGAATATTTTTGCTGATACCCAGTCTAAAGTTTTTCTGGAACCACTTCAGGCCTTCTTCTCTGCTTCTGTCCCTTGTTCCCTAAGAGGAGACTGACATCTACCTGGTTACAACTTCCTTTCACATAGATGTAGAGAGGGATTAAGTCTCCCTGGAGATTCCATTTCTTCAGGCTAAACAACCTCAGCTGCCTCAGCCACTCCTCATAAGTCTTGTGCTGTGAAACATGCATTTTGCACCATTGGGTTTTTATCAGGCAAACCTCAGGCAAAAATATTGGGGTCAGCCACACTAAAGCCTTATCATTTAGCTCTTGAAGAACATCTTATGCTTGCAGATACTGTTGGATGTCTCTGCTGATGAAACAGCACATAAAGTAGGCAACACCCAATAAGGAGCAGTTGCTGAGAGTATCAGTCCTGCTGAGGAAGAATCAGAAGGCGCAAGCTGTATGCAAGCTGTCCTGCTATGTACTTGGATGATCAGGAAAACACTCACATGTCCAAGTGCTAAAGGTACATTTCTGCTTCCTTCAGGGTCTGACTAAGCTTTCTTGCCTGACTCTCTGCTGGTTTTGGAGGCACCAAAATGCATGCCCACTAGGAAGTTGGGTGTGTAGTTGCTTCAAGATGAACAACTTGAAATTTCTAGTACAAAAGCATTGAATTCCATTACAGAATTAATTTCTCCAGCAGATGGGAGTGATCCAAGGTGGGTTTTCCATGCTCAGTATTAAACGTTATCGTTTCCTTTTCAGTATGGAACCTATTTTTGCACATCTTGATTTATCCAACCTTGTGAATCACAGGGTTCTAAAAGATACTTGGTCCTTGTGGAATTAAAAAGTAATTATTCCACTCATCTAAAGGGACAGGGAGAGACAAGTCTGGTAATTCATTTTTTATACTCTTCACTGGTTTTCCTCTTCTGAGGCAAAGGCAGAACCAGTTGTCTTTCCCCTCTGTGCAGAGCTCCATCTTAGTCTAACAGCTATTCAACAGCAACAACCTCCTGAAGACATGGTCCGCAAGACACTTCCCTCTTTGCAGAGGGCCCATGTGCTCTCATTAAAGCACTAGGTATTACACATCCTCTGTGCTACTTTTCCCAATTAATCAAATTTAGCATTCACCAAATCTAAACCTATTCAGTCTGTAACCAGATATAATTGTAAAAAAAATATTGTCATTTTATTATTTTTCGCTTATAGGGAATTCAAGGAAAATGAGAACTACATGAGAAGGAGACATGGGGTAAGTTATCCTTAACTGTCCAAATGTTGAACTTTCTTAATTTATTTCCAATAAATATCAGATTGCTTTGGTTTCTAGTATTATTTTTAGAAAAAGCCAAACAAACAAACAAACAAAAAAAGACTTTGCTCAAGACATAAAGAGGAGAAATTGAATAGGCCTTTAAAGAATTTTAAGTTATTGCAAAGGTCCCTGTCTACACAATGAGAGAAAATTACTACTTCTTTGTAGTGAAAGTTATGTATTTAGTAGTTTCTCTACACAGAAGATATAGTCCATTAATCATGTCAGAATACCTCTTTTAGTTTAGGTCTTTGCGTCTAGCACACCATTTATTTTAAACTAAAGATCTGTAAGAATTTTTTTCTTTTTTTTTTTCTTTTAATGTTTGAGGGAATGATGTGTTTCAATATCAGAAAAATCCATTATTATTTTTTGTAAAAAAAGTTTCAGTTCCTTGAATTAAAGCAAAACACAAAAAAAAATTTCTTTCCCAAACTGAGATTCCATAGAATTCCCTCTGAAAATTGGAAAGATCAAAAACCGTCTGGTGGTTTTGAAAATAAATGTTTCTTAGGCTCACTAACCTCTGTGTTCTCCCACAGGCTGACCTGACAAGGCACTGAAAAGCCTGGGGTCTGGGAGACACTGGAAATTTGGTGAATGTCCTTGGAAATGAGGAGCCAGAACTTCAGATCTCCCTTTCAGGCAAGATGTTTGGAAGTGCATAAAAGCTATCATAATGCCAAGGGTTTTGTGGGTTGAAAAGAGCCCAGAAACTGACTTTTAGAATTACATAATTCCATTAAATGTATCAGCAGGAAGTGAGTTCAATGGAGGGAATCTGGGAGGGAATCTGGGAGGAGGATGTGAGTAGTCTCCATAGATATGAGTGCAGTAAGGTCACGGGGCTGAGTAGATCTACTGAAACCAAAGAAAATTTTAGTACATCTGTAGATAGGTGTAAATACATAAATAATGAATTTTGATGGCAGAAGTTATGTAACTATCAGAGCAGTGAAACTCTGAAAGAGACTTCCAATTACACACAGAGGAATTAATAAACCTTCTCTGATATTTCGGTGCCCAGGTTCTAAACATTTAATGGGGCTGGGTATGGGCTTGATGAACTGTGATGAGCTCAATGAACCTTGCCACCCTGTATTCAAAAAGATACATCAGTTTCTCCAAATCAGCATTTTCCTGCAATGATGCTGTCAGATTTCCAGGTTGCTCTACTTACATGTAAACAGTGTGGGTGAGTCTACAGGGTTCTGACAGCTATTGGTGGAGAGACTTCAGTAGATAATTGCCTTCTTATGCATCATAGGAAGAAAATCCCACTGCAGAGTTAAGCAACTTGAAACCTTTCAGTTTGATAGTGGCCATTTTAAAGGCTACATGAAGTGAGGTGGAATTTGGTAGGGCTTAAGGACTGAATTCCATTATAAGTAAGCATGTGAAAAGCATAGATTTTACAAAATACTCCCTTAAAATGGGCAAAATTTAGCTGCTACAAAACTTTCATTGTCATGACTTCTCTGTGCACAAATAGTGTGTTTCAAACCTGAGGACATGGTAAAGATGGGACACTGTCATCTTCCTCAGTCCACGTGTTTTAATCTACTTCAATTGGAAATAAGTGTGTAAGAAGTGGAAAGCAGGGGTGGAGTCATCCTAACTTGGGTTTGGATCAAGGGTTTGGAAAAAATTCCACAAAGCCTTTCTGGGTAAATGTACCCAATGGGAATTTTGCATTAATTTTAGCAAGACATATCCTGGTATTTGTAAAGTTGTGATGTTCTAAATTAGTTCCCTCTGAGGAAATTGAAGTGACAATTGTGTACCTTGGACATTTCTCTGAAAATATTAAATCACCAATTGTATAAGTGATATGCCTTGAAAGAATTTCTAACTCCTGTACTAAAGTAAGATCTTTACTGAACATTTTTCACTGGCATATGTGTCAGACAGCAGAATATATCTTATTTATTTAGTCATAATGTCACCTAGAGTGAGTTTCTCGCCATTAATTTAGGATTTCTAAGATACCATTGTCTCTCCATTTTTGAACATAAAAAAAAAAATAAATTCAAGTGTGGAACAAAATTTCAATAAAGTAGTGTAAAAATAAAACTTGACTTCATTTATGACAACAAAACCGCAGGTCTGTACATTCCTTTTAAGCTTTCAGAGGAGGGATGTTTCCAAAGGTGAGTTGCTTTAGTTTGCCAGTCAAGCCCAGAGGGGATGTTTCACTTGCAACTACAAACCTAGGAACACTGCAAATACTGGAAGAAGCTTAACAATAATTCACCTACTTTCTCAAGAGTGTTTTTCATTCTTTTAAAGCCTCTGCATGAGAGACACCAGTAGAAGGAACTTTTCCATAATTTTATTTCCCTGTCATTAATGCTTCATCCTTCTCTGGAGTGCTCTGAATATACTGGTCTTAAATGGAAGAGCACACAAAAATCCTTTCACCAATCTTGGTGTGTTCAATTTTCTGTTATGCCTTTTCCTCTCCTCACACTATTCCTAAATTTGACAAGCAGCATTGTTCAGGACTACCTGATGTTCTTTGGATATGCCCATGTTTATATGCCCATGAATTCCTGTGAATATATTCAAGTAATCCGTGAGGATAAGCAGTCATAGCTGTCAGAACAGCTCCACTGCAGCCCAGAACACCTATGATCACTGCACTGCTGATTTCTGTGTGTTGTTTGTAAAGTAATCAAATATGTATTTTGAGTAAAAAGTCATTATTGTGGTCAGTGTTTGGAAGTGCTTATTAAAGGGGTATTTGTTTGTGTTGTATAGATAATGGCCTACTTTACATTCATGAACCTTGACTGGAACCTTAAACCATTGCCCCAAAAAAGCAAAAGTGGTACCACTCCCACTGATGTTCAGCAAAATTTATATTTTGGAGTGAAATGTTTGTTGGACACAGAACTTCCATGAGATTTGTACTGGGATTGTTTAAAATTTTAACCTACCTGAAGGTGCTTTTTTGGATCATGGAATATTTGTCTGCCATGCTAAATTCTTTAGGCTCTTAATCTGATCATGTCCACTGCATTCTACCATGAAGTGGTCCCTTCCCTGATGCAGAAAAGGCCTAAGCAGTAATAAAAGGCAGAGAATGCCCGAATAAAATAGCACCAAATGATGCTATTTTATCCCTGAACCTATGGTAATGGCAGATGAAAATCAATGAGCTCCAGCTATGAGAACTTGTAGAAAACTCTCTGCTATGTCTGTGACAAGAAAGCTTAACAAGTACAGGCTGTGTCCCAGGAGTGTTGGGCTGAAGCGGTACATGACCACTTTGGCGGCCTCCCTGGAAACTGGGGAGTGGAAGAGAAAGGACCACAACTTCCAGTGGACAAAGCTACCAAATATTTCTAATCTGCTGCTCGTGCAAGGTGAAGAAGAAATGAGTCGGCTAATTTATCACCATGTAGCTTTGGCTGTTTCTGTCTTTCCCCTTTTGTGTTCACTCTCGTTCTTGGTAAAGGCTCTAGTCTGGTACTAATCAATAAATCTGAAATTAAGAGATTAAATGAAACTCTACCAAAATGCCCCAAGGCTTATCTGATGGCACTTTTCCTTGTCTGAAAACAGCATGGAAGTATTATGCTCTGTCCTAAATTAATCAATGTGTTATTTTTTTGTAAGACAACTTGGTTTTGCTAACAATTATGTATATCAGAGGCTTCTATAGCCTAACAAGTGAACAATGAAAGGTTAAGAAACTGGTTTTGTAACTCTTTTGATGTTAATGCTTTCTCATACTAGGTCTAGACCAAATTCGTGGCTGTTAGTGTGCATAGCTGAGAGGAATGGGAACGATGGCAATATATTTGATGAATCCAGTGGTTATTTGTTTAGCTGAAAATTCAGCCTTTCAAACAATTTAATGCAAGCTTGAGTCTTCAAATTATACTTTGATTATCTTAGAAGCGCTATCTGACAACCTTCAATCACTGAGCCTTTTTCAGCATCACCTAATGATTTTCATAGATCAGAGTACAACTGGTCATAATTTTCATTCTAATTTATTACTTTTATAATTTATTTTCTTGATGATTTTCTTGGCAAAGGATGTTGATTTCCCTGTACTGAAACATTTTTAAAAGTGTCAATTTCAATTATATTTAGGACAAAACAAAAGTGAAAGACAGAACTGTGGTAATGAATTTTTCTGCTTTGGCAAAGACACAACTGAAAATTTTGATTTTTTATTTCAAAGTGATTTTGTTTAGCATGCACTGTAATAAAATGTTTAATGTGTGCTGAAGAAATGAAAGTCACAAAATAATTTTCAAAAGAAAATCCCAAATCAACAATCTTTATTTACTCCAAATATTTTTAAAATAAGTGTTTAGAAAAGGTCCTAGAAATCTTGGTTAGCTAGAGGGTAGGCTGAAGAGATTAGGACCAGTTTGTGACATAAATGGCGCACAGGAGAATGACGTAGATGATGCTTTGCTCCCATTCAAAGCACAAGTTGGATGATATGGTCAATGTTGACAGTAGGCATGGATGAAGAGTGAAGCTGCACAGGTCAGGAAACCTCCAAGAAACTGTAAAATGGCTATGACCCTGGTGTAAAACATTGACTTGCTTTCATCTGTCACTTCTTGATGAGAAACTTTTGTGTTGCCATACTTTCTCTTCCATGTTACCAGTTATCTCAGAAGTGGCAGAGCAAGTTCTCCCACTGCCATCTTTCCTCTGCCTGTTTGACATTCCCAAGGGAAGAGGCTTCCTGACTTGGCTTCTCATCTGGGAGCAGAGCTTATGCCATTGGATTTAAAGAAAGAGACAATTGTGCTGTTTCTGCACCACTTGTACCTTTAAGAAAAAAATTTGCTTAGTGCTGAGCTTACCGTAGTTTTAGACTCAAAATGTGTTGAAAACATTGGTTTATTCATAAAATAGCAATACTAATGTCCTCTGACTTCTCAGCTCCTTCAACTGCAAGTATTAGTTTAGTCCTTAGATGTTGGATGCTTCTCACTTCTGATTCAAAATTATAACCCTGAGATTGTTTTTATGATAGTGGAAAAAGCTGATGGAAAAGATACATTCAGTAGTGAATTATCTCATCAGTTTCCTAGTGTTCAGTATTTCCCTACCACTTACTTTTAGCTTGTAGTGTTTGGCATATTGATTAGGCAAAACACATATTCATGCAAATTGACTGCTACATGTATGTTAGAAAATAAAAAAGCCCCTCTGTAAAAGACTGCATTTGGTACATGAATTTAGTGCATGGAAAAGTTTAAACTGACTTCTGAATGTTCTGGTACCCTTAATCAAACAGGAAAGTGAGAAAAATATCTCATTCAGTATCTCTCTGATATATATTTAACAGTGCTCCCAGTCCTTTGCTGAGTCTTCTGTTTTTTTCAATGTCCAAAGTATTCTCATCTTCACTTCTTCAGAAGTCTGCAATTTCCTGCTGCTCTCTCTTTATCAGTGTGAGAAGGAAAGGAGCATCTGGTTGGGGAAAAATAGATAGCTTGATAGTCTTGCTGTATTTCTTTGGAAAGGCATTAAAATGTCATAGCAGTATGTGTATAATACGTACCCTCAGATGATCTGTCAGTTATGTAAAGACTCATTTTGCAGAATAACAGGGCTGCTGTCAATATGGAGTAGAGGCAACATTTTTTAAAATGCCATACCTTATACTTAAACACCTGGAAAGCTGAATAAAAACTCTGTGCTGCAGTTTCCAATTTGTTACCTACAGAAAATGACGATTCATTATTCCTTATTGTTGCACAGCATTACATTGTGAAGTCATGGTTTTGGGGGTTTAGGGTTTTTTTGGTTTTGTTTTCCTTTTTTTTGGGGTTTTTGTTTGTTTTTCTGTTTGTTTGGGGTTTTCTGGTTGGTTGGTTAGGGGACTTTTTTCGGTTTTGGTTTTTTGGGTTTTTTTTGTTTGATTAACCTGTAATTTGAAGGTAAAGTTTTGGCTTCTTTGGAAACATTTTGATGCAGAATTTTGGCTTTGAGATGCAACAGCCTTTAGTTCTGAAACTGCTTAGACATCATGATGAAAGGCACTTTTGATACAAGATCCTTAAGATAATGCAGTCTGCAATTCTTTCCAGAGGATGAACTTGTATTTCCTGTTTCACAATACTGTGGGTTGGAAATTGCCATCTTGACAGAGAGATTTATGTTGCTATTAAGTGTTTTAGGTTTTTGGTGACTTAATGGTATTATTTTCTTTACAAAGGTACATTACTGTTTTCTCTTCCATTTCCCATAAATGTGTGTACAGGTACTGAAAGGAGAAAAATAATCAAGGACTTCAGGACATCTTTGGCTTTTTTTTTTTTTAATTGACACTGTTCTTTCTTTATCTTGTCTGTTTTTCTTGAAATAGCTTCTGAAAAATTTCATAAGGAAACATTCTTTGCTTAAGAGCAAATACTTCTGCTTTCAAAATGATAAAAGAATGGCATGTAGAGAAAAATTCTCCCCCTCACTTGAGCTCTAAACTCAACTGCCATCAAGACAGACTGTAGACAAAAATAAATATGAATTTCTCTTGTCTTAAAAGTGTATATATGTTACCATATTATCTTTAAATGTAAGGTGCTTAAATGTCTCTCTCTATCATGATAATCATCCTCGTGTTTTTGCCATGTTTTTTGTAGAAAACAAAATGCTGAGGCATTTTAACAATACTTTCCATGAAATGCTCAAATTTTGAGTTGTCCTTATATATCATTCTTATGTGTGGGTTTTATATTGTTGGAGAGAACCTGTGCAGTCAGAGGAGGTCATACCAACAGATCAGGACTATCAAATAAAACCTGCTGGTAAACTGAGAAAAAGCAGTAATAATGGTACAAATGCACCAAGAGTGTAAATTACACTGTATTGTAAAAAAATAAATTCAGTGTTTGTATATTCATTGGACATGTCAAATTTTAGGGTTTACTCATGTCACTTGGCAGATCAAATTATCACATGGAAGGTATGAATGTAATGACAAAGCAGGTCACACTTTGTGGATTGTCACATCACTGCAGCACTTTGAATGTGTTGCAGATATGTCTGACTGATATTGGTTTTACAACTAGCAACACAAATGAGGACACACATGTGCAATGTCTGCAGGAGAGATGTTGCATTTTTTTCTGAATTCTGGTGGATGCAGAAGAGGTTTGCAGGGGAGTGGAATTTGGGACTTTTTCTTTAATTATGAAACCACACCGAAGTAAACAACCACATTGCTATTCTGACTGGTGCCCCACCAAAACCTTGCCCAGCCTTGGATCTGTTGAGGAGATAACCAGTTTGGTTGGACTGCTCAGAAACCTCTCTTCCCTTGTTTCAATTTTATGTACCTGGTTTTACACAGTGTTGTGATTAATATTCCAGGCAGCATTTCATAAATTTTTTTTGCTGCTTTTTTGTGCCTCATGAATGACATGTCTTCACTTCAAGGGTGATTTTCTTACTGGCAAGATGAGGATGTGGCACACCGAGTATCACCTTCAGGAACAAGCAATATCAGTACTATAATGAGATGGGTCTTTGCAGAGCCTGTAATTGGTGACAAGGCACGGCAGCTTCATATCAGGCAGAGATGTACAACATAGGGCTGATTAATGAGGCTGGAACATCACAGATGAGAGCCTTCCAGGCACTACTAGACAGAAGAATGTCATATATCCTGCAGGTGTTACTGTGCCCAGAGCCTCCAATTTGCATCACAAAACCTTTAGGTAGGCCAATTCAAGATAATCCAGGATGGGATCCTGCTTCTTAGATGGATTATCAATTCTATGGCCTGCAATCCATCATTCTTAATCCCAGCTCTCATGGACAGCAGTAGCAGCCATCTCAACTTGCAGCTCTGCTCACTTTAACTGGGCTAGTTTAGTAACCCTCCTTGTATTAAAGTCAGCTTGGGAGGAGATGTAATATTTTGTTAGGAAGACACAGAAACTGACTGTAGTAAGATTTGATTGTCAATCAAGAAATAGGAATTTAGTCATGTTAAGAAATCTTCACAGAGGTCTATGTGGAACAAGTGATGAAATAAAATGGCTAACAAAGAATTCTGCAAAGATACCACCAAAACAATAAGGAATCTGATTGGAAACTGGTTGAAAAGGGGTTTTTTTCTTTGAAGGAAGAAAGCTGATGATTTACTATTTTTATTTGGTTTATGCATTCTGAGTTTGGGTATTGTGTGTTTTTAGAATTTTTGGAAAAAAACACAGCCACTTTTTGAAAAAAAAAGCACACTCAAATTAGGAGAATTTTTAGACAGATTTTTCCTATTTTTAAATAATCATAGATGAGTATTAAAATAATGCATTGGATTGTGTCTTCTCTCTTCCCTCTCCCGCTGTGAGATGTTTTAAGGAGAAGGATTTCATGTAAAGGGTAGAAGAGAGAGACCCTAAGTATGCTGCACTCTAAGAGGTATTTGGTTTCATTTTTAGAAAACATCTTCCACACATGCCCCTGGAATGAATAAAGTTCTGTGGCAATTCCATTAGTTGATTAGTTGATTATGAGGTTTGATCAGAAAAAAAATGCAAAAGAAAGAAAATCAGATTCCAAAACACCTTTTGGTGCCAGTTATTAAAATCTTTGTTAAATATCTTTCCATGCCTCAGTACAAATATTCCTAGAGCAGGTTTTGCAAGTATATCTCCAGAGTATTGTCAATTATATACAAAATGCAATTGATTGAAAACACTGGGTTTTCTTTTGTTTTGGTTTGTTCTTAAGAAGTTATGTTGCTGAGGTGACAACACTGTGCCACGAGCACAAGAGGAACCTGCGAGGCAGCATGCCACTGCACTGAATTGCTAATAGTGACTAAATAACACTACAGGCTTAGCCTACAGATTTCTCTTCCTTTGCTGATCCTGGTCTTTGAGACAGTGATTCAAAAGGATTACAGTTGAAGCCGGTGTTACCTGTTTGTGGAGAGTTTCAATGACAAAGTATTGATTATCTTACGTTAACTAAAACACAGATTCAGTCAAAGAACTAGTAAATCTGCCTTGTCTTCAAGCTTAGCTCTCAGTTATCACATTCCCTCGAGGGTAACACATTCAGATTTAATAGTTTGTGTGTATGTCTGTGTCTGTGTGTCCGTGTGTGTGTGTTGATAATTAAACTAATGCCCAGAGAACTCACAGTTGTTTAAGAAGGTAGATGTGGAAATGTATGTAGTAAATTCACACGATAAAAATCTCTTAGTCCTTCTACTGGAAGCCAACTTCTTTTACTTTTTCTGTGATCTTTTTAGGATTTTGCTTTATTTTTCTGGTCATGATTGCAGTCTTGTCATCTAGTTTCTCTTATGCCTTTATCTAAGGCAGGATCCTTATGCCGTGTAAGTTGTTTTTAATATCCAACCAGTGGCAGATTTGCTAAGGATAGTGATCCAGTATTTCTTGGAATATCTCATAAATTTTTAGAAAAAAATCTTGTTATTTTAACTTGAGGTTTTCATTGAATTATCTCTCAGTATTTTTATGAATTCTGATAGAAAAGAATCATTATCCCTTACAGGGAAGATGTAATTATTTTTCACATATCGAAAGCAGTAGAAATCCATTGACCGTAGAGAACATTGACTAAAAAGGTGTCATTTTTCAAGGCTGAACCTACATTGAATGACTTCAAAGGAACTGTCAAAGGATTTGACATGTGAACGCTTCTTGAAGCTGATATGTGAATGCTTGTTGAAGTAACAAGGCTGTGTGTAGCCTTTTAAATGGGCTATCACTTTTACCTGTTTGAGTGTCTGCTCAAGTGGGACAACACTCAGGTACAAACAAGCAGAGAGGAAGCACAATCAAAACATGTCAGAGCAGACACTGTAGCCAAAGCCTTCAAAATTTCAAGTATTTATAACAGCTTTGTTCTTGTAATTTTTTTATTGTTCCTGGAGGACTTTGAATGTTGAGTTCTTCATCCTATTGTATGGTTGTTGTGTGAGCAAAATGCAAATGTGTTCCAACCCCACAAAGAAATTAGCAAGGGCTGTCAAGGCATGGCAAGACTTGCATATCATGTCATAGGACATAACTCCTGAGACCCCAAGATAGCACCAGAAATCCTTCAGGACAAATGATCCACCTTTTCCTCAGACTGATCTGATAAACACTGCCAAAAACTTTGCAGCTTTGAGCTGAGATATTTGGTCTTGATGGTGGGCCCTAAATTGGCCTATTCTGATATTTTACCATTATGTTAAAAAGGTCCTGTAATAAGCATTTTAAGTTCTTGGAAGCCCATAGTGGAACTTGATTATGTACAGGAACCTGAACTTTTTTAAATAAGGACCATATTTACAAACTTGCTATTAACTGGGCAGTTTCTGTAATGAAACCACTGACCAGGTTTTCCAAGCACATTAGCCCCCATTATGTGCCCAAGAGGCCTAGTTGGTTTGTGAAAATCTGGCAGCCATTGCATCTCTCCACTGTTTCTGAAAATCAGTGACGTAATTAAACAGCAGTCTGTTTTTTCATTTTTTTTCAGTTATAATTTGGATGGGACTTTTCTATTGTCTTGTTCTCTTCTCTTTTTGTTGCATCAATAACTGCTAAATAAACACTGGCTTTGTTTTAGAAGACAATAAAACAGTTGGTGCCTTTTTGCTTTTCTGAGTCTACTAACACACGATTGTTCACTTATAAAGGCATACATTTCTCCTTGCTAGACAATTGCTTCTTAACAGCTGATAATTCACAAATGATGTGATAGGTTGTGATCCTGTAGCCTGTTCTCTATGTATGATCCTTTGGATTTCATCTGCATCTCACTGAAGGTCAACAGGGCTCTCATGACAATTCACTTGTATAGCTTCAAGTGTGCAAAGCAAATGAAAATTTGGACTGAAATTATTGAAAGAAAAAACCAAACCCACAAGTGTAAGGCATTCCCTATGTTGGTCCAATTTTACACATCAAATAAAGTCTAACATTTTATACTCTCAATAGTTTCTGTTTGTTTGCTTGTTTTTCCTCATTTTTGAGCTACTCAGTAGAGTTATGATGGAACAACAACCAGAGATTTTACTAGCCATAATTTTTAGGTGCCACTTATTTTTCTTATCTGAGGAGTTGGGTATGTAACATGGGAAACAGCTGTGGTACCAGAGCAGAAAACGTTATGTTACTGACAGCATGAATTTATTATTGACAATTTTGAACTGAAGAACTTTTTAATACCTTGTGCTTACAAACTGTCACTTGGGAGAGGTTTCAGACAAAAGGTAGAACTGATGTTTGTCTCCAGGCTTGGTGTTTGTTTATTTGTTTCTGTTCACTTTACAGTTCCACTTCTGAACTTGTGAACCTACCCAAAGGGCATTCACAGAGTATTTAGCTTGCTACAATTCTGTCAGCAGAAGTTGTTTGGTAGACCCATTTGTATCATAACCTTTCTTTCTCAGTCATATCATCAGTCAATCAATCAATCAATCAATCAGCCATTTGTGCATGTTGGAAAACAGACTATCTTAGGAGTAAAGAATCCCCTTCCCCAGAAATGAAGAGAAAACTGACTGATTTAAGACTATTTGTAAGGTTTCTTTTCTTTTATACCTGCTTTTCCTGCAACAATTGAAAATACACCATGGTTATCCAGAGACAGGAAAGGAAGAATGAGATTAAAATTTTAGCAAAAATCATGTCCTGAACACAAATTTTAATGCCTAGACATCTGACCTCCAGAAGATTTCCCAGTCTTCTTTATTTATTCCTTAGATTAATAGGAAGAAGACAAAAAAAAAAAAAAGCCACTTTCATATCATGGTACTCCTCTGCTCATGCTAATTGCAACCAGCAATTCTAACAAGTGCTGGCAACAGGCTAACAAGAAAATACATAATTTTGAAAATTAGAAGAGGGACTCCCACTTTCACTTTCTCCAATGCAGGATGTTCTTTAAGTATATTCTCTCATGGTAGTAGTGGTGACAGGCCGGGTAGCACACGTCCCTGTTGGAGTGAACTGACTCCTCTGATATTCTTCAAGCACCAGTGAAGATCTTCAGGGCTGAAGAAAATGACCGTGGTAACTCCTCTTTGCTGAGAAAGAGCTTTTAAATGCTGGATGGTTGAATAAAGGGTTTATATTTTTTGAAAGAAAAGTAAGGTGACCCATAGGTACTCAGTATTGAAATCAGAGAATATTCAATATGGCAGATTTGGAAGCATCGCTGGATCCTTATGGAAGGAACTGAAACACCAGAAAGAGCTTTTTCACATGAAAGATGGTCCCTTCCCAGTACCACTTCTTTGTGTATGGTGTATCTCCTCAGGTATGATACCTGAGCATTCTTGTCAACTTATCTTGGGAATTTGACTGTACAATATTTAGGTTGTAGTGTCCTCCTTTGAGGCTATAAGTTTGGTTTTTCAATACTTAGCACTGATGGATTTGCATGTGGAGGAGGGAAAGAGTGATTTTTTTTTTGGTTGCTTTTGGAAAAAAAAAACCACAAGGAAACCAAGTTTCAACTCACACAGCCACTGCTTGAAAGCAGATGAACTAAATCTTGTGAAATTCTCAGCTCTTGGCAACTATATTAGGCTCTGAGACTTAATGTAGAGGGTCTTCTGTCAACAGAGTTAACACATCGATCAGGGACTGTATTCAAGGGATTAGAACTTTGAAATAAAAGTTTTCCTACCCCCTGGCCTTCTTTTATGAAAAGACACATTCTTGTACCATTTTAGGAATACAAACAAGATCAAGGTAAGCAGCAGAAGGCAAAATCGTGATGGAATTTTATTCACTTATGGGAGATAATAGTCTAATCTCAGTGCTTTAGGTAGACGTTTTCCTATCTTTTAGTAATAGTTATGGAAAAAATGGCTCAGATAGTTATGCATAAATATTTTAGGTAAATTACAAATACTGTGGAACAAATTCAGTTTTCAAACTTTTATTGGATTAAGTAGGGCTTAATTAATGATGGTTTCCTAGATACACTCTCCTTCCTTTAAATTATTTCTATTCTCAGTGCATTAATCAAAATCTCTTGGCATGCAAAACAAAGACTTCTGTGTAGACCCCATGATCCAGATGAACTGTTTGTCCACATGTTGATCCTGGCATGCCAGTTTTCCTTGCCCTTGTTAAGTCCTGTAATTTTCTTTTCAGGGAAAGGAAACAGGGAGCAGGCAGGCTCACAGGAATTGCTAAACACTGCCTTCAGAGAGGTTCTGCTGCAAAAGGAAGGAGAGAATACAGAGCAAAGAGGAAGCATAAACAGAAAGAAAAAATATCTAATTCTTTTTGCCTGCAGGAAAAGGAGATCTGAAATTGAATTAATTTCAGCATTCTTCACAATAATCAGTAGTTAACAGCTAGACTTCAGGAATCTCCCTCAATTAACCAAGGCTCCTGAAGATCAGTTCTGTAGAAGGCCATTTATTGCTTCTCAACTTCTTTAATGCACTGTTACTTCTTTTCTCTTGAAAACTTGAGATCACGTAAAAGCCCCTTTGGAAAGGAGTTGGCTCATATTTTGTATAATGATGCTAATTTAATTGTTATTCTTATCTCTTCTGGAGACATCCTGACCTTTTTGGATTTTGTGTGACATAGAAAGTCTGCTGCAATGCCTTTAGAGAAATAAGCTGAGCCCTAAACACATTCAAGATGAAGATACAGAGAAATTCCTCTCTGATACCTCAGAGCATTCCACATTTCCAAGGGACAAAATCAAAATCCCCAGAGAAAAGTGATTTTACCGTCCTTCACGTCCACAGTATATCTGTATATGAGAGAGAGAGATTCACTGGGACTCCTAACTGTGTTGGCTGAAGTGTAAATCTCAGGATTTGCTGGACAGTGGTATATGCTTACAGCCACCTCTCTAAGGTCTATTATCAAGATAGGCTTCAGCTTGATCATGTCATGCTTGGATATTAGGAGAGAATTCTTCATTGGTGAAGCACAGGTTGTCCAGAGAAGCTGTGGCTGCCCCATCTCTGAAAGTGCAGCGGTTTAGGCCAAGTTGGATGGGGCTGGGAGCAGCCTGGTCTGCCTGAAAGGGGTCCCTGCACATGGCAGGAAGTTGGAACTGGATGAGCTTTAAAGTCTCTCCAACCGAAATCATTCTGTGATTCTGTGATTTTGTCTGTTGCAATTTGGAAGGGCTGCTCTGGAGGGCAGCACTAACAACCTGTGTGTGGGCAGGGCTCACACAACTTATTTTTGGAGGTACAAACCTTTGGGAGATGGGCAAGCTGTCTCACAGGCTTGGGAGCAACAAGCCAGGAGTAGGATTCCAGTTAATATAGTGTTTTCAGAGATGCTGAATTACAGAACAGTAAATATCCTTGTGCAGTCATTTTCTTTGAAGTGACAAGCATAAAATGACCTTCTTTGATAAAAATCCCAACAAGGCTTTACTGTTCACCACAATCCATTCAACAGGTGAAGAAAGTGGACCTTTAGTTTCTCTAGTCAGATATATTTCTCTGAGAACTGTTTTTGTAACCATAAACCTGTTCAAAAGTCTATTGATTTCATTCCCAAGTACTGGAAGATTTCTGAAGGAAGCCCATAACGTAAAGATGGGTATGAAAGAAAAAGAAAATTTTGATGGGTACCAATGGAAGAATGAAAAAAAAATTATGACCATTGCTTTTATATACACAGAAGAAAAATTCTGAAATTTAAAAAAAATACTTGTTTTCAGACAAAAGCAGGGGCAAAAATTGCTGGTTTAAGCTTAGAATTTCTCAAGATTAGATGAAAGTGAACCCAGGGAGCATTGGTTTACTCTTTTCAGTCCTGAGAGATTTACTCTTGAAAGCCATCCTGCCCTTTCAGTATGATTGGAAACCCACACTTTTGATGGCTTAATATTCTTCTGTATTCACTGAGCATATCCAGCCTTCCTGCAAGCTTATTTTCAGGGTTGTAAAATTAAAAGGAAATGCAAAATGTATCCCATCACAGATTGCCATGATTTGGTGAGAAAGAGGTGTTGCTGTTTCTTCCAAATGTCTAAAAATTATTCTGAAATGAAATTTTGGGAAAAAAAAAGAAGACTCTAGGCAGTTCACAAAGCCAAGATACATACTTAAATGCAGTTGTAAACCAAAAACACCTAACAAGTTGCTCACCTTCACACCTACCTCCACCTTGAAGAAGAAACTCACAGATAATTTGAATTAATCAATCAAGAACCTAGCAAATGAACAGAAGTGACAGAATACACAGACAAAGTTTATTCAATTAGTCAGGCACACTGCTGGAGTAGGACACAGTTTACACAGGCTTTACACAGCTTAGTTCTGGTTCTTGGATCTATAAAAGAACCTGAGATTTTTGTAGATTTTACCACCACTATGAGGTCATTTCTCAATAAAGTGTGCTGGAGGACAGATTTAGAGTAAGTGCTCTAACTCCTTACAAATATTAGGATACAGAGCTCCTGCTTTGCCCCAGCCTCTTGCATTCTCAGCCGGCATTTGTCTGACAGATCCCAGCAAATATAAAAAATGACCTCTGTAACTGTTGTTAGGAAAAGTGTTCTTTTGATAATATTATACGTTCCGTCTGAAAAGCTCTGATGAATTTGCTTATCATGGCACAATTATCATGAATTTGCTTATCACGGCAACAGAAACTTTTCAGGTTTGTGATTAATTTAGGATTTTGAGGGTTCTTCATTTTGGGGTTTCTTTGGGGGTTTGGTTTTGGGGTATTTTTTCTGTTGTTTCAGTTTTTGGCTTATATTTTTGAAATGTGCTATAATGTTCACATTTTGGTTGTGCTAGAGAAATGCAGATGTTTCATCTAGCCTTTCTTGAAAAGACTGCATCATCTTGCAGATTGCTCACCTCTTGCACATTCCCATGTAATTTTCCTGCAACATTTTAAGTAGCCTCTTAAATGCACAACTTTACACAATTTTGGTGGAGAAAGCAATCTAACTCAACCAGTTTCTGGTGTCAAAGGATGTCACATAGTGTCACAGTTAAAGGTGAAAACCATCTCTGCTGTGATCTTTTTTCCTCTATCAGCTTCTTCTTTAATTCCAAATGTGGTTTTCATATGGTAGGAGTTTCATAAATATTCTACTATTCACATTCCTAAAAAAAATCTCTAGCAAGACCAAATTTCAAATCTATGGTTTGAATGTGTTCTGCTACATCAACTAGCGTAAAGATGGAGATGGAGTTTAGGATGACTTAAAACAGCAGGGATGCAGGCTCAAATAAAACCATTGCTCCACGTTAGAGGAGCCACAAGGGGAAATGCAGGAGGTGATGGGTCACACAGTCAGGACAAGGAGGCAGAGGGAGAGAAAGTGGAGCAGTCACACCAAGACCTTACCCAGAGCTATTTTTCAGCATGAGTGAGGGAGCACAGAGCTGGAGGGGAGCAGTAGGCACACGCAGTTCACTATCCTTCTGCTGACTAGAAAGCAGCAGTCACCCTAGGCCTCTGCTTCTGTAGGGTCAGTCTCCTGTGGCAACAAGAAGAGTCACAAAATTATTACCAACAGTAAATAACTACAGCTTACCTAAAAGAATTCTTACGGTTTTTAGCACTTTTTTTCTTCAACTATTGTAAGAACCTTACTTCCCAAGCATATTCAACTGCAGCAACAAAATCATTTTTGAACTGAGCACATAGAAATAGCATTGGTCAAGAATTTTAAATCATGTTGAGTTTTCAGGATCTGCAATTCAGCAAGGATCTAGGATTTTTCCAGCACTGGAGAAATCTATCCCTTTCATTTCTGGTGATTTGCAGGCCACTGTGGTTTCCCCTATCAAAGTTTATGATTCTGGGCTTGGAAACTAAGCTCTCTTGGAAATCTGGTTCACTATGAACACACGGCTGTCTATATATCATCCATGATAACTTTAGAATTGTCACTACATGAATATTCTGAATATGATGACACGCATTTTATTATGCTTTGCAAAATAGATAATTACTACCATACTTAGAATGAAAGGCAAAGAAACAGCTATTAATGTTCTAATGATTTACAGACCAGCTTTGCTTCCAGACAAGAAGACTCCAAAACTTCATTACTATTCACTGAAACTTGCAAGTTCATTAAAAACATGGTAAGATTTCTGTAAGTCTTACTGAAAGTCAGAGACTCCTAAGGCCCAAATTTCAATGGAAATTAGGTAAATGAAATTCTTAGGCACTTTGGGAAATCCCACAAGGGCCTGTATAGAAAACAGATAAATACTTTAGCCAACTAAATGCATTTAAACAAATAAAAGCCTCTGGCTCCTAGATGTTTAATGCCACTGTAAGTTTCCCTGTTTAAACTGAAAATTCTTTCACGCCCAAAATTTCTATGTTGGCACATTGTTAGATCACCCCAGATTTAGTGACTACCCAGCTGTACCCGCCTTCTGAGGGGCTGAAGAGTCTGCCTCGGCAGATTATGACTATTTTGCAGTCAGGAACCTTTGGATCAAAACCACTGAAGAGCATGAGAGAGATGACAACTGACCAGAAGACAGACCTGACCTTTCTCATTATGTCTTCCATTTTGTCTTCTGTGTAGACAATTCACAATGAGAGTACCTCAAGGTCTTCCATGCACGGTGCAGGGACTGGAGAGCCTATCAAGAGAGGGAAAAGAGGGTGATTCTTGATGCAATTTCTTCACATACAAGGTTTTTAAAGCCATAGTCTGGTCTGGGGAAGCAGCATTATCCTGCTGCTGTGTCTTGGAAGAACCATTGATGTTCAGTTCTTCCAGTCATAAATTTGGATATTCTTCACCTTTTTTCTTTGTCTGGGTCTTGTGACATCTCTTGAATATGCAGATATTTTATACGAGTTTCAAAAGGAGTAAGAGACTTTGCAACTCTTAAAGATCTCCTTCAGTAAGAGAAACTTATTTCTGGCTTGTTTGAACAAATCCAGTTTAAATATCTAACATTATGGCTATAAGGGAGGGTGATATAGGACTGTCCATCTGAAGTCTAGGATGTACAGCAGTCCCTAACCTCTTGTTGTGACAGCGCTGCTGTGTATCTGCATTTGGAGATGACTTAATTTATCTGCACAGTACTTTGCCATTGCTGTACATTAGCTCAACATTTTGCATTGCACCCCATTGTGATATTTGAATAAAATCTACACGACACCTTAAGTGACATCATATATGACTGATTGCCTTAAATACTTCAATTGTATATTGCTTTAGGAGTTGTGAGAGAACCTCTTATTTAAAAAATATTATTATTTGTAAAAATAGGCATGTGTGTGTATGTGTGTGTTTATTGGTTTCGTGGGAAGAGATGGGAAGGTGGGTCAGCCCCAAATCATACTGCATTTGCAGTGTCTTAAAACAATTTCCCAGGAGTGATGGAACTTGGGATTTCAGAAGAGCTTCTCCAAACCCGCTGACCTGGGGTTCTTGACATAGCTCATCCCCTAGTTACATCTCTATTGCTGCAGAAATAATCCATGGTGTACCATACATTCAAATCCAGTTGCTTGAAAATTTCCTGGGGGCTTCTACAGGGCTCTCTCATCTTTGATTAGGAGATGATGTTTGATGTTCTGTCACGCCCCTTGCCCTATTATTTTACATATGTGCTAGAAGAGAACCGGTTAGTCCAACACATTTATGTCATTAGTCGAGGATTTGTTTTTTATGATGAGTGATATCATGTAATTTATTTGCTAGATTTCATAAGTAAGGTTCGTAATCTTTTCCCCCCTTCAGATCAGTAGAGATAGCACATGGATTCTTATCACACAGTGCACTTAATTATGATAAATAAGCAGGGATAAATGAAGCCTATAAAAGGCCCAGATGGATATTATATTTGCATTGTGAATGCATGCTATGATGAAAATATGGCATTTGGAAGGCCCCTTTGAAGTTGAGCTCTGGATCCACGTTTAATCTGTATTGTAAAAGAAAGATGTGAACAGTAAATTCAGCAGCTCATGACAAGCATATTGGAAGACTTTGGCTTCAGCAAAGAATCTAATTTTAATTTGTGTGGAAGAGAATGGCATGAAAGGTCTGATAGGTTCAGCTGGCACATGTTTTTTTTTGGTCAGTTGCAATTGAGACTGGGGACTGAATAAAACCAAACATATTGGTGTTATTCCAAAGTTCCAGGAAAACTAACTGATTGACAAGTGTATCTGTAATTGGACCAGTTATGGAGCCCAACCCCTAAAACTGCTGCAAGGTCAGGAAAGATGTGGTTCATGTTAACAGTATGACTCCACGGGGAAACTAGTGATTTTATTCACTTCTGCTCATGAATAAATTAGATTTTTGAAAAATTCATAGGAGACAACAAAATCATAGGAAAAATAGTATTTGCATTTAGAAAGATAGCTTACCATTGTGAGCTGAACATTGCTGAAGTTTTCTAAATCGAGTACAAAAATATCTTCTTACATAATTTTTATTTATATAAGAAAGTAAAAATAGGCAGACAGTAAGAAGTCAAATTTAGCTTTTACACAAGGAGTTATCAGGAGTTAATTTTTTGTGCATTTAAGCCAGTAGTAGCCTGTATTGTGGAAAACCAACTGGAACATAATGGGGAAGTACAGGTGACATGCATGTTTTTAAAGAAGTAGGGGTTTTTGTTAGATTTCTTAATTTTTCAGTTTGTCTTACAGTACGATGGTACTGATGTGTGATCATCACTACATATTATTGCACTTACCAAAAAAGAAAATTATAATATTGAAACATAGGTTAGCTATATTTAAAAACATCTCCTGAAGCACTGATTCTCCTTGCATTGCCTCAGCCTTCTTTACCCAGGACAGTTCATCTTGACTTCACCTTTTCTGTCTGTTCCATGGACTGGGGTGAGGAAGATTCACTAAATTTTGAACACATATGAGTTCCACATCTGAATGGATTTTATAAGAAATACAGTTTGAGAATTAATAAGTGATTATGTGGTGAATTTCAGGACACAGAACTACAACCAGAAGATACTAATGCAAAGCAACTTTTAAAATGTCATTGAAAGGTTTATTTGGTTTGCATCGTTCCAAGGGTCCTCAAAGCACATTATGTTCTCAGATTGAAAAACAAAACCAAAAACATCCAAAAAAGAAGAAAAAAATAAAGGAAAAAGAAAAAAAGCTCTTTAAATAAAAAAAAACAAACTCTAGTCTACTAAAATAAAAAGGAATCCAACAAAATCTGAGGTGATGGATAGACTTGTGGTTTTAGAGTTAATTGAGGGTCAACTTTAAAATGAGTATCAAACTAGATGAAAAACTCAAAAGGATTGGGGCATTCCCTTTAAAAGGCTATATTCAAGTTCTTTCCCCCATTTATAGCTATGTTTTTAATATAAAAAGGGTCAGAGAGAATAATTTGAGAAAATCTTTCAATCCAGTAACTTTGTATTACAAGATATTTACTGGGGAATTTTTTATAGGAGGATGTTTTTATTCAAAGAATTGGGGGAGGGCTATACCATAATTTCCTTTTGTACTATTTTTAATGGAGAAGAGGAAGTTAACTTGGGAGTTGGAGATCAATGGCACTGATGGACAATGATCACAATCAAAGCTGTGACCCACAATTGTACTGCAGACCCTCTCTCAGACAAAATTACACTATGGTCCTTGCTCAGCACTTCCCTACAATGATCTAAGATGATTTTCAACTAAGAATGATGGTCTACTTGTCTTATCTTTGATCTCTGCTTTATGCATCCTTTAGGGTCATCTAGGATCCCAGATGGCTCCTGTGAAATTATATTTGCAAGCCTTTGATGTTCTCAACATTTGAGTCTACCTCATTTGAAAACCCAGCCCTGCATATTTTGTGATTGCCAGTCTCTGTCCATGTAGAAAAAATTCCTAATTTTATTTCTAACTCCAGTGAATGTGTCTCCACTCTAGATGACAGATGACCCATTCTGGGCTGATTTTATTTAATATTTAAGTTTGTACAGATTTTGAACAAATCTAAAGAGTTTTTATGGTCATGCTAGGCAATACAACAGAGGTACATGCCAACTTTACATATAGTCTTTCCTAACCGTTGGTTTATTTGTTTTCAATTATTTTTATTTTTGTTATTTCATAAGACTATTACTTAGGTGATTTCATGGGTTCAAACTAACCTTACAGTCAGATTGAATGCAAGTGACAGTTTAGGTTCATCAGCAAGCTCCCTATTTACCTGTAGACTCCAAAAATGATGGTGATTTTTGTTGTAGTAGTAGTGATCTCTTCTGCCTAGACTGGAATTTAGGGACAAAAACTGAGCCTTGTGTTTGCTGCATTTTTACCTGTGAACACAACAGGAAAGCACGTTGGTGCAGAATGTGAAATCAGACTTACTTTTGGACAGTTACAGTCAAGGGAAAACACAAGAAAAGCTTGCAGAGATGTTGCATGCTTTTTAAGAGGCTATGGAAAGACATTTTGATGTTCACGGAAGTTAAGCAGTGTAAATTGGTTCAGTTTCATGAATAAACTATATTTGGCTTGTACCTAAATTTTTCATGAATTGTTAGTGTATTTTATCAAGCTGTTGAGAGACTAGTGCTTCCATCAGTTCAATGTCCTGCAAAACAAGGTAAATAACCAATTTTTTTTTTCTCCATACTCTCAAAATGATTCACACAATCCTAAACAGGGAAAAAAAAAACCAAAAAAACTTTTAAGAATTTGCATCACCAAAGAAAGAAAGACAAACTCCTGCCTGCAGCTCATGTAGCTACAGCTGGAAAATCTCCTAATAGATACAGAGTGTACAAGGAAGAAAGCATAAGTGTTGGTCTTATTTGTATCAGCTCCTATATAACAGCCATAGCAACAAAAGCCCATTCTGGCTTATAAAACCTTGTCTGTGGTAGAAATGTTGACAGAAAAGAAATCTTTCAAGAAAAGAACAAACATAAAAATCGCACTCTTAACTGACATTCCTATATGAGCAAAAGTTTGCAGAGACTCCTGACTCTGACTTCTAGTTGTTTCTTAGGAAACCCAAGGTCTTAAGCTGGAAGCTAACCCAGAGAACTCTAAATTACTCCAATTAAGAGGTGTGAATATCATTTACACCTATTACCTTTCAGCAAGAAAGGCTACAGCCAGAAACACACAGCACATAATCCTATAGAGAGCCTTTCAAAGAGAAAAGGTTGATTTTATTTGAGCCATACAGCTCCTTAGCCTGAAAAAAAAAATAAAAAAGATATGTAGAATGTTTAGAGGGACAAAAATAATAGTTCTCCTGCTGTGTGTTCTCATTTTGAAACAAATGGAAAAAAACAAGACAATGATTAAATAAAACTCCAGATTAGTGAAAATATTCTTTAGAAAAAAGTATGTAAATACAAACAATATGTGATTTAGAAATGTGAGCCAAAAATATGCTTAAAAAATAGATTTGCAGATTTTTCACTGATTGATAGCAGGCACTGGTTATAAATTTTCAAAGAATGAAATTCTGCTTTAAGTTTTCACCTGCACATGAAATAATTTCTTGTTTGAAGACACTTAATTGCTTTTCATTTTAGAGGGCAAATATCAATCAACTTTTCCAAAGTTCTTCCAAGTAAACATAAGTTTGTATCCAGATTGCCCTCCAGTTGCCCATAGTGTCAGTTGCCAAAACTTGCTATTTCCTTTTTTATTGGAAATTTATTGTTTCTCAAAGGGGAACCCACTTCAAGGACCGTGGCATCTAGTCTCCATTGCCCTTGATCCATATCTGACCACCTGCTCTGTCCTTCTGGCCTTCCCTTCACACTCCATGAAGTTCTGTGTTGGTACAGCACCTAGAACCAGGATGGCAATCCATAAGTGAATTCCTAGGCATAAAGGTAATTCAGGTAAGATATTACACAGCTTCTGTTTTAAAAAGAGTCTTCAAATTATCTGCCAACACATCCCTTTTGGATAGGCTGGTGTACTTTTATTAGGAGATAAATATATCCATATATCAAGCACCTCAATGTTGTTATAACTCTAGGTAGTCTCATGAAGCATGTTTCTTGTCAAATATATTGTCAAAGACAAGGGAACACATTGAGTGTACAAGGACATCAGGAGCAACTACAAAAAATTTACCAGCAAGTTTGGTCTTCCTTCTGGCTTATCTGGTCTGAATTTTTAGAAAAACTGATTCTCTCCATGGTGGCCAGTGCACTATTTACCATTTGGGTTTCATGAGTACGACAGTCTCAGAGGTGGTAACACTTCAAAGAAGAACATCTAGCTAGAACAGAAGTGGTACAAGCACTTTGCTGAAACTGTTTCAATGCAAAGCCATATGACCATTTTGTTCAGAAAAAGAAACAGCAACTATTACAAAGTCCCTTGCGATTCTGTGGGCTCAGATGCTTGAACGCACAGACGCAGGGATGGCTTCAGCAATATGAATCCGACAGCAAGGAGCTGAGAAGGGCCCTTGCATAGAGTTCCAAGAGAGCAGTTTATTGCTACAACTCCTGAAGGTTTCCAGAGGCAAATGGCCCCCACCACCTGACGGGGCAATCTTAAGTACAGGGGAGTGGCTGACACTAGGAGCCAACCAGGGAATCAGAACTGGGGTACATCACCACCACCAAACAGGCATCCTGGGAGAGGCTTCTCTCTATCATAGCCAATAATTCTTTGGCACCAGAGACTATCTTATCAAGAACACTCTGTCCCTTATACCACAGGTTAATCACCCACTACAAGCAACAAACAAATAAACCCCAAGCAAACAAAAATATACAAACAAGAAAGTACAAAAAACCCCAAAGCAAACATACAAACAGAATGAAAGAGAACCTAATCCTTCTTTTTTCTTTAAATATATTTTTTTTTAATTTAAAAATTACCAGCTTGATACCCAGAAAGCAAAATTATTAGGAATAAATATATTTTTGTGATACTCTTATTGCAACAATAAAGACAACTAAATCAATCAGCTGAGCAGGAACAAGGACAAACTGTCAGTGTGTGTGGGAGAAAGAAGTGAAGAGCATCTAGAAGTGATCCTATATCTAGCTTTGTTTAGAGAGCAAGTCTATTACAGGTAAGCCTTGAGTAACAGCCCTTTGCACTTGCCTTACAGTCTTTTGTAATTCTTTAGCTTGGAAAGTTTGTGCTGCTACTGAAAACTTTTCTTTTTAAAAGAAAATCTCTTTAAGCCTGAGTCACATGAATTTTACTTCTGGTTTTAGGTCAGAGACAGATACAAAAAGGCTTCTAGTATCCATAATTTGAATTTCCCACCCTCTACACTGAGCTAAAGAAGACCCAAGGCTACTGAAAAGAGTGTTTCCTTTCCATGCCATTTGAGCTCAGGAGGCCTGATCTGCCCACTGGCAAGGGAGAAGGGAATAGAAAAAGTGCATATTCCCTAGCTTTGCAGAACTTCACATAGCAACATTGTGAGGGATGGGCATGTTTCTGCTCAAAAACCTTGACATCTTATACATGAACCTTAAAAGAAATTAATGAAATGAGATTCAGCAACTTGTTCTCTAGAAAAATACAGTCATACCTCTTGATTTTTTTTTATGTATGAGTAAGAAGATTTCCTATTTCCACTTAGGCAACTAAAGGCAATGACTCATAGCAGTATTATTTCTGTTTAGGAAGTCATTACATAGTGCTTATCACTGGCACATCACTTTAAAATGTCTGGATTTGTAGTATTACCCTCAGTACAAAAAAAAATATTTGTGGCATGGACATATCAAATAACTTATCCAAGGACATAAGTGTATTTCAGTGGTAGTGTGTAGAGATTAGTATTTTTTCTTCTTACAAGGTATTTAATAGTTTAGGCTTGACTGTCATGTACAATGTATTTGCAAAAGAAGCACAGGAGAAAACGCTTCTATATCAAGGAGAAGAATGCTTCCTGGAAAGCTTTTTTTGGTTGGTTGGTTGGTTGGTTGGTTGGTTGGTTGGTTGGTTGGTTGGTTTTTTGGGTTGTTTGGGTTTTTTTCTTTCCCATGTAAACTGTTCTAAATATCTTCTTATGTTAAAATGTTAAAATTATATTATCGTCTGACAATGAAGACAGTTAAGTGGGATTTTCCCAGTGTGAGAAAAGTCTATATTTCTGATGCTTTTAGGTCATGACTACTCTAAACATATTTCTCTTTTGCTGCATTTATGGATGAAAATCAGTCTGGATGCTGTTTTGGTTTGAATTCATTGCTCTTAGTGTGCAATATGCACACTCAGAACCCGAAGTCTGGCAGTTGGGAGATTTGGGCCAAGTTTAAATCTCTATGTGTGCACAGTTGAAATGAGAGCTTGAGCCCCAAACTGGAGCACTTTGTATAAATATGCCGTGATAAAACTTCTGTAACATGTGAACTTTTAGAGCAAAAAGGAGAAAATCTTCTACAATATGTGAATGTTCATTGCCTTAGATATGGTCTAGGTTATTCTTGAAGTTATCACATTTGAGGCTGAGTCCCTCTCTGATTTTCTTGTGTTGGAAACAATGTATTTTAGCAGAGTACATGAAACTAGCAATTAGAAAGCAGCTCCTTTTTAGAAGGATGTCCATCGGAGTGCAAAACAGTAGAAAATAATAGTGTTTGAAAATGTACAAATAAATAAAATGAAGAATAGTATTCTCCCTTGGATGTCATTCACACAGTGCTTTTCACTTAATAAAAAAAGCCCCTCAGCATGATTTTTCCAGCCTAAGCACTTGGTGTTAAGGTGTTGATGGTCATTAGCAGGATGTAGAATTGGCCAATTAGGTTTATTTCTGCAGCAAATTAAGCCACAAGGTTTTAGAGTCTGTGCTTAGCAGAGTGTGGTTCTGACAGGATTTTAGATAGCTGTGCTTCCTAATGAGTAGCAAAGCAGCATAAAAAAAATGGTGTGGAATGCCTCAGTCTCTCAGTCTCTCTGAAAGACAAGTACTTCCTAATGCCAAAGAAACACTCTGAAATGCTGAAGATGGCATGGCAGACGAGTAGGTACCAACATGTCTATCCTCTGAGGTTGATAAGATGAGCTGTTACCAACAGGGACTAAGGAGATTGGTATGGACAGTGGACTACCACCAGCAGGGTTGTTTTTCTTTTCTGATGGACAGAAAGAGATTCCTAAGGTGTCTGGGCAGGGCTTTGGCCTGCTGATCCCATAGGGTGACATAAGATTTGAGACTGGGAGGGACCTAAGGAGATCATCCTGTACAATGCCTTTGCTTCAGTGGGACTCAGCAGAGCTGGTTGCCCATGACTGTGTCAGTTGAATTTTTAAAACTCTCCAAAGAGAAGAGACTCCAGAATACCCAACCCCTGCCAGTGTTTCACCACACTCAGAGTAAAAAAAATTTTTCTTATGCTAAAGTGAAATTTCTTGTGTTTCAGTGTGTGATCATTGCCTCTCATCCTGTCAGTGGAAAACACTGAGAAAAGCCCGTCCATTTTTTTCATGGCCCAGAACTATACTCTCTCCAGTGTGTGCATGTCTTTCTTGTACTGGTAAGTACAGCACCAGACCCAGAACCTCAGGTGTACCTCAGCAGTGCTGAATGGGGGAAGGATCACTTCTATCAGGTTCTGCTGGCACTGCTGCCTGATGCCATCCAGCATGTTATTGCCCTGCTGTTTTGCAAGTAAGGAGATAACCACGTCTTGTTAATGACAAGAACATGCGTGACAACATCTGTATGGTGCACCATTTAGAGCTTCAGTAAGAACTGCTACAGAAACAAAGAAAATCATACTTTCTAAGGAGACAAACTGGGGAGAGGTGCCTTAATTCTATGCAAGAATGGATGTTCTACAGTGATACAGCGTTTAACTTCACATTTAACCGATGAAGCCACTTTTTAAATAAAATAACCATAAAACTCTCAATGTTTCTGTTTAATTTAAACAAGTGTCAATTCAGTCTCTCTTTTAGTCCTTATCTTTTAGAACTACTCAGAGAATTATCAGTTGTATTGGCCTACACTGCTTTGGGGTTGAGCTCTAAAGCACCCTGTATCTGTGTGAAGGAGAAGGGGGAATAATTGATCCTATAAAGCCCTAATGTGAAACAAAAGGTCAGCAAAACATTGGCCCACAGAAATGAAGAACCTTCAAGGAAGGACCTGTGAATAAGAGATACAAATCATAACACTTCTAATGTCAACTTTTGAATGGAACTGTTTGTGCCTTGGTCTTCGCTCACACCATGCTTGAAGGCAGACTCTGGCTTTCATCAATGAGTGTTAGCCCTCAGATTCACAGATAGTGGGAAAAATTATTATAATGCTTTAGTAAACTGTCAGAAACAGGCAAGATGGAAAAAATAAGGATAGGTTAAAAATTATAGGAAGTCTTTTTTCAATTTACTGCCAGTGATAGTACCATTCTGGTTATTTTGGATTATCTGGCACAGATAGACCATAATACCCTCCTATCAAATTTTGGGAGAGATTGTTACATCCAGCAGCATATGTGCTGTAAGACATACATAATTTTGTAACTCACAGGTATTTTATAATGTGTAACCTCTACTATTAGTAATGTTTTGACAATATGAAATCTTCGGGAATATGACTTAATCCTGTTCAAATATAATTTTACTACCATGTTAAATAAATCCTGTATCCATGGTGGTGGTTGGAAAAAGATCAGGTACACTTCTTGCTAGCACAAATTTGTGGTCTCTTGAATTATTCTGTTACTGCCCAAGCCACTGTGGTGTGTGAAAATAGAGTTTTGCCAGGGCAAAATACCTGTTTACTGCTACTTTCTTGAAGCTACTGAATGCATGGTGCAGTTCTCCAGGAGCCTTAAGGAATGTGTTTCACTGGGCAAATTGTCTCTGATGACATCTCTGGAGGACATTTAAAATAACTCCTGTTAACAGGTGAAAGAGGTTGTGAAATTTCTCTCTCTGTATAGGGACCTCAAATGCCTTCAGGGCATTCAGTTCACCTGATCAGTGATACCCAAAAAATGTGTTTGTATGAAACACAGCATACAAATTAATAGCATAAATATTAGCATTTATTTTCTATTTATTTTGTGGATTCTCTGAATTCTGACACATTAACTAATTATTAAGCAAAGATTTTTTAAATTCTCTTGAAACTTTTATTTAGAATCCCAAATTCATCTTGCAGTCTTCTACATGCATGTTCCAGCTTTCTTTCAATGAGATTTTACCTTAATGTAAGCTTTTCCACATGTTGTAGCTCCTAACATACTAACATGTACGCTGTACATCTCATTTCCAAAGCAAAACATTTTTGCAGACTGGTTTCTGAACGATTTATTTCTCTTTGCAGGCCTGCCCTTATGTATGAGCATGAGGTAGGAAAACTGGGTGACACAGCCAGGGACAGTGAACTGTGAGATTATAAATCCAGACAAAGACACGCCAAATGTATGAAAAAAAAAAAAAAGAGGATTTTTGAGCCAATTGGGTCAGGCCCATACCTACAGTTTTAGCAACACTTCCAGAGTTGGATTGGATACCAGTAAATACTGAATAAGATGGTAAAGAGAATAGAGTAATATGGACTTTTGGAAAACCATAATGCCAGCCCTACAATTTTAGGCATAATTTAAGAGTTAAACTTGTCAGTTTCTAAAGCTGTAGAAATGCTTAACTGCCTTGTGCTTTCTGTTGACCAAGTTATCATCCATTTGGCAAAGGACTCCACCATGATTTTTACAGTAATGACCTGGAAGATTTTATGAGCCAAGAAGATGTGAGACAGAAATAAATCATTGCCAAATTACAAATTGGGCATCCAGTTATGGGAACATTTTTACATCTTTTAAAAAGTCCTAAAGTGCTTGGATCTGTGTGCTGCTTCCTGCAGACAAACTCATAAAGCTTGGCAAAAAAGTCTGCAAAGACTCTGAGATTCCAGACTGAGTGCTTTGGAGACAAAGTCATATTTGCTAACTAGTGCTCTGGGAGTTTCACTCAGGAAATTATATTCCCTTTCTTCATTTTGTTAATCTCTCCCTTCCCTCCAGGTTATAATGAAAAAAATTCATTTGGTCATTGACAATGTAGATTGTTTCACATCAGATTTTAGGTTTGCACCAAACACTCTATCTGTCCTTGTTCTTAGAATATTTCCAAGTGACATTTTGTAATCCCAGATTATAAAGCACTGAGGGAACTATTTTATCAAATCGAATCCCTTCTGTAGTCTTTTGTTCCTTGATTTGTAAAGTCAACATCTGAATGCTTCCACAAAATCAGTGGAAGGAAGTAATTCTGTTGCTGACCATTTTATGTAGACTTGAGCTTATAAGTACCTGCTCCTCATTTTGAGGAAATTTTTTTCTTACCTATTTAAAGTAAATAATATACTTATCCACTTAATCTCATTAAGTGGTCTTTTCAGTGCTTTTTTGCAGTAGTGTGGCAGAAAGATAATTGGTTCGAGAAAGTTAAAGATTCCAGCATGCTTCAGCACAAAGCAGTTGCTCTTCACACACCACTGTACAACTTTTGAATGTTTTTTGTATATGAGGAGGAAAAAAATCCAAGCCATTTCAGGGATAAGAACATGGAAATAAGAAGAAACCGTTTCATTGTCAATAGACAGATCGGTCCCTTCAGCCTTCTGCTTTACTTAAAAGAGTTCATCCCAAGCAACACTTCTTTTGGTTAAGAAAAAGAATCCCTAGTTGGATTTTAGCATGTTCCTCCAAAATTAAATCTGGAAGTACTTTGTGTTTTAACAGGTATAAAGCTCAGCAGCACAGTGCTGGCTCAAGTATGCTGTGTGATCCTCAAAAAGGCTGCTCTGAACGTCACGGACAGAGAGTGCAGCAGCAAGCTTTGGGAATGCAATCTGGTGGAGGTCCAGTTTCCATCCCATCTTAGGGTCAAGGGATTTCTGAATGTCTTTCACTAAAACCTGCAGGTCTCCAAAACGTCTCTGGAGCTCAGGGCTGATGATCCACCGCTGGCTAATAAATTTTGGAGCTCTCTCCAAGCAAGAATTGCCAATTCATTAGTTGTAAAATACTGGACAGACTTTCAGCTGTAAAAGGAGATCCTGAAGAATATCCTTGAGGAATATGGAAGCAGCATGTGGAGGTTTTGTTTTGCAATTGCCAAAGCACCTTATGGCTGTTCTCTGATCACAGCAACAGTTCTAAAGCTGAAAGTCTGCTCAGCTCTGATGAATAAGACTTACATACAGCAAACAAGAATGCATTTGTGGGGGAACGTATATCTTAAAAAAATGTTGTGATGATATCCAGTTCTGCTATGAAACTCTTTGGTTAAATGTTAAATAATATGGTAATTAGTCTTGTTACTTTCACATGACTATTCTGGTGATTGCCAACAGATTTCTTTATTTTTTTTCACTTTGCCTGGAAAGTTTGAGGTAATAGATACTGAATTACTGCTGGTAATTTTGATGTCATATAGTAAAGTATGACCAATAGTCCTGAGTAGAACAGCAAGAAATGAGGTCCTTAACTTTGATTGTGAAGGCACACTCAGTCTTATGGTCAAAAAATTGCCAGTGGGGTACCTGTTGATAGATTTTCAAAAAAAAAAAAAGAACATTGAAGTGATACACTTGCACTAAAAAGTGTGTACTTGCATGCTTTATTCTAAGCTACCATAGTAGTTTAACCCTAGTGCCAATGTTCGCCTGGCATAAATTTGGTGAGCATCTATGAAGAGAACTCATTTAAGGAATTATCCAATGTTATTTAAGAGAATTTTCCAGTTATCTGATGTCCAAAGAGATCCTAAGGCAGGAAAACATTACTGAGCACGAACTGATTTATCCATTCTTACAACACTTTCTTAAGTAGTGGTTTAGTGGATGTCTGCAGCAATTCAGGAATCATCAAATTAGTTCATCTCTTGCTGGTGTGTAGTGTGGTCTCTGAAATCATACCTATGACTTTTGTAAAAGTAACTCTCTCTAAAATGTTTATGTGCTCATTTTAGATGGAAGTAATTTTTGGGCAACTTTGGAGTGTGATAGTCTATACTGCAAGGTTAATTTACAATGAAATATAGTGACTGGCTCATTTTAGCTGGATTTACTAAAGCTCTCTGTCTTTCTGAGAAAAAAATGCATTTGTGGGTCCATGTGCCTATCAAAAATCTGCCTTTTAGTATTTTGTTTTTATACCAAGGATGATGCTATTAGAAACAAAGAATATGGATGTAAAGCACTTCACAGATACTGTAGCCTACCAGACTATCCAAGAATCCTAACAAATGTCTTGTAATTGATATGGTAGCCTTAAACTCTTCCTAATCTTCTAGGTATTTTACAGTCAGCTGTCAGAAATGCAGCAAATGATGGATCATTTTGTGTCACCTTGCAGTCATATATGGAAATCATTACTGAAAGTCAGATCCAGAAGGTACTCTTTTTTATAAACATCAAAATTTTTTGTACTTATGGGATGACAAAGTCATTTTTTTATAACAGTAACATTTAATTATTAAATAATATTTAAAATTTGGTCACCTCCTGCTTAATTATGGGATCAGTCACAGGAACTGAAAGTGATTAAATCTGTATTACTCTATTTAGGAAGGAGTTGGAGCAGTATTAATTGCTGAGGTGAAAAAATTAAATAAATATATTTACTAACAGACCCTGCCATGATGTGCAGAAAATTATCACAAGGCTCTGAATAATTATTATTTATTAATCATTATGTGCCATATTGTAAGTACTACTACTACTACTACTGCTGCTACTACTACTACTGCTGCTGCTGCTGCTACTAATAATAATAATTATTTCACTCAGGAAGGCACTGTTGCCTGAACCAAGAAAGAAAAAACCCTTTTCAGATAATATTACTATAGATAATATACAAAGCAGGTCTTTAATGGAAGCTTCCAGGTGCCCGCGTGGCTGTGGGAACATGTGGAATCTGATTTGTACAATTTTTATAAGGTTAATTAATTAGCATATTTAACAGATATTGTCCAATTAGAAGAGCAGTTGGCTAGTTAGTTTCCCCCAGGTTCTGCCCCATTGGAGCCCCCCCACACCAGTCTTTTAGCCCTACATTTTATTATGTCTACAATGTGTGGTGCAAAACAAATTGTCCTCACTAGACTAAAAAGCAAGACTAAACAGAATTCCAAGAAGGTAGTAAAATATGTGAGAAAGTGCAACTACTATGCTAAAGTGACAAAGTGTTAGAAACTATACAGCTATATATCAAAATCTATAAAGCTATATATATATAAAAAGCAGAAATCTTTAGGCATCAACACCAGTCATATATTTACTGTCTCTGTTTTGTCACTGTTTTGTCACAGTTTTTCGGGGGTGGGGGGCGGTAGAAGGGGGGGAAAGTGCTGAGGTCTGAGATACAGCAATCTCAGTGTAAAACAGACTATGCCCAAACAGGGTTGCTATTGTAATCCTCCCAACTATTACTTTTCAAGTCAGCACGAAGTGTGTGAAGTGGAAACTTCTCTACTGATACCAATTTACTCATGGAGAAATTCCAGTCTACAGTCTGGATGAGTGCTGCAAGAATCATTGTACTAAGAGAAATGAGTTTTCTTGGGACTGCACCACCAAGGTATGGGACTGTTAATAGGTAGATCAAAAGTGAATGTATGACATGTATCTCAGATTTTTTTTTTTTTTTTTTACAGTTTTAGAGGAAGAATCCATTTGGTACATGCTTCAACTCTGAAGCCTAACGTATTTCAGTGACTGATTATTTTACTCACATGTTGCAGTGGTTGAGTCCACTGCAGGAATGACCAAGGAGCCACAGAGCCCCAAAACAGTGGCGGTCCGCTGGTGGGCAAGCTCAGAGGTCTAACACCACCCCCTTTTACCCTTTTTAAGTCCATATTCTAGATAGTTCTCCTTTCCTTGATACCCCACTGGTTCCCAGGTCCCTGTTCCACCCCTCGCCTTCCCCAGTGGTCACTGTCCTGTCACCTCACGTCCTCTCCACCCCCTGGCCCCCATATGATAGGTTCCCAATGTTCTGCCCACCCCTGGTGCTGATCCGGATAAAACCCCGGTCCCCTCAGTGTTCTGTGTTCTTTGTCCCTGGTTCTCTTCGAGCGGGGACCTCAATAAACCCCTCGGAATTCCATACAAAGGACCCCTCCTGCCTCTTTGTCCCTGGTGACGCTGCAGAAGCTGTCAGGCTCTGTGTGTGTGTGTGTGAGTGGCTGCGAGTATCCACCAACTCCGGTGTGTCAGAGTGTGTCCGAGTGCGTTTGTGCGGCAACCCCTGGAGCTGCTCCGACAGGGACGTGATTGGGATGGACACGATGCTCTTTCCACCCCCCAACACGCGGACAACGCGTCACTCACGTTTTTTTATTGATTAGACTTAAGGGGATTGGGATGTTTTTTGTTTTATTGGGGAGTGAGGAAGGTTGCGCAGGGTTTTTGTTGGGTTTTTTTGGGTTTGTTTTTTTTTTTTTTTGTCCTAGAGACCTCTCTCTTTCATGGATAGAAGCTTTTGTCCATGGGTTTCAGCATGCTCATATAGGTAGTGAAATAGATTTTCAAAATAATCAAAATAACACTCAGCACTTTCCTTCATGTAGTTCAGCACTCAAGCTGTGCAAAGAGAAGGACTTTTGTTACATCTTACATATGTAAAGGAAATATTCCTATAATGTTGTAATGAAATACTCTATTTTGATAGTCTACTTAAATAATGTTTATAAGACGATTTTGTAAATGTTAGTATTTCTCAGTATTTTTGGGAGGTTTAGTTACACCACCATTTAGTTCTAGAAAAAATGCCACCAGAAATTTTTTTTTTTTACTCTATTAGGCAAAATTGTGAAAGATATGTCTTAGACAGTGACAATACATTTGTGTCATGCTGAGAAAATTAAATCAATTGTGTATTTAACAAAAAAACATTCATAATCCATTAATTTAATTCCTTTCCCCATTTTTTGTTAATACCGAGTGCTTAGTACTTGTGAGATAGCAAATGCTTTCAGTTAAAAACAGAAGGAAGTCAATATGTCTAAATGTAGGGGGAAATGCAAGGAAGGGCTCTTTGAGCAGCCTTCAGAGATAACTCCTTAATCTTTCCTGAGCCGTCATTCATAAGTGAGTAAAACAATTTAAAACATATGCATAGAACGCTTCCTCTTTAGTGTGTATAAATTTGTGAAAGAGACCGGACCAAGTTTTTCAAATGTAGTATTTATAAATTTGCTGTTGGTCATTATAAATGCAAAGTCAAACAAAATGTAATAAAAAGAGTAAACAAGCTGTAAGTGTTTAGAACTCCAAAACTGTGTTCTTCCTTTCACTTTTCATGCCCTATGGTAGTTTTCCACTTCTGCTACCTTTTTTGCACTGTTTTTGCAGTCAACACTTTCTCCTCCACCTCTGCACACACTAGCACATTTAAGAAGGAAAGGGCAGGCAGCAGTAGGGCAATGGAGGTTTAAGAGCTGCTTGCACCAGTTGCATATTTTGAAATCCCTGGGGCCAGCTGGGATTCACCATGGTAGTTAAATGAAGTTCTCAATGAAAAAGTTAGTGTAAACTTCTGTCTCCAGAAATAGAGGAGAGGAGGAGAGCCTCACCTCAGACCTGTGAGAGGAAGCATGTCTTCTTAAAATAATTTCCAATTTCCAAAACTAATTTCCAAGAAAACTAATCAGGGATAGTCAGCATGCATTCAACAAGGATAAATTGTGCTAGTTCAATCTGATGGCCTTCTGCAACCAAGTGGCTGTATGAACAAGGTGGAAAGTACTGGATGATTTCTACCTGTACATCACCTCCCAAAGCATTCATTTGTAAAAGGAAAATTGATAAGAAGACACAGGTGTATTAAAAATTTGCTAGACTGTCAGGTATGAATCGTAGCAATGGACTGATATCCAGCTAGCAGACAGAAAAAACGACAATATTCAAGAGGTCTTCTTAAGAATGATTAGTTGACCTTGATGACAGAGTGCACCATTAGTAAGTTTGTAGACCATACAGAATGAGGAGGAGTGGTGAGCCCAAAAGCAGATTCCTCAATTCCTGGGAAGATTGCTTGGTGGGATGCTGAGCTGGGCTTTAGTCTGGTGGAAAGGATGCAAAGGGATGGTCTAATAGTCCCAGAAAACGATTCATGCAAAATGCTGTTTCACAGACATTTTCAGCTCAACTAGGTACTACAAAACTAACTTGTTGAAATGACACAAAAGTTGTAGTTTGAGATATTCATATTGGGCATCAGGAGGAACTTCTTCATGGGGAAGTGGGGCAGTATTGACAGTGTAACCCACAGGAATCTTTGTCCTTTGAAATTTTCAAGATTTAGACTTCGAGACTTAACTAGGGAAATTCACAGTCAAGCTGATTGACTCCTTATGATACCTTGAGCAGGGGATTGGAGTACAGACCTTCAAAACTACCTTCCAATTGGAACAGTATTCCATCCATACCTCTATGTGGAAAGGACAATTCTAAAACTATGATTATTCTAGCTGAATCATGTATATTTAGCTTCTGGTACATATAAGCATTGTAATTTTTCAGTAAAACACAAACTCAAAAACTTGTTTACCCTCTGCAACGTATGATCTGCAATGGCATTTGTAGCATATTACATCCCTCTTTCTCACATGTTGTTACAGAGCTCTTCATGATTATTTGCCTTGCCTTCTTTGTTACCTCAATGTAAAGGTAACAAATGTTTTCAGTTGAAAACATTTCCTTCTTTAACAAATTAGTATTAATTGAGGTATGCCAGGACTGAAGAAAATACTTGCTCTTACAAAGTGTGACATGATACATTTCTTCAAGAAAAAAATCAGTCTGCAGTTTTTCTCCAAACACTGAGAGAGTCGTGATACACCAAATCTACTAAGATTATGCAATTTGCTCTACTTTATTTGTACCACACTTGCAATACTTCATGCAAAAATCACTTTGCAACTGAAGACAGCCTAGTGTTTGTTATTTTCTACTATGACAAATAAAGGTTGCACAATAAGTTTGAGTATATAGCAGTGAGTGCCATTAAAAAGAATCATGATGCTTCTGCAGAAGTTTTGGGAAGAAAATATATTTTTAGGAATTTAGAATAAATTAATTTAAGGTTAACCTGAAATTTAAGGCTGACAGAGCACTGTTTGCATATACATGTGGAATTGATTTGCAAACACTTATTCTCAAGAGTACAAGATATTTTTCCTAAATTCACTTTGTAGTTGGGTTCTTGCGTAAAGTTTGCATTGTTATTTGCTCTCGTGTGATTCAGGGTTCAGAATCAACGGTGTTACTGTCACAATTTCATGGCTGAGTCATGAGAGATCAACACTAAACCACACTGAGTCATTTTTTTGTGATAGCACAACATGATTCATTGTTATTAGGGCAGGAATTTTTCTTCTATTAGCTTGTATTTTGTTTACAGCTTCTCTGTAGCTTTTATTCTTCTCTTTATACTTCTCTTGCACAGATTATTTTTAATTTTGAATTTGTTATTACTTCGGTTCTGTTTCAGTGAACATGCAGTTTGAATCGAAGTGTGGAACTCAAAGACTTGAACAGGGGGTCACATTTGAAGAGTTGGTGCATGTGGAAAACTGTCCCTGTGTGAGCTAGTGTCTACTTACAGATTTAGAACAGGTAAGCACAATTCAAGCAAGTTTGTAGTTAATCAATTTGCATCAATAAATGTTTGTAGTTAATCAATTTGCATCAATAAATGTTCCTTCAGAACCTCTAGTTCAGAAGTTTGTTAGGCTAAAGAGTCTGCATCTGTTCTGTGGATACACGTGTGGCTGGGAATTATGACAAACCAGTGAAACAAATGTCACTTTTTGAATCTAAAGACTTTCCACTTTGTGGCAGTCAGAGAAAATTAACCCTTTTAATTAACCCCAGAGAAATCACCCTCTTTAGCACTTATGATTAATTTATAGACAGGTGGAATTACCTGTGCTCAGCTGTTTTCCTTACTTAATTCATATCAAAAGAGGATGACTGTCTTCTTAAAAGGTAGAGAGAAATGAGTGGAATATTGTGTGACACAGAAGAGGCTTCTTAGAACATCTATCTTTTGATGCTAATGAGGAAAGAGCATACAACAGAATCCAGATCTTTCTTAGTCTAGTGAATAACGTAGGACATGCATCCACAGACATCAGTAAAATGATGATCACTTTGGGTGGAAATAGGGATACTCAGATGTTCTAAATATGCCATACTCATTAGAAATAGAGAATTATCTTAGAACAGATATCCTTATTTCAGGAAACTAGAAGAAGTGTAACATTTCTGCCTACAAACCATTCTGTTTAACAAACTGCAATAAGGCTAGCCTAATTAATTTTTCCTCTCAAGCAGAGGATGTAAATCAGTGTATGTGTTTTTAGCTACTATTATTCTGTGGTGACTTAGTAAAGAGGAAGTTTCTACATGATATAGTTAATGACACTTAAAGCTCCACCCTTTCTCTAGTAGGCAAGATTGCAGCAATCCCCTTGCAAATGTGCATGATTTATGAGTCAACCTTGTATTAGTGATATAAATATTTTTTCTAGAGTTGATTTTTAAATTTCTATTGACAGACTGGAACTATTTTAATGTAGAGGTTCCTAACATGAACTAGGATATCGTGGAAATATCCTGAAAGCCACCCACTACATTGTAGATTTCTCTGGTATTTACCAAAATATGCAGCAAAGCCATCTTGGGCACAATTGCTATAATGTTCTTAGGAGGCAGGAACAGTTATGCTGTATTTGACATATCTGGGCCATTTTCCTTATTTTCAGGAGTCCCACACAAAGCTTAAAGTCATTTAAGATTATTTTGCTGTGCAGTAAAAGAAAACATTAACAGTATTTTATTTAAATTCTTACTCTGCTGCAAATATGGTAAATTTTACTTCTGGGATTGTGTAAAACAGAATCCTATTTATCCATACATTTGCTGTAGAGGGGAATTTTTTTGTGCAAATCAGTTCCAACAGCAAGGAATCTTCAAAAATACGTGTACATATATTACGCTCATATACATATACATATACATGTACATATACATATATGTAACACCTGTCACACTGGAACAACTTGTATTGAGATAGTAAGGGCCTTTTCAGTAGAAGTATTTTTATTACAGGCAAAAAAAGAATGGTTTACTTTTATCATGGAACAAACGTCAAAGATTTTTACTGTTTATGTTTTTTTCACCATTCCCTTCCTAATGTATCTTGAAGAGTGTGTTCAGTCCACAGAATGCTTGCTTCATGGTTTTGGTTTGTTTTTTTTTTTTTTTCTTTAGTTCATTATTTTTACCTTATGGCTATACAGATGACACTATAGCAACCACTGTGATTCCAACCCATTGATATGTTGAATGTTGAACCCATTTACAGTTCTTTCATTAACAGATTGCACCAAACTTGTTTGGCACTCAGTAAGAGGTAAAAATTGTCCATTAGTAAAATCAGAAGAAGCAGGAGGTTGGGCTGGTGAGCAAAGACTCAAGTAGAGGTGCTGGCTGACATTTAATGTCTAAGTGAGGAGGAACATCAGAAGGGGAGGTATAGTGACTGGTCAGCACTGCCTTTCATGAGACACTTTGGTTTTGGCAAGAGAGTACCTGTAGGAAACGGGTTACAAAGGCAGCTGGAATTGGGATCTTCCTCATATTTTTCATCTTAGTCTGTTACACCAGGTGAGTTGATGCCTTAAAGGGCAGGTATCACAAGGAAACACCTCTTTTTCTCCTTTTGTTGGTTGGTCTGTTGGCAGCCTTTCTCTCTTTTCAACATGTAAATCACAGTCATATATTCCTGTCTCAGCTTCATCCCCACGTATATTGTGAAATTTAACTCAACACCCCCAAGTTATATTAGTATTAGAGTATGTTAGAAGCACATGTAATGCTAACTCTTTGTTTGCAAATTTATTCTAATATTTTACTGTAGTTATTGACAGGCATGCAGAAGTTCTATAAACTTACAGAAATATGAAAACAAGGACAAATCAGAAAGCTCTCTTGGAGGAAGGACTTTCTATCTTCCTAATGAAGCCAGGATTGCTGCAAGTAGCTGTTCACTTTGACAACAATTGCATTGAGATCAAAGGGGATATGAAAACCATGACAATATGACTGTATTTCATGCACCATGAGGCAGAGTTAGTGTAGATTAGACATATCATTAGTCAAGGGGATCTTTTTCCACTGAGAACTCCTGGCTGCTCAGTGTCTTTTCCTTCCCCTATCCTTTCCAAGTCAGTATCTGTTTAAGCAGAAAACAGATTCCTTCCCCCTAAGACTATGACAGAAATAGGCTACGGATTTGAGGCTGTGTCCAATCAGTGGCAATATGCATAGTAATATGTGGCACAGCTTGTGTAATGAAGTTCCCAGCATGCAGCCTGGAAAGGTATCCTCAAGTGTGCAGGGTGATTTATTTCCTCTGTCAAGAGGCAGGACAGGCAGGACTTGTCCTTCCCCACAGTCCCTTCAAGAATACTCTGTCACCCCAGGAAGCTGTAATAGCTTCTCCACACTCGGGCTTTGTTATATGGCTTGGAACCCTCTTTTAGCAAAGGTTACCCTCCTGGTTCTTTTCATCATCTGCACTTGCTTTTACAAAGTTGAATTGTAAGAATACCAGATTTGCACCTTCTATTTATATTTGACTTTACGTTAGCATAGTGAATGATCAACGAGAAGGTGTGCTCACTGTGACTGAAGAAAAGAACCTGCCTGCAATTGGTGCAATACATTTAATTCCTGCTTTTTAATGTAATGACAGCATGCAGGAAGATCATATAATGTCTGTACTAAGGTGTGAAAAACATTCAACCTAAACAAGATTTTTAAAATGGCAGTTTGCACAGAGGATTTATAGGACAGCAGAAGTCAATTGATGGAATTACCCAATTAATTAATTGTTCCTCCCCTCCGTAACTTTAATTTGCTCATTCAATATACTAAAAAAACTGTGCTCTGATTTTAGACTTACCTGCCTCAGAGACACAGCACTTGGTTTCATCTGATTTGTAAAAGTTCACTAAGCTCTGTTGCAGTAGCTTTGCTTTCTGATCTGCCTAGTTCTAAACAGTTTCTATCAGAACTCAGAAATTATTAATTACATATATTACAAATGAGGAGATTGAGCAATTTCTAATCCTTACTCAGTGTATAGATTTAATACCTTCTCTCTATTGGAAGTTAATTTCCCAGAGATTTCACCAGTGAATGTATACAGTGCAGTGCAACTAGAGTGGTCTGATTACGGCAGCTAATAAAGAACCCTCCTGCCTAGACATGTAAATAGACTCGTACAGATGTTTAACAAAAAGATCATGGTCTTGGAATCCCACTGGAGCTATTTTCAAAAATCCCTCTTTAGATACAGTTCTACAATATCCTAACTTAAGTCGTAGGGATACATAAATTTGTCCTATAGTCTCTAAACACTAGTGTGGAGTGTTGCTATCTCCTAAGATATTTTTGCCAGTCACCAGTATTTCGGTTTTTTTTTTTAATATCTGGGGAAGAATGCTGTATTTATGGATTGTGCAGTTTTTGGCTAGCTTTTCAAACAGTTCATTGGAGTAGTTGCTGAGCACAGTTGCTTCTATCTTCCTTTGCTACGGGACTGAAGTGCAAGCACACTGCAATCTGCTTTGCATCTCTGTAGCCTCAGGGGGTTCCTGGAGCTGTTTCAGAGAACCTCACCTTTTAGATATATCTCAGATCCAGGGGACCTACTTTTTCAGTTTTGAATCAGAGCACTTTATATGAGCTTTTGGGAGGTACAGTGACACTTTTTTTTGATGTGCCATGGCATTTTGAGTGCCTTTCCACCACAAAACCTAACCATCTTTCCCCATTTCCATCTACCTGACTGTACAAAGCACCAGAAATGTGCTTGCCAGTTGTCTGAATGTAGTATGACAGAGGCCTTTCTTGCTCAATGGAACATCACTGGAAAGAGCAAATATGGCCACACATGGAATAGAAGTATAAAATATCAGTTGTTAGGGTGACAATTGGTACTTGCATTTTTTAAATGATAGTTTTTTCACTGTTGGTCATGTGAATAATCATTGTCAGCTGTCTTGAACAGAGTTCATGCCTTCCTGGAAACACAGGACCATTCCTACCTCCTTTGGAAAATAAACACTATGGTAAACAAGAGGGAAAACATAGAAATGTTACATTATTAGGTAATGTGAAGTTCTGAAATATTGGTTTATCCAGCTTTTATTAAAAAGACTAATTAATAGAATATCATAAGGCAGTTTTGAAAAAAATCTTTGTTCCTGGCATCTAGTACAGATTTACTCTTACATTTGACTGAATTAGTGATTCTAGAGTGAGATATTGCTCTCTTACGGGTGTTTTGATATATTTGCATCCTTCACAGCAAATAGAAAGTCTGTTGATTCTTTTTGTCCCAAATTGGGTAAATGAATACAGTGTAGGTGAAAAATGACTAGGAAGGATTTTCGCAGAACTGGGTTTGCAAAGTTCCATCCTACTGAGAAGGCTGTTTAACAGCTAATTAGTTGGGGATAACTGGATTCACTTTATTGATGCTGCTACCAGTAAGCCCAAGGGATGTAACTTTAAATGAGAATGAAACTCGGCCCTAGAAATGGGTGACATTTGTATCTAGTTCTGAACAGGCAGTTCTTACTGAAAGCAATGGACCCTGAAGAAGAGAGAGCAGCCTAAATGTTCTCCCTTAGATCAGAAATACGGAGAGACCACGATTCCTATAATTCATAAATCCTTCATGAGTTTCTCTAGGGGAATGTGGTTCCATAGAAGGTAATGAAGGGATGTATCTTAAAGTCATAATCTAATTTTCAAACTCCAGTCAGCCAATTTGCAGACCTAATGAGATGCTGCAAGTCTGAAAATCTGTTGAGGATTAGGGAGAGAAATGGAATTACTCAATCTGACTGTTCTAACCCTAAACATACCTAATTTGATTTTTCTTCTAAAATTCTTACAAGATTTAAGTAAGGTAAATCACCCTAAAAAATGAAGTCAAAAGGCATAACCATAATACAAGTAGTCCTCTGAAAAGATTTTCAAAATGTGTATTCTGAACTTCTCAGCTACAAATGCCCCAATATATCAGAAACCAAACTATAAATCTGTTAGGCAAAAATTGGCTGTTGAATGCCATAGAAATTTTTACTGGATAACAGCAAAGGATCACTTAATTAGCCCTTCTCTTCTTACCAGGAAAACATAGTTTGACTATACTTTTAGGGAATATTTGCCCTTCTGTTCTATGCAAAAGCAAACACATCAACCCATTCATTTTTAAGCAAGTCAGAAATGTGCAATAACACAGACACTTTTTTGTTTAATATAGAATTCAGAACCAAGTAAGATTTATTCACAGTATCTTGACTATAAATTAAATTCTTTTCCCTCTTTTTTTCATTTCAACACAAGGAAGAATGTCAAGTTAAATCCATAGAATAAAGAAAGCCCTTTGCCTGCTAGGATTTTAGAACTTAGGTATTTCTAATACAGATTCAAAAGATGATGATAAAGTCAGAAATTTCCCACTGGGTGTGTAATTGAATGCTTTTAAAACTTACTTTCAGTTAATGACTAAGTCATTTTTGCTAGCAGCAATTTGGTTTCTCATCCCAAGTAGAGAAAAACGCATTAAACAGTAGACTTGTGTCTTTTCAGCTACCTGGTAAAGCCAGCAGCTGCCAGCGAATGAAATGGTATTTACTTGATGGCCTGGGTTTTGGGGAGAATAGAGAGAGGAGAAAAATCCGACTTGGAAGAGTAGGATTCATTTAAACATGAATAAGAGTAAATAGAAAATGTAGGAGCCAGGCTGATGTAGTACACTGCACAATCTGTTCTCTGCATTTGGACTGCTAATTAAAAAGTGATATAGACAGTACTGTATGAATGCACCACCACCTGTTGAAGGTCTGTCAGACTTTATCTTCGCTTTCACTCGTTTGAATATTCTTTAATAAGAGGTCTTAACTGAAAGCAGAATATGTCTCTATAAAAGTGGAGAACAGATATTCAGCTTAAAATTCTTACTGCATTATGTGTCTATATGTGTCTTCCAGTTCCCCTGAGCATTTCTAAGAGAGCTACCCTAATTCATAAGCACAATATGCAAATTCTGAGCATGTATTTTTTCTTCTTGCTTCTGGGAAAGAAGCTAGGCTGGAAAGTTAGAAATACAACACCTAAACATAAATGTGAACCTAGCAAGGAATTGCATATCTCCCATGAAAAATAACCACTTTTGTTGCTGACAAATACTATGTTTATAAGGTATGCATTGAAAAATAGAGAGGAAAACATACAGATACTTTTAGCAGTACTGTCTGTGTGTCCTTCTGTAAGTCATTATATGCTTTTTTTTTCCATTTTTTTCTTTCATCTTACCTGACAGTTCTTGTTTCTATATCTCAGAAAGCCAACTTCCCCTCTTCATAGTTAATTGCACCCCTACTCCTCAGCAAGTAGGATTAATGGAAAATTTCTTGCATTAACTGGATTACATTACATTAGCTGACACTGTTAAATATAAAACATGTTTTAATAATACTGGTGATTAGAAACAGTCTGGAGATTAACTTGGAAGCTTATCTAAATTTAAAAATCCCAAACCTGAAAAAACTGTAGTTTCCTTTCTAAGGTGATGAGGTTCAGAAAACTTTTTTAGAGTGGGAAAAAGAGGTGCTTGGTGGTGGTGACTCCACATGGACAGTGACTCCACAGTAAAATTATGAGGTTAGAAGAAAGAGGGTTTTGGATTATTTTGGCATGGTCCCCAGAAGACATTTTCCTCTCAAAAATATCCCAGCCATTCCAGACATGAAAAATGGTTTGATTCTGAAACCTGTTGATGGGAGACATGCAACCCATGATGCTGAGGAAATGACAGAGGTGAGAAAACCATAAAAATTACACAGTATCTGTCCAGAGATAATAGCTGTGATTCCAAAGGAGATCTCCCTACCTTTGCAGAGATTGCTTTGAGGACAAAGGATTACACTAAGTAATATATATTATTTGAGGGATTGCAGCCAGACAACATGGCAGGAGCGCATGTGTTTTTCTGCTACATTTAGTTTTTCCTCAGGGAAAGAGGAGATTTCAGGTATTTGTGATGTTCTCCCTGCCTGAAGAACTACATCCTGGTCTCTCCATTGTCTTCTACCTCCAAAGACCACAGTGAGATGTCATCTAGAGCAAAGCTAGACATATCAGGATATGTTTCAGCCCTGTCCATGAGCTCCTCCAAAGGCAACCCTTTTTGAAAGAACTGGTACTTTACAAAAGCTACTTGGGTTAAGACCAAAGGTTTTGTTTATATTCCCTCATCAGCTATAATCAAAGGCTTTCTGAAGTTAGTCTACAAAGTCTGTTTCAGCAGATGCCTACTTGAAAATGGAGAGTTTTGAGTATAACAGTATCCTGGTACCATCTATAATGTCTTAAATGTAAAAAACTCACTGGATTGAGTTACAGCAATTTTTAGAAGCTTTGTCTAAATTAGCAGATATGAGCTTCATGTTCATTAGTTCAGTAATATCTTTCACTTTCTCTTTTTATCTTTGTAAGGCATACAGAGTGGTGCAAAGCCTGCAGAGCTGTGGATAATAATCTCCTCTTTTCAGGCCTTTTCTTGCCACTGAGTTTCTGCATATCCATAATCACATCACTTCTGTTTGACTACTACACTTTACAGAAATGTTCTATGAAATAGTTATCCAGTAACTATGAAGAATTTTGAATATGGAATAAATTACATAAATACTGTGGGTTTAGAATTTTTTCTATATCAAAGAGGCAAGTGACAAGAAATTCTCCTTTGACAATAAAGATGGAAGAATGGAGGGAAAAAACACCCACAAGAAATCTGACAATGTAAAGTTGTGGTACAATATGCAAGCATCCATAAAAGCATATGTAAAATTGTCATAGCCTGTAAGTTACACTAGTTATCTCTAAAACTGTTGTTCTTGAAGATGGGATAACTAGAATCTTGGCCCATCTCAAGCTGAACAGAGAAGAACAGACTGTATTTCTGGTTTGAAAAGTACATAAGCAGCTTAAAATGACAGAGCAATAAAAGCCAGGAGCAGTTTTAATTATGCTAGGGGTTTGGTTTTGAGACAGGATGCTCCCAAAGTCAGGTTCTAAAGAACGGAAGTCAAGATCCTTTACACTTCCAGTCCATAGAGCAGAAGAAAGAGAGTATCCCATAAAAGGGAAGTAAAGGAAAGATTGAGACAAAGATGTTTGTCTTTGGTTTCTCATTTAGAAGGTTGTCCTGGAAAAAAAAATGTGCAGGGTTAATGACATAATACCATTACAGCATTCTGCAGAAGCAACTCCACAGGCAATGTATCATCAATATGAACATCATAGACATTATAGACTGTGATAAAAGTTTGAACTTGGGAAAGTGAACAGAAGTAGGATGTTACAGACATGGCAATTGCATTCCATGTGTACTCCATGTTGGAGATAATCTGTTCTTTGACAGTGAAAACAACAGTCTTCTAGGTATTGGGACTGGAGAAATACTGAGAGAACTCAGATTCTAATCAAGCAGTGAAAAGTCTTGCACCAAAAAGGCAAGGAAGACCAAACCTTAAGTACGTAGTGGACGTTCATCTTCTTTCTTTATAGACACAAAAAAAGTTAGCAACAATTTTAGAACAATAATGCCATGAATTACGTTACCTCAAAGACCGATTTTTCTTGTCTGTTAAGACAAACCTCACTAAGATTGACATATGTTGATAAGCAGTTTTCTAGCTTCTATTTTCTTTCTATCTGCTCAATTATTAAACAATCTTACTGTCCAGGACCCTATTTCTAATACTTTTTACAATTACTGTCTTATTTACCTACAAAACATTGCATAAAAATAGGCTGTCAAAGGCATATGCTTGACCTCATCTGCTCTGTGCAATAGTCTTCTCAAAACTGTGTTTAGGATAACAATGCAGTGCTATTTCTGCAAAGTCTGTCAATAATCAAAGGCTTATAATTTTGAGACTGAATAGAATCACAGTAAAATGTTCCCACTTGAAAGTGCAAATGTAGGTTGTTACGATCTCATGCTGCCATAATTATTAGCACTGTCTGCAAAAGTTATCTGCAATACTAAAACTACACAGGAAACAGCACAGCCTGAGGTTCTTGTACAAGATGAGATAGGAGAGATATTGTTAGTGCATTCCCGGCCCTAAACTGTTGTTTTTTGGTTTTTTTCCAAATTGTTGCTCAGAGCTAGTAAAAGTACCATGGCGTATTCTTACATAGGAACTATTATGTCAGACCTTTTCCACCCAGACAAAAAGCAGTGTATTTCAAACAGTCAGTGTCTGCCTCTTTGCAGCTGAAAGATTCCTATGTGTATGTGAAATAACTGAATTTTACAAGTATGGTGAACCCTGAAGAGTGGTATCTTGAGCTCTTATTCCAAGCATCTGAATATAAAGACACAAAACTGATCCGCACTTATTACTGCATGGTGGAAATACCTTGATTATTTCTCCTTAATACTGTTTCACGTGCAACTCTGTATCAGCTGCATACTACTTGGTAATTATATTTAGAATCTCCAAAAATTCCATATAATCTTTATTCTGGTTTATGAAACAAAAAGTCTTATTTTACTCTATATTTACAAAGGTAGCAATAAAGTTTCAAGTAGATCTGCAGATTCTGTTTTTACACCAGAAAAAATCTAACAAAGTGACTGCCTTTTTAATGCAAAACCAAAGATTTTCACCCAATAACACCTGCATAAAATTCATGTCTTCTGTCATTGTATTGCTGGGATCCTTACATAAACTGTACAAAATTTGGTATCTTCTTTTTTTTTAAATTAAAATTTCAACATGCATAATGGCATTCAGGAATATTTACTTAATGTTCATATTCTAAACCTGCTGTCAAAACTTTATTAAAATAGTGTATAGAGAGGCTGCTAGTGCATTATTATATAAACTTCCTAATGTAATCTAAATTTCAAACTCCAGGATTAATTTCTTGGCTTTTGTTGGTTGGTTGTTTAGTATTTTTGTTCCTCTTCATATTTCATGAAACAATCATTAAAAATCCCCACTCAGACCTATTGGGAGAATTGCCCCGTAGCAGAATATTTTGTTTTGGTAGGTTCTTGTTTTTCTCAATGTTTTTTTCTGTAAATAGTGTCCTTTAATTGTTTTGTGTATAAATGAAGAGAACAACTCTCAAAGACCATTTGTGTGGTCATGACAGAATTCCCATTCTTGTTTTCACCATTGTAAACTAGAAAATTCATCTATAGCAGAATCAGGATGGATCTAATAATATATTTGACTTTGGACCATACCTATCAGCTTGGGATACATCTGTCATTTAGTCAAAGAAAATTGAATCCTCAATGTAGGTCTCTGATAGGTTTTTTTCCTCATTTTGTTATTAATAGTGGAAAAAAATGGGTGAGTAACTTGCCCGTATGAAAGTATGAGGCATGCTCAGGACAGTCCTCATCCATGTTCATAAGTGTGTTTGTCTTGTTTATTTCATCATGTGATTGCTAAAATGTATTTTTCGCTGTTAATATTATTCAGCTACCTTTAAACTTTTATCTTCAAGAGCAGATGAAATGATACCTTTTTTATATCCACTTTTCTGTCATTTCCCTTTTCTCTGTGACTTCTCAAAACCAACTGTCAGAGTTCAGATGACTAATATCTAATTCCCTTGGCCTTCTGAGATTCATTTAATTCAAATTCACTAATTTGTAGAAACTGCTTTTTCTCATATCTGCCCATATCTTTCTTCTTCCACATATTTTTTTTCTTAGAATAGTAGTTCTCCGTATAAATGTTACTGTACATGTTCTGTAAATTGTTCATCAGCTCCACAGTCTATATAATAGATTACGGTAATTTTTGCAGGGCAGGACCAGAGAATTTGGTACTGGCTGTATTTCTTTTTGATTCTCCATATCTTACTTTCTCAAGTGAGCAGTTGTGACTATGGTACTGTTTGTTTTACATCTTGAACTACTGTTCTCTTCCCTGGAAAGCCTATGGCTACTTTACAATAAAATATTCAGAGCTTATCACACTGATTTTATAAATTTTGTGCTTGTGGGCTAGTTATCAGTTGCATTCCTGAATGTTTACTACAAAGTGTGATTCCAACACAAACTAAAAGAAAAAAAAAAAAGGGAATTAATAAAAAACTTCCCTGTTAATAAAATAAATGCTGAAATTCTCTGACTTAAATACTGCTGTTGAGGGAGATGAATATAGAATTTCTTGACCTGTTTCTCAGCAGAAACTGTCTACAGTGGCAGCTAAAGATCACCTGGGAAGGACAGATAGATCACAAGCAGCTCTTGAGTGTATGCTCCTTATTTTAAAGCATGTTAGAGGCTCACAAACAGAGCATGGCAGCAGAGCACAGTGGTCCTCCCACAGCCTGGTCACTGCCCAGCACAAGGTCAAGGTGCACTGCTGAATCCTGCAGCCCAGCTGATCTCCAGAGCAGGGCAGATCCTTCACTCTTTGTCCTGCCCAGGCACATGTCTCATGAAGTAGATCATCATTAGTAGCTTGCCAAGGGGTGATTGTAAGAAACAACCATTTTTGATATCCCAAATATCCAATAACACCGTTCCACAGATTGCTTTTGTCTCCTGGTTGGTGTGCCACTTTGTTTGCTACAATCTCAGCAATTTATGTATTACCCAGTCCCTTTGGAGGAGCATGTGAAATATTTATGACTGTCAAGAAAACTTTAGAAGATGTATTTTGCAAGTACCACAATATGATCTGTACAGTGGAAACTTACCATTTGCACTAGAATTGTGCAAAATATTGCACTTGAAATGAAACCACTGGTGGGCAAATTTCTAATTCTGCCATCAGAACCTATATAGAAAAATGTTATTTATGTCTCAGAGACTGTAATTTTATCAATGCCAAATAATTTACTGAGTATCATGTTTTTAGATATTTGTTTTGTTTTGTTTTGTTTTTTTTAACTGAGGTTGATTGTTCAGTAGGTGAAAAGCACCAGACCAGAAATAAGACTGGAAGTGGAAGAATCTGGATTCCCATCTATATGAAGCTTTTCTGACACCATCAGGAGCCACGTAAGTCTCTTTGATCTACTCCATCAAATTGCCATGAAGGGCCATGTTGTGGGCTCAGATAAATAGTGTAGATTTATTTACCCTTGCAGATTTAAGATGGTTGGAACCAGCATCTACCACTGAAGCCAGGAAGAAGAGAAAAATCCTTATCCTTTTACTTAAACTCTTCAAGCCTCCAAAACAGGTAAATTGTGTAAAAATTGCTTCCTAAAATTTTTCTTTCCCCTTCTATCTCAGCAGCAGTACCTAGCTATTGTTTGGGAAACCCACTGCTTTTGCAGCATAGATATTTGAGATTCTGTGCCCAGGAACATTTCCTGGGGATATCTAGTTTACAGAGGTGAGGATGCTCTGCAAGACTTGTAAGTAGAGGCCAAATCTTACAGCAGCAGCAGGAGGAACTGAGAACTGGGATGGAACGGGCTTGTTTTGAGGGATAAAAATTTTGTAACTGATACTCTGTCTTCCTAGTGCAGGTAAAGTTTCAAGCCTGCCCATCAAGAATAAATTTTAATGAACTGTGATGATGAAACATTTAACATTTCTCATTTTAAAATCTAGGTTTATTTTTTTAATACAGTTTGTTTCATTATGGTTTTCCCTTTTAATTTTGAGATTTGTACCTTACAAATGAGTGAAATTATTGTATCTGAATGTCAAGATTTTTTTCAAGGATTTTTTAGATGTAGAGAGAAAAAAAACCAAACTACCAAACTGTTCTATCATGTAACAGAACAGGATTTATGCACCACTGCATATTTTTTTCATGGTGTACATTCATATGAGTTGGTACAAAAACATGCACCCAACGTATCTTGAAAACTGCTGTAAATACAGTAACAAGTCAGGATGACTCCCATACAAGTAAAAACTACTAAATGCAAAATATGAGAGCAGGTGTACTGTGGTGGTCAGAGAGATCCCAGCTTCTGCTGCTGGTCTGAAAAAGCCAGCTTTTGTTTAATATATATCACAGAAAAGAAAATGTTTATCTGTAACTCCACAAACAAACAGTATTTTTACACAACTTTGTCAATCTAAATTCAACAAGAGTGCTAGTGGCCTGGTTAGCAGCCACTACAGTTCAGGCAGGGTAGCTTGTGCCAAACACAAATTTAATAAGGAGAATGGTGGGAAAGATATTAACATGTCATAACAAAAAAAAATAGTTTTATATGAAACAAAGCTTCACATTCTTGTTGGTCATGAACAATTTATTTCAATAATGTTCAATATTGTCCTCTAGAGAAACATCTTTTGTGGTAATATTATCCCCCTTCCATCTTTTCAAGACATTTTTTTAGTGTTTATATACAGTAAATAAATATATATTTTTCCAAGCTGAGACAGACCTTGAAACATAATGTATCTTTTTATAGCACTATTCACCCACTCAGAAGAAAACAATTCACAAATGTGGAGTTTAAAATACATCATAAAATTCATGCTTCTTGCAGTACCGATTTAACTCCATACATCCCCTACATTAATAGCTGTAACACTTAGAAGTAGATATGAAAGAATTTAAAATTTCAGAGTCCGCAAATATGTGCACTTAATCCTAAGGTATTGGAGATAAGACAATCTGAAATGGGTCTGGGACATAGGTTTTGTTAGCCAGTGGGTGACAGGCAGACTCAGAGACGCTGTCAAAAAGAGAAATGTAGTATTTACAGACCCTCATGGCTTTATTCTCACCAGGATAAACCTGCCTACCTCCTGCTAAGCAGCACACCAGTTTCCTCGACGAAGACCTGGGCATTTTTATGCATCATCTTTACCAAGACACATCCTTTCTGAAGTCACAGACGTCTAAACTGAAAGCATCTTCTTGTCCACCTTCAGGTCCACCTGATTACTGATGTCCACCGTGAATGTGATTGCACTTGCCCAGAAACTGCTCTGATCAATATCCCCACCAAAATGCTCCTGGAATGAAGCGGAAACTAGAGTCATGATCCCAAGGTGTTTCCTGAAGCATTTCCTTGAGCAGAGACACACTGATACACCTTTGTAAAAGTAATTATGCTTTTAATTTCTACTCTTCAGATGGGCTACACATTTCCATAGCTGGGTGCTTGTAACTGCCTTTTTTCTACCAGAAAATTCAAACCAGGTTTCAATCTGTCCAAACCTTGAAATCTGTGACAGAGTATCTCAACATTTGCACCACATAAAAATGCTTGAGAACAAATTCCTTCCTCATATAATGAAGAAAATGTACTCAATCAAAAGAGGAAACAACTTCCAATGCTTGTCAAGCTGTCTCTGTACAGGTTCCATTTCTGAAAATATTGGCTTGTAGGAAGGAGCCTTATTCCTTTAATGAGCTGTTTATTCCCACTGGAGCAGGCAAGGTAGGAAACATTTTCTGAAGGATCAGTTCTCCTTAAGCAAATAGCTTATGTGAAGTGAAGGGGCAGCAACCTGTGACTGTACTGACAAATTCTCACTTTCTAAGGTTTTTATTGGGGTGTAACAAACTTCATCCTTGTTTGCAGATTTTCTCTGGAACCATCATTTTTAAAGATTATGAATTATTTGAAAAGCATGCTTCTTTTTTTTTTTTTCTTTCAATCTGATCCAGGAATTCTGTCTGTGGTTAAAAGCAGAACTCTGAGCTCTAGTATGAGAGATTCTGTATGTATAAGCCTGTTTCTGACTCTACATCTGATATGGAAACAAAAGCAGTTGGTACCAATCCTTTCCTCTAAGGTTATACATGAGTGGTAGTTCAATTTTATTCTCCTTATCGACAAGAAATTTATAATTTATACTTTATCATTAAGTATATGCTTAAACATGACTACAAATTATGGTATAGATGTGATCTGATGTATTTGTATTCTTTTTCCTCCTTTTTTTACGTACAGTGAATGGCATTTGATTTTCAGTACGAAAACAAGAATCCTGCCAAAATTCCAAGTGATCTCTAATGCACAAATCATGTGCAGTCACATTAATCCTAAACATTACTAACAGCTACGGATCTGTTACCTGATACATGTACAACTAAACAAAAAAACCCCAACCAAATGTTGAAGAAGAAGTGCCTATATTTTATCAAATATCTCAATGGTGAGGATATTTATTGCAAAGTCTTCTCATGCCAAATTTTAGCATATATAAAATAACATTTTTTTTCCTCTGGTATATTTGGGTCAGAACATATATATACAGTTTTATAATGAGAAAGTTCAGTGAACAGATAATTAACCTCGAAGTAGGTGTGATTCATGATTATTACTGAAGAAGAAGCTATCCATTCCAGGAACAAATCTAAACACACTTTAAGAAAAAATACAAGGAAGGTATGTTTCGTTTGGATAAGAATTATTGTGTGTGCATTTTTAAAGACAGGGTGTATTTCTTAGGCACTCACTTGATCAGGGAGCAAAAGGAATGGGCTCAGTGGAAGCACAGGGGGTTTCTGTTAGTGGACAGCTACTGAAGAAGAAATGGCAACAATCATGTCACTTCTCATACAGACATAGAAATACACAGGATATTGGTGTGGGATAATGCTTTGCCCTGAACATTCAGCAAAAAGATTTAGCCTTTGTTTGGAGAAGAAGTTTAAACTTGTAGTCTACAACAAAAAGCATCAGTAATCTATTTTCAAAGAGGTTAGGTAAACAGTATGAAGGGACAAATACCTTGGCAAAACCTGCAGGCATTATAGCTTTAAATGGATTGTGATTTTTAAAATATTGAAGATGAAGAAAACAAAAAGTATGTGTGATGGAGTGGTCACTAAAGGAAAATACAGGGGGTTTTGCTTGGATTTTTTTTTTTTTTTTAAATTAAGAGGGTTGAGAAGAACACGTAAGCGCATGTCTGGAAAAAAAAACCAAACAAGAAACAGGGACTATGAATTGCTGACACGTTCAAACCAGGAAGAGACTCCACTGGTGGAATTTGTGTGTTGTGTTGCAGTCTTTGACCCATTTGCAATTAACCTGAATCTATGGGTCATATTGTTAAAAAGCTGTAAATTTCCTTAGGTTACATATCTAAATACTCAGCTATTTAAATACACAGAATACTGATAATGCATGGTTTGAATTGCAAAAGTTTTTACCTGTTTCTGACAAGGAATTAGTTTTCTAATTTTTACTCAAGTAGGTAATTACATGTAAGGTTTTTATCATATTTATTTTATTGCTGTGTTCAGTTTAGAGGCAGCTTGGTAGCAGAGGGTGTCTTCTAAAATTCATAGTAAGCAAGGAGTTGAAATAACCTGAACAGAGTAACACATAGTCCTTGTGCTTTGAAGTCAAATGCAGGTCAGATTTTGCTCTGAGTTAAATCTGATGTAGGATACCATTTATAAATATGGAATATGCTTTTCTACATCTGCAGTATTAAACATATTTTTCAATTTCACTTTTTATTTTTTGCTACTGCATAGGTAAAATTATTAAGGTTTAGATATACTCTGCAGCTTCATTTAACTGCAATTGAAATTGTCTAAAATTTATCTGTTGAATTGTTCAACTTCAATTCTATTTTTTATCCGATTAATGGAATAAAGAACCACAATTGGGAAAACACCAAGTGTGTGTTTTGCCTGTCTTTATCCCAAGGCAGGAGAACAAGGGCATTGCAAATCCTAGTGGGGTGCATTTAAGGTTGAAACAAAGCTTGAGAAGAGTTACTGCAACTATGTACTGTTCTCTGGGCAGCTGCACCAAAAAAATATTTTTGTGGGTGATGGGGAATCTGCTGAGGCAAATGAAATGCATGATTCCACTACTCTTAAAGGTGTCAGGCTGAGATAAGGACCCTCAGTTAGAAAACTTGAGGTATTTTTTGTTCACAGACCTGAACATTGTCTTTTCATACTGTTTAGGTGCATGAAGTACTGAAGCACTGAATTAAATCACTGTCCCTGGAAAGAGAGAAGAAAGGGGGGAAGGGTGGAGTCACCATCCCTGTAAGTGTTCAAAAATACAGATGCTTGGGCACATGCTTTAGCAGTGGACATGGTGGGAGTGCCAGGTTAAAGGCTGGAGTCGAGGATATTATAGGGCTTTTCCAGCCTTGATGATTCTGCAGTTGTGTGAATTGCATGCTCTGGCTTGAATGTTTGAGACTGGTTTTCAAAACAGATTCACATTACATCACAACTCTGTCTGAAGTTTCCCACACCTGGATAGACGGTGGTGCAGCTAACTTGTACACCTATACAACTCAAGGGTATTTGATACCTTCTATTTACTGAAAATATATTGTTTTGTTTTATTTCAAAATAACTGATCTCTCTTAAAAAGCTATTCTTTCTCCCTGCTAGGGAAACTAAAGCAACCATTTTTATCCTCACTATAGCAGTATTAAAATGCTTAGTTTCCAGAAAATTTGATGAATTATCTAAACCTGTTGCCAGTTTTACTCACTATCATCAAATACATCGTTCTACAAAACACTCCACTTAAAAAGTTAAATTAACTTGATATATGCTCTTTTAACTTTTCAGATGTCATGTTTCTAAAACTCCAATTACAGCAACAAATCAGAGCAGATGGGAATTTCTGGAGCCCATCCTGCAAAATTCAATTTTTAATTTAGAGACATTCATGATGTGCTTTGCAATGGGAATATCACCAATGGCGTAGGTGATGTGGTGAACAGGAATACCTGACTTCTATGTGCTTCAGCAAGATCTGCATTTTTAAACAAAGTTTGGCTTTTTCTCATTGTTGGGGTTTTTTTTTTTCTCTGTAACTCTTTTTTTTTTATTAATTAGAGCTCTCCGCTTTGCTTGGGCAAATCTTTGAAGCTCAAAGTTCATCAAATGCTATGGGTCATAAATGAGTTGAAGAAGACAAGGGTCTTGATTTCAAACACCAGTCCATGGAACAACTGGCTGGGGCAGAACAAGAGACATTCAGAAGAAAGCAGCTCAATCTCTCTGAAAGGAGAGGAAATTTTACAAGGGAGCACTGTCTTGCAGTTCTTTTTAATTCTTAGGAAGAAAAAATACATCCAAAGAAGTATCAGTGAAAACAAGGGTTCAGACAGCAATTTATTGTAAGTGATAGGGTTTAAAAAGTAAATCTAAAATTTCACCAAATGTTTCAGATTCTGTATCTTTTATGGATATGTAACTCACTGGAAAATAAAGGACAATTAAAAATTAGACAAAAACCTCCAAACCATCAGACTAGAATTTGTTAATTGAGAAATTAAATCCCTTCATCAATCACTGAAAACAGGACTACACTGCATTAATCTTATTCATAGAACAGAAACTTTAAAGTATCATATGAAATATTTATAGAGCAACATATAAATGAAGAGTGGGTATGAACCCATTGACAGAACTAGACAGGCACCACTTCTCTGGTACGCTTATTCTTTTTTTTTGTCTCTCTTTGTAAGCAAACTGATTCAGATATGGTAGACTGCAAAACAATTTGATACTGCCAAACCCATTTTATACATTTAATCCATGTGCCATGAAGTGAGAAGCTGCTGGACAGGTTATTCTAAATTTCCATTTTTTTTTTTTCAAGTTATTGCAACCAATGGGCCTACAACGAGCTTCTAAAGCCTCGACTATACTGATAAATACCTGTATAACTCTAACAGGTGAGATGTGTTTGGTCTGTCAATGCAGACAAGAGCTTAGCAAGACCATGAATACTGAATTACTCCTATCTTTTAGAACTAATATTTATTCTCAGATATCTTTTATGGATTATTTGATACTTTTTATGCTGTGGTGAATATATCAGGTACACTGGGCTGCAGGAGCTGTTATTGGAACTCTGCATGCAAGAACAGCTATGTGTGGATTCTTTGCCTGCATCCTTAACCAAGACAACTTCCAGTGACACCACTGCTAATTTAGACTACCATAAAGTGTTACAGTTGTGCTCAAGTTGTCTCTAATTCTTACTGGTTTTGCCTCCTTCATCCTCTTTTTTAATCCAACCACTTTGAAATGAGGCCCAAATAAACGATTCAACACTGGTTCTTGGGTAAAATGGCATTTTGTATGTTGTTCCTAACCTGACGAACCTCCATTCACTTATGTTGCTGCCACACTTTGATTTATGTTTGTTTAGCTCATGACAAGTGTCAGAACCACACCTTATGACTCAAAGTATGTGGCACACACAGTGACCACAGCACCTGCAATTGTGCAAATATATCAAAGCTGCTAAAGATATTTCCTAGTCTTGAGTGGAAATTTGTTGACTTTCAAAGTCAGTCCTAAAAATGGGATATCTGTACAGAGACTGAAATCAGGAGAAGTAAATACATCCCAGTTTCTAATTGCAACCGGTGATGATAAAGAGCTTGGTGAGATTCAGACTAAGGTTTATGTCTATATTTGCATTGAATACAAAATTTTCCTCCATCTTCTCAATATTATGAAACTATCTCTGTTTTTCCTCTTCCTTGAATGCATCAGAGCCACTCTCAGAAACAGCCTTAAGACTGACCATAAATGTAGCTTGTATCACTTCCAGCTACCTTCTGTCCATGTCACAAGTTATGGAGTGCTAAGGGTCCTAAGTGCTTCAGAGGCTTCTCCAGCCATGCTTAAAGCAGACTTTGCAGTCTTGCAATCTGCAAGGCTAACACATCTTCAAAGCATCCTAAGGGCTTCTTTTAACACAAATTAATCTGTGTGTCTATTCTGTTCAATGACAGCTTAGAAATTATAAATTCCAGAGAAGTTGCTCGTATATCTTTTCTTCCAGTACAGAGCTCAGCTACCAGTAGTGACCTATAAATACTTCTGGATCATCTTAGTACTTTAGCAAACTGCTCTAGTTCAAACATCTGAAAAAGATGACTGTTTCAAGACCGATTCTATTGCACAACTGTGTGCAACAGAATCACACTCTTAGTGTGCATGTTTCCTCTACTAATAAGACAATCCAACAGCTAATGCTTCTAACTCGAAGTTCTCACCTCCTGTTCAGACAGAAGGGTTTTCAGTGCTGAAGTTCTACCATTTTGATATTTATTTAGGTTACAGCATCTCTTGCAACTTTTTCAGACTGCCACAAAGCTGTTGAGCCAGTTTTTGCGCATGAATGGGAACCAAAAAAAGACAGAATGCATACCAGAAGTTTTCAGCAGTGACACCCACCAATGTGCCTGCTTTCATCCAGTACACTGAAACACGTGCACTCAGGACTACAAGAGAACAAGGTTCTGAAAAGCAAATCCACACTCTTTCATTTGTATTAGTAAGGGCTTTTTTTTTCTTTTTGTAGAAACGTAGTGAGTCAACTTTGTTTTGGAGAAATTTCTTCCTGCAATAAATCAACAGTTATGAATTTTCTGTGGGTAGAAGAAACTGATTCTAAACATAAACTCAAGTATTCATGTCTCACTGAACTTAATATAGCTGTATTCTTGCTGTAGTTACTGGACTTGATTTCTTGTTTCTTTCAACATTTAGAAGTAATGAAAATATGCACACTCAAGGTTAAGACTTTAATGAAAATGGCAAAAGGATTAGAACTCTGTCCTGTGATACACCTAGATTTTGGGCAAGACTATGGACTGTATTTATTTCATTTTTAATTTGTCACAGAATAATTCTGAGAAATCAACTGTCTTTTGGTAATTTTCCTTTTGCTGTGATTATTATTTTGTATTTGCACCAGAAATCCTCACCTCAGCTTGATGTACTGCAGTAAAGAAGCTATGAAAATACATGTTCAAACTTAAGACCTTAATATAACTTTTAAATGAAGTAACATCAAATAATTCATTTTTGGTTCATCAGCAATAGTCACAGTAACATTAAAAGGAGGAATGCAAGCAGAGGTGTCAATTCTCTGTCAGAGCTATTTGGATTTGCATAAGTAGATGTAGTATGTGTATTTGCTTTGAGATTACTTAGGAAATACTTAAAAAAAACCTAAAACAACCCCATCCCAAAACTAGCTTTTACTTGATAGGAAAATATGTATTTATTAAAGAGATTTTTTTCACCTGAGATCAGCAGAATCTAAACCCAGAACTTCACTGATGGAGATTGCACTCAGACCTACCAATTGGTAAATTTGGAGGGTTTATAGAAACAGTTGGCAAATGAGAAGGAAAATTATGATTTTGAAAAACTATTATTTGTAACCTTTCTAATATCCCTAAGTCATAATGCAGAGCAGGAAAAGTTAAAAAATAACTTAAATATTTGTATATTTCTAAGGATGAACACAATTTACATTGGCTTCAACAAATCCTTCAATTTTAAAATTGTATGGCACTTTGAGGTAGGATTGTCAGAATGGGTTATTTTCATAATATACACTATCTGATCCTATTTGGTTAAGTCTTGTGCTGGTTATCAGTCATGTGCCACTCAGGAGTACCCAAGGGATCCTTTTTCTTCTACTTCTTCCTAATCAAACTTGGTGAACAGCTCAAAGACCCACAGCTACAGTCTAAGAATGCTGTATTTTGAACTGATTGTTCTATTAAAATACTCTCTATTGTAATTTTTTTCAAAATCTTTATCTACATCTTGACAACCAAAGATATGTTAGGAATCATGGTTTGTTTTCTCATCTGAACAGAAAAAGCTTTTCAATAGTTAGCACTTTACTAATTCATCAGCATCAACATAGTACCTGAACTCTTGGTTTTCTACACCAGCAGAGATAACACTACTTTTATTATTATTGTATGCTTAGAAAGGTTTAATACTTAAGAAGGATATCTAAAGATACACAGTTAAATTATTCACCATTTGTAAAACATTTCTCTGTATAGTGGGCATGAAAATTGCAGCTAGATCTACAAAAAGGATTTTGGCAGTTGAAGTTAAATTAGAAAGTATTTCTAAAGATGCAGAGAAAATATTTTACCCTGCTAACCAAAAACTATAGATGTTTTAAATTCACAGGTATCTACAATTTAAGCCAGAAGTCTTCTCATGCCTAAATATTTTGTCTTCTGCATCAGGAAAGTTTGAATTTAGTTAGGCAGAGCTTGGTTGCTAAGCTGATATCTATGAAGTTTGACTATAGACTCATGGATCTGCATATTGCACTCTAAGAATCATGGCTGGTCAATCTACAAAGTGAAAAGGGCTCACAAACATTTGGACTGATCCATCAAAGATGAGTGTCTGGAACCGTCTCTAAAACACATAAAGAAATGTTTTCTCCAGCTTTTGATGGCTAAAGATTATTTTTCTATAGAAGTAGTTAGGACAAAGTATGTTGGAGGAAAAAAAATCAAAGGAGAAAAGTGAAAGCATCACCTGAGGTCATTTCTGGGTGTGAAAGGGTGGTGCCTCCAGATGCTTGTATAACTCATTAATATTATCTCATCTGATATGAGTGGAGCTTTCCCAGTTTCAACAGGGAGCATACAGGCTCTCATTTTCCCTCCTTCTTGTGTACATAGTCTACTTTGCAGATTAATTCAGACACAAGCCGTGTATGCTCCTCAGCGCATGGTGATTATTGCTCCTGGCACACGGGATAAGGACTTACTGCAGCTTTTCCATCCCAAAATATTGTATGCATGCTTGTTACAAGTGGCTGAATGAGGTTACTGCCTTTTGGGTTGTCATAATGACTTCTTGAAATGCTTTAAAATTAATTTTGCATGTATTGCTTTCTAAAAAACTCATGTCACGCATTGGAAAGGAAGCAATAAATAGAACACAAATGGTAATTAATAGCAAATTGTTAGTCAAATTAGCAGAATTTGGAAAAGACTGTGCCCTTTTTTTATATAATCATGTAGCTGGCCCCCTGTAACTTTGATTGCACATTTGACATTGCACCATAATAGCATTTCAAGGGGCCTTTCTCAACATGCATTGAAATCTTGTTGCCATTTAAAACTAAATCCCCATAGAGTTCATTTGAAATTGGTTTACTTTGATAATGGCTTTATTAATGTGGTCTCAGTGGACTTGAAATGAGATTGTTTGACCATTGTAATGTGGTTTTCATAGGCTTGCAGTAAAATAATTTACTCATGTAATGTGGTTTCCATTAGCTTGCACTAAAATCATTTCCCTCTGGTAATGGTGTTCTCATAGATATTCACTAAAACTATTTTGTCCTCAAAATGTTAAAACGGGCATCCTTGTGGTAAAGGACTCAGAATATAGTGGCATATGTGGCTATTGCTAAATCTACTGCTAAATCAGAGACAGGGTCTCTGAAGCAAAGACAATACTTAGCACCACATTTTGCCTAGTTTGTCCTGCATTTCTCTTAACTGGCATTTTTATTAACTGTCTCACAATTTCCCTGGTCTTTTTCTATTCAGCTTAATCAGGACACATCTGAATCCATAAATCCCCATCTAAATATTTTTCATGTTTCAGCTGCTCGTGATTCTCAAGAAAGAGGTGCAAGGGACTTAGTCACTGCTAATTTTCCAGCAGAGGTGATTTCCAGGTCAATTGTTTGACACTCTGAGGCAATACAGTGGAGTTCTGAGCTGTTTGCAAATGGAGCAAAATTACCATTGCTCTACAGGGTCTTCTTCCACTCATAGATAACAGCAGAGAACAGCTATGTTCCCTTTTTATTCATAATGTACCCTGTGTTCCAAAATCCATAGGAGATGAGTAGAAATGGGATATACTGTTATATTAGGTGTTCTCTCACTCTGGGAAAATTCACACCAGAAATCTCAGACAGATACATAGTGATTTTACACCTTTCAAATTTGTACAAAAAATATGAGTGCTTATTTTCCCCTTCCCTCACTCCCAGATACTTTACCTACCTGTCTCACAGTCAATAAAATAAATATCTTTCAGTAATATTTTGGGAGGCTTTATCTTGTGAAAGTTCATTTCCTTCTCTGTGGAGTGACTCTATTTCTATCAAAATTAGAAGCCAAGTGAAATTATTCCCATCAATGCCAGACAACATTTGGGAGATTATGTTACTGTTCCACCCATTCTGTGGGTACAGGAGGGTTGAGGACTGTCAATCTGGCACATTTAATGAGTAACAAAATTCACACACCATTTAAAAATAAAAAGTAGTGTAATCTTTCACAGTGAACTAAGCTTTTCAAAATAAGGCCAGCACAGTTTAAATTTTAATTAAAAGTGGGTTCAGCAGGATGTCTAGAATTCCAGTGATACTGGGACCTTCTGATCCATCCCTGAATATTGTGGTTCACAGTCCAATAGGATCCAAACCGTCTGGAAGAAAGTTGTATACTGACCCAGATAATCATATTTACATATATTTTGTTCATGAGTGAGAAATAAAAGTCTATGTCTTGAAATTAGTATTACAGACTCATTATTATGAGTAAGATATTGTCTCATATTTAAAGAAAAGATATGCAAATAAACAGGCTTATTGCAGAGGTTTTCCACGGGACAGTTTCTATTACAGATTTGATCCAAATAAGCATCGGGTTACTCTGTAACTAGAAAAAGATGATTCATTTATTTCTTTTAATATGCATAAATCCGTAACTAAAGAATGAGAAAAGGCTGAGTTTAGAAGCTGAAGGTCTGGGGAGAGAAATCTTCTTTGCTGTTAAGAAGATTTCTGTAAATCTCCATAAAAAAATGGAATATGGTGTCTAGATGTCTGAACTACTGATGGCACTTTTAACAATTGTAATGTAAATGATAGTGGACTTGGTTTTGATTGCACTTTGAGTATTTCCTTGTTGGTAAAAAGATGAAAAGGAGTAGGCTGGGCCTTCTTGGAATTAAGTGCACAGAGAACTTAAGTTTTGACAAATATGAAGTTCAATACTGGTTATGGTGTTAAGTTATTGAATCGTTTAAATGCATGTTTTGCTAATAAGTCAATCTCACACTCCCAACCAGTAGAGTACAATTTTAGGTGGGTAGATGAAAATAGGTTTCCTGTCCCTTTATATTACTGTGATGGGAAAACATTTCAGTGATATTGCAGATCTGGCTAGAAGAAACTTAAGTGAGCTCCTTAAAGCTTCATTACCATTCCAAATTAATGAACAAGAGAGTAGGAGGAGCCTTATGCCTGTGGCATGGTTTGGGGGGTGATTTACGTTGTTAACTGTGATAAAGGATCCTCTTTCAAGTTTCTGATAATGCAGAATATCCTGGATTGCTGAGGATATATAACAGCACAGCAGACAAAGCTTGATGAACTGCTGGGGATAACTAAGGGCAGAGAGCTTAAATGGTAGAGATGATTGTTCAGCTTTTAAGGCCAGAGCACATTAAGTAAGTTAATGTGGCTATCTAAGGACACTGAGCATGCCCAGTAAGTGGTGCTAGGTTTTTAAGGACTCAGAGCATGGTTTTGTGTGCAGCTCCTTATGCCACATAATCCCTAAAGATGCCATTTTATGCCATCTGGCTTTTGTTGTTATTCCCAGTCAGCACTTCTAGATTGTTTTGTGGGTTTTTTCCACTGTGAAACATATTTCCCTTTCAATTCTGAGATTTTTTTTTTTTAATTTTGCTCAAAGCTTATCCTGCATACTAATAAATCAAACTCTATATCAAGCATTTCTTTCTTGTATTTCAGCTGTGTCCATAGATCTAATTACTTAGCACCATTAGTCACCTTTTCCCTTTTTCCTTTCACTTTCTTAAATCATAGCTTCTACTGATGTCCAAGCATCACTGACTCCAGACGAAGCTGTACATGTAACATATATTTGCCATGGCAATGGAGTCCATCATTGTCCTCTCGTAATTTTTTTTCAGAATTCCTGGTTTTGTTTGGTCACCCATTTCCATGAGTGCCTGTGTGTGATGTGTCCTACCCGCTGGAGCCCAGGAATGATGGTGATCTGGTCCACAAGGAAGGAGGCACTCGGCTTCAGACATCTCTCTTGAGGCTGATGGTCAGTGGATATAGGATAACACAAAATTGTAGATTTCTATTTTGGTGCCTAAACCAAAATGCCGTTGTGTTCCTGAAGCCACATAATTTCCATTTTAGTCTGATTTTTATCATTTTGCTGTATGCTAGCAAAACCCACAGCCCAAACTTGAGGCCTCTAAATGCTGAAAGAAGACATAAATTAAAATTTGTCCTAAGTACTCAGCTATTTCAAAGTACCCCTGTGTATTCCATATGTTGTTTTGGGGCTTGTGTGTTTAAGCCGGGGACACAGGGAATGACCAGAATCTTATAGAGACTGTGCCTGTGGGTGCTGCTCATCATGTAATGCAATTGCTCATAAAAGCATGATTGATAAATAAAGCATTATTAAGCATCATTAATTGACTTAATTTTCATGCTTTGTTACTTTTCCCAGACATGAACAAAAAACCCCCACATATAAAATCAGAGAATACAAGTGGATGTGAAGGGGGTCTGTACCACAAAGGACATGAGTGGCAGAAAGAGATTTGATTTTTCCCTGCATTACCACTTGCCAGAGTGTCAGGAGGGTGAAGAGGACACTTAATGTGAATGTGGTGATGAGGTTCTCTGAGCTGTTTTTTTTTTTTTTTTTTTTTAAATTAATTCAAATCCACTATTTCAGGCAAGGGAATGCTGTTGCTGAGTAAATTCCCAGAAGATATTTTATTTAAACATATATATAACCAAGTAGAAAACTTCAGTGATACATTCACCCTCTGCCCCCACTGAAAGTGACACCACATCCCTTTGTCCCCAGGCAAAAGGAATATGGAAGCAGGGAATGCTCCCTGCCATCACCTGCAAGACCTCATGGGCAGAAACTGTAAGCAGAACACCAACACAACCTCTGGCAGTCAGCAAGTACAGAGGAGGAGGATAGCAGACAGCTCCTGGAGGAGGTGGAAGGCTTTGGCTGATGGCTATCAGAAAAGTCCTTGCTAACTCATGCTCAGGTTTGGATTCACAGATGCTTGAGACTGCTATGAACTATCACCAACTGGTTCCTTTCCTTTAATTTCTATGTATTCCTGTTATATGCCATTTTTTCACCATCTAAATATTGAAGCGGTTCTTCTAGGAATCAGAATATTTCCCTGTCTTGACAGACAATCCTTAGGTCATAAAATCATAGGATGGGTTGGAAGGGACTTTAAAGGTCATTTTATTCCAACGTTGTGTCATGCATAAGGACACCTTTCACTAGACCAGCTTGCTCAGTCCTTCATCCATCCTGATCTTGGACACTTCCAGAGATAGGGCACCCACAGCTTCTCTGGGCAACCAGCTCCAGTGCAACAATAAATACGTATAACAATAGATAATATAGTCATATCCTGTGCTATTCCATTGTGTTTTTCTGCTAGGGGAGGTGTTTCTTGCTGGGGTTGTTGGCAGCCTTCTGAAATCAGAAATCTGGGTTGGTTTAAGAATTTCCAGAATGCTGGAAAGCGTTGGCCTGAGGTCCTTCTCAGAAATTGCTGTAGCAGCCCACACCTCTCTGTCGGACAATCTGAAGAAAAATTCTTTTACAGCAGCAATTTCAGATGCATTCATCAGTTAGTGTATAGATCTGTGCCATTCAAGAACAAGTAACCCAGATTTTGTGTATTACTCACATATAAAGAATGCAAAAGTGGATGATCTGCTGATCTGAAATTATTTCACAGAGCACAGTTTTAATTACATAATAAACTTCAGAAAGATGTGAGTTTCTTGGCAACATTTTTGCAAACAGAAACAGAAATTAGGCCTAGATTTTCAACTCTAGTGGGACTCCAAAACTAGGGTCCTGTACTCATATGTAGGTATCTGTTTTAAAAAAATTTGCTTTTCAATTTGCTGTGCACCCAGTATCTCACTTTCATTTGTATTCCAGAAAATCAAGGTCAAAACCAAGCCTGACTTTCTTTCATCTTTTGCAGACTATTTATTACAACAGAAACACCATTGCCTCTTGAGGTGTTAGCCTTCTGTAGGACAAAGTTTCATCATTTAAATCTGCTTTTTAGTCCTCTGGACAAAATTTTATATACATACACACACACATGTACATATACATATGCACACCTAGCTAATAGGTAATTATATATCACTTACTTTTAAGCTGACTTGTGCTATATGGGATAACAAGACTAAAGATCACACCATTAAAATATTTTTGAAGCGTTGCAATAGAAGCTGAAGAAAACGCAGTCTGAATTTCTGAGTGTTGCTGACCTTTAGTGTGTAGGTGAAACCTTATTTACAGCTGCTGTCCTGACTGGGCTGCCTGTGAGGTGTGTTGGAGAGGATGAAGTTCAGATGCGTTTACTTTCTGTTACTGACTGCAAGGAGGGGAAAGGAAGGAGAAGTATGTGATGCTTCAAGGCTTAAGCTAATGTAAAATAAATCAAACCTGAAATGGTGTTTTAAAAGAGAAGTCTGGCAATAACAGAGAGGAGAAGGTGCTGGGCCTGGAAGCATATTTGTCTTTTTTAAATGCTCACTTTCAAGCATGTCTGGTTTCCAGCCCAGTTTGCATCAGAAGGGATCAATTTTTTTTTCCCCGTTTCCCTGTTCTACTTTTGTGCTGGTATTGTCTGAATCCCAGAGTGAACAGCAATACATCATCCTGCTTCAACATCTGCTAGAGCCCCCTCTCTTTCTAATCTGCCCAGATCCCCAAAGCCTTCCCCACCTGCTATAGCACCAAATGCTCATTATAGCACAGAGCTACGCCCTTCACTGTCCTTTCTCCCTGACTCTCAAGGTTAACATGGCACAATGACTATTATTAAATGGGGGCTTTAAGAACGTAAAGGCAGCCCGAGCTGAGGAAGGGGGTGGGGGCGCAGAAAGGGAGCTGGGAGGAATTGGGTAGCATGCCAGTTTTGCTGGCAACAAAGATCTGCAAGAAAGCTGTGGCCAATTTTCCAGTCGAAACATGACTCACTGCACAGAGATGCACCCAAAATAAATAGCTTCCCTGTTCTCCCAGCAGAAGCAGGAACCTCACCCTCCTGTGGTTTTGTGCCAGGGTACTGTGGGTACCACTCCAAGCTGCTTGGTGGAGCAGCACAGATAAAAACGGCAATTTTGAAGGAGATGATGCCTCTGGGGGTTTTGTTTACCTCTTGCCAAACTGAAAATCATAAGCAATTGGAAGACCTTTCTCTCTCCTATTCTTATTTACTTCCCCATCCCCCCCAGCTGCAAACTATCAACGTGCCCATTTTGTTTGCATCATCAGATCCATTGTAAGTGTTGTGCCTGGCACGGATGCATGTGGGTTTTGAGAGGAGAAGGGAGTGAGCAGCAAGGGAGAGAGCCAGGTTCACAAGCATTCCTGTGAACAGGGCTTGATTCTGTGGTGCAAGGTGACTGCTGTGTTGGAGAACAGGGACTCAGCATGAACGCTGCCTTCCCTAGCTTTCCTTGTGTTCTGTCTTAAGGTAACTTTAGTGACATGACACATTGGAGGGTTTGGATGGTTTTGGTCTTTCATTGGCATGATCTTAAATAAATGAAGAGGAACCTTCTCTGGTAGTGTCATTTGTCTCTTGCAGTCCAAGGAGTGAATTGTCCTATCATAAGGACTTCAGATACAATTTGTGACGTCTGAGATGACTGTACATTTCTGCATTCATCTCTGAGGCACAGTCTTGGTAACCATTGCCATCTGTCCCACATTATGCATATCTGTTTCTTAATAGATGACTGCATTGGCCTTCCCTCATTGCCTAAACCATGTAGCACATAACATGTCGAGCAGAGCAAGATTTTGGAACCAGCAAACCCAGCGCTGAGGAGCTGGGTTATGTCTGGACATGTGCAGTGGCAGACAGAAGGACTTGGAAAGGATAGAGAGAAGAGGATGGCTTGTGTTAGTGTTAGCTGTTGCTGTCATATGTTAGGCATCGCTGTCAGATGGCAGCTTTCCTGGTCTCTGGATGGATGGAAACATGCTCTGTATCCTCTTTGCAACTGAGCTTTTGGGCCCGTGGTTCTTTTAACCAGACACTAAAGGTAACAACCTGTTGGAATTAAGAACTTCATTCATTCACTTACTTGCTCATTCAAACTGAACAGGAACAGTTTCTTAGCAAATGACTTAAAAATCCATTTTTAGCTGGACCTTATGTAAATAAAGATGCACTGAATGCAAATACACAGAAAAAAATCATACAGGAAGGGGGCAAAACACATTAAATTAAATGGATTTTTTTCAAAGAAATGTCAACAACTCATGCTTTCGGCTTACTGCACTGAAAGTCATCAAAGGTGGGATTATAGTGATCTGAAAATAGCATCTAAGCAGTGTTCTTCAAATGAAACTTAAAGCAGGCTAGCTACACACTTAGCTCAAAATATATTATCCAGCTAGAGCTGTTTAGCCTCCAAGTTCCATACCCAGGCATCCAAGGATAAGCTTTTAAATAAAAACTACAAAAAAAAGCAAGGACAAATGAGGATTTGGCTCCAGACTGTGAAAGTGAAATCTCACTTGATCTTGATCGTATTTCTGCTGATGCCAGCTGTGGTTAGGTGATCAGTTCCAAGGGACCAAGATCATGATTTCTGTATTAGCCAAACCATGACTGTGACTCAACTCCTGGATGTTTGACCCTAAGAGGAGTCCCACTTGTAGGATATCTTTAGGGACTTTTTGTTCAGTTTTTGAGTGGATGAAGTTGTTTTGTCTTATTTTAGAACATGGACAGGATTAAGGACAAAAAGAACATGTTTTCTCTCTCTTTATGCATTTATATACATACATGCATGAAGGTTAGAGCTTATGACTACAAGTCAAAAAAACAAAAAAGGAAGGAAAAAAACCCCAAAACATCATTAAAGCACCCCCCCCACCCCCCACCCCCAGCCCCAGACTGGTCTAATGACAGTTGTGGGCAGCTATGCTTCAGAGATCCCATAAACCCCGTCCAGCTGCATGAGGTTTTGCTGAAGCTGGGTGTGGGTGACGGCATGTTTCCATGTGCACTTCCTTTCAGTTAGTGTCCTCTGCTGAGACTTCCTTCACACTGCCTTATACTGCTAAGACCACCATTTCCACTTTCCACCCGCAGACCTGTTTCCTGGCCTGAGCAAGACCAGGGGATTACAGTCTGCAGGATTTTGTTGCACTCTCCAACACCTGCAAAAAGGACAAGATCACTGCACCAGGCATGGTCACACACACAAAGGATGATGAGCACTGCTCAGAGTTCTCAACATCATGAAGGAAAAAGCTACCAGTGCCTAACAAACAAGAGCTGGAAAACCTGCTTTCCATAACAAGCAATGTGACCTGCTCAAAGTATAGGTGTATGTGCTTATGTCAAGCTTTACAGTAATTGTTGAACATTTTAGCATGCATTGAAGTACAAAACAGAGAATGTGTACAAAGAACAAGCCCTGGAAAACAACTAGCTGGCATTTAAGTGTTTGCATTTTTCCACTCAGCCGGTTCAAAAAATAAAGAAAGAGAAAAAAATCCTATCCACTACTCAGGCTTATGTGAGAGAAACAAGAAAAGAGGAAGTATAAAGTCAAAGCAAAGACCTGGTTCAAAGTCTGTCTTCCTTGCTGGCCCTACCTCCTCAGAGGCCAACTCAGAGCTGCAGATCTTGAGTCCCCTGAATGCTGCCAGAATTTAGATACATTTCTTAAATTTTTAATTTTGTCTCTTTTCTAAAACAAGCAAAAACCAGATTAATGTACTTTAAATAACACTGGCATTATAACAAAAACTAAAATAGCTCAAGAAATGCAAAACTATGGTAATTATAGATGACCTTGACTCTAACTGCCCTTAAATCACCATCTGAGCTCCTCCATCTATCAAAGCTAGGAGTTAAGATTAGAGTCACCCTCCACTCTCAGAGTCTGGTTTTTAAACCTCCTTCTGTTTCTACCATACCTTCATGTCTCTGAAACATGTTGGGACAAATATACCAGGATTTACCCCAAAAGTGGAGGGTCCTGCGTGTACAGACCACAGTCTCAGTGACTGAGACACCCCAGTGCAATGGCAAGCACAGGTATATGAGTAAGTGTGTGCATCTATACCAGGATATGTGTACACTTCTTTTTATTTCTGCAGGAACAGTATCGGCCCTGAGGTTTGAACTAGATCTACTGAGCTGTGGGATCAGTCCTCAGAAATCTCTCTGTATCTCTGGGAGATCTTACTTTACACTTAATCACACATCCATGCACATGCATTCATGCAAGTGTCATAAAAAGCACAATATTTAAAATACTGAATGATAATCAACAAGGTACTGGAACAATTTAGGCACCTTATGAACGTTACATTCAATCCCCTTGCAGGTATATATAGGCCTGCTATGAAACTGACTTAATGCCATGACCACTTTTCTTTTTTTCATATGACTTCCACCTCACTTACTAAATTGGAGGAAGGATGCTTATTTAATGATGAGCCTCTTGACGTTTTGTTTTTCCCTTAATCTGCATGTGTCCTTATGCCTCCCTCACTTCCCACAATTCAGAATTGTGCCTTCTGCAGTGCATACTTTCTAGCTGTGCCACCAGTGAAAGACAGCTCCTACACGTAGCAGTTTCCTGAAATTTGCTGTAGTGGTGCAGACTCTATCCCAGACTTACTCCTCCATCTCCGAGCTATCGCAGTCCAGTGCCTTCCCACTCTCCTTTCCCAAATGCTTTTATTTCATCACCCAGTCAGTCACAATTTCCACCGCGGAAGCCCAACCACTCTTCTTCTCACCACCATCTGGTCATGCACTAAAGCAAAAGCTTCTAAAATTCCACTCCCTAAACCTTGTTATACTCTTATTACTTACTGGAAATGTGAGCAGAAATCCTCATTATCTATCCTTACAGATCTTTATAACATGCTAATCCTACCAAGTCTGCTTTTAGGCACAGAGTTAGAACCCTGAAGGAAACAACACCTTGCAGCCATGGCCACTGCTCCTACAGGACAACCTTACAGCATTTTGCCCACCTCTGTAGATGGGGTACGTGCTCAAGTGTTCAGGTAGAGTGCTGGTTGTATTGACATCAGTCCAGGTAATAACAGAACTGCCCATAAAGGTAAACCTTGCACTGCCCAAGCAAGGTTAAAGAAACATACCCTTATACTTATACAAAGCAGTACAATTTGTGTCTGAAAAAAATCCATATAATATTTCTCTTTTTCAGCTCTGTGGGATTTTTGTCAGACTCATAACCAGGCCTTTTGGCACTCTGTTGTTGGAAATTTCCCAAACACATGTAACAAAAACGCAGTCAGTTTAATACAGTTATCAGCTTTTTCTCAGTCTGTGTTGAGTCTGTGTTTGTCTAATGTCCGTGTAGATATTTTCTGCTTATTAAAGTCAATAAATCTGCTACTTAGAAGATAAAGGCACATTTCTTGTGCAGCTACTGTATGTTGCTCTCTAATGTTGCATCTTGTCCACTGTGTTCAAAAGCAGAGAGCAAATGAAACTGATAGGATGTCTTCATCAAACCATTTCAAAAGACATATTCAAAGGAAACATCCAGAGGAGTTATGTGTCCTCCTATCTTCTACGACTATAAAGCATGTATCTAGGAACATTATTGTGTTCTCTTCTTAGGCATAAATAGTGTCCTCACAGGCAGCATCAGTACTTGCATATTCCTGGCTTTATAGCAAATTAATTTAGACTTTAGACTTCTTAGGTAGAACATTTACTCTTGTAATTTTATGTTAGTCACTTAAAATTGTCACTTTATTCTATCTTTGTATTTGACAATGTCTTTATTACTCGTTTCACCTGCAAATATTTAAATTGTCACTGTCTTGTATATTTTATTTTACTTACCATAACAAATTATTGTTTTACTTTGTGGACATTGCCACCAATCCAACAACATTCACTTTTCTTGGAACATACCTCCTCACTCTTTTGGGTGTCTGTGGTCCAAGTAGGTTTCTTTCTCTTTGTGTCCATGCTGAGAGCCGAGACATGCTAAGATTTGCTTCTGGATACAAGCCCTGTGGTATCAATAATGTAATGAAAGTGACACAAACGGCCACTTTGCTTTCAAGTTTACTAAAATAAGCAGATTATAGCATGTTCTGTGCATTCTAACCCAGTTCCCATTTTTAACCACAGAAGTACTTGAACATGTTGAAAACACAAGGAGATCAAATTTTTAACTTTTGAGAGAATTATCCTGCTTCCTATTCAGCAGGGTCTCTGTTAACGCACTGTACTTCTTTCTTCTCTCTGACTTTATTTTTGCCCTCTCTTCCCCTCTGGCTTTCAGCTTGTCCTTTTCCTTCCTTTGATGTTGTGCTCAAACCTTTTTCTTTCTCTTCCTTGTAAATGCAGACCCGGCCTTTCCCCACTTCTTAGCTTAAGGCTTAGTCTTTTCTTCCCTTTGGCACTTGGTGTAACCTTCTGTTTCTCTCTTTTTTTAATATTTGACTTTCTCTCCCTGACTTCCCACATCTAATTCAGTTTTTTTTTTTCCTGGAGGTGGTTAAGGGTGGTGGGGTGGTGGTGTTCAAATGCCTGTCTTTCTTGAAGAAAAGGGCAATCATCTCCTGCATTACTGCATCTCTGCAGCTCTGGTAACAGATCTTGCTGGCCAGATTTTCTCACTGACCTGCCTTGCATCTTTATGAGCAGCTACAGAGCCTTGACTGCAACATCTCCTCAGGAAGCACAAAGAGGGTGTAGGTCTCTCCCCAGATGCTGATCCTCACACATCCAGGTTATCCTGTATATGTTGGTCAAGCTTTGGTAAGGAGCATCCAACTTCTCAGTCTGTTGTTAAAGACCTTCTGATCTGTTAAGTCATCTCTATTTCACAGCCTGCAGCATATCCCTCAGGGCATTTACTCAGTACCTCTTCCTCCTACTAACAAACACAATGGCTGCACACAGGAAAAATAACTATTTCTCATGCATCAGGAAACCTATAGCATTTCAGAGTGATTGTTGAAAATACTAAAGCCATTTCCCTTGAAAAATAGCATCTGTTCATTTGCAATTTTTTAAAAAGTATATTCCTATTAACTCCAGGAGTTTAGACCAGCTTTCTCACTTTTCCTCTGTTGTTGAGGAGGTGGCTTTCTCTCTGACACTTGGGCAACATCCTCTCTGCCTCAATGTATCTCTGCATTTCCAACCTCAAGTCCTGCCAGCCCGATGCCTCCATTTGGCACTGGTTGCTTCCATTTCAGAGGTCTCTTCTCCCTAACTATCCACCCCATGCCCATCCTCTACATGACGAGCACCCTGACAATTCTGTTCAGAGACCTGGGTCTCTCTTCAATCTATTTTCCTTTTGTTTTTGTGGTGTAGCATAGCCAGCTATGGGTCTTCTCCAGTGTTTTGCAGGAGGGGAAGTAACTTGCTACTGGGCTGTGCAGAAAGTTTCACTTGGTCTTTTCTTCCCTTTCTCTTCTGTCTCCCCTGGAACAGACTCACAAGCTCCCTAGCTGTGTGTTATTCAAAGGACATCAGCCTGAAGTTGAGGGGGATTTTTATTGAGGGTAATGCACTCCACAGTGTGAACATATATGATAAAAGAAGTAGAAATAACAGAAAAATCCCGATTTTGTCAAGGGCTCTGATTCTGAATTCTGACTCAACAGAAATTCTGAATACTGATGTTCATTAGAGAGCAATGGTCAGACACTGAGCCATGGCTGTGTTGAAGAGAAGTTGCCGTTGAAAAAAGAAAAAAGTAAAAAAGAAAAAAAGTGTCTGGCTGGAAATACAATGTACAAAGGAATGGAAAAACACTTACTAGTCTGTGAGAACTAATGCTATGCAAATTAATTCAATTCAGCATTAACTTCATGCAGATCCATCTGCATAGCATGTTGCAGGCTCTTAAGAGGTGCTGTAGCCGTTCCAGATTGCTGAGCGAGACCCCACCACTTTAGAAATGTTGACCAAAATCAGGATTTCAAAAGCCTGGTGTTGCTGGTCTTGATAAAGTCTTTGTGCTGCTCCTGTTCCGCCAGTTGTGGAAGTTGCAGTGTCCTGCAAAGGCTTCAGTTAGTCTGTGTTTTCACTGACCTTTATCTCTCCTGTGGCTAGTTAACTCAATTTCTTGAGTTTAGTGTGTCTATAAAATTTTCTTTTACAGATACAAACTTCTTCCATGTGATTTTTTGAGATCTGTGCCAAAATAGATTGTCAATGCAAACCTCAGCCTGTTTCTCCCCTGAGTATATAAATTTTCACATACAAATAGAGCTGCTTGTGTTAATTTTAAAATATACTTTATAATTATTTTTATTTTATTTCCCCCTGTCCCAAAATAGAAAGTAATCAAAGTGAAAGCAGCCAGTCAGGAAAATGTTTAATTGAGTGTAATAGCAATGCTTACCAGCTTCAGAATAGAGTCTGCACAAAAAACTTTTGAAGCACCATCACTTTTACCAGATAGATTGACAATTGTCTCAATCTTCATTCACCTTATGTGCATGGCTGTCAGTATCTGAGAAGTACCAGTTTAGTGCAGTGGGAAGTGAGCAAGGAATCAATGCCAGAATTTTCAAGCTTAGGGAAAAATATGAGAAATAATATCACTTTGCATAAATGTCATTCACTCTGCTGTGCTGCCTAAATTCAGTATCTAAATAAGAAAGTAAAAAAAAAAGCTCTGATCGTTCATGAGACACAGATGAGCTCCCTTTCACAAAGGAGTCAGGCAGGGAAGGTCAGTCTTAAGGTTAGTGCCTACAAGGTGAGGCTGCCCTAAATTATGCTTGCCAAAACAGGCTTTCTACTTACCTAGGCAGGCTGAATGAATGAACAAAGGCAGACAGAATGGTTCTTTACTACCAACTGCCTCCACGAACAAAGAAGCTCTAAAGTAATCTCAAAAGAGTTGCTGCAACTCTGCACTGGTGGAAAGAAAAAAGTGGACCATCACCTCCAGCTCTACCAGGCTGCTTCCAGGCAAGAGGTGGCTGAACTTCAGCTGCCTCCCATGGTCAGACACCCAAAAGCCCCAACAGGAAATCTAGCAACTCTGACAAGCTGCAGTCAGACCAAAAAGGCAATGCCACCCCATTAGAAGCCATCTCACCTTCATGCTTTGGAGTCATGCCAAGGCACACCAAGGTCCCCAAAGGGAACCCTCCCTCCCTTGTCCAGCTGTAAATCAAGCAGAATTCCTCTGCTATGAACCCTTCTTGCAAAGTTACAAGAGTCAGGTCCCACTTGCCTACTCAGCTTAACTTAGTCCAGGTATCTTGTATGAGTTTTGCATGAGGAGAATGCTGCCTCTGCTGCATCTGTAATGAAAAAGGCTGGCAGTAAACCCTCTCATTAAGGAAAAGTGGCAGAAAAATTAACTGTGCAATTTGTAATGGAGAAAGTTTGGCACAAATTTCTTACTGAGAGCAAAATGAACTACCAATGTGAGGCAAGATAATGTGGACCTGTGTAAATGGGAAACTCTGAAAAGATGTGTTACATGCTGTCCCTACATGCATGTCCCTTTCAAGACCTCTAAAATAACTTGAAAAATACCTTTGTTTTTCAAAGTGAAGACAAACCAAATAGCTTAATGTATTTTTAGTATTCCATCCAAGCTAGATAAAATTATGATGCAAAATATATCACAAACACCAGCTTATAAAGACTTTAAACCTTTTTTTTTTAATAATGACAAATTACTAACTACCACTGTAGATGCTTTATCTAATATTACCAAAATGTAAGCTGCTTTTAGGAACCTTCTCTTGTGAATTATGTATCTTTTGTAATGGATGAGAGGGGAAAAAAGGAAAAAAAAAAGATAAATACTTTGAAATTTGGATTCCAAGTTTCCTCATGTAAGCTGCATGCAAAACATGACAAAACAGTTGCAGAAAACTACCTGAATTATATCTCGGTCATCCTGCACATCATTGCTTAGATTTTGTATGCTTTGTTTGGAGGAAGGGTGGTGGAATCAGTCATTGCATATCATGGAGGCCCTGAAGTTGTGATTTCTTGCACCTGATGGCCTGAAAGCATTGGGAAAAAAGAGTCCTGCTGAGTTTGAAGGAGACTTGTGAAATTTGCTTTTAATGTTCAATAAAATCCATACTCTTGACTTTGGTACATGGTCTTGTTTTCACCTTAACTTGGACAGAAACATCTCTCTAATAATTTTAACCGGATCTTAAAACTTATGAAATTGAAAATTATCCTTAATTTACATTTTGGAGTGCTCTAAAGCTTGGGACCCCTTTATTTCTGAGTTACAGCACAGTCTGACAGAGAACAAGCCTTTATGTTAAATTTAACACAACTCATTCCTAATTGGAGGTATAATAAGACAAGTGTTAGAAGGACAAGTGTGTAACTCTAGAAGAAATTTCTTCTAGACTTTTCTCCTCTACCTCTAAGTGAAGTGCTTTACAAAATGTGTGTCCTCTCTGTACTTTATCTCTTCTGGCCAGCTGCAGTTTACATAGATCTTCTTAGAGTTATTGGTAACCCAGGGAAGGTTCCAGCTTAAACCCTTCGAAAAGGTAGAATAATTCATATTCCAAGTATCACAAAATTTACAGTGAGAGATAGAGAGAAAATACCGTATTCATTGGAGCTGGCATCCCTTTTATCAGGTACTCCATACAAACAAATATGGTGTTGAGCTGTCAAGCCTGAGGTCATGGCTGCTCCCGAGCTGAAGTGGTTTAGAGTATTTTAGTCTGCATTCATTACAAGGTACAGTGTACAGTTAAGAAACATTCTTGTGGCGCCAGCATGTGATTATGGCAAGACGGGCTGACCCCTGGGAAATTGCTGAGCTAACAGGGAGAGGAGCAGGGTCAGAGCCAAGTTTGTAGACAGCCATCAAACCAGCACACCTTATAATGACAGATCTGCACCACTCTGTCTTGGGATGCTGCTCGAAGGGATGGTGTGTTTTCCTGAGGAAAAGGGAGCCTGTGTTTTCAGGGCTGTTTATGAATCCTCTCTGCTATCCTATTTTTGAAATCTTTGGTGTGCTTGTGTGGGTTGTCTGTGTGTACAAATTGCCCTTTCTATCTCTCCACATCTCTTTGGGTTATTTCTTTTTCTCTCCCTCTCTCTGTCTTTTTTTTTTCCCAACTTCTCAGTAAAAGTTTAAAAGCCTAACCACAATGTAAAACAAATAAAAATAACACAAAAAATCAGGTTCATATTTTGTGGTTGACCAACTGCCAAAATCCTTTCCTGAGTGACCATTATGTGAGGCAGGTAGAAGCCAGACACCTTAAAAATAGTGACATTTTGGTCACAGCATACAGTCTATTTGTCTATGGAGGTTTTTTTGTGGGTCAAAAATGTTTTTCAGCCCCTTGTTAACGTTATTCTCTGCACACAAATGTTCACTTCCCCCTTCTCTCACTCCAGTTTCACTCAGTCTGTATATTCAGGTTGAAAAAACAGAGTACAAGAGTTGTTAAATAAGAAAAGAATTTAGAGAGGATGTCAGATGATAGCCATGACAACGTAGGGAGTAATAATGAAAAAAAAAATCCAAGCCCTGGCAACCTAAGGTTTATCATCCAAACATGAAAAAATATACATAAGCTGAAGTGGACAGTGCTCTTCTGCAGGCACTCGGCCATGAGACATTTATAGAGACATAGAGGCCTGTGTTTACAGCAAAGTTTTTCAGTAGCAAAGAGTACTGTAGATTGACTATAGGAAACTTTGGTAGGGATAGGGGAGAGATACAAAGATTTCCCTGAAACACTGAGCAAAATTCTTCATCTAATTTTCTGTTCACATAGTAGCTAAGGGAAGTATTTTATACAAAATGCAGAAGTGCAAAATGGAGTAAAGCCTGGCACATTTATTTACAAATTGTTTCTTCAAATAATAAGAAATTTTGAGGTTGCTTTTTTTCCCCCACATGATTCCAAGTGGTCTGTTAAAAAAGGTGGGCTGCAGTAAGAGCCACATTTAAGCTGACCACAAGCTTTTTCTCCCCATCCTTTTTTAGGGTCGTGTTTTCCTCAGTCCAATTATACTTTTAAAACACCTTTCTAAAAACTTCCTTCATGTTATTTAACCAGTCCCTCCCTTGCTTAGGGGACTATCTTGTGCATATCATCACCTCATTTTGAATTGATGTTCTGTGAACATAGCTAAAGCAGCTAGTGATACCAAAGTATGTAAAAAAGAATGAAAATGCTAAGGATAAGGCCATTATAAAAGCCTAATTCTCCACACCTCTAAGAAATCTGGCAAAATAATCCGTCTGGCAAAGAATAGTGCAACAACAGGGACTTTCTGCTTACTGATTCACCCCAGGATGTGTTGCCTCTAATAAGACCATTATGTTATTTTGGGCTTGGTTTTTGCATATATAAATAAGAACACACTACCTGACATTCATTTTTGAGGCCCATATTGGTGTGGCATTTTGCAACTGTGAGGCACTGGAATGATAATGTCCCAACTGTGGCATTGCTCTCTGGAAGATCCTGGGCAAGTCAAGGTCAAAAATGTATAATTTTATGTCCCCATTTGAAATCTGTCAAGGGAACCTGGCCTCACAGACCTTCGTTCATAAAGCCTGGAGAACAACGAGAGGCTGTTAACAAAAGTAAATCTTAGAAATTTAGACTATTGAACCAGGGCTGTAAAAAATTAACACTGAATTTGATACATGCAAATTTATTCCTCGTTTTCAGCGCACAAAGGGCTAAACAATCCTCAAACTCAATTGAAACATCCTCATGTCACCGACTGTCACCCACGTCCTCAGTCTTCTTAGCATCCTCTTCAGAAGTTTCCTTTGCCAAGAGCAGATCCTCTGTCCTCCCCCACAAAGGCCCTCTTTTCATCCTCTTTTCCCCTTGTGCTCTCCATCTATTAAAGAGTTTCTTCTGCTACCCAGTTAAAGGCTTTACAATCAGAAGATTTTCAGACTCCCAAAAGACCTCTGTGGCACAGCTCTTGAAAAGGCTTAAGTTGTTTTACTTTTATCCAAATTAACCAACTTTAAAGTTCACTCTAATAGGTATTTTGGTACTTAGGGGATTCAGGTCTTGGTGCATAATTCCTAAATGGCTTTAACAGCAGCTAGACACCTAATTTTTAATTTTACATTGCAGATGTATATAGAGGTAATTCTAATGGACTACAAAGAGTCCTCCAATTCATGCCAATTCCCATCTTACTCTGAAATTTCTAAGTCAGATTTTTTTATGCTGCTGCCATGATGACTATTCTGGGCTTTATTTTAAATAAGAAGGTTTTTATTTTTAATAGTGGAATTCTTAGTTATTTAAATTGGAAGTCACAATCTCTTTATTTTTCACAACAGATGCTCTGCGAATTGTATGAACTTGTGAATTTCAAAGCTTCTCTGAAGAATTCAGAAGCACAGTTGAAACTTGTAAAGTTTAACGGGATAAAAGTGAAAATATCCCTGGGTCCTGACATCTATTTTCTCTAAACCTTACTTATGTAAAAAATGCCAGGCATTTCTTTTTCCAAGCATTTTAAAAGCTACAGGGTTTTGTTAGTGGGGCAAACATAAGCCATTTATGTTATATAAAAATGTAACCTAAAGATGGTATCTTTAGAGCCCTGCACAAAATACAAAATTCAATAGAAATTAGAACTACCTGCACAAGGGCATTGCCATTGATACATGTGTTATAGGAACAACAATTTGTAATACAAAGATCTCAGGGTTTGACCCAGTAGTTGCTGCTGGGAGCAGGCAAGATCTGGTATTTTTTTGTGTATAGCCACTTCCTCTCCTAACATATTCTGTGCACTTAAAATCATCCCTTTCCTGAACACAGTTCAGTTGGCTTGAAGTGTTTTCTTAATGAAACAACTGCATGTAGTTCTGTGTTCACTCTGCATCATTTGTGTGGTATGTTGCTTCTACGACTTCTTCTGCTCCTAACACTGTAACACTTTTCTAGGGAAGAGATCTGAAGTCTTTGCTTTGCCTTCAGCCCCAGAAGGAATTGCAAAAGCCAATTCTCCCTGCAGGATGTCAGAGTGAGATGGAAAGTGGGTGTAGGAACAGCCATGGTGAGGCAGAAATGCAGTGTAGGAGTCGTGTAGGACTGCTGTTTTCCTAAAACCTCCCTGAAGTGAGAAATGGGAGTGTGCAACACTTGTTCTCAAGCTTTGTGTTGTTACCTTTAACACCCAAGTTTTTCCATGAACTCCTGCAGGACCCCTTTATTTATAAGTTATTTATAAATTTTTTTTTTTGCAGTGGTCTTTGCTCCCTTCTCTCTGCTGTCTGAATTCCCCTGTCTGCAGGATCACTTTCTACTTGCTGCAGTAAATAAAGGAGCAAATTACTGCATGGCTGGTGCCACTGCCATGCACACAGCTGCCACAGTGACAAATACCAGGAGGACCACATCTCCTGTTACGCCAGGCCATACAAGGGATGCACTCAAACAAATGCTGGGTTTGACTGTCAGATTCTCAGATGTGTCACATATTTCTCTGGAGCTTGGGCCTGTTGCAACAGCTGTTTGTAAACACTGAGAATCTAGCATTAGGGCTGGGGAAAGCGACTATTTTTTTTAACTTCTGTATTTCTGAACCATTCTTTAAAATGTTGCAAATACACTGGCATTTATGCTGTTGATCTAAATAGCAACCAGTATTGGTTTTCAGCTGCACAGGCCAGTGGGCAGGCTTGGGCTCCATCCCAGAGTCCTCTTTTGTCGGGTGACATCAGCAAGTCTGAGAATGTGCATCAGGCTGTGGCTCCAGCAGGAAAACACAGCAAGCAGCTAGAGGAGCACTTGTGAGCTGGAGGGTATTTGATCATATTCAGTCTGATGCTAAAAACAAAATTAAAAAATATATTGCTAAAATTGGTGAGCAGCATTCCAGTGGGGTAGGCTATGCAGTGAAAGGCAGGCCTCCTCTGATTCACAGAAGGTCATTTGGTAAAGGATAAGCATGCAAACAGGGCTCAAATGATGTAATTTAAAAATTACATAGTCAGTATCTTGGTAGGGGTATATACATTAACTCACAGGCTTGTGCTAGCTGTTCTGCAGGCTACAGGCTTCTCCTTCCCCTCCCCAGGCAATAAAAACTATGCAAAAGTGGAAAAAAAAGTGCATGGGATTGGCTGGAGAATGCTCTTCTCCCACTAAGTAAATGAGAGAGTGCAGGCAGGAGTCAAAAATGCCACCTTTTGCTTGTTCCAGATATACTGTGACTCGTGTAAAATTATGTTGATGTTTAACTCATACCACAGAGTTCCCTTAAAAGACAGTCTTCTCTCTGGCTCTGTGCTTGAAAGACAACTCACCAATCCTACCCGTTTAGTGTTACAATGTTTGGTAGGATTTTCCTCAGATACCTCAAAGATAAGATTGAAATTCCTGTCTAATCTGACCAGATAAAAATTTGAAGCCATAAGCAGGAAGGCCAGCTTCCATGACAACATTATTTTGTCCAAATGCAGTAAGAATTTACCTTCATATTGTAAATTGAAAAATTTCCTTTGGTAATATTTTCCTAATTTTTCCACTGATAGAGAAAAATTACTTCTACATCTCCAGCTACAAGGTAACACATTTCGGTGTGGGAAATCTGAAAACAAGACATTAAATATACTATTATATAGCACTAAATAAACAGTTTTTAGGGAAAAAGTCAAAAAGAAATGAAGGGGTTGCCATTTGCAAAATACATTATCATAAAAGAGATTGTTGTTTCTCCCAAATACATTGCATCAGCACTTATAAAATTTGCTCAAGTGTTCTGCATAAGTCCATACAGCACTAGACCAACAACAGAAACAGGGACAGGATCTGAGAGCCCACAGGACTGGCTTTAGAATGTTTAATTTACCAAGGAAGTGTTGATAATTGCTGTCTGTAATGAATAACTAGAAATGTAAAGAAACTGCTGATTGGTTAGTGACCATAGTTCAGTTTGGTTTACCATGACATCTTTTGGGATGAGTAAACTTGAAGGAGTTTTCAGTTCTCTGGCAAATACTCCTTGGATGATAGAGTTTGCTCCTTGGGAAATTTAAAGGTGTTATGGATTGTTATTTAAAAGCTTGTGGAAAATTAGTCACGCAGATTTCATCAGAATAATCACCTGAAGGAAAAAAGCAAGGTGTTTCATCCCCACCAGTGTTTCATTTGTCTTCAGTATGTCACACTTTAACAGTCTCCACTGAGAAAGGAAGCACTGATCTGCAAAAGAATAAAATTATTACCTGCATAGCATCCATCTACCCCTTTTTCACCTGTGTAAGGCAGACTCTTGGCGCAGAGCACATCAGTCAAAACTTCCCCGCTTCTTCTCCATGTTAGTTCTCTTGTCAGGGCCCTAAATATCAACCCTAATAATCAAGTTATCCCCACACTTACCATAAAGCAAAACAGCTTCTCTCTTGTTCTTAGAGGCACCAATAGGGGATTTACTTTCAACAGCAGGAGCCCTCCATCAGTAGGAGGAGAAAGACCAGAGAAATTTAACATTGTATGAGGCATGGACTCAGTTAAATGCATTATTTTTGTATGAGTCTGTATTTTCTGTCATAAAATTGCTGCAAATATATAACAATTTAGGGTTATACACAGCACTGGTCCCAATATAATCTTAAAAATAATGTTAAAGAAATAGAGAGACTGGGAACACACACATTCCCCTTAAGCTCAACAGAACCCACCTACAGTAAATACATTATCTCCACTGATTTTTTCTGCAGTTAAACTAATATACACCAAGGCTGCCATTATTGACCAAATAAGATCATTATTGAAAATACAGCCCTATTGACTTTTCACTGTGCCATAGTAGCACTGTAAATACTATTGTTGATTCTTTTTTGAACAAAGTCAAAACCATCACATTGCCCTTGATGACCTAAAGAAAAAAGAAATAAAAATGTTAGAAAATACTGTTAGCCCTACTTAACATTAGATGACTGTATTTTTAATTACAGGTGGACTCTTCTGAGAAAGATGGAGGATGCTAGCAGAGAAAAAATAACATTGCTATCACCAGTGACAGAATATTTCTCTTGATTTGTAGGGAACTAGCTTGACTGCATTAAAAATTTACACACATCTTTTCTTTTTTTAACAAATTTACCTTTTTTTTTTGAGTCAGGATACACCATGCAACAAGTCAAATGGTTAAAAAAATGTATAGGAGTAAAAACTACACAAATGAATTTTTAATTTGGACCACAGGCCTGGTCCCAACACAAGATATACTTTCCATCTTGTTTTCTCTTGCCCTGATGCTTCACAGAACAACTCCTGGTGTTGCGTCAGAGATCCGAGGCTTCTCAACCTTTATGCTGTCTTGCTGAGATGGCAACAGCAGTCCAGGACTAGGACATTTTGCATTTAATAGTGCTGTTCTATGAAATACTAGGCTGGACACTACATGGCACCATTCTGGAAGTCAAACTGGTAGCCATGGTTTGGCCAGGATGCTGCCTGGTCCCCCACGCTTCTTCCTAACTGACAGAGTTCTGTAAATTTCAGTTGTAGATGCAGTGTGCAAGATGGTGAGATCTACAAATCCTGAAACAATTTTGTCCACATTTCCAAGCTGCACCACCTCCCACAGCTCATGGAGACACCCCTGCCAGCTTCCCTGTCTCAAATTCTCCAAATAGTTGAGGCAGTCTCTCCAGCTGCCAAGACAGGGTCCAAATAAACAAAAGGCATGTTGAGCATTTAGAAAATGCAGACACTGCTCCTAAGCTCTAGCCAAATGTAGACATCTTGGCGAAACTGGAGGAATGAAATGAAGATTACATGTATATGGTTTGGTGGACACTTAAAAACTTATGATTGGTTCTGAGGAATTTCTTTCAGAAACAGTGGTTTAATTTCTATAAAAATTTGGTGTGTATGCACACACACACAGAGATATGTATAAATTTATATGAGAAGTTATTTCAAATAGATGTATTGCAATTTCTGGCATTAGGATTTCCAAGCAGGTTGGACATCTATATTATTTATGTATACTTTTTGTTAAAAAACTCAAATTCAACCAAGTTATTTATGACCATCAGAAGAACTTCAAAAATACAGAGTTGATCTTTTCTATTTAGCAAATCTTAGATTTTTGCAGATTGCCTAGTCATCTTGCAAAACTTCACTTGATGGTGCAATTAGCTGTAAATTTAAAAACTGGACCTCAAGCATACCCCAAAATAACATTAACACTTTGCTTTATCAGTTGAATAAAAACGTTAACTCCATCCTTTCATCCCATTGTTTCTTTCCTTCCTTGATCTTCGAGTTGCAAATCACAATCTTTTCTGATTTTATTAATATTGAACTTCTTTTTAGTGGCAATAAATTCCTCCATTGAAGAGTAAACTTATTCTTTTCACTATATTATGAGAGGATTGAATTAACCTGATTCTAAATATATATCATTAACTGATGATAATTTGATCTTTTTTTTTCCTTTTAAAGTTGACAGTAGTTTAGCTTAGACGGTGTGAGGTGGTAATCCAATGTGACTTAGATTTCCTATAGCAATAACATTTGGCAGATTCACTTCCTGATGAGAAAGAACAATTTCTTTTTTTTTAGCCACACTTTTTGATAGAACCATAAATACAGAAAACCTTTCTGCTAGAATTCTTGAAAGGTATTACACAGTATAATGAACCCCATTTTCTATGTTTACTAAAGTTTCTTGTTGTGAAATTGAACAGAAAGAGAGAATTGAAAAAATACCAAGAACAACCATATTCTGCATGCAGCATTTATTTGAGGTTTGATGAGAACATGACATTCTGCTCTGAATTTATATAGAATGGACTTAATCCTCCCTTTAATCTGTTTTAGAAAACATTAATTTAACTTGGTGTCTGAAATTTGCTTCTTGCAGTCACAAATGTCAAATCAATCCTTCCTGGAATTTCTCTGCCATTAGCCATGTTGTCCTAGACCTGAATCTGGCTCCCTACCTCAGTCCAGCTTATGCATGATCCCTCCATGTGCAACAACCAGGGCAGCCTTAGCTGTTCCCATAGCATTCCAGAAACATAGATCAACAGCCCTACTGCTAATGGATGAAAAAATAAAACAAACCAAAGCAAAATTTTTAGGGCACAATACAGAGGGAAGGGAAATCAGTGGGTTAAAGTGAGAGTGAGATAAATGTTAACTCTTACAGAAGAGATCATTGGATTATTTAATTTCGGGGGTTTTTTTCTGTGTGTCCTACAAAGTGACAAATCCTGCTTCCTCATGTTAGCTGAAGGGAACTTGAGGACTGCAGTGACACCAAAACAAAGGTGAGCTGACAGAGCCCTCACCATGAGTAATATTAACTTCATACTGAGTTACCTCAAGAGAAATGTGGCCAGCTGGTGGATCACAGAGTACCCTGCCTGGTTTTATGTCCCAAGTTCAAGAAGACTGTGGAGAACTGTGAGGACTCCAGAAAAGCCATCATGCATGAGGAAAAGCTCGGGAGTCTGAGTTTGGTTGGTCTGGGAAAGAGGAGGCAAATGGACAGGATAACAACAGCTGGAGAATGTGTGAAGAGCTGCTACAAGGACAGCATAGCCAAACTCTCCTAGGTGCTGCATGGGTATATAAGACAGGGCAATGGCCACAGGCTGTGAGTCAGAGGCTTCATATTGGACATCAGGAAAACTTCACCAGGAGGTAAGTGCAGGCTAGCTGTGACCCAGAGAGGCTGAGGAATCCTTGTTTTTGGAGATTTTCAAAACTCCGTTAGGCAAATCCATCACTGACCTGATCTTGTTAGCAATATTCCCCCTTTCAAATGGGAGGCTGGGTGACCTTGAGAAGTTCCATACAACTAACATTTCTATGACTCTCTTTGTCTAAGAAAGTAAAAGAGAAAAATTAATCATACCATAACTCAGATTAATTTAATTTACTATCTCAGAGCATTGAAGAGTCCCTTGGATTTATTCCTAAATGCAAGTTAAGATGTAAACAAACTAGCATGATCTGAAGCTCTGTTTTGTGATCTCTATTCATCAGAAGAAATGAAGTTCTGGGTTTAGCACACTTTCCACAGAAGATACTGTGATATCAATTATTTTACTGGTTTTCAGATGCCTGATATAAAAATATTGGAAAGAAGAGGTTGCTTATCTTCCATGTGATTTCAAACATGGAATAGAGCACAATATGCCATATTTTGCTTCAGACAGTCACTCAGTAAGGGCCATGCAAGTGCAGTCAGCAAAAAGTAAAGTAGGAGTTGCTCTCTCCCAGCATGTCCTTCCTGAGCAGGAAAGTTATTCAGGTCTATTTCTTGAGGCAACTTTTTTTCACATCTAATTCCTTCATTCATAACTATTCCATACCCATTCAGAAGTGGATTCCATAAACAGCCTTTGACTGCAGAAAGAAGTTGGGAAATTTTTCAATTTTCTACAAAAATAAATGGGGAAAGTCACAAACTAGGGTCACAAACATCCTATTGCCTCTTGCACACATCTGTTCTGCCTCCATCAAGAGCAGAGACCTCTTGTGAGAAAAGACCCAGAGACAATAATTGAGGGGTAAAATATACATTTTTGTGTTTGTCACAATATGACGTGTAATATTATCCAGAAATTGCACTGTATGGAAATAGTTGGGGAACCATCACAGAGAGCAATGCAGGGAGGGACAGGCCATTTCCTACCCTAGAAGAAAATCTGTTTCGGCTCCAGAGATATTTTTGTAACAATTTGCTCCACAAATAGCATCACAAACAACAGTCGGAAAAGATTCCTGCTTGTGGTACCTCTGGAAAGTCTTTGCCAGTGGCCGGGAGGGGGAGTGTAGAGGCACTGCAATAGCAGGGTCGAGGTGCCCAGACAGCTTCCTCTATCATATTGGTGTGATGTGCCATGAGTGATGAAAAATGTGAAGCATGATGGACACCAAAAGACCAAATATAAGATCATCTATTCTCATTCCCCTGGCAGCAGAGTGAGCATTCTTGCCCATAAATACTTCCCCAGAAGCTTTTCACAGCCAAGATCATAAATGGAATGAATGCCCATGTAGGCTAGAAAGATATGACCTCTCTTGTTTACATAGAAAAATAAAAAAGAGAGAGACAGAGAGAAGCTTGGCAAATGGTCTTTGCCTTTTATTTCTCAAAGCCCTCATTTGTCACCATGGAGAGTGACATGTCAGTTTCACTGCCTCTAACTGAATTTCTAGCATTTAAGGGAAGTGCTCCAAGGCTAGTTCTTTATTCTGTTTAAGGGTTGAGTCAAATTTTTTACTTGCTTTTTGCCAGTTTACAAATGTGAGGAAGTAGAGACCAATCAAATTAAAAAGCTTGAAAGCCTTTAGAGGAGTCAGATATTATTAAACTAATGAAAATACCATATTTGTGCAAGAAACAAGTTGTGTAAATACATGAACCAGCTCTTTTGTTAAGAACCTAAGTGTTTGGGGGTTTGAATCTGGCTACTGTCAGTGCTGTTGTAAAACTACTTCAAGATACATCCACATACATGCAGGTAAGGATAATCTGCAACATGCTTTTCCATTTTTCCCTTTGTTTTTTAAATCTCTCAAAGCCGTAGCTAGTTTTATTGCGTTAACCCCTACGTTGTATAATGCACCTGTACATGATCATCAGTGTTTGTCCAAAACAGTAGCGACTGTGAATGGAAATTTTTTTTTGTCTTTTAAAATTTGATGGGTTATTTCTGAAATAACAGTCATTTTGAAGAGTAACAACACTGACATCATTAAAAACACTGACTTACCAGTTATTGTATCCTAATGCTTTTCATTGCACTGGAATTTTTCTTAATTTTTTTCCTATTGTGATGAAAAGTTTTAGTAGCAGTGTCCTTTCCCAGTGAAAATACATTGTCCAGGTAAAATTTCAAAATTCCTGCCCATACATAAAGCCCTGTCTGCGCCTTTTTTAAAGAGTTTTCTTTACACTGAAAAGTTCCAGACAAAATCATCGTGAAGGTTGTTCTGGAGCAATCAGAGTAACCACAGCTCCAACCCAGGCGGAAAGAGACAGTGATGATGCTCAAGGTGGGCTGTGCTTGGAAGAGCTGGGTTCATTTCACACCTCCATCACAGCCAGCTTCCATAACCTTGGGCAAGAAACAGCTAATTAAATGAAGTTGGTCTAAGTGAAAGGTGGAAACGACCACAGTGAATCAGCTGCTTTTGGTAGGACGGGTACCTAGGAACAAGTTCTACCAAAATGAGCATTGTCAAGTAGAGAAACTTTGGAAGGATGCACTAGTTCGTTTTGGTTAATGAGTAGGTGGTGGCCTTTCATTAAAATTTTGGTTCTGATCCTTCTCCTCAAAATACACGGTACACCCAGACCTTTCTTGCAAAATGTGTCCAGAGAAGTAACAAATCTATTATCTTTTAAAATTCTTATTATTTTTCTCCCCAGTTCATGTAGGTGAATGTTCTTACCACTGACATACTGAGAAAATGAGATTGTTTATCTACATTTTAATTGGATAGCACCATGAAAGATAACCAGACAAAATCCAAACAGATTTCTTGTGGCATGAGTTGGATCTTCAGTTGCTGAATAATAAGATGAATTGGGCAGTTGTGAATATGCCCAGATTTTACTGGCAGAAAAGATTTTATTCCCTCTGACTTGCCTGAAGATGAGTGGGAGATTTGCAAATCTAAGATGTGATGTTAAGAATGGGATGATTGGATCATTTTTACTGCCTTTTGTGTATTTGCTTCTTTTAGTTACTTAGTGCTTCAGGAGTCATAGAATCACAGAATCATTTAGGTTGGAAAAGACCTCTAAAATCATTGAGTCCAGACCAGAATTCCTTGTCTGCAAAACCAGCACACAAGAAGTTCCCATGCTATAGTGAATCATACAGAAAACGGTCTTTGGGTGTCATAGCCTGGAGTTACAAAGGTCCTATGAGAAGGAGTTTTGGGAACACAATGCAGAGGTATATCACATCAGATGATTGTAGAGTTAGGAACTGTAGTGAACTCATAACCACTGCTGGTACAAAAGCACAACCTACTTTTCCTCACTACTTCCTTCTGTGGTGCTGGGTATATCAACCCTCAAAATAATTTCTTCCTAAACCTAGACCTTTGTCTATCATATCCCTCACTTCTGTAACCCCTGGTCTACTTATTGCAGGTAAAATAATTATCTGCAATTACTGCTTAACTCAAGCAATCAGCAGTAAACACCCATGATACCCTGGACAAGAATGTATCAGTAAAATAACAGCTACATAATTTTAAAAAAAAATATATATATAGCACAAAAATATCAGATTGCCTACATATTTTTCCTTTGGCTTTCTTTGCTTTGGATATAGCTTTGAAAGCTGAAATTAAACAACAGGTGCAGTAAGTTCTGGGTCTCATTTTTGCAAGGAGGGACACACAGTTTTTCTTCCTAAAGTGAAGACCACTTACAACTCTGGAGGGAAAAGTGACAATATGAGCTAGTGCCACACAAGGCCTGTTGATCTCTCCTCAAAAACCTTTCCTTGGATCTCCCTTGGTGACCCATAGTGAACTTAAATTCAGGCTGAGGGAGGTGAGAGGAAATCAGCACTCATGCCAGCTGCCTTTTTTTTGCTGTGACTTACTTGTCACAGGAACAAAGATCATCTGGAGGGGGGCTAAGGAACTACACAGAAGCAGAAGAAAAAAACACAACAACTCTAAAAATAGAAGAGACAATCAATAACATAACCCCAATACATCACACTGTAAAATGAGTAAATGAAAGCTCTTTCAATTTTACCACTTGCTGCTACTAGTGGGTGTCATCTCCCACCATACCTCTATCTTCACAAATGAGTTTAACACCAAGAAATGATGCAGTTATGTGGGAGTGACAAATACCAAGCAGTCAATATGCCTGAATAGCCTGGGCTCAGATGGGTCTGCTTCTCTGGGGACACCCTTAAGGTGAAGGAAAGTGTACACGGAAAGCTTCATTGCAGCTGTATGCATACATGTCCCTGCAGAGTGTAAAGAAATTGAGACTTCTAAGCAGGAGCTGACTTATCTGATTGACACTCTTGTCATCCTTTGGATTCTTGGTTCGTGATCCTGCCAGCAAGCTAAATCTCTTGGCAGCATTTTTCAATGCAACCAAGAACTCCAGCATGCAGCTACCTCTGGACTCCCCTTCAATGTAAGGAAACCTAGGGCTTCTTCCTGTTTATGTAACTACATCGCACAACTAAGGGCATTTGCAACATCATTCAATTAAACATTTTAGGGAGGAAGGAAACTGAAAACTTGTTGAAATAAATCTGTTTTCAGGCAAGCAATGTTTCCTGTTTAAAATGCTATTGGAGAACCATTAAAAAGGTCACAAAAAATTATATTTTTTTGAACAAGTGTTACTTTCTTAGCAATTAGAGCAATTTTCTCAGAAATACAAGTTATTATAGAAAGATAATATACAAAATAAGTTCAAGATGAGTGACTTCATTGTTCACAATTCACTTTTCTCCTCCTTCCCCTGATTCTATACTTGCCAGAGTTTTCTACTCTTTAATATAATTAATAGAGATGCAAGGAGTTTTCAAAATGTCAGTGATATTTGTAGAACTGGGACTTTTACAGACAGCTGAGAAAGCCACTATGTTTGTTCTTTGAAAGTAGGTGACACAGGAAATGAGGCATCTTGCTTTTGACAGGATGACTGTAAAAACCTATTGAAACACAGTGCGGCTTGAGAAAGGGGCTGTGTTAGAGAACTGACATAAAATTTTACCACAGGAAAATGCATGTGCAACCCCTTATATTAATGCAGAAAAGTATGAAAGTTTTTGGAGAGGTGTTCCACAATCTTCTTGAACTCAATCACACTGCAAAATTCCATTAAATCTGCAGAAAAGACAAATGCCCAGTGTATTAGCAATGAAGCCTTCTTAATTACAATGCTGCAAATGCTCTGCTTCAGTTGGAACAACACAAATTGGTTTCTCCTGATTACAATTATGTGATGAATACATCTGAGGAAAAAGTCAATCAGAGTAGATGCTTCTTAGCCTGCTAAAAACTCACAGTTTCATCAGGAGAGAAATTGTAATGCAGCCAAAAATGAGAACCTGTGTCTCAGAAGCTCAGATGCTGTATTGCACTAGTCATGAGAGAGTCATGGATATCTGAATATGACCATGATGTGGCCTTTTTTTAAAGGTGGATTTATAGACACTTTTTACATTATTGTAAATATAATTTGAAAAAAATGGTCTTGAATTTTGTACCTATGCTTGTTCACCATGTTGGTTGTTCTAAATAAATATCCAAAATACAAAAACTCGATTACATGATAGTTTTATTTTAGAAATAGATTACTTTCCAGTGACTTATTGAGCTGGTTTTTGTCCCATAAATATAGGAATTTCAAAGCTTTTAATGGCAGATGCCAAAAATACAGAAGAGAGTTGGTATGCAAAATCTGTAAGAGTGTAAAAAAAGGTATAAATATGGTAATTATTTTTCCCCTGGCATATTAGTTTCACTTCATTATTTGAACAATATAGAGCCTGTTTTATTCAGGCATACGCATATGATGGCAAGGTCACCTGAATAAGAATGACAGTGCAATGTTACTGATTATAAGAAAGGCTAAATTAGCTAACTTTTTCCAATAGGAGATTTCAGTATATGTTTTCTACATTTGACCAGTGGAGGCAATTCTCCTCCATGAATTTTTAAAGGAGTTCAGATTGCCCTTATTCAAAAACCTGAGAGACAAGAACTGACAAATTTAGGCATTTGAGTCACACTGAAGTCACAGAATTAACCATAGCATTAAACACATATGCATGTTAAATTAGTGGGACTATGTAGTCTAGGCAGACAAGGCAGATTTATTGGCGTGATGCAACCCATAAAAACAATGTTGTTTTGGCAGAATATATCATTTAACTTGTTGATACAGGAATAGTAGGGTTATTTAAGTTAGAAATGGCAGTAGGAATTAGAAAGAAAGATGCTCGGAATAAAAATACTAGAAGGGCAAAGCAAGCAGAGGAAAAGACTAGGAAGTTAGTTGTAGGGTGAGTTTAAAGAGAAGAAGCCTTTGGATAAAAATACTGTAGTGCTAAAAGATATTTTTTAGTACATTATTTGAATAGTATAATTGTGCAAGTTAAAGTGGAGTAACACTGTTTTCTTTCAAAGTTCACATCACATAATACTACATATCATCATACAGTGGTCTGCAGAAGTACTGGGGTGGTATTGAAGCACAAACAATTTTTTAATTCATAGAATGAAACACAGAAAAAAACCAGAATTTGGGGACACCTGCATATTTTCAAAATTAAATATATCAGGTTTTTGCTTTGACCTTCCATAAAAAGTAGCTAAACTGCATTTTAAGTGACTTTAAATTTAGAAACAGATGATGCAACCTGTTGGCTAAATGACGTGTTTTGTTCAAACTAGACAAAATATTTTCTTCTATTTTTTTAATTTAATTTGATGAAGAAAAGTGAACTTAAATGAAATCATGCCAAAATTAAAACATTCCCAGAAAAAAGAAATTCCCCTGCCTAAACCTCAAAAGCCAAATATTTGTGCAGTCCTCCTCTGATTGTCCAAAATTCCATTCTTGACTGCTTCTGCAGCTGCTGCTACTGAATGAAGTCACATTACATGACATTGTGCTGATGAGTGTTTCATTCACAAACAGGAAGAAGATCTAGCCTTGTAAGGGCAAATACACAAATCTAGTTCACTGGTTAAAATGAACCAATGGACAACGGATTTGATTATTTTACTTTTTTTTCCTTGAAGCAGCAGGAAAGGGGCTGCTGACAAGATATTTTGGAACAACTTGCTATTAGGAAGGAAGTATGAGTGGGTGTAGATGAGAAGTAACTCACATTCATATGACACACACATTGCTCGTATGTTGAAGTCTTGTTCTAAAACAAAGGGTGGGACTGTCAGTTTAGTGATATAGAACAGAGGGAGCTGTTTACTCGTAAGCTTGACTTGCCTGTAGTCAAAGATTTCAGGCATTTGCCATCTGGGCTGACAGAGCATGGTCTCTCTGTAGAAACCACGGTCTCTGCTAAATGGCCAGTAGTTCACTTGAGAGTCATCACTCTTCTAACGAGTCATGTGTCTCTCTTTGAATCTTTATTAGTTTTATAATATAGAATATTAAGAATGTCAGAGACACTCTCAGATGAGGGAGATTTTGATTGAAGAGGCTGTCAGAATAATCCAGGCAGATCTCGCTGTAGATCATACCTTAGATCTTTAATCAAAGTAGATCAAGAAAATGTCAAGAATCTTAGGACCTCATCAGGAAATCCGATGGAATCTCAGCTAACTACCACAGACATTTCGTGTTTTAACCAGACTTTGAAGTCAATAAATTTTAATTCAATATGAGAATTTTGTGATGTTTTAGTATATTTGCAGGGCAACCTTCAGAGTGTCTTTTCAAAATCCAAACCTCAGTAAAAGTCCATAGAAATTATTAAAAGAGGAAATAATGTTTTAAATGGTAGATATCAGGAATAAAAAATTATTTTGGTTATTATGCCAGTGCATGAGATCTATGGATGTGGCAATTTGCACAATTTATGAAGAGAAAAATGAGAATCAGTTCTAAATTAGATGCACTTTCATGAAATGAATCAAGAGAGTAAGAGGTAACTAGTGAAGCTGCCATATCAGATACATTAGAAATAATCAAAATCACCATTGCTTTTCTCAGATAAGGTAGGGTAATTGTACCTTGCTTATACTGCAGGAAACCTGAGGCTTTAGAAAGTCAGTTAGACATACACTAAGATAGATAGAGGGACAGATAAATAAATAGATGACAGATAAGTAGTAGATATACACAAACTTATGTTTCAGTAAATTGCTAAAATGTTGAGTTATTCAACATTTTTATTCGTTTTTTTTTTTTTTTTTAATTGAAAAATATGCTTTAAGATTACTAAGGCACCCTCCTGGCTTTAATCAACCACCACATTTATACAATTAAAAAGAATTCCTCCCTTCTTTTCCTCACACATACCCACACATTTTCTATCAGAGGAATTTTCAAATGGAGGGTTCCTGCAGTCAAATACTGCAGACATCCAGGAAGGCAGTCCAAATGCCTGCAAGTGTGTAGCAAAGTTTAAAACTTTTATATATGTTTGATAAAATGGGGTTAGATAGTTATAGATAGAAAAGTGAGAGAAAATGAGAAATATTGCTTCCTTTCACAGAGGAAACAATTTTGCCAGATTTGGAAGTGATGCATTTAGTTTCAGACATAGCATAAATTAAACTTTTAAAAGTAGAAAATTCTCAGAGAAGTGTGTCCATTATTTTTCATCAAGAGGCTTTTAAACAAATGGAAGAGTTTGACTGCTGTTTCAAAACATAGGTTTATGTAAACTAATGAACAATTCCTACAGGGAAAGATGGTCTTCCTGTATATTTAAGTAAATCTAGACTTTAAGAAGAAAACAGAAGGATAAAAAGAACAGCCTGAAGAGATCGTCTCCTTCCTTCTTCTCTTCATCCTTATTTTTCTTTTCTGTGTCAATGAAATAAAAAAATATAACCTATCTCTCCACAGACCATATTCATATTGCTTTCAAACCTGCCATAAAAAATAATAAATTTATAAATACGGTACACTCCCATGTATCTCTATCTCTCTACCTATTCCTCAAAAAAATATTTATATGTTTTAGATACAGAGAGAATTTGCCTGGGCCTATGGCACAGGCACCCTTAATATCCATCATGATGATATCAGGAGTCTCCAGATACAGTTTGGGTGGATCTGTCAAGTATTTATTTGTTTAAGTTTCAATGACTCAAAAACTCACTGATGTGCTTAAACATGAGCAGCTTATACAGCTTAAACACTCATTGACAGGTAAATTAGATTCCATCCTAGCTGGCCTACAGCTCACTGGAAAGGCTGAATGCCATCAGGTCCCATAGGTCTTGAGGCTCAGACTACTCAGGTAGTGAAACATTCCTCTCATTGATCAACACCAGTTCAGAGGTTAGAATATTGGCTGCAACTGTTTTCTCCAACATGAGTTCTGAAAACTCTGTACTTTGAAAGGGATTAATTTGTTTCTTGAACTGGTACATGTTTTGTCACTTTCCTTTACCTGTGATCTTTTCATATCTTGAGAAGCTTTTCTGAAAACATCTCCACTTACAGGTAGCTACTTTTTCTCCTTTGAAAGAACCATACACACATGGAACAATTTCAAATGTGCTGTTATACACAGAAAAAATTCAGTCTATAACCCTTCCTATAACAGAGTCTCTTACAGAGGTTTCAGCTAGAACACAATACCTAATAAAAGCCTGCACGGAGCTGCCATTGTAATCTCTGTAAACATCCAAATATAAAGTCCAAGGAGATACCGTCTTATCTTTCCCCATGTAATTAAGTTTTTCTTAATAGGTGTCCTTCCCATCTTTCACGTGTAAGCAGCTGTCTGCCCACATCAAGCCTGTACTACAAGCAAAAGGTATCCTTCTAAAGCATACTAATGCTTTCTTAACACAGCAAGAACCCACAGAACTGTAGGGCTATTGCCACTTTCTTTCAATACGTAGTAGTACAGAAAGTAGAGTGGGAAGACCCCCTTGACCTGGGAGACCAGAATCAGGTCATGAAGGATCTCACCTGCTGTTTCCTTAAGGACAACCATGATCATCATGTCACACTATTCAGGGTGAGTTTCTACTTTTTGGAAAGACATGTTGGACTAATACTGTAATTGCCTGACTCCACGGGGTCCCGCGTGCCCCCACAGGTGCCTGGGCAGGTTCAGTATTACAGTCAGTGACAAAAGAGTCAGGAAGGGTATCCTATTGCATTCCAGCAGGAGAATTTATTGCATGTTCACTGTTGAAGGGTATAGAGGCAAATACGAACAGCATGGCTAATTCAGGCCAGGGGAAAGGTGGGACCGGAGAGCAGGGACCAATGGGAGAGCTCTGGGGGAGTGACCCAAACCAGGACAGGTCATCCCAATACAATATATGCTCACTGGCCACCACAACTCCTCCTTTCTGTATTAAACTAAGAGGCCTCCCCCAGGGATCCCAAAACCCAACATCCCAAAAACTTAACATATACAGAACAACAAAAATTATCAGAAGCACTCAAAGCTCAGTGTCTCAACAAACCAAACATACTTAATCAGAAACACCCCCAACCCAGTGTCCCAATAAGTCCTCAAATCTTTCAGTGGATTTTCCCTCTGGATGCTGGAATGGATGCTCTCACAGGCAGAGGTGAGGCTGAAGCAGCACAGTTTTCTTTGGGCTACGGTAGAGTTCAATCATTCACTGCTGGTGGTATGAGGAGCATTCAGAGGACAGCAGGGTGATAGGTGTTGGGTGTTGGACATCATGATGGTGAGTGCCGGGAAAAGGTTCTGGCATTTGCTTCTGTTGGGATTTCAAAGAGAGTTAAAATTTTGCAATTTGAAAATAGGGGGGGACCTTTCCCTTCCCCCCTTCTCTTACTTAAAGTCTGGGGAAAGGGGGATGGTGTAAAGGTAACAGGGATATGGGAACCCGTGGCTAGGGAAAAGCCTAGCAGAGGGGTGGTGGTAGGGAATATTAACTGTTTGGGAAGTAACAGAATGGGGTAGGATGTGGGGAGACACCACAGCCTTTTGCAGTCTTGTTTGCAGTTCTGGGATGGTGTTTCTGTTGTGGTCATCAGTGCTGGCTTGCGTCGTCTTCGCTTCCAGGTGACAGATGTTTCATCTTTTGACTGCGCTCTGTTCTTTTTGGTTGGTGTTGTGTCTGCAGCAATGGTGTTTGCTGGGCTGGTGCAGTTCTTCTCTGGCAGCTTCCAGGTGTCATCTCTGGGTTTTGGTTTTCTCACTCCAGTCCTTTGGTCTTCACACTCAGCAGCAGAATCTGAAAAGTCACTGTTTTGCTTCCTTGGCTGCTGTTTTGCATCTTCTGGCCGTGCCTGCCAGCTGCTCAGGTCTACTGCTTCCCCTACGATGTTTTCACAGCTCTCTGGGAACAGTCTGAGTCCTACAGCCTGGTTCCTGCAATCCCCCCTCTTTTTTTGTTTCTCCTGAAGCACAGGAGCAGGGGATGCGGGCAGGGCCAGGGCCGAGGTGAAAGGCAGCACTTGGGCAGGGTTCTCACAGCCGGGGGAGAAGAGCGGCAGCTTGGCAGCTTCAGGGCATTCGCGAATCAGCAGAGGCAGGACAGGCGTGGTTCAGCAATGCCACGGCAGTGGCGGAATGGCCAGGGCCGGCCGGCACACCTTGGGCAGAGTGTCCCCATAGGAGCTGGCTCCAGCTCGCTGCCATACTGGGGAGAGGCGAGTCCACGAAGTTAAAAACAAGAATTAAACAAAAATTTAACTCTCGTGCCACGTGGCTGACCGGGGTGAGCTGCAGCGAGCGGCCGCGCAGGGTCCGGTCTCAGGCCGGTGGCGTGGCTGGCGTGAGCATGGCCCCGTTCCGGTGGAGAGGGGCAGCCAGGCATGGGCCTGCAGGGGGTCGTGGGCAGACATGGCCACAGCAGCAATGGGGGAGAAACGCGGCTCCGCCGGGGCTCTCGGGAGCAGTGGGGCTACATGTTTTGAGCACCTGCTGCCGCCTTTTCAGGCTGTGTTTAAAGGGCATTAGATTCTCCCTGTTTCTAGCATTGCTAGGCTGTCTCAAGCCTTTTAGGGAGTCCCCAAATGCTGCTTTTTTCTGCAGCGGTAGGTCCTCGGGGCTTATGTTGAAGCTCCTGCGAGGCTGCTGGGGAAGGTCTGGCTCAGCATTGCAGCCGCTGCTGGGGACTGGCTGAGCTTTGGGGACGCGGCCGGTTCGGCTCAGGGCTCGGAGCAGGCGGGTGTGAACACCCCGCAAGCCCCCCTCACGAGGCAGGTGAGGACACCGCATTCTTGCAGCAGAACTCACAGCACTCCGCGCTTTACCGTGCATAGCTGCAGCCTTACTATGGCTGGGCAACAAAGGGAAGGGAGGCAGGGCAGCGCACATGGACGTGCCACCGTCCCCAAGCATCCCGGGGTTTTTCCAGTTGCTATTATCTCCCTCACTCTCGGTCTCGGAGGGAGAGAAGGGTCTGTGGCTGGCAGGGCACCCTCGATGGAGGGAGAGGGACCCAACGCAACATGAATCGATGCGTGGGAGGGGCCCGGGACAGAGCGGGGACCACACGTGGGAGCGGGAGCGGGAGCAGCAGGGGGAGGGGGAGCGCCCGGGCGGCAATCCCGCCACTGTGGCTGCGGGCACCACGTGGTGTCCGCCATCTTGGGGGAGCAGAGCAGAGTGGAGCTGGGAAAATGAAAATTAAGAGTAGCAGCTGGTATCACGGGTCGGGCCATGCTGCCACTGCCATCTTGGAGCAAATCTGAAGTAGCAAGAACCAGGGAAGTGGATACAGGAAAGGGGATTGGGATAGAACTCAGGGTGGCCTGGCCATCACCACTCCAGGCAGGAAAAAAAGGAGAACGGAAGAGAGCAGGGAGACGGTAGCAACCTTGAGCTGTCGGGCAGAATTCATCTCCCAGTCTCCCTTGTATATGAATATAGGGGTAGGGAGACGGTAAAGGGTTTTTTAAACTGGGGCTAACATTTTTAAACTGTTTCACAAAAGTATCAATAGCTTTTGCTACCTTATAAAGCAAATGCCCTTTTCCTGACATAAACAACCATCGCACGAAGCGTTTTAAATACTCAATTAACCACTGCTTGAATAACCATTGAATAAAATGTTTTAAACCTTCCCTGGTATAATGAAAATTATCACAAACAAGGACTCTTAAAACTGGGACAAAGGCTTCCTGCAGGAGATGAGAGAATTCTGCCCCCATCTCCCTCTCTTCCCAACCCTCAAGATAAAAGGAAATTAAAAGAAAAGGATACAAAGGTGACCCATATTACCTTCAGGGGTCAAATAAAAGTCTCGAGGGTGGTCCACCGACTTAGACCAGTCTTCTCTTTCCCTAGAAGATTGTTGGTCTTCCCCGCCAAGCATCTGATAGAACTCTGAGGTTTCTTTGGGGTAATGGCTGCTCAGAAAGGCAACTTTCATTCCAGCAATGAAGCTTTGCTGGAGACGCTCTCTAGGGACAGTCCGAGGCCACCCTATGTTCTGGCGCCATTTAGTACTGTAAATACCTCAGCTCCACGGGGTCCTGTGTGCCCCACGGGTGCCTGGGCAGGTTCAGTATTACAGTCAGTGACAAAGAATCAGGAAGGGGATCTGCTTGCATTCCGGCAGGAGGATTTATTGCATCTTCACTGTCAAAGGGTGTAGAAGCAAATACCAACAGCATGGCTAACTCAGGGCTTTTCCCGGGGCCAGGGGAATGGCAGGACCAGGGAGCAGGGACCAGTGGGAGAGCTCTGGGGGAGTGACCCAAACCGGGGTAGGTCATCCCAACGCAGTATGTGTTCACCGGCCACCACATTGCACTACCTGACATGATGTGCCATTGAGCCACCACTGATGTAGTTTGTAATCTACTAAACAGGGTAGTCACACTGGAGATCTCAGTCCTGAGCTACATACTTTTCTTCTATAGTTGCCTATTGTAGAGGGTATCAAGCTTCTTTTTGCTTCGTTTTCAGGACCAAACGCAAGTATTTGTCTCATCTGCAGAATTTCTGTACACTAAATATCCATGCAGAAGACACAATAGTAATGGCATACCCTTACACAGGAGTGAAAGCAGGTTAATGTAGTAGGAGTAAATAACAGCAGATGAATAAATAGAATCCTGGGGTTTGTGCTGTAGAAATTGCAAGCACTCACATTTCTTTTTACAACTAACTTTATAGTGTGCATCTACAAATCTTTGTTTTCACAAAAACTGTTTTACTTTCCTTTTTTGGCCATATGTTCCTTATTAAGTTATGAAAAATAATAACTCTGTGCTAGCTTCAGGTTATGAGCACTTATTTTGTCTATAATGCACTATAAAACAATAAAGGCACAATAACAGTATTTTGTTGGGTTTCTATGTTGCCTCTTACCTATGGGCCTCGAACAATTTTCTAGTCATTTACTACTCAGAAATGTAGGATGAGTAGTATTTTTCTTTCTTAAATATGAAATGCATGGAATTGCAAAGGCAAAACCTATTCATGTTTCCATAAACATAAAATGTCTGCAGTCCTATGTGCCCCAACTAAACTACTATCTCCTTTTCCGGGAGTTATATCCCCCTTTATTTCCTAATAAGTTTAGTGAAAATTGTGTTTCAGTTGAGTTTTAGTGAATTATCTGCTGACTATTGTGGCTCTTCAGAAAAAAATACAACTCTGAAGGGGTTATGGTGATGCATTCAAAAAATAAAGGAGTACCACAGTATGCCACACATGAAGATTTTGGTTGAGTAGGTCATGTGTTCAGACCAGCCAATGGAAAACAGTGCATGAGAGTTGCTGTATATTTCCAGACACAGAAAACAATGAACAGAATGTCCAGAGACAAAGTCCCAACCCATGACCGTCATCCCAGGATGATTGACTTAAACTCTACCTTACACCTGTTAAATGCCTGATTGCACAGACTGCATCCAGCTACAAGGATGAATTTCTCAAAGTTGACTATGTGCTGTACCTAAGGACTGTATAGGAGTCTGAGCTTCCTTTTCCTCATTCATATTGAAACCCATATTTTAAATACTCACTTCAGGTATCATACTGGACATAAGAAAAAAAAATACAACTAACTATCCATCTTTTCAAAAGCATATACACGGTATCAGCTGCATAGAAAATATACGGAGAAAGATACTTACAAAATCCTGCCCTGATTCTGTACACCTTGCATAGGTACATGTGAAGATAAGGTTCCTGAATGTTGCAGTAAGGCTCTTGTTTTGCAATTACATGTTTTAGGGAAAGGGAAAAGAGGAAGGATTAACGCCAGTGGAGAGAGGCCTTATGAGTTATATACACTACACATTTTTCCTTTCTGTATCCCCTTGATGGCTATTGAGATAGGGTGCAGGATTCATTCTCAAATAGTGGAAAGTAGCTTTTGCCTCCATTCCTTAAGGTATCAATAACAAGTTTATGAAGTAAAGACCAATGCCAGCACAATTGATGGTGGTGTGACAGAGAGAGAGCATAAAATAACTGTGTTATGCCCCGACAGTCAGAGCAGAGGCTGTCTTTCTTGCTGAAGAGTTTCTGTAAATAGCTGAAGTGAAATAATGACTAAATGAAGAAACCCAAGGAAATCTGGATCTTGCCTGGAGTGATACCTGACAACCAGAAGAAAATGTCCTAGTCTTGTCACACCAAAATGCACTTCCTGAAATTAGGACAGTAGGAGGTCTGGGTGCTTTCAGATGTAGAAATTAATAAAAAAAAAAAGGCTTTGAAAAATCAAAATCTTGTTTAGATATCTAAATGTATGCAATTCAGTCTTCCTGTACTGTGCCTGTCATTCCCTGTTTAGGTCAGTATATTGCACTTGAGTATCAGATCTCAAATTTATCGTAGTCATGACATAGCCACTCACCTCAGGCTGAACATCTGGTATTTGAAAGAGAACTTCAGCAGAGATATTGAGTACCTTTGGCTCAGGGTGGATTTTCTTCTTTTTTCCACTGCAATAATTTTCATAGTGACATTTTTAGCCACTGGACAAAGAATGACAGCTCACTGACTTACTAGCAACAAATATGATACTATTCCTCTCGAAGAGCTATGTCTAAGGTTTGAAGATTTAGAAACTTCTCGACATAGGGGGAAAAAAAGTCTTTTTGTTTCCTTCCTCTAAGGGCAGAGAAGGAAAGCCATGATCTTTGCCTGCGGGTGACTTGGTTGAACTATGAGAGCAGAGCATTGGGGCTGTCTTGAGTATCAACTGTTGGGCTAAAGAGATGTCCTGTATGCATTTAGTTGAACTAGCTAGCCTGGATGACATACCAGTTTGCCTGTAGGAGAAAAGACATCAGAATATTCTGACAGAAGGTTACTCCATTAAGATAAGTTCACCAAACCAGTGAAGAGGGGTTTATTACTGTGGTTGAAACCCTTTAATTTCCCTGAGTAACTCTGGAGATCAGGCAAATAGTTGGTACTCAAGGCAGTCCCATTTTGTCAGAATAGATGGTGTTCTGGCTTTTCTAAATTACCCTTATATTTTTCCTATTCTGCATTGCAGAACATGTCTGTCTGCACAGCCAACTGGCATTTCCTAAACCTGGAAGATGAAGAAAATCTAGCCTGAATATTTGGAACTATTACCGAACCACTATCTGTTCCCATAGAGTTACTTAGTTTGGGAAAGACCTCAAAGCATTGAGCCCAACCTTTAACCCATCACTGTGAAGTCCACCATAAAACCATATTCTTAAACACCACATCATGTATTTTAAATCCCTCCAGGAATGATGACTCTTCTACTGCAATGGCCAGCCTGTTCCAATGCTGAATAAATGTTTTGGTTAAGAATTTTTTCATAATATCCAATCTAAACCACACCTATCACAATTTGAGGTCATTTACTCTTGTCCTGTTACTTGTTACTAGTCAGAATAGACCAACCCTCACCTAAATCCTCCTTTTAAGCAGTTGGAGAGAGTGAGTAGGTCACCACTGAACCTTCTTTTCTCCAGCCTAAACCGCTCTAATTCCTTCAGTTGCTTCTCACCAGACTTGTGTCCCAGACCCTCCCCAGCTCCATTTCCCTTCTCTGGATTCGCTGCAACGCCTCAATGTCCTTCTTGCAGTGAGAGGCCCAAAACTGAATCCAGCACTTGAGATACAACCTCACTAGTGCCCAGTACAGGGGGGCAGTCACTGCCCTGGTCCTGCTGACCACACTACTGCTGACCCAAGCCAGGATGACATTGGTCTTCTTGGCCCCCTAGGCCCACACTGGCTCATGTTCAGCCACTGTTGACTAGCACCCGAGGTCCTTTCTGCTGAGCAGCTCTCCAGCCACTGCCCCAGCCTGGAGCACTGCAGGGGCTGCTGTGAACCAAGCACAGGACCCATCCATCACGTGGTCTTGTAGGATCTCACACCATTGGCCTCGCTGATCTAGCCTCTCCAGATCTCTCTGCAGAGCCCCCTACCCTCCAGCAGATCAACATGTCTACCCACGTTGGGGTCATCCACAAATTGGCTGATGTTTCACTTGATCCCCTCATCCTGATAAATGCCCGCACAACTGGTCCCAACTCTGAGCCCTGGGGAACATCACTTGTGACCCACGCACAACTGGAATCGGCTCTATTCATCACCCAGCCCTGAGTACCCTAGAGAGCATTCCATATGGCCACAGGGACTTCTGTGGATCTCAGTGGCATAACAGGCTGCTGACCATTATCCCTTGGATTATGGAGGCTTCATTTTGCTTCTGGTCCCTGTATTTCTGCTCAGAAAGCTGGGTACCCCCAGAACAATTGGCCTTCCTATTAAAAAATACGGCAAAGAAGCCTATAGGTACTCAGCCTTTTCATCATCCTTTGTCACTGTGTTTTTCTCACATCCAGTAAAGACTGGAGATTCCACCTAGCCATCCTTTTGCTGCTAATGTATACATAGAAATATTTTTTATTTTCTTTTATGGCAGTGCCTAGATTAAGTTCTAGTTGGGATTAGGCCTTTCTAATTCTCTCCCTGCATAAGCTCACAACATCTTTGTAGTTCTCCTGAGCTGCCTGCTCCTTCTTCCAAAGGTCATAAACTCTCTTTCTGTCCCTGAGTTCCAGACAAAATTCTCTGTTCAGATAGGCTGGTCTTCTTCCCTGCTGGCTCATCATTTGGCATATGGGGGTGGCCTACTCCTGCACCTGCTCTTTCTTAACTCATGCTGGGCCTTCCTGGACTCCTTTACCCTTCAGGACTGCCTCCTGAAGGCAGTCTGAGGCACTCTGTCTGGCCTCCAGAAGTCCAGGGCTGCAGTTCTGCTGACCTCTCTTCTTGCTTATCTGAGACTGAAAACAATCTAATTTTATTAGATTGCTGTGCCCAAGATGGGCTTGGACCATCACATCACTCAGAAGCACTTCTCTGTCCACAATCACTTACTAGCACCTTCCCAACTTGGGTTACTCATCAGTTATGACAGGGGTTTATCTTCCACACCTTACTGGACTGTTTTGTCTCTGCAGTCCTGTATTACCAGCAGACATCTGATAAGTTAAAGTCCCCTGTGAGAACAAGAGCTAGTGATTGTACCAAATACCATGGGAAAACCCTCTAGTTTCATAACAGCTGCTTTCAAATCCATCTTGGATGGGTTTCCAATAAACAGTTATTGCATGGCTAAATTTCTAATGAAGTACATTCTATAATTCTGAAGATAGGATTGTACAAGATGCTGTTTAAGGAAAAGTTATATATCATTTAAAACAGGGTTTTTTTGACAGATGTCAGTCTGCCCTCCAAGTAACTAAGTAATTATTTCTCCTAAATAGGATTGTGACTGTTTCTTTATACGATGTATGAAAGTGTAAACTTGACTATGCTGGGCCAGAAAGGATTCCATTACACGTATTGAAGGTTATCCAACCTGCTTAAGTTCCAGGTTGGTTAATATAACATCCTCATCTAGTATGCCTTATGATTTCAGTTGAATAACACTGTCTGTTATGTTCTGTCACTATTTACAAAAACTAAACTGTATGCTTGATTTCCCTTATTCATTTAGAGGTAGGTGAAGTCAGTGGTGAGTGCAGAGAACTAGGGTAAATTAGAAGTTTTGCCTAAATTAGAACACTCATATCAATTGTTTGCACTTATAGTAATAAAGGAGACAGGGAAAAGGAGACTAAAATTTTGCTGCTGTGGTTCAAGCATCAAGTGACACCAAGAAGATACCAAAGAGGAAAAAGCGTTCTACACAGGGTTGACTAGCCTGACTGTGAATTATCAGAACAGACTCATGTCTCAAAAATAATTTCCTGATCTCTGAAGACAGGAAAATACACAAAGGCTAAATATGTCACAGAGAAATAGCTTTTTATGATGTACTAACATGCCTTTGTATTTCACAATGTGCATTGATATTTCCCGTTGAAGAAACAGGTAACAATCTTTGCAACCATGCTCCCCTTTCTGATAATACTGTGAAACACAATACACTGCAAGTTTAATTGGAACCAGAGACTTTTGGACATTTCTACCCACTACTAATTCACATGGTGAAAGTAAATCAAGCCCTATATAAACAAAACAGATGGAAGTGATGCTAATAGTACAATGTCAGCAGTATCCACAGATTGACAGAGCTAGTTAAGTTGCCAGATGCACAGAATGTTGCACTACTTGTTCCTTATAAACTAGACTTGATGGAGTATGTCAATGTCAAACTCCTTGCTGATTTACACACGAACATACAAAGACATGCACACTCACAGATACTCACGTTCCTATGATCTATACTAACCATACCATCTGCTTTCTGCTTTGCATGTGGTAGCTAACTAACTATCCTACTGTGCACGGGTATCACTGAGTACATGCTGTGGAGGCAAACAACAGGTTTTTTCCTCCTTCTACCCTATTTAGTGTTAGAAAATAGGCTCGTTAACTTTTGCCACCTAGGCACATATATTCCCCATGTATTTTTGGATCTCATTTCTCGTTTGTATTTATTCCTTTGGCCAGTGTATATTTCAAAGAAATTCGCTCTCTTTGTGAAAGCTGCACAGCTTTAAGCATATATTGTAGCTTTCATTTACACCTTGAAAAAAGCACAAACCAGTGAGCTCTACTCAGATAGCAGTATTTAAAATAAAGATAACATTTCAGTAGTTTTCAGAACAGACACATTCAGCAGAGAGGTTATTGAAACGTCTTCATCAGTCAGCAGCTTTAACTGAGAGCACAAAATGTCAGGAGAAGATGTGTTTCTTGGAGAGGCAGAAAGCTGACCTAGCTACAGCCAGTGCCTAAAGTCTCTTTCTGACCCATTTTATTGTCTGGCACCTGTCATTATAACAATCTTTCCAAAAGATCTGTGGAAATTACACTTACCCTCTGGTAACTAGGTAACATAATCTCCCGGAGGCTGGTTAATTGCAGCCCATGATAACCTCATATACAGCAACTGTTAAATTTTTCATCTCTTTCAAATTATTATGGATCAGTTGAGAGGGTATTGATTTGATTCATTAACTGATTCCCAGTCTGTTCCAAGGTTAATGATTACATGTATCTCAATTACATCCTTAACAGGTTATACTGTATGATTTGTTTCAGCTGCAATGTACATTGCATGTCTTCCACAGCTGAAAGAATTCTTAGCACTTGATGATTTAATAAGGCCTTTTTTTCCATTTTGCTGAGCATGCCTACAAGGCACAAGTACCTCTGGGAGAATGGCAAAAAGAAAACTTTTCCCAAATTCTTTAAAGAGTATATGCAAGTCACACTCTGAAAAACAGTCTCAAAAGGCCACAGAGACAACACGAGATTCTTTCATATTTAAGATATGGGAAGACAATTCAGAAGATATTGGAGGCAATGATTGATTTATCTCTGGTTTTATTACTTCATCACCACTGAATGTTCATATTACCTGTCACTTAATTTTTAAGCTGCCTTGGGTTACTTGGCAGAAAATGACTTCAATATTGGATGAATCTTTGCCATTCTCAGTTCTCTCTCTAAATGAATTGCATTTTTTACTAGTAACGCAGTGATTTCATTCTTAGATGTTTTACAAAATCCTTTTGTCTAACAAGAGCTCTCCAAATTTTTGTACGGAGATTACTGCTACTGCAACTGCAGAAAATTAGGGTTTTTATCACATTTTAACCCTCGTACAAAATTATTCTTTATACTTCTATCAGATTGCTGCCTTTTTTAGAGCTGAAACCCACGGTTCCAGGTTCTGTACAAATTCCCAAGGATAGTGCCCTAGGAAATCAACGTAGGAAAAAACAGGTGTGAGAAAAGTCACACAATGAGGCAGTGACAGAACTTCAAGAGCAATTTAAGTCTCCTTTACCTATGGTTAAGTGGCTAGAGAACAGTAATACAATGTTTTCTCTACCCATTATTTTACTTCTGCATCCTGTTTCTTTAACTGTGTGATACTGTTGGCATATTTGGACAGACACTGGCTGATGAGATCTTTTCCTATATGATGTAGAAATTTAATGGAGCAATAGTTCACTTCTCTGTGACTTGACACATCACTCTCAAAGTACAAATGCTCACACTCACTATGTGTCTATGGATTGTGTGGATATTGTTAAATCCCTTTTCCAGGCTGGGAAGGGCTGAGTTTAATAACCAAAGGCACAGAGAGAGTCAATGTCAGAAATGGAAATACTACAGAAATTCTTGAGTCTCAGCTACTATTCTGACTCCTGAGCCACATTACTTCAAGCACATGTATTCTGCACATGTAAAAACCCTTTCATCCTTTTCATCGCTCCCTCTCAATTCTTTGCTTTGGAACTCCAAGATACTGTAGTTTACTTTGGAAACACGGAAGGCAAATGAGTATAGTCATGAGGAAAGACTTCAGTTATACAATCCATTAAAGAAAACAATAGAGCTTGCAGCTGAGCTATTAAAAAGCGTAGAGCAATTTTTATTTCAATGGCTACATTTTATTTCCTCTTCTGAGTGACTGCTAACAAAGGGCTGCTGAAAGGACTGGATAAAAAGTAGACATCAGATGCAAGATCCATGAGTTAAACAACATTATTAGATACAATTTCATAAAATCTAGTTGCTTTTCTGCTACTAGAAATCATGTCCTTTTGTCAACTTGTGGTCACATCAGCACTTCTGTTGATATAATTTGCTCCAGCTGCAGAGCATAGCTGGCCTACAAATCAAGAACTAGAATAGGGACAGTCAGGAATAACTCAATGGCTTGGATAATGTGCAAATCACTACACATCTTGCTATTAGTATAATTTATTTTCTCTCAGAATATTTGGAACGTGAAAAATTTATCTTTAGCAAAACAGCCAATCTGACACTTTACTGAGAACAGAACTGGCTGGCTAGCATATTGTAACACCCTCCTCCCCCTACAGATCACACACACGTACACCCCCCACTCTATAAACGTTTAAGTGGGATTATCATATCAAAACCCTTCATTATCTTTCATTGAATTCAGACCAAACACCTAATTTCATATATTGTTCGAGGTCTCCCTATAATATTGCACACAATCCTCTACATTCACTTTTTAAATCTTTGGAAGAGATTGTGGGGCTTTGTTTTCAGGGTTTTTTGGGGGGGTTGTTTTTGGGTTTTTGAGTTGGTTTTTTTTATGTTGGTTTGGTTAGGTTTTATTAATTTCTGCTTCATTTTCCACTTTCATACTTTCCTACCTTTTACTCAAAATGAGCAGAATAAGTAGCAGTCCATCCTCACAGTAATGAGATCCTTCGAACTCCAGCCTTCTGGACAGATGGGAACCTGGTTGGAAATGAAACATAGCACATCTGGTAGAGCACAGAATGAATGAACATGGTGCAAAACCAGAAAAAGACTTACTAAAGCAACCGCTTCCTTTTATCTCTACATGAATAGGAAGCATACAGAATCAAGATGGTGTTAGCAAAGCCCTTATTTCATTCTACTTTTAAAATATACTTGTCATTTAATACAAAGCAGACAGTTGGTATCAAGAACTAGAAAGAGTCCAAATTTTTTAAGTTTGCATTGTTATCAGACATTTCTGCTTGTGATAAACAATTAAGGAAAGGAAAACAATAGGAAATACAGCTGGATGTGCCCCTGTGAACAACAGTGATTAATCATCTGTGAAAATGCCTCAGTGCAAGCATACAGCATTTGTGCAGAAAGGAAGTACCTCAGTGCAGATTTTAGGAGCGCTGCAGACCCATTGCCCAAGTTCCCTACACCAGCCCTGAAAAAACAGGCATCTTCCTCTTTAACATACTCACCTTAATCAAAATCCCATTTAGATCCAGTTTGGCACCATGTAACACCACTGGCTTGAGTTTGCTCATTGCCTTTTTTCAGAATAGGACTGAACATCCTCTGCTCTCCCCACATTCTGCACACTAGTCATCTCATAGCAGAAAACTGTCAGGTATTCACATGCATGCAGTGTGACTCATTTGCTAGCATCTTTCAGCTGAAAAAGTTCCCTCTGTTTTCTGAAAACAAGAGACAATGCAAGAAGTCAGCAAACAAGTTCTTCTGGAAGCAAACTGACTGGAATAAGACAGCCTGACTGGAGTGAGTGAAGGCTCACTTAGAGCCGACAACATCCTCCCATCATGGTGGGGGGTACAGGAGCACACCAAGAGGCTCACAGTTCAGGAATGGCAGTGTACCTTTCCTCTGCGGACACAAGGAAGCTCTCATCCATCAGCTATCACCACAGCCTAACTATGTCTGAGACAATCCAGAGCTCTGGCTTCCTGCAAGGGGTACTTGGGACTGCTATACCTGTGGAACTGGTGGTGCATACAGTTGCAAAATACCAATGGCATTTCAGTGATCAATGGGATTTCATCAGTCAGCTTTAGATAGGTGGTGTCTTTTGTAAAGTGGTGATGAGTAGCAGAAGTCCTATATTTACTTTGCAAAAGGATGGAAGCTGTGGCATTTTAGAACTGCCTAGTCAGTTTCTTTCTCTTCAGCTAAATTAATCTATATTATATTTTAGGCCAAGACCACAAAATTCAAACTGATCAAGGATTCTGTTTTTTGGTATTTGTTTGCTGTTATTGGAAAAATGCAAGAAAACCTCATTGACAGAAAAAAAAAAAACCCCCGAAAAAAATCCCCACATTTGGAGAAGGTAGCTGATTAAGTAGTTCACATCTCAAAATCATTTTGAATCTTGATTTTGCAGTATCTATGGCAATTATCTGACTTCATTTTAGCAGGTCTTACTTGTGAACATTCCTTGCTGTTCATGACATTTGGAATACAAAGCTCTCTAGAATTTTAAAAATTTATTCTGTAAGATACAAATGAGCTACAGTTTTCTGTGCAGACACACAGAACTAAGTGCAAAGAGAAAAGATACAAGGGAATTGTTATTGTTGGTCACATTGCATCAAAAAAGATGCATTTAATGTTTTTGATGTTGGATTGGGATACAGATCCCCCAAATATGGTGACAAATAAAGAGGTCACATCCATTCCCTATTAGATTTTGTTGACTGGAACAAGAGATTTCATACTCTGTTATGAGACAAAGGTTTTTCAAAACAGAAAGTACAGAATTTGCCTTAAAAATCAGGCTATGAACCTGTCATTTCCTACCTGTGGCAATGGCTGAAGGAAAGAAAAGCCTTCCACAACACACCAGTCTGACAACATGAAGTTCACAGACAATGAGAGGGAAAATTTTTCTTATGGTCTTTGTTACTTTACACCTCAAAGAAAGAAGTTTTCTACATTTAATCTCAGAAACTACTGATCACAGTTACCCAACATAGTTTTCACTCTGGCCTTTTTTGCAGTGCACCCTTTTTGGGGCATCAGTGAATTTTACAGTCTGAAGCAATGTGTCTACAGTGAAACATAGAGTATACAATTGCTGAGAAGCCTACCACTGTCTGAGTTTCATGGAGCACTTTTATAATGCCAGAAGAAGCTTAAACACTTTCTTCATTCTCAGGAAGTAAAACCTAGACAAAAGCTGAGCACTTTGCATTTTTTCACACAATTACCATGGTATTGATACTGGAAAGGGCTCTAAGATCTCCTTGTACCATTCTCTTCCCAGACTAAACAGTTCCACCTCTCACATCCTGTCTCCATAAGAGAGGTGCTCCAGTCTTCAGGGCTATGTCCTACTTATATTGGGGACCCCAAACATGAACACATGTTCCCAATTTTCTTCCAAATTCAAAATAGTAAGAGATCCTACTTTGCAGTTTTTGAAGCATCTAAAGTCACACACAGAACCACATAGTAAGCTCAGTTGGAATAGACCAACAAGGATCATTGAGTCCAGCTCTTTGCTCTGCACATCACCATCCCCAAGAATTGCACATGCCCAAGAACATTGTCCAAACACTTCTTAAACTCTTTCAGGCTTGGTGCTGTGACCACTTCCCTGTGGAACCTCTTCCAGTGCCCAACTACCCTTTGGGTGAAAAACCTTATCCTGATATCCAACTGAAACCTCCCCTGACTCATCTTTAGGCCATTTACTCAAATCCTGTCACTGGACATCACAGAGAAGAGATCAGTGTCTGCCCCTCCTCTTCCCTCATGAGGAAGTTGAAGACTGTGATGACGTCTCCCCTGTCTTCTCCAGACTGAACAGACCAAGTGACCTCAACTGCTCCTCATACAGCTTCCCCTCCAGGCCCCTTATCATCCTCATGGATGTTCTCTAATACCTTAATGTCTTTTTTATACTGTGGTGCCCAAAATTGCCCCCAGCACTCGAGATGAGGCCGCACCAGCTCAGAGCATAGCGGGACAATCCCTTCCCGTGCCTGGCTGGTGATGCTGTTCCTGATGCCCCCCAGGACACACGTGGCCCTCCTGGCTGCCAGGGCACTGCTGACTCATGCTGATCTTGCAATGACCAGGACCCCCAGGACCCACTGGCCCCTTTCCACAGCACTGCCTGGCAGCATCTCATTCCCCAGTCTGTCCATACATCCAGGGTTGCCCCATCCCAGATGCAGAATCTGGCACTTTCCATTATTGAACTTCATATGGTTGGTGATTGCCCAGGGCTCTGATTTGTTGAGGTCTCTCTGCAGGGCCTCCCTGCCTTCAAGGGAATCAACAGCCCCTCCCAGATTTTGTTTGTCCCATCAGAACAAGTGAACTTCCCTGCATGTTCAGACGTAGTGGAGATGAAAGCAGCAAGCAGCTTGCTGTTCATGTTTTCTGTGTCTCTCTTTTCTATTAAGTCTTGTATTTATTTATTCTCAAATTTTATCTCTTGGCTTGAACTCCACATTATAACAATTAGAGGATGAGAGAGTGCCTCCAACTTCTTAGTCAGTCTCCCAATGTTAATAAAAACATGGTGGCAAGGGAGGGTTTGGTGGCATTGGAAGAGAAAAGGTGGTTTATCCAGTGCATGAAACTGAAATGAGATCTTCCACATCCTAAATCCACTGCCCAACAAAGACACTATGACCTTCTGCTTTTGCTGCCACTATGAACAGAAAAAAAAAGAAAAAATCCAAAAACACCAAACCCACACCAAACACAAAACCAAAACAAAATCAAAACCAGACAAAACTAAAACAGGACTTTTCATCTTGGGCTTTTAATTTGGAGATTAAAATCTCCACAAAGTGGCTAGATCTATGCAGAAAGGTCCTTCAGTGATCAGCACTGTGCTACTTGCCTTTGAAAATTTGGTCCTTGGCCTTGCACCCACCTCCTTTAAGGATCCATGCAATTAAGTCAAGGGGTAGGTCATCAAACTGCCTTTCCTGGAGCCAAAGAACTTGTAATTTGTGAAGTGCCTCCTGAATGAGGCTCAATTACTTTCCTTCTGCTTTTATTGCCCTATACTTGTTCTGAGTTTGTGCTTTATCATCCTTAAATAAAGAATTGGTTGTAGGCAGTCAGCAAAATTTACAAGGCTTGTCCTAAGTGATAGTGTAAACACACACACTTCTTAGGCCACCAAATCGCTAAGTCTGTGTCAACTCTTAAATGATTATCTATTATATTGAATTTGGTCTACGTCTAGACAGAGTGGTAACAAAAGTGTGGGGGTTTTCCACAGCTTCCTCTTTATTTCTAAAAGCAAAATATTTTCTTTACAGAGCTGAAAAGGTGGAGGAGAAGGGGGGGATGTAAGACACTCCTTTTCAAAATGTAATTTTTCCTTCAGAATATCATGTTTTTGAATAGCTCTTCCAGAGCTGGTGAAGGCAAAGTGATCTGTAAGGTCATTTAAAAGCAGAGGATTCAGCAGCACACCCCATAAAAGTTGGTTTTATGCAGTGAATGAATGTCCTGCTGCTGGGGTTCAATTTCATGGAGTGTCAAAGCTCTGGTGTAAAGGTGCTTTTCCATCACTTCAGATTCAAAAGAATCTTAATATGAAATATGAGAATGAGAGGACTGCCAGGTTGTGTGGCAGCTGTGGAAGTGAGGGAAATGCTTTTGTTGGCAATAGCATTTTCTTGTTGGAAAAAAGAATGGGAAAAAAAAGGCAAAAAAAGAAAGAACAAAATTGGAAAATGTACCCCAGAGAAGACCTATTTTGTGGTTTGTTTTATTTTAAATTCAGAGGGATATCCTTCCTGTAAGGTCTCAGAAATATCTGTGGATTGCAGGGACATGCTGCGTGAGAGGGGAGCCCTAGCAACAATTTTGAGCTGCAGAGAAAGTGAACTAGAACTGCTGCAAGGCTGCCTGGGTAACACATGATTCCAGATGGGAAAAAAAAGGAAGGGTCTAGTACAAATGGATCTTGGAATGCTTTCTGTTGTTCACTCCATGTTTTGGCTGGCTTAAATGGTTTATAGGATTGTTCTCATTTTGTTTTGTCTAAAGATGTGCTTGACTAGTGATGTGAGAAAAGCAGAGACATTCAGAGATCATAAAAGAGAAATAAAAATGCTGCAACTAACAACATAATTAAAAGGTTAATTTTAAGTCGTGCACTTGAAATTCATACAGCTGACATACATGCAAGGAGTTAAGACCTAACTTATTTCTGTTTCATTTTCTGGGTGTTTTTCCTGGAGTTTGATCCAATTACAAGAGTATGTACATGGATCTCAAGACTAAAGAGCTATATTCCTGCTGTGCCACTGATTCATTGTCTGACTAGAGAGCAGTCTAATCAACTTCTGTCTAGGTTGCCTGTTTGGGAAAAAGGATGATATAATTATTTCACTAAGAATTAAATTGTAGAAGATGGTCTGATATGCTCTGATTTAACACTTCATATTAGTTCAGAGAATATTATTGCTTTCTTCCGGTTCTACGGGACAAACACCAACTCCACTTTTCCCTGAATAATTCTTAGTCAGTCTCCTCTTGTCGCCCCAAATGAATACATAAACAAAGAATCCCAAATTTGCATGACAATATTGTGTGTTATAGCCTAATAACAAAAATGTTTACTGATATTTGCATAGGTGTGATAAATTAAACTTGTTTTGATACCATCTCAGAAATCTTTTTCCTCCTTTTTTTTTTTATCTATTATGTGTGGGTCTTAGCTGCTGTTTCTTCACACTTCATTACAGCATGGCATTAACTCTGTAAATTCAGTAGCATCTGAGACTGAAGGCAGGTTGCAATCATGAGCCATAGTTTTTCAGCTGCAGGGAAGATTTCTCTTTCTGATCCATTCTGTGTTCTCTGAAATTTTATTTCACAACAGCAGGACTATATTTTGGGTTTTGTCTACTCCTGCATGGGAAGGACTCTAAATCAAAATTTACTTTGGAAACATGATCTTTGGGTCTCTTTTTCTAAATGAGTCAAAGTGAAAAGCTAACTGAAAATCATAGTAATTGAGGGAAGTGAAAAAACGCACTACACCAAAATGTTAAAAAAGAGACATGTCCAAGTGTTTAAACAACAATATGGGAGAAAATAGCCTTCCACTTGTCCTAGGTTACAATGTAAGATGTAACCAATAGTATGTATTCCATTATCATCTTCACAAGCAGTTAAAGCAGGTGGGGCAGGGTTTGTTATCTCCCACCATGACTCATCCCTGATAACTCCCTCCGGAGCCTATCTCTGTCTAATGGGCAATCAAGGACCCACCACATGATTCATAGAATTACATCAACCCATTGTGAGATGCTCTGCCCAGGGTGGGGAGTCAAGCATTCCCACCTGGATATAATCTGGGGTTTGGAACAGCACAAAGCAGCCCTTACCTATGGGACTCCCAGAGGACAAGAGCTACACCACTGGACCTTCAGGTGAAGACCAGACCCTTCTACAGGATCACTGCTTCAACAGGACCTCTTCATCTGGACTGCTACCAGCACCCTGACTAACAGGGTGTCAGGCTGTATCCTGACTCTGTCAGTGTTCTTGCACTATTGCATTTATTTTAATTTTCCTATTAAATTATAATTCTGACTTGTGGTCTCCCACTGGTTTGTTTTCTAAATGGAAATATAATTTCACTAAATGGAAATACCAGAGCAAATTGTAAGGTAAGGTTGCATAAAAATACTGGTTGCAAAACTTTTGGGAAGAAAGTGTTATTACTCTGAAAACAGGGAGCTTTACTGTATTTCTTCTCTGGCAAACTTTCTTGGCATATTGGTACTGCTGATAGGGTTGTCTGATCTCTGACAGATGATAAATTTGTAGCCAGAGAGACCAGGAATAGCCAAGTGTCTGAAAAAATTCTGTTTCTTTCTCTTTTTTCATAGGATAGGACTTGGATTATGATAGATCAGATCACAGGATAGAAGAGGTTAATGTAGAATGTCAAGGCTAAATTGATTCCCAGTGTTGGAAGTAACAGTGAATATGTTTGACCTGGAGCAGGGCAATATTAATATTCTGTAAGCACCAAAATCCAAACAAATCACATAGTCCTGTCCTCAATGGAAACCTCTTCCTTAAAGATATCTAAAGGGTCCATATGTTTTTACACATTGGAAACACTTGTAAAGTTTGTCATGCCAAGTATAATTGAGCCAAACCCAACTGAATTTGTAATAGCAAAACCAGCAGCAGGAGAGGTAATCTCCTTAAAAACTTTGTCATTTATAATTTATTAAACAGCCTCTAAATATGGTACCAAAGGGTTCCATGTCTGCTTCATGCACTGTTTTCTGCATCCCCTTTGTTGCCTTCATCCTACATCCTGGGCAAGAAAAGTTTCAATGCACTTAACATGAAGTACAAGCAGACAGTCCCAGCCTAAGGAATTGGTCATAAATATATTTCATGACATTCATAAATCTGCAAATCACTTCCACTGCCACTGCTTTTATTTCCATCACCTTTCACTACCTTATTTCCCAGCTGCTGGAAGAGCAAGGAAACTCCTGAACTTCAAAAGTGCATCTTCAGTGACAGTTTTCATGCAGGTGAAGAGCTGGGCTAACATACTCACAAGATGCTTACCTGTAACAAAATTTAGTCTGTGCCTAAGCTAATCTTCCTAGCTCAGGGCCATGCCAACACATTCATGTCTATTTTTAGTCAACTCAGTGCATAATAGTAAGAGGATAGTGTGTAAGTCTATTATAACCATAAATAAGATGTTCATCACATAGGCCTATGGCCTAACATCTTTTTTATGAACCATGGTATTATTTTTACAGAATTATATTTTAAAAAATCTCTTTTTTTCCCCCTATCCAATCTGTATATTTATTTTATGCATTTAATTTTTGTCCACCAGTATTCTCTTTTCAAAGGCTGAGGAGCTGAGCCACTATTTTTTTCAGTTGCTTGTATGCAATAGAATCAAGCAGCTTTCTATTTTCAATACAGCTTTCCTGGAAGTGCTAGCAAGCGTAACTGCTCAAGGTACCCCTTGCATTTTCCTGATTGGCATTGGCATTTTCAAAGGATTACTCACAAAGGATAACTTTAGCTTGAAGTAGGTCCATTTCTCTCCAGTCAGGAAAGACAGAGAAAGTCTCTCAAGGAGGGTTGTGTTTGGCACTTAGTGCCCCAGAAAGAATCACTGACTATGAAGGGAAACCTGGAAAGTCTTCCTGGGCTGAAGTCATCTTCTGTGCATAGCTTTAGCTGGCATCAATATTGAAGACACAATTTTGACCTTGAGGCCCAGAAAAGAGTGCACCAGGATTGGATGCAATCAAATTGAGAACAGATACAACTTTGTGAAGGATCACTAAGGTGTGAGGCTGGTTTAGGCAAATCCATCTCTCTTACTGCAGAGTGGATCAAGAATGAGATATGATAAACACACCTGCAGGAAAGAAGCCATGTCTGAAATATGACATTTCACAGGTGAGGTGAACCTCAATTACATCATTCACCATGGTAACTCTTCCCAACTCAGAAGAGATGTAAGAAGAAATTTAATGTCTTTCAGAAATACAGCAGATGAAGCAGTAGAAGCCATCACTGAATATCATCGCTGATGACCTGCCTTAGGTTTATGTCCCTACAAATGAATGTGCATTATATTTGTGTATTAACATTTGCATATTGTTATAGAAAAAGTTCACATGGACTTATGGAAAAAGAATTAAAGCTAAATATCCATTTTCATGGTTGTTTGACAGGGATTTAATGGTGAAGTTGATCAATTGAGTTTAAAATATATTTCAGGAACTACTATATTTTATGCACTGATGAATATTAAATCCTTTTCTTTAAATATAGACTTAACTTCCATCTCTAGGATATAGCTTGATTGGAAAATTGTTTTAAATAGATTGCACCGATACATTCCAGAAACATTATGCTCATATGAATGGAAAATTGTAAGCATGATAACACACAGAAGAAAGAAAGAAAACAGTAAGGTTGTTTTCTGTTCATACACTACAAAAAACAAACTACTTTGTTTGATTTTACATTTTAGGATTTGGATTAGACATTTTAAGATTCATCACAGAATTAACTGGGTTGGAAAAGACCTCTGAGATCATCAAGTCCAACCTGTGGCCTAACTCAAATAAACCATGGCACTGAGTGCCATATCCAGTCTTTTTTTAAACACCTCCAGGGACAGTGACTCCACCACCTCCCTGAGCAGACAACTCCAGTGCCCAATCACACTTCCAGTGAAGCACTTTTTTCCTAATGTCTAGCCTGAAATTCCCCTGGTGCAGCTTAAGACTCCTTCTGCTCATTCTGTCAGTGGTTGTTTGGGAGAAGAGATCAACCCCCACCTGGCTACACCCTCCTTTCAGGGAGTTGTAGAGAGTGGTAAGGTCTCCCCTGAGCCTCCTTTGTTCCAGCCCAAACAATCCCAACTCCCTCAGCTGTTCTTCATAGAGCTTGTGTTCTAGACCTTCCGCCAGCCTTGTTGCCCTCCTCCAGATGTGTTCAAGTATCTCAATGTCTTTCCTAAACTGAGGGGCTCAGAACTGGGCACAGCACTCAGGATACAGCCTCAGCAGTACCAAGAACAGGGGAAGATTGACTTCCCTGATCCTGCTGGCCACATTACTCCTGATACAGTCCAGGAGGTCATTGGCCCTCTCGGCCACCTGGGCACACTGCTGGCTGATATTGAGTTGGCTGTTGATCAGTACCCACAGGTCCCTTTCTGCCTGGCCACTTTCCAGCCACTCTGTCCCCAGCCTGTAGCACTGCAGGGGGTTGTTGTGGCCAAAGTGCAGAACTCAGCACTTGGACTTGTTAAACCTCATGTTGTTGGACTCAACCCATCTACCCAACCTGTGCAAGTCCCTCTGCAGAGCCCTCCTACCCTCCAGCAGATCAACATATGTTCCCAGCTTGGTGTCATCTGCAAGTTTCTGATGGTGGACTCAATCCCCTCATCCGGATCATCAGTGAAGATATTAAACAGCACTGGGCCCAACACTGATCCCTGGGGGATTCTGTCAGTGACTGGCTGCCAATTGGATGCAGAACCATTCTCCACCAGTGTCTGGGCCCGGCCAATCCAGCCAGTTCTTAACCCAGTGTGCCGGTTTTGGCCAAAATCTAGCAATATATCCTCTGGGAGAAAGTCAGGTTACAACTACCCTTTCCCCCACCAGGTTTGGGGAAAAATTCCTTGAAGGAAAGTGAAGGAGAGAAAACCTATTTATTAGCAAACACATAGGATAATAATACTAAATAGTAAAACTCCTCACTATAACGAGAAAACCTGGGAAGAAATTAGAGTCCTCTCGTAGATGTGGTCCCTCCTTCTCGGAGCTGCCGTGGGGGGGTGGCCTTCGGCCCCCTCCAGGCCAGAAGAGGAGTTCTCCTGATGTGTTCTGATGTTGTTGAAACAGTCCAGAAGAGGAAAAAAGGAAAAAAAAACGAAGTCCCAGGAAACACACAGGTGAAAAAAAAGGAAGGGAAAAAACCCAAAAAGCTGGCTGAAGAGCCAGGCAAGGGTGCTCCCTCTGTGCTACCGCTGCTGGAGAACGCAGAGGAGTCTCTATCTCTGTGTCCTTGGAAACTTGCTTTGAAAAGTTCATTTGTATTTTCCTCCCCTCTCAAGCTCAGTTTAAAGGCACAAAATTAATTTTTTGGCATAGAGCTGTGATAGGGGATACACACCATAGTCACCCCAAGACACCCAGTGAAGAGTGCACCCATCCAAGCTGTGGGCTGACAGCTTTTCCAGGAGTATGCTGTGGGAGACAGTGTCAAAGGCTTTGCTGAAGACCAGATCTTTTCCCATCTTTTCACCACAACTTTTATTTTTAGCAAGATTTGCTCCACACTCTACCTGTTTCAGGCCCAATCCAGGAGATGTTCCTTGGGCTGCATTTTTTCACACTCACTCCTCTACATTGTTGCAAAAACCCATTTCCACTTTTTCAATCACGCCAACTTTTGTTTGAACATGTCTGAATTGGCCAGACTAGGTGTCCACTTGTAGATAGATGTATAAAAAAACCAATGTTATTCTCCAGTCTTGTGCCCTATGCATTGAACCATGAACGCTGCATCTCCCATCATTAAACTGCAGCAGCAGCATCTGTTCTGTCATACCTGGGGATTCTGCAAATCCAGCCATTTAATGTCTCAGTGCAGGAGGCTAAAATGGAGTGAGGCCAGAGCCAGACAGAACATATATTGACCCTGGAGTACTTAAAAAATTTAATATATGAATAAAAAACACTGCCGAATTCAATCATAAATTAGCAATGGTGTAAGTTACACATCATGTATTTGTTGGTCAGGAAACAGGTGTATGTGGGTGTAAGTGTCAGAGCTGTTCAACTTACAGCAACTTGGCATTTAGTAGGAGTGCAATTTATACTCATAAATATGGAAGAAGGAATGGAAGGGGACTAGTGAAGAAATCAGATAATGGAAGGGTTAACAACTTTGTAGCATTGACCGAAAGAAAAATTTCCCCAGGACACCTGCATTTTTGTTTCTATAATTTTTTTTCAAACTTATCGTGTATGTCCTTAGGATCAGATCTGCAGATTTTGAGGGGGCTACTCTGATGCTCTACTTCTCACCTGCAGAACTGACAGATAGAACATTCACGAGATATTCTACAAACAAGTTCAAGTTTGTTCTTCCTGTGCTCTGAGCCAGCTAGATGCAAACTGGCCTCAAAACGGGAGCCATGTAGCTGCAGCTAGCAGGCATGCAGCCCAAGCTAACAAGCCTTGCTGAGAAGGCTGGATGTATTTGCTCAGGCTCAGCACTGTGCTAGTGCAGCTATACAGCCTCCACTTAGATGCTGGTGCAGTCAATGTGTGCTCAAGGTTGCCCAGACTGCAGGCAAAATGAGATCTCCTCCACTGTTGGAGACCAGGATTGACACCACTCACACCAGAGACAAGCCAGTCCTTTTTTTCGTACATGTAGTGTAAAGCACATAAACAATTCTTTAAAATAATTTAAAAATTGTATCTATAACTGGTGATATCACTGTGGGAAAGAGATTAATTGTCCAAAATGTTTAGAATACAACAGAATAAACTGGGTCATTTGTTTAAGAATTCAAGGGTTCCCTGACACACTGCTTTTTAAGACAGAAAAATTTTCAAAGATTTGGGTTGTTTTTAATGTAGCAGGAAGAGCATAGAGAATGGTCCAGGTTCCAAAAAACCCTCAGAGCAGGAAGTTGGGAAGTAGGCTAGAAAAGCTCCCTTCCCAACTGGTATATATGGGGCAATTTTTTGTGGCTCTTGAATCATCTCAATAGACTTTTGATTGTTCTATGCACTCTAGCATAAATAATCAGCTGTAATCAGGGACGCTGTGGTGTACGAAGAGCAGAAAAAAACTCTACCTGAAAATCTCCATACCACCTCTGAGAGGAGGAAGGAAACTGAGGGAGATCTTCAAAGGTTTGAAAAAGCATGTAATAAGAACTTTTATTTTTCAGTAGATTTGCCCATCACTAGTGAAAGGTCTTATTCATATATCACATGTATCTCCCCTGAGTAAAACTGTCTTTTCTTCTGGAAGATGCATCTCATTTTAAATGGCTGCCAACTCTAATCAAAACCAGCTACACAACAATACCAACCTTTTTTCTTTCTTTTCCTTATTTCCACCTCAGCCTAAGTTTTCACTATGATTGCTGAAAACTGCACACAAGCAATTCAACAGGTAGGGATAAAGAATTTAAAATTTGTGTTACTGTTCTCTGGAGCCACTTCTCACAGAGACCCAAATGTTTATCCAAGGGCTAAGGTGTTCTGCTGTCACATGAATATTGTGCAGCTGCATAAGAAAAGTTGTTACTGCTAGTGTCATATTTGGTTTAATCAGTTTTTCTGCACAAAGCATTCTGATCAGCTGCAAATTATTTCTAAAATTTCCACAAGAAGATGTGGTGGTCTTGATGAAGTATATCATACTGGTATTTTACATCATGTAATAAAGCTCTAGAAGTGTGTTAAAGCGGGGCAGGTAGGATAAAATTTAGTCTGGCTGTCTGGCCTCACCTAAATGATGAGGTAGGATAGACATCCTGGCTTTCCAGCCACAAAGCGCAGCAGGGAATACCTCTATTAGTAATGGCTGACTTTCTAATGGAAGTCATAGGCTTCATATAAAGCATCTTTTGCTTCATATAAAGCACCAGTGTCACAAACCACCTGAGCTTTCAGGCCTCTTGGCTTGTGCACTTCCATTTTGGATTTTTCCCTACAGTTTCCACTTTCCTGAAGTCCCATTGCTCTTGAGCTGAAGTAATGTGCTGATGACTGAAGTAATTTTTGGAAAATCTGAATCTGGCTTACCCTTTTCAAATTAAGCTCAAAGTAGCATTTTCTGTCCTATACTGAACAGATGACTTGGGTCCTCCATGTAATTTTTACCATGAGAGATGGCTGCGTTCATGTGTAGCCTGCTCATGCTGCAGCAGTCACTCAGCATGGCCTCAAAATGGATGAAATTTTACAGTGGTTGAGGATTTCCAACAGTTCCATCCTACGTCAGTGCTGGAGTATCTCTTTTAATTTGGTCACGGACAATTACTTTGCCAAAACAATCTCTGAAAAACAATGACTAACATTTTTGTGACTGACACTGAGGTTAGGCTCTTTTATTGCAGTGTAAGTAAAACTGCACAACACATCCTGAAGCAAAGCTGATTAATGGTCTCCTAATTTGAAAACAGTGACTCCTGTTCTCATGTACATTTTTTCTATGTCTGTGTAACCGTTGATGGTGGGGTTAGTCCTGGTTTACACCAAGAAGATAGAAGATCAGGGCTCCTTTATGTCAGCTGATCTGAAAATGCTCCAAAGTTACCTAAATTAATTTCCTCCTCACCACTTTCTTTCCCCTAGCTTAAAAAGAATGATTGCAGAAACTGTATTTTTTGCTGGATTGTTCTTTCAGTGGTGTCCGCAATTAAGGACCATCTAATTGAAGAAACAAACTGTGTGTCCTGGGTTGCAGTGCATTCTATTCCCATCCTCATGAGCTGTTGAAAGCAAGTGGGGCAGTGTTTCCTTGCCTCCTCCCTCCAGACTACTGTTCTGTTAATGGCCCATCAATGCCCTGCCATGACTCAGAGATAACTCCCTCCGGACTATCTTCTGTTAATGAGCCCATCAACACCCGGCCTCATGGCTCATCATCCCACTGTGAGAGGCTCCGCCCAGAGGGAGGAACCAAGCATTCCATAAAATCTGGGTTTCCAAACACCCAAGAGGTCTTTTCCACTGGATTCCCAGAGGACAGGAGCTACAGAGCCACCACTGGAGCTTCTGAGGAAGAGCAGACTCTTCTACTGGCCCACTGCTTTGACAGAAGCCATCTCTTCAGGAGGACTGCAGCCACCGTCGTATTGGACTGCTACTGCCACCCTGACTGACAGGGTATCAGGTTGTATCCTGACTCTGTCAGTTTGACCCACTGTTTGTCTACCTTTACTTTCTTTTTTTTGATTTCCCTATTAAATTGTTATTCTGACTTGGTGCCTCCCACTGGTTTGTTTTCAAGCTAGCACACTGTGATTACTGCAAATTGTGGTAAGCAGTGGTAATTGAAATGCTTCTGTAAAGCTGGCTAGTTTTAAGACGGCCTTTGAGGATATTAAACAGCAATTTCACCATTTTAAACCACGTCATTGTGGGTTTGGGTGTACTTGAAGCATGGAACACAGATATTTCTTGTACTGTAGAGAGTGAGCATCAGTAAAACAGTGATTTTTGTAATACACAAACAGGTTACCATGCAGTTTCTGTGCAGTCAACCCGTGTGGAAAGCTGCCACGTTCATAACGTGTTTCTTGAAGAGGATGTGTCTTTAACTGTCTGTGCCTGCAGCTTACTAGGAAACAAAGGAGTTTGAAGTACCACCAGTATTTGTGAAGAAACACTGATTTAGGCCACTTGCAAACAGTTTTGACATTTATTACTCATACTTCTTTTTTTTTTTTGTAACTTAAGGACTATAAAGCTGTACTCTCAGGCAAGTACATTAATTTTACAGAGAGACATTAGGAAATATGCTCCCAGAAACATTATGTAAGCACTCTAAAATATTTCCACATTATTTCTTAGGAAGTACATCGGTCAATGAGAAGCAGCTCAACAGCTGTACGAACCGGCTTACCTAACCACTGTGCATCACGTGTGAGCTGGTTCCTCAGCTGAGTATCAAACTGTGTCTGATTTTTCTCATAGTGATAGTCTCTGTCCATACTATACAAACCACGAGAGTTCTGATGCTGTTACACATGGCTTCAACAAGCAGACTTACACATGCGTATGTTTATGTAGCAATGTATATATATATGTGTGTGTATATATATATGTATATATATAAAAACATGGCATTAAAACTTGTGAGGAGCGGTGCCTAAAGGTTGGTAAGGCAGAGTTAGGAAGTGCTGTAAGGCACGTTGTTATGTGACCTTCAACCCATTCTCATGTGTGTGAGTGTCTGACACAACGTGCTTAAGAATACTGGTTGGTTTTTTTTTCACACTCCTACATTTTTGTTACATTCCTTTAAGCAATTCTGCATATGATATCAATGGCCACAACTAAAAAAGATGAGTAGTGTAAGGCTGGATGTCCACAGTCCTTAATCTAATTTAACTCACCTTTTTGCAGCTGGTTTATGGTAATTTCTAAACAATCTCAGGTTCATTAGAGCAGCCCTAAAACAGATATGCCATTAAGTCTGTCATTTCTGAATAAATTTCTAAATAAATAATTTCCCGCAATGAATATTCATTGAATAGATAGGAAAAAAAAAAAAAAAAAAAAAAAGAAGCATTTTAATCTTTCTTGAGTAATGAAATCAGAAAATCATTCCAGATGAGGAAATGACTGTCTAAAACAGTGTGTGTGCTCTTTGGGACTCACTCAGTGGTGAGAGATGTTTTCAGATGTCTGAGAACATCTCAGCACAAAGCAGGTAGAAACAACAATCCTTGTTTCCTTAACTCCACCTCTGTTCTGATCTTGGCTGTGTATTTCAGTGTAATTATTTGTTCTATGACAGAGATTAAACATTAGACAATTCTTCCTTTTTACCATTTGCTTTACCGGTGCAGTCTTGGAGTCACATACATTTTGTTGTAATCATTATCTTTTTCTTAATTTTCTCTTGGTGTAAGAATGAAATTGAGGACAGCTGAAGTATAATAAGCCTTCCAATCTAAACTTCTCTTTCCAAAATTTTGTGTGTGTGTAGGGTAACTCCTGCCTCTTCCCTCCTAGCTCCTTGGATAATACACTTTTGTAGTGCAATACAGGTTCACAAGAAATTTTTAACAGAGCCTTCAGGGAGTTGCACTCAACCAGTGAATCTCCCGTAGTCGTCATATCTACAATACTTGAAAGATCTTCACACTTTTGAGAATTGTGTAGGAAAAGACTGAGTGTTCTTTGGTTTGACAAAACTAAAATCTTCTGCTAGATGTTTTTCTAGTACGAACTTCTTTGTTTAAATTTGATTGAATCTGGGTACCTAGCAAAATAGTAAAGTGAGCAGTTTAATGCCCTTGTCGATATATAGGCCGAATATGTAAAATATAAGACGTAATAAATGTCAGAAAAGTAGCAGCAAATTTAGAAGAAACACACTGTGCAATGTGTAGCTATAAAAAGTTTTGATCCTGCTCATTGCTCTAAATATACTGAGTTAAGCTTAAAATGAAGATACAATGTCAAAGGTATGTAGAATTGAGGACATTGGACCACTCCAATATATATTTCTAATCCCTGTATTTATTTTACTTATTGATTAGAAATGCTTATTGAGTTGTGCATGTTCCAAGTGCACTTCATTACACAACAAGTGCTGTCTAGAAAATGTCAGTACTGATCTGCCTCAAACCTTTTTATGTCATTCTAATCCTCTTCCAAATGCTTTCATAAGCTTCATTTCACTCTGTGTTATTTAACTGAAAATCTTTTTTATGAAGCAGTTTATTATGCTCAGCAATTCAGTGAGTGATCTTGGCCAGAATAAAATAACATACACTCTGAAAGCACCTGAAATGCCATATTTGCATATTTTCTTGTACAATGTTCAGTGTAGTCATGCCATTACTCAGCTTGCAAGTAGATTTAAGAGGAAAAGGGGGGAGACTCTAACTTCTGAACCCTGAAGAAAACAAAACTACATCTGTCCTCCAGTAGTGCCAGGCATCATTTAGGGGGGAAAAACACTAAAGTAAGTGACTTTCCTCAAAACTAAGCAGGACATTCCTCCCTTGGAAAGCTCTTCTTGTCATTGGGAAGAAGAGGAAGGTTGACTGTCATGGCATCCCCTTTGTAAACTACATCAGTTCTGGCCACATATATTTAACATTGTGTTAATTTTCTTTTCCTTACTCGCATTAGAGCATTTGGGGTTTTGTTTGTTTGGTTGTTTTTTGATTTTTTTTGTTTAAATACTCCGGGTGTTGTGAATCTTTGCTTGAATAAATCAGAATGAAAATTTGCCCATTTGGAACAAAAATTTACAGAGATTTTAAGTGTTGACTCAGGATTTTAGTTTATTTTATTTTCTCTTTTCCTATATCAGAAGAATAGATAGGCAATTAAATTAATTAGGGAAAATCAGGTGTAGCGGGTTCAGTTCACTAACTGGGCAGAAACACCAATTTAGTGTAGTGGTTTGGTTCAAATTATCCATTACTTACTTATTTTCTTTCTGTGAGATAAGAATTAGGGGAGAACAAAGTAGGCACAAAACTTAACAGAATATAAAGAAATTTATTAACAGACCTGAAAGAGGAAAAAAGTCAGACTAAACCTTCAGAACACCTCTCTTCCCCCCACTTCTCCTCCCTTCTACTGACACCACAAAAAAAAAAAAACCACGGCCTTTGAGATTTTTCTAGTCAGTTCACCACCTATATAATAATTTCTCTTTTTTTCAGTTCGCTTAGGGAGAGGAATCTCTCTTGGTCAAACTATGGAGACACCTCCACAAGAAACAGTCTCTTGTAGCTTCAATGTCACAGCAAGGCAGCTGCCCGGGATGATTCTCTGCTTGCATGTGAAAGTCCCTTCCCCTGACTTACAGCTTTCCCCACAGCTGCTTTCGAGGGTTTCTTTAGCTGATGGGGTACCATTTTTAAGGATGAGCTGTTCAGAAACAAAAGTTCTCTTCACTTATCAAAGTGCCTGAGAGGTGTAAGAACACTATCTCTGGGAATATCTTCATTTCTAGGAACAGAGGTCTTTTCCTTTCATGGGATCTCTGTTTTAGTTTCTCATCAAATCACAGCTACTTCAGCATTTGCTTGTTTCAGCACAGGTACTTTTGCTCATGGTTGCAGTTTGAATGCTCCACCCCCCCACGCTTTCATGAAATTACAACGGGTATTCTGATAGTCCATTCATAGTCCATCACCACAGCTTTACAACAGAATTTCAGCTTCTAGGATTGAAGCATCTTCTCATTCTCCTCTCTCGGGGTTTCAGCTCTTCCTTCCTCACTGACTTTGGCATCTTTATAGTGTTTTCTTCACTCGCCTTCACCTTTCTCTGTCCTCTGACCAGGGAGAGGATTGATGTCTGCAGGCTTCATCTGGTCTGGAGGAATCTTACAGCACTAAAAGAGTTAATCTCACCCGGGCCTTGCAGCTGGAATTTTCCCTATCTCTCTTGGCCACATGATCCTGCCGGGCAGCAGCCTCAGATGAATTCCGGCCGCTCTAGGGGTGAGGGCCGGCCTGGCCTCTGGGGGGTGTCCGGCGAGCAGGAGCGGCTGCGATCTCAGCCAGGCCACCCCCGGCCAACCCCCACCAGTTACCTGTTCGGCCACTGGAAGCAAGAGAGGCTTTCCTGGGGTTTGTTCCTTCTTAAGATGTGGATCACAGAGGCGTGTCAAACTCTCTAAGTGGTTTAAAAAAGTTGCCAATATTCAACCTAGCCAGTTGATTGGTTCTGTTGGGTCTAGAGGAAGCTGTAAGCACCTCTTTGCAAAGAATCACTTCCGTGGCTGATGGAACCTTCTTTAATTACAACTCCCAGCTGTGCTAAACCATGACATCAGGTTAAAAATAATAATAAAAGACTTATTTCTTAGCTGATTACATTTTGTGGCCGGTATCACATTAATGAAAAAAGCTCATTAGAAATAAACAAATCTAGAAGTTTCTTGGTAGATCTTACAGCTTATGAAAAGGAAAAAAAATATTTCAAATTTCCCACAGTTTTTACCATGGAGGAGTTGAAGATCTAGTCTTACCTGAAGAAAAGGACATACCTGACATTGTCTGCTTCTAGGTGTATGGAAATTGATACAAGAACTGGAAGTTACAGACAGTCACTTTCAGCCCAACTTTTTGACTGTCTTCAGATGCCTAATGGCAGATCAAAGAGGAATCTCTGCATTTCAGGATGATTAGAACAGAACCATCATTCCATTCTTGGTCCTAAATAATATATTTTTTTGATCTTGTGAAGTCATTTGCTGAAAAAACCACATTGTATTAGTAAATGCCATACTACATTTCTAAAAACATTGAAGTAAACTTTACCTTAACCCATTTAGCATTTTCATTAAACTCTTGCTCATACACCTGAAAAATTACTCTGTCATCAGCAGCTTTATGTGTTTTCAATCCTGCGATGTGTTTGGTGACTTTTCCTAATACAAGAATTCATTGTTCTCAGAAAGCCACCACAGATAAGTCTCAAAAAATTTGATCATCAGCTTGTGTTGCAGTCTGGTTTTTAAAGTTATTAGAAATGCCTCTGCTCGAATTAAGGTGCAAACAAGACCGTATGCCAAGACCAGTCCTATGGGTTCTATTGAATAGTAAATGTGAGAAACAGAGAGAGAAGAAGAAAGAGAAAGAAATAGAAGAGAGGTGGGGGGAACAGAAAGAAAGTGACAGAGAGAGATTAAAGAAAATATCACTACTCTGTGGATCCCACCAGGATCCCAATGATCCTCTCCAGCTGGTCTTCTTGGTGGTGAGGGTCGCCCCAAAAGCACAGAGTCCAATGGATTAATGGATGCTCAGGCCAGGTGGGAATGCCCAGGTACTTCCCTGGAGTGGGGAGGAGCAGTTTGACACAGTCTCTTGCAGCAGACTTAGGGTCTGTTGCATCACTTTGCATCACATGCAGTCCTCTGGTGCAAGGCCACAGGAATAAGTCTGGGGAGCACTTCAGGGGTCTTTAATGGATTATAACACCCCCCCAGCTGCCTTCCATGTGAATGTCTTGTGGATGTGGCCTTCATGGCATTGGGGGTTTTACAGCTGGGCCAGTTTGTGTAAGGGAGGATGGGTGTTCAGTGCCTCTGGCCAAAGGTTACACCACACACCTGAAGGCTCCTCTGCCCTCAGCTGTGGGAGAGTCTGTGTAAACCTGGCCTCTGTGGGCTGTGGTCTCCCCCACACCAAACCCAGCCAGGGATGATTTTCTGCTGGTTTTGGCTTTCTTGTGGATGCATTCCTTCCCCTCAGCCTTGTTTGCTTCTCCCTAGACCTGAGATGATTGAACAAGAGTGAACCCTTTATCTCATCTAAGTGGCTTCCCTCACAGTCCCAAGTTCCAGTCGGGCATCTTCAAGGAGGGGTGGGCTTCTGTGGTTGTACCTTCTTTATACAGTTTTTAATATAATGGGCAAAACTCCTTCATAGCAGTGTTTAAGGCATGAACCATTTCAGTCTCTGACGGCTTATCCCTGGTCCTCTTGAACAATCTGGATTGTAGCCCCAGACCCTGTGAGATGAGTATCCGCTTTTAGCCCTAGTGAAACAGATAAGAATATTGACATTTACTGAGCAGATGCAGGGAATCTATTTTATTTCAGTCACTTTGTTTCACTGCTGAAATTGATAAAAATTGGTTCAGTGTGATTTATAACAAGGGATATTTCAGAAAGAAATAGCTTTTTTTGCAAGTTGCAACATCAAATTTCTATGCAGTTCTGCCTAAAACCAGTCTCCATACTATTGTATGACAGTAATGAGTTAAACTTGACCCAAATTCACATTGTCTCGCTATTTGGAGTATTTCACAGAATAATTCTAAAGAGATATTGATATTTATTAGAGTGCACAAAGACTTAGGCAGCATTGTTCAATTACCTAGAACAATCAACAAGCTTGGTAGGACCATTCCATTTATTATGGCTTTATCATTATTGTTAACATAATTCACAGAAACATATAGCAGCTCATCCAAAAACTAGAGATTTAAATCTTTTCTAGTAGAACACATCATCATGTTATATTCTATGGTTTTATGCTTTATCCTGCACTTGTGCAGTGTATGCTGACAGAAATTCAGAAATCAACGAGTCTAACTAGACTGCAAGTATGCAGAACTAGTATTTGTTTGCCATGATGAAATTATTCAGATTGTTTAGGTGAATGAATGAAACTGCCTTGGCAAGGGGCATTTTTACTTCCACTTAATTGGATAAAGCTTCTGCATGGTTTCTACAATATTTGATCACAGTCTGTGATTAAATTTGTCACACAAAGTATTGACAAATCCAAGGACTGGATAATCACCAACCACATGAAGTTCAATGGAAAGTGCCAGGTTCTGCCCCTGGGACAATGCAATCATGGATGTATGGGTGGACAGACTGGGGAATGAGAGGCTGGAGAGAAATGCTAGGGAAAGGGACCTGGGGAACTTGGTTGACAGAAAGCTGAATATGAGCCAGCAGTGCCCTGGCAGCCAGGAGAGCCAAATGTGTCCTGGGGAGCATCAGGCCCAGAATCCGCAGCCAGGCACGGGAAGGGATTGTCCCTCTCTGCTCTGAGCTGGGGCTGCTTCACCTTGAGTGCTGGGGGCAGTTTTGGGCACCACAGTACAAAAAAGACATTAAGGTATTAGAGAATGTCCGTGAGGATGATGAAGGGCCTGGAGGGGAAGCTGTATGAGGAGCAGCTGAGGTCACTTGGTCTGTTCAGTCTGGAGAAGACAGGGTAGAGACATCACAGTCTTCAACTTCCTCATGAGGGAAGAGGAGGGGCAGACACTGATCTCTTGTCTGTGATGTCCAGTGACAGGATTTGAGTAAATGGCCTGAAGCTGACTCAGGGGAGGTTTCGGTTGAATATCAGGCAAAAGCTTTTGACCACAGGATGGCTGGGCACTGGAAGAGGTTCCACAGGGAAGTAATCACAGCACCAAGCCTGAAAGAGTTCAAGAAGCATATGGACAGTGCTCTCAGGCCTGTGGTGGGATTCTTGGATGTCCTGTGCAGGACCAGGAGTTGGACTTGATGATCCTTCTGGGTCCCTTCCCAGAAGTCAGCATATTCTGTGAATTTATCTACACTTTATTGTACGTTTAAAATAATGTAGTCAATGTAAGTATGTTGATTTAGGTGCTCCATCATGAAGACTCTAATAATGAAAGGACACAAGTCTGAGCACCTGGAGCAAAGGGTTGAAACTTTTAAGTGTAGCTTTTCAGAGGAACAGTTCTTCCTGACAGTTAAAGAGTAAGCCACAAAGAAAGGGGAACAAATTGTTTAGGGACCTCCAAATTCAGGTAGCAGCAGAATAGATTTTTTACTGAAGCTGGTATATAAACCCTCACTATATACTTCCATCCACATTATACTCTTTATTTATTGATTTATCTATTTATAATGATATTTATTTATATACATTCTGTATTCAGCATTGGTGAGGCTCCACCATGTCCAGTTCTGAGCCTTATCCATTCAAGAAAGACGTTATAGTGCTGCAGTCTCTCTAGAAAAGGGAAATGAAGTTGCTGAAGAGTGTAGAGAAAAAGTCATATGAGAAGCAGCTGTTTGGTGTGTTTAGCCTGCAGAAAAGGAGGCTCAGTGAGATCTGATCACTGTCTATAACTACCTGAGAGGAGAATATAGCCAAGTGGGATTGGGCTGTTCTCCTAGGCAACCAGTGACAGGATGAGAGGACATGGCCTCAAGCTGTGCTAGAGGAGGTTCAGGTTGGACATCAGGAAAAATTTCTTCACTGAAAGGGTTGTTAAGCATTGGAATGGACTGCCCAGGGAGTTGGTTGAATTACCATCCCTGTAGGTGTTCAATAAAAGACTGCTCATGTCACTTTGTGCCATGTTCTAAGTGACAAGGTGGTGATCAGTCAAAGGTTGGACTTGATGATCACAGAGCTCCTTTCTAACCTAGATAATTCTCCAATCCATAAAAGGATGAGAAGATTCCTCCATCTCATAATCCCATGAAAAGAAATACATTAAACAGTGACATATTCAGCTACCGTGGTTCAATATATAGAGTGGAGGATCCCAATACTCCATAATCTCTGAATAGATGATCCTACCTCAGATTACATGCTACTATCAGTGTTTCTCCAGCAACTACACTGCAAAATGACCCACAGCCCTACTGTTTAGCTCTACTTGACTTGTTTTTGCTACATGGTTTTGCATTTAGAACCTACATTTGTCCATTATTATTCCTCCTAATGTGGGCAGCTCCAATGAGCTAAACATACAAGAATTTGAAGAGTCCATCCATAGAGAGTTCCCAAATGGATGCCTCACTTGAAAATAAATAAATACAATCCATCCCAAATGTCAACAAATTTTATGCTTTTATTCCTATTATAGAAGACTAAGACTTCTAAAAACTGTTTTGGATTTCTTAACTCTTCACATATTGTGCTATAGTCTCAGCATTTTAACAAAAGCTGTAATCATTAAAACTTGGGTGATGAGAAAAAGTTTGTAAGAAGTTGAACAATCCCATAATAATCATTATAAGAAAGTGATCTGTAGAAATAATGTCTCCAAAACATAGTTTCTCAGAATCCCCCTTGATTTCTCTATTGCAGTAAAGGAGCAAGATTTTACCTAATATTCGACAGGTTGTGGGTCCCTCACACAAACTTTGACCCACAGAAATATAAATTAAGCTAAAGAATAAGTTCTTTAAGCAACTCCATTCATCTCTGAGATGAAAATTTAGGGAAAATGTCTCTGCAGTTATCAACTTCATCATCCATGACTACTGGAGTTTGTCCAAGTTTCAGTATTTTTAGGTATCTGGATTGTCTGTACATTGTGAGATTGTCAAGGAAATAGAATTAAATATATTTTAAAAAACCCAAACCATGCTGTTGAAACTAACTTCACAAGGCAGACTGAATTTTGGCTGCCCAAGCTGTAGCAACCCAAGTTCAAAAACATGCAGACTTTTCTGATAGTTCTAGGTGTTGCCATCTTTCACTTGCTCCATGAACTAACGCTCCCCAGGAAAAATACCTCTAACCTGCTCTTCACCTCCTTGCTTCAGGGCCTGAATTTCCTTAGTGACAAGCTGAAATGCGTCACTTGGCAAGTTTGTTTGCTTATTTGCTTCTGTGGAAGGAGAAAGCTGAAAATATAGCACCTAAAAGGGTGCAGATATAAATATGTTACTGATAAACTGAGAAACTCCCAGGAAAATTTCTTAAGAGCAGCACTGGGAGGTACTTCACTCAACTGTCTATCTACTAGATGACTTGAGATTTTGGCTGCCCCTCCAAAAATTCTCCCTACCCATCCCACCAAATAGCAGTGCTTTTGGTAGGGGATGTCTAGTGACTGTTACCTATTTGGTAGGAGCAAGGAGAGGAATTTTCAGTGGAGTACCCTCAGCTATGGAATTAATTTGACTGTTGCTCCAACAGAGGTCAAGCATCCTGACTCTCAGGGCAAATCACCAGTTGAAGCCTTCCTAAGAAAAGAGAATAAATGTGATATGTTAAACTGATTCTTGGAGGAGATGGCAGTGACTCACATAATAAATGTTGCCTAATACTTTCCATTAGATTTCAGGTCACTTCTTGGCCCATGATTCTTAAACTTTTACCATATTCATCTATGTATTTTCATTTCTCTACTACTCTCTTGCGATGGTAAAATGCCAAATGATTTTGATGGGTCAGGGAGCCTGTTTTCATATTTTCCAGCTAGTGTTATTAACATTTTTTGTTTTACATTTTAAGATCTTAATTGCTGGAGGTGATATATCTCAAGAACAGGAAGCAGGAAAATGTGGCTCTTCCTGAGATGTGCACTAGTCACTTTTGTAGCCAAGGTACCAAAAGAAATCACTAAGCCAGTCAGGTTTTGATCCACAAGTACAGTCCTCATGGTTGAGGTTGCATATAAATTAAAAATAAATCCTGTGGAAACTAGTTAAAGTCTGTGACTCTCAGCAACCTGCTCTAGTGGGTGGCATCCCTGTCCATGATGTGGGGGTTGAATCTAGATGATGTTTTAGATCCCCTCCAACACAAGCCATTCTGTGATTCAGTGATTCTATGACTCTATGATGAGATACACAAGAAACATGAAATCTGGAAAAAAAACCTAGTGGCCAGACCATTTTCTTTGTTTCCCCTCTGTTTTCAATATGTTTGTCATTTGACCATGAGATTAGCTTAGCTGGTTAGACCATGTTGCTGGTAATACCAGGGATGTTGGTTTGATCCCTCTGTGGGCCATTCACTTAAAAGTTGGACTCAATGATCTTTGTGGGTACCTTCCAACTCAGAGGATTCTGTGATTTTCTGCTTGCTTAAATTTACACTCTGTATAGGTGGATCATAATCTTCTATCCACCACACTGGACAGAAAGATTGTGAGAAATGGACCCATGTTCCAAAGAGGTTTGGGGTCCAGAAAAAAGTGCTGCTGAAAGATCTTTCCAGTGTTTAGGAAGGAGGGCTACAGCTAGATGATGGGACTAAACCTCCAAAGCCACTTCAACATTCTTTCCACAGTCAGACCTCATTTTTTTACTGGAGGAACACTCTTAGTATCAGAAAAAGCAGCTGTGTATTCTACAGGGTATAGTGTCCCTAGGTCTTACAAGAAGTGGCATTCTCTTTCACAATTTTCATGTCATTTCCCATGATCAGAGGAGGGAATCACAGCAGCTCATTAATGACCTCCTGAACTGTGTTTGCATTCATAAGACCATATTTTCATTCATGGCCCACTTTAGATCTAAAGTTGAGAAGATGCTATAGGTACCCTTATATCTATAAGAAATAATTCAGAAATCTGGGGGAAAAAATAATCCCTTGAGTAATTTTTTCTTTTAGTTAATGTCAGAGGAATGATATTTATAGCATTCCATAAATAAAAATAAATACAGCACTTGAAATTAAAACAGGTCAGTGGTTTAATGACTTTAGAAGTGGGTAGTGGTCATAGTGCATGCATTGATGTTTATTTATGCTTTGACACCCTTGGCCTGGAGGTAGGCAGTAAAATATTTTTTCAGAGGTCATTTCATCAAATATTCAGACATGAGGTTTGCTGGGGCTCTGTCCCAAAGCCAGTCATTTGGTTTACACTACACATAAGTTTAAATGTTTTTATTGGGAATTCATTCCAGTATTCAAAGACACCATGAAGTGGACAGAGGAAATTGCCACAAACGGATAAAAGATTTTCATATGCACACACAGACATTTAGGTTTTGGATTTTCTTTTTTTTTTCAGATAAATGGAAAACTCATGTTTGTATCACAGACATTCTTTTCATTGTCTGTGACCTCTGATGAATGCAGAGGCAAAACAGCCTTATTTTTTTGCTGTGGGTTGCTCTTCAGCTAAAGTTGTTAGATTTCTTTAAAATTTCCTAGTATTTTGAAGTTATTTTCTGTACTTTTCAGCCAGTTGTTAAAAGTACAAAATTTAACACAATGTATTTAGGAAAAATTTTCAATAAAAAGACATTTAATTCGTGTTAGTCCTGTACTCTACTCTGAATTAGCATAACTAACTGAAGATTCATCCCATTACAAGAGAGTTATATTGATGCACACTAGGGAAAATTGCATATGGGTTAAAAAAAATTAAAGAAGCCTTTAGTCACATTAATGCTACTGAAACCCTGTATTTATATCTGCCACAGCCATGCAGTTTTCCCAAGACACAAGTTTGGAGAGGGGGTTGGATTTACAAAAGATAGGAGGATAGGGAGATGCTGGAGAAGACCTGAAATTTGCAGCATTTATGGAAAATGAAAAAAAAATTAAGTCATCTAATAGCTCTATTGAAAAGAGTCTCGTAAATTAATAGGGCTGGAAGACAAGTGAGTTCTGCCTCTTGTTTTAAATAAAACTTTGAAAGCAATGATACCACGGGGCCAGGGCAGCGCTCTCTGGAATTGCTCTCTCTGTGGTCTTGAAGGGTGCTGGATCACGGCCTGATTATTTGCTTCCAGAGATGGGCAGCCTGGACACTTTCAGGTTGTACTTCCCCAGGAGAGTGGCTCATGTTTCTGCCTCTTCAAAAGGCCTTTTTTCATGCAGACAGGGACCATCTTTGATCTTGGCTGTGGGTCCAATGTTAAATGCTGCTGGGAAGTGGCTTCAAATCAGCAGGTCAACCAGATCTTTTGAAGACAGAGCCATTTATTCAGCAGCTAGGACAGGAGCCACAGGCACCCAGCAGAGCCTAAATTTTATGTCTAATATTGGTAATTAAAACAGGGCTTTTCACTTTGAGGTCTCGAGCTGAGTCAGTAGTACCACTGAAGTATTGCAGTGACAAGTGTGTATTCATCGCTGTCGATGTATACCAAATTGTATAATTTGGTTATTGAAGGACACTTTTAGTGTGGCTGTTTAGGGTGGACGCAGGACTGCAGCTCCATCCTGGTCCCATTGTGTGACTGCACAAGAGAGGTACAAAGTGAGGGGGACTGTAGTGACCTCTGTGATGGATCTGCCCAAGCTGAAGGAACTGGCTTTTCTCCTGCTATCTGTGTCTTACGGATGAGCAGCTCCAAGGCTCAACACACCTGCCTCTGCTGCAAGATGTTAGTGAAGCAGGCAAAGTTGTCCATATCAGGCCTGAAACTCTACTAATTAAGCTACTAATACTCCAGTGAAGGCTTTCAATAACAATGAATATTTTTATAATGTAGGTGATGGCATATCTGTGTCAGAAACATAGGGTCAGATGCTCACTTGGTTTATCTTCAAATTAAATTGAATACAGCCACATCATGAGCATTTATCCATTACTGCCCGGAATCAGAATATAATAATGATTTATAGAATGAAGTGGCATTTGAAGTAGTTAGTGTGAAACCCGTCTTTTAATTCTTGGCATAAATTGTTTAAATGTGTAGCTCTCAAAGGCAGTAATATATTTGTAAATTTCTAAGATGAATTGGCTTCTATGTGTGTGATATTTAGTTATAAAATAAGGCAGGAAATCTTCTGGGACTGTTTTTCTTCTGGTTTATTTTTTTTTCCATGAGCACAAGCAACATGTGAGAACCTGAGGAAGGCTGCACTATCTTTTTAACCCTTGCCATAGGCCTATGTAGTGTTTAAATAGATTACATCCTATGGAAAGATACTTTTGCATGCTAGTCTTAGTGTTAGTCCAGAAAAAGATTATAAAAAATGATAAATGAGCAGTGAAAAACAAAAACCATTTGAATTGTATGTTTTTATTACAATCAGGAAAGCAAAGCAGAGCGAGGAAATTAGAATTCTCTGCAGGTACTCTTAGTTTTGGAAGGTAGCGAACATATGGCCATGTCATTAGACATGACATTTTTGCAGTCCTTGAAGCCTTTATGAAAATCATGTTTGGCAAGTGGAAGAACAGTGTCCCCCAAACAAAAATATCCCTTCAATAGCTTTTCCAAGGTTATATTTCAGAGTTCTCTCTTATTGTATGATGATCCTGTTCCACTGATGGGTTTATGGATGTTCAATAAAAACCATAATCTGTTGGTCTATAACATGTATGTGAGAAAACCTGCCGTTGTTGTGATAAAAGCAAGGTTGACAGATTTATTAAGAATTCTTTCATTTCTGGAAGCACCAGCTATTCCTGTAAATCACTGCTGCCAAGTTTTTTAAATGTTTCTTGCACACATTATGGAATGGAAAGACATGACTGTACTCCAGCCCCTGGAATCAGGTCTTCACTTTTTATTGGATCACATCATTTTACATTTATCTTGTGTAAAGGGCAATGCAGAAAATTGCTGAGAGTTTAATTTCCCATGCCTATGCTAAGCTTTGGAACTCTAAAGAGCTCACATTAAAGATTGCATTGAAGTCATTATTTGTACTATAACAAAATCTACAATAAATTGTTGAGGCAAAGAGAAAACAGGGGAAAAGGGTGACAAGAAAAGGAGATTTTTGTTTATCTCCCTGTGGACTAGTAATTTTCGAAAGGATGGGAGCAGAACTGTATCAAGACTAAGTACAGTGTGCACCTGTTGTTGAAGCAAGGTGCTCCAGCTTAGTTCCATGTTCTTCATAGAGAAACTGTGTTAGCTGTGCAAAGGAAAATAATCAAATGTTGTACTTAACATTTTTAAAATCCATATCTCACGGCCTAAGTTGATTACAAAACATAGTGGCCATCCAAAAACTGGTTCTGGCTGTAACTTGAGAAAACTTTTGTGAAGATTTTGAGCTTCTTTACTAATTTTCATCATAATTATCATGACAGCATATCATAATATTCAATTACTGTAATGTTAGAATTTTATAGTTGTGGCTCTCAAATTTCCTTCCTTTTCCTTCCTTATTTGCAAGCTATCTCTTTCAGCATTTATCTTGCTGCAGAGTGAAACCTTCAAACCACCAAGGGGAAAACTTCTTGTGTTTATGCCTCCATATTTAAGAAGTATGGTAGAACTGTGGAATCAATTATGTCAACAGCAAAATATTCTAAGTGCCATTTTCTTGTCCCTGTTGTGCATTTCTGCATATATTTAAGGCTATGATTACTGATTTCAAGACACTAACAAATTTATTCTTACAAAGATATCTGGTATACTGACCTATTGTTTATCCACAGCTGCTGTGATAACATTTTCTAGATTGTAGAGGAATAAAAATAGGGAACAAAATTTATCCAGGAAAATACTCTGAAGTGCTTTTAGTTTATCTGGTAAAAAAAAAAAAAAGTTACATTGCAAAAGAAGTCCCTTCATATGTATGAAAATCTTGTGTTCTATATTTCTGCTGTATCTCATGCTTTCAGCGTTCATCTGGTGCTTCATTCTGGTTTGTCATGTCATAAATTCTCCCTTGAATAAGTCCATCTTCAAAGCTTTTAATGACTGTTACTCATGCAAGAAAATATTACACAATTTATAAATCGTATTTCACAGTGAGTCAAACATGTCTTACCTCTAATTCTGTAAAGGGTTCTGAAAGTTAGACATCTACTCCTCACAACTTTTTGATATCAATCTATCTTTTGGGTGAAACAGGAAGATGTAAAAATGCTTAGAAAATTAGTAGCCTGGTGATTTTCATCTTTCAGTCTTGATTGAAGTTTTATTTGTAAAGAACAGAAGTCAAAAAATTGAAATTGTGGACTTAACTGCTAATCACAACTCCCACAAATCTTCAGAAATATGCTTCATATTCAGACTAATGACCAAGATCTTATAATGCACCAAAAACCCAGCAGATATATATTTAGGAAGATGAGAGGAACTCTCAATTCCAGATTTTCAAACATGGTGTCTTGGTGATTTTACTATGATACTCTATTCCCTAATCATCTGCTTTATGCCCAGAAATGGTTGATGTAATTTTAAGGTGGGTCTGGGGAGGGGGCGGGAGCCTTGGGGGTTCCTTCATGGGCCTTTCAAAGCTTCACTCCAGAGCGTGCTGAGTGTGGTGCGGACCGGACAGTACTTTATTGCTTGGCTAGCTTGGGTTTTTGTTAGCTTAAGCAGGAAGTTTCTTTTTTTTCCTCCTTTCCCTGCCCTGGAGAGGCTGCAGCAGCAGTCTTTCAGCAGCTTTTGTTTCTTTTCTTGTACTGTCTGTCTTGGTTTTGGTCCAAGATCAGACAATCGCTGAGACCTTCGGGAGCCCTGGGAACGCCTCTGGCCAGCCCAAGCTGAAACCATAAGAGAGAGGACAACAAAATCCACCAGCTTCATCTGCTGTGAGGAGGAAACCAACATCGGAGATTCACCAGGTTCCCACCTGTTTTGCCTGAGCTGCTGTGTGAACTTTATTTTTCCCTTCCCTGAGACAAAAGCCAGCAGGCATTTTTTCTGTTCTGCTGTGGGAAGTGGGGCAAGGTTCTGGAAGTTCAATATGTAGCATTTATTCACTTTTTTCCCATGCCATGTGGGCACTTTGTTTGTCAATAAGTGTTGGAACCCAAGGCACGCCTCTGGCTGCCCTGGGAGGTCCGGAGCCCCAGCAAGGGGGTCTCAGACCCTGGCAAGAGCCCAGAATGACACCGTCTTTGACCTCAGTCCATGGGAAAAGTTACCAACACAGCGCAAAGCATTGCAAAACAAGAGAATGTGAAAATGAGTAGTGGTTTAGAATTTTGCAAGGTAAAAAGTAGATTTTAGGGTTTTTAATATGAGGATATAGGGTCTAAGATGGAGGATTTCGGACGTTGCCCTGTTCTTCCTCTTCTTCTCCTTCTCCTCCATCTTGTCTTGTAGTGGTGGCACAAAATAATTGGTAGAATGAATAAGAGGTAGAAATCACATGTCTAGAATAGGTGCAAATTAATTGGCATGGAATAGTAAATAATAAATACGTTGTGAAGAATGGTTGGATCATGGAAAGGGCACAAAAAGGCCAGGACAGCCCAGGACTGGGCAGTTCCCGCTCGGAATCGGCTGCATCAGATGTGCAGCCAGAGCTGAGAGCTGGCAGAGATAAGAAGAAATAAACAACCTGAAACAATGTCTGCAGGCTTTTCTCATCTGTTCGGGCTCGAGGTAAGGTGTCCCAGAGGTGAAGATAAGAACCAGCATTTGTGCAGAGTATCCAACTCCCACAAATAAATGGGTTTCTTTTTCACTTTCACCCACTGGTAGTCATTTTTCTTATTGGCAGAAAAGGATTTCTGAAGCCCTTTCTCCTTTAGAGGAAACACTCATTCCAGAGTGTTTTCTCCTAAATTTGTCTCTAAACCAAGACGCATGGACATAGATGTTTTCACACAAAATATTGTTAAGACTGGAAAAATCTGAAATCTGTGTCTCCTGTTCCCAAACATACAGGAATGGGAAAATGTGTAAATTCCAGTTAGCAAATTCATTGCAAATGTGCTGTTGTTCAAAAGCCTGAATAACTATTATCAATAGTTATTAATATTAATTGAATTAAAGCAGCACATGGAAGGTCATGTAAACATAAACCAAATTTTTAGGACTCATAGAATATAAAATATTCCGGAATGTCTGGATTGACACTGAAAAGCAAAAAACCTTGCAAAGAAAGTGATAGAAAACTTGTCCAAGAAGCCCAGCAGATATGTAGAAAGGCTGAGAGCAGAATTCAGGCCTACCAGTTGCCAGTGTAATGTTTTTTTCTTAAGACCAGGCTGGCCTCAAAATTTCATTCCGGCTTATTGAAGATTTTATAAATTAATTTTCTTGAAATACTTACAGTCCTTGGGGGAGAAAGGAGTGTTGGGCCCTACATGGAAGACCAAGATAGCTTCCCCAAAGTATTAAAAATACTAATTAAATCATTAAGTCTCTCTTCAAAATACATACTAAAAATCATGTCCAGATTCAGATAATTTGGAAGATTTTCTCTAAATCTATTAATTTCATTAAGAGTACATTTAAACAGAAAAGCAGACTTAAGAGTCTTGTAGATCTTTCTCAATTTTGGCTCAGTGTCTGATTGATTTTCCTTAGTTTCTAAGTGCCTTAAGCTTTTCATTTGGAAATCTATAATATATATGAAAAAAACTGCTTGGACGTTTTTAGTTCAAGTGTATGGTTGCTTTCATTACAAGTGCAACTTCTTCATTTTAGATCAGCCTTGAAAATTTTCTCAACACTACAACCTAGAAAATAAAATCTCCCTTTCAAATACATAATAAAATAAGAAATTTAAAAATATTTCAATTTCAGTGAAGGGAATAACAATTAAAGCCACTAAAAATACTAAGAAATTTCAATACTTGTTTAACCACATTTATTTATAAACTGTCTAGACAAGTATAACCTCTTGAATTTACCCATGTCACATAGTTTGAAGTTTTTCAGGCACTCCCAGCTCAGCTATCAATGTCAAAGAAAATAGATAGAAACTTGCTGAAGAGTTCCTTTGGTTTTGTTCAGAAGATGTGGCTCAGTGTTTAACCTGAGAGTTTACATGCTTGAAAGCAAAGTAAGCAGATGTCAATAGTTTGTATTTTGTTTTCAGGTAGAATGTTGTGAAGTTTTGCAGTAAACAAGATGTTAGAGTACAAAACTTTCTACAAAATACCCAATATCATGTTCAAATATAGAGATATCATTAAACAGAAAACCCAAAAATCTTTTGGTGAAGGATTAAACTAGGACCCTCACAGCGAACAGCATTCCCATCCATACACAAATATTTGGCTCATATTTAACTGCCCCAAGCAAAAATCTGTCACCTGAAGCTGAAGCAGCATAATAATTCAGATTCCTTTGTGACATACTGTTCCCAAGGTTTCTTCAAATCTGGCATGACTCAGCTCATTCACTGCAAGCCCAGTTGTATATGTATGGTATAGGATGGGCAAACAAGCTTTGTCCCCCCAGTGCTGCTTGGGAATCAAAATCACCATTCAAGGAAGCTGTATACCCTGTAGAGATAAACAAGCACTTTGGTTTAAGTACTTTGCCTAATTCTCAAGCACCTGCACCAGAATCCTCCTGTTGGAGTGAGGGAGCAGCTCCTTGTTTGGTACATCAGACAGGTAGAAAAGGCTGAAAAATGAGAGGAGAGATTAAGGGTAGGCAAGAAGGGAAAGAATAGAGGGGTATCCTCGAAGCATTCTGTCTTGGGACTTAGGAGCTTTCATCAGAGCTAACTGTTAATTTTTCCTTTTGTTACTGCCCAAAAACTTTTCCAGAAGAGATATAAGGATGTATTTTCTTAAAAAAAACAAAACAAAACAAAACAAAACAAAACAAAAGGAACCCCAACAAAACAAAACAGAAACCCAACAGCAACCAAAAAAAAAAAAAAAAAGGCAAAAAAACCACAACAAAAGAGTGGTTAATTGCTTGAGAAATACAAATAACAGGTGGCAGGTTCTCCATTACACAATAGCTCTGTGATTAGAGCCCTCACTCAACATATGGGAGACCTAGATTCAATTAATTTCTCAGCCTCTGAGGTTTCCAACCCGTATCTCTCATGAGGGTAGCCAAACTGTCAAATTATAGTCAACTTGTGGTAGGAGGGAACAATGTGCTCCTTATGCTGTGCTGGAGCACTTTCACTGGCCATTGAAAGGTGACTCAGTGGGCCAGGGAGAAACAGCAAAAACAGGGTCAGGATCACCCAGCAGAGGTGGGTTTCTCTGCCAGAGCACATGCCAGTCTTGTCATGTTCTGGGATTATTTGCATTACTTTTCCAATGGGTGTTTTGTTACCCTTGCACATCTGCCTGGACAGTGGTGAGTGGCTTTCAAGTGATTCAGTTTCTGTGGGTTAATAACTGTCATATTCTGCCCAAACTTGTTTTCTTGTGCCTACAGAGTCTGAGGTTTTAGTGAGGATTCAGGTTGTTACAGTAGGGCTCTACGGGAGGCTATCCAAAAGCTGTTCCTCACCTACCTGCAAGAAATGCAACTAAAAGTAGCATCGCTGGAAAAGGTGTGATATTTATCATAAATTATTTATATCCTATACTTACTCTACCTTTTTCATTAGTTTAATTTCAAAGACTTTAGTGCACCTGCAGGCAAAGTATTAACACAAATCTAGGTATTGTACAGGAATTGCTAAACAATGAATGAGAAGGAGATCAGACCCTATAAAATTATAATATCACAACTATTTAAATACTGGATTGCTAAAATATGTTTCTACAATGCATTTCACATCGTAAAATTTCATTCAGAGTCACAGAAATTAAGTTCAAAGTATGACTGTTCTCATTCTGTAGAATTTTTGCTTCACTTTGCCATTGTTTTGTCCAGGTAACTGAGTGTAAAAGGTGCATCCTAGCAATATTCCTTGGGTTTTGTTTATTCACTAAGCTTTGTCTCCTAAAGCAAGATTGATCGAGTTGTAGGAATAGCAATCCATGGGGCATTGTAAGCTCCTCTATATAAGCACTAGGGGAAAGAAAAAGTTATTTATACACTGATGCATCAGTTAACAGTCAAGAAGAAGGAATATTAAAAAAATCAAGTGATACTCTGAGTGTAGCTTAGCCTTAATTCTTGAATGTACAACACTATATTGAAAGTTCTATACATTTTTAAAGATAGTATTCATTACACTAGAATTAAATATGTTACATATAAAAATAATATTTAAGTAACATCTAAAAGATTAGATGTGAGATATTTCAGTCTCACAAGCTTTTCAGCCCTTCACCAACTCATTTCTAAACTGAGTCAGGTAGCAACTGTATTAGAAGGAAAGTAAATGCGTGGAAAAATGACATAGGCTGTAAACTCAGTGTGGAGAGTGGGAGGGGAAGAAAGTTAATTTTTCCAGTTAGTGTTTCATTCATCAAAATATTATTGTTGGTTAATCCTGCCTCCCCTTCCCTCTTATACCTAAAGATCTTCTACTGCTGTATAAAGGCTACAGCATATATTTCTTATAGTCTTGAAAAATTTCATCCTTTTCTTTTTAAAGTCATGAATTATGAAAGTGTTGCACTTAAATCCCCTATTTATAACAATCATTCGTGTATTAGGATTCCACTAGAAACAATAGGAGACAATCAAACATGGTGACTATCCTTAGTTCTCTTATATTTTTCAACAAATAATATTTTTGATTACTAAATTAATCTAATGCTTTTGTGTCTTTTGAGGGAGGCCCTGGATACATGGTATTCTTGAAATTGTTTTTATAGTACCAAAAGCTGCAGATAAATGTGAATATGAAGCAAGTAAGTACTCTATCTCCAGTAAGCTCCAACTGTCTTGAGAAATTAATCTTTGCAGATGTTTCCTATGGACATTCCCAATAAAATGAAGCTAGTCTTGGCTACTGGAACAGTGTCGAGGTATTGGAAAATGCTTAGTGGAATTAAACATAAATTAACATTTTGCATCCTGAGGTCTGTATTAAAGTACAATCAGTTCAAATGTCTTGGCTTATTTCTTGCTAAATATTTTTTCTGCTGCAAGGAGCAAAAGCACGATATTCCATGGGAGCAGAAGAGTTTTTTGTTTCAGTGGATATGCAGGTGGTGGCTCTTTGAGAGAGGTGGAGGAGGAGAGAGCAGAGAATAATTCTCCCTACTTCCCTTGTGACAAGTCACAACTGGAATTGAATGAGCATGTTGCATTGTATACTATGAGCATTTGGTATGTCCATAGGAATCATACAGAATATTTGCTGTTAGATACTACCATTTTTTTCCCCACATGAATATTTTACTACTCTGATGATGATAATTGTGTCACAAAGTGAGTAAGATTTGATTTTGTCTCAACAGTATATGGTTTTGTCTCCTCTTGAGTTTTGTTTTCCATATTTGAAGATTCATACCTTCCATATATGGTTGAGCACTGAATGTCATTTGGAAACCTCAGAAAAAATCACCACTTCCTTATGTGCACATGACTTGACAGGTGGTATGTCTGCAGAAGGAGTTACACACTCATCTACACAGGATCTAGATTGTTGTGGAAGTTCAGTCACCAGTGTGACCAGCCACCTCTGGCAGAGCACAGCACTCACCCAGCTGCATGTCTTCGGGAGGAGCTGGGTCCAGTCCAGCTATCTCAAGCAAGCACTCAATTAGATGTCCTCCATCTGCAACTGAGCTACCAAGTAACCTCTTCCTCAAAGAACCTGACCCTGATATTTTTGCTGACCAAGGGCGATCATGTTTACCTTCATGGGCTCACCTGCACTGATACCTTCATTGTGAGGCATGGAGGAGGGCCTTTCACAAGTACCAAAACTGATTGATAGACTTTTTAAATGTCAGTCCCATAAGGCCTGAAAAGATGCTGTGTTTCTGACACCAGAACCTGATTTCTATATGGTCATTCTAATACTTTTTTATAATCAAATAAAGTGTAATGACTGATAATCCATTATTACAACAATACATAAGAATAGGTAGTGGTTATTTCTCTAATAGTTTATGTGGTCTGGCAAGTGATCTAGACACTATTATTTAGCGTACCTAAATTATATTTGTGACTTTACTGTTCATCTTAACTGCATGCAACTGTTGTGCCTCTTCATCTATGAAAATGGAAATTCAGTAATGAGTTCTTGACATCTCTGAAAGGGTTTCTGTGTCTGTCTAAAAATAATTCTCTGTGTAATCTACCCATCTATGTATCTCTGAATACTTAGACAAGTATTAGCCCAATCTGTTTCAAGCACCAGATTTTCATCTTAAAAAATTAAATGCTTTAGCACAGCCATAAGTAGACATACGTTTAGTAAAAACATTATTTGGTTGGAAGCATTGAGAAAAGAACAAATTCCCTTTTACCAGATCTGTGCTAAAGCAGCTGAGGCTTTTATCCAAAACCTGCCTCTTAAAACCTATGAATTAAACTTTATGGGTTTGAACATTTTATTCTTTTACATTGTTACGCTTATTGCTTTGTCAAACACCGGGGAAGACAAATCTACCAAAGCTAAGTGGAGAAAGCAGACTGTTTTTCTGACTGTTCAACTGTAATATTTTCTATGCTCGTATCCTGTTTCATTGACCTTTATTAAACAATATTTGAACAAAGCCCAGTTTCAGCCTTGTAAGTATTAAAATGTCTACTCGCTGCAGCATAGCCAGGATTTTCACCCCAGCATTTTGCTCTGCGTTAAGATGGAAAACACTGCTGAAATCCTTTAGGCAGCAGGCTGCCATTTGCTGCTCACGTATGAAGAAACGCACACAGCTCTACAGAAGGGTTTTTTCTCATCTTGGTGGGTTACATAACCTTACTAAAGTCAGTAAATGTCAAGTTTTGAGCTATGGGCTAGACAATGTTGCCCAATAACCACAATTATAGTTTCCAAAATCTTTTGTTCCTCATTTGTTAATGGCAGTGATTCCTGTTAAGTGATACACCACGCACACCTGCACAGAACTAATTCTGGGCCGTTATGTCCAGAACAGCCTGTCTTTTTATGTCCTTTGGAGAAGAGTTGATCCCTCTTCAGTGGGAAAGTGAATCCACGTGCCTTTGGCACATGCATTTATAGCAGCTTTTGGGGCTGGGTTATTGAAAATACTAGCCTGCATTTCCCCCATTGCCCTTGGTGATCCTGTCCAATGTGGGTATTTCAGTTTTAAAACCTGACGGTAAAGGAGTGGAAATGCAGAGTCCATATACACAGAGCTGGTAAGCAGAGGCTGGGTGTGTGCCTCACACGCCTTGTCAGGTGAGGATGGTGATTTTTCTTACAACATACACAGACATGTGCACATGCCAGCTGGGGAAGGTTAATGTGACCCACAGAAAGGCTGGACAGTGACAGACACAAATCGAATTGTGAGGGTGAGGAATCCTAAGGCTCCCACTCACCCTACATTTGTCTCCCAACACAATCCTGTACTCTCTACCCTCTGGCAGCAGCTGCAGTCCCTGCACTCCTCTGAGGCTGATAAAGTGAGCAGACTGCAAGATATCCACATTGCTCTTCGGCCAGCTGCTAGAAGACACCCTCCCACAGGAGGTGGAGAGCATCCCATCCCTAACGTCTTAGGAACTCACTGCAAGCCAGAGAGGCTCCAGCAGTGTGGGAATTGACGTTTCCAAAAATAAGATGGAAAGGTCTGCAAAACTACATGTTAAAGCTGCATTCCAGGCCTGGATACTTGTATGTCCAGCTCCAAAACATAGTATGGAGAGAAGGGTGTGGAGTTGCTTTGACCACCTGTCTCTGGCAAAGATCAAGACATATCTTGATGGCTTATGCCAGCTGTTGTTTTCCCTCTCTGCTGCTGGTTGAATATCCTCATGTCTGGACTTTGCTAACAGACTGTCCCTGTTGTGCTACTGCCCTTGTTATTTGTCAACCTTCACAAGCTCACCAAAAAAATGGTGCTCGTATTAGGCTCTGAATTCCTCCAAGTATTACAGCTCTGACATATATATTTCTACTGTACTCTCTTGTTCCTTTTACTTTGAGACTTTGCAGACATAAAAGTCTGGCAATAGAAAGGCAGAGATGTGGAGGTGGGGGAGTGAAGGAGAATAAAAAGAGGATCACATATTCTTTCCGTTTCTTACCCCAACTTTATACTTTTTGAAATGTGTGACATCTGAAAAGCATTTTTCTACTCCTGTGACTGCTAGAGCATGGTATTGATGTCATATTCACCTTGCTATGGGTTTGGGATTTTTTTTTTTTTCATCACAACAAAATTCTCACAAATATTGAGGGAAAGAAAATCTGGAAACAAAATTGTAGTCAGAGGTTGTTTAAAATATAGCAGCTGTTGTGCGGCTGGTGTGCTAAAGCCCAAGCTTTTGATAAGCTCTTTGATACTGTGCTGAGGTAATCCAACCACTTTGATGCAGCATTATGGTGATCAGGCTCTTAGATACCGTTATTAAAATGATCTAAGCTTTTTAATGCTTTACAGGGTGGTGGCCAGAGCCCAAAGTTCAGCACCAGGTTATTCCAGGTGCTTAGATAGGACAGTGAAGCAATTCAAGGTTTCAATGCAGTCCAAATCCTCTTTTGATGCACTGAAATAACCTACTTTCTTTCCTCTTGAAGGGCTTTGATAAGATATTGTACTGTTGGCAATTTGACTGTATTGTACTGGTGGAAATTATTTAACCCCATTACAATATGGTGATGCAAACCCCCTGCTCTAGAGAAACCCAAATTCTCTAATACATAATTACAAAGGTCTAAGATTTTTTGTAGTCATCTGTAGACACTCAAATATTTGAAAGCATTTGTTATTTTGCATGCTTGACAAATATATTCTCATAATACACAACAGATGCCAATACTCTGCAGTACTATTTTTAAAGGATGGATTAAAAATTGTTTTCATTTAAAAACATGTTGAACATGAAAACTGTCCATCTAAAATAAGACTCAGCAGTCATCATCTTACTGATTGTGCCTAAGTTTACAAATCACATCAGCCAAATAGCTGAAGCAGGAGAGAAGCCTGAGGCTTGCTTCATAGCTCTGCTGTAGCACAGGAGCCAAAGTGGGATCCAGATTCCATTTTTTACTAAAACAGATTGAAAACAGCTTCCATCTCTATATTGTTTTAAGCTTTTCTCTTTATCCTAGAATGTGATTATAGTCTAAGAAATTATTTCCCAATGTGCCATGCTGGGATGCTGAGCTCTCTCCCTGATTTATACAACAGACATAACCAGTTTACAAGGAAAGCACTTGGATCAGCTTCTTGGCTAGCATGAATTGGTGATGTGATTCTTCCCTGACTAGCACAACTTCCTAGCCAAATTCCTGAGATCTAAAAAGTACAGACAAATAGGATCTAATGGATTTACAAATATACTGAAACCTTTCTGCATAATTGTGGGGTATAAAAGTTAAGGTTGTTGAATTTCAGTCCCACTGAAAATGCACATGTGGATGACTCATTCACATGCACAGTTCTGGCAATTACACAGATCAGATGATTGAGTCCTGCTCACAGGATTGAACTGGCTCCTGCAAGTCCTGTCAAAAACTGAATCAACGATGGCTAAACTGGGCTCAGTATCTTCTAGGTAAATACTTGTGTAGTACACTGTATGTATAAAATACCCTTTGGAAGACGAGACTGGATTTCAGATAACTCATCCCAGATTTTTTTTTTAAAATTTAACTCCTATTTGCTTATTTATAGATTAGTCACAGAAATAAATCTTATTCTTAATTCTGTTAATCTCCTAGAAATACAGCCATTTATCCTCTTTCTCTTTCCTTCTTTCTCCATTTTCACACATTCATTTCATATTTAGAAATTAATTTAAAATGTTTTGAAGTTACGAGCTTCAGAGTTACATTGTTGCAGACACAATCAGCCTGCAAAACACAGAGTTTATTCTTACTTCACAATGACTCTTATTATGGAAGAGAGGAAAGACCAGCAAACATCCTCCAACTCATTTCCTGACAAGCTTAAATGATAATCAGAATTATCTCGTTTTCTGCAGGAAAGAAAGGAAGAGACCTCTTGGCACCCTCCTTTGTGGAAGCAATATCTTGGTTTTCTTCTTTCCAGGGAGCACGTCTGAAACCCAGCTTGGTCTTGACTGAGACCCAGCTCTTCCCACATTCCCTGTTTTATCAGTATTAACACTTTGAGTCTATCATAAGCATTTTCTTCCTTACAGTATCAGCATTAGTTTCTGTTACAGTGCCTCGGATTGCACTGCTTGGCTGCTGCATGTAATATGGCTGTTTCTCTCAGTAGTTCTTGTTACTTTCTGTTAGAAAAACTGGCAAAATAACAATATTCGTTTGTGACAAACTTTAAATACATGACTTCCCAGCAGCAACTGTGATGTCAACTAGAATTAGAGAAACATCAAGTGGGTTCTGTGGCAATTAAATATTCAACTGCATATTTGCATGTGCAAACTTAGGTTTTGCAGTAGAATGTGTATTTTTTTCAAAAGCACCCATTTTTGGAGATGGTCTGGGTAGCAGATTAAAGATTGTCAGCTTTTTCATTTGATTTTGAAATCATTCTAGCTTCTCTGATAATAGACATGATCAGCTAGCTAGAAGGACATAGGAATTTATTTAAATGTGCAGAAATGTTCTTCTCCTTTTGTCATTGCTAAAGAAATTGCAAAGCAGGGGAATTGTAGGTGGCTCTGCTATCTTTATACATTTCTAGAGTACAGAAGCAAACACCAATATATACCCTCAAAAGTCACACATTTCTTCCCTCCATCTTTAATCCTGTTATTCTATCAATCAACAATTTCTCCTTTTTTTTTGTTCCCTCTGTCCCTTCATTTATGAAAGTGATTATATCATAGTTGGAAGAACAGGGAACTTTGAAAGTTTGTAAGAAACTAGAATAAACTGTATTTGAAAATCTGGGAAATTCAGGAGAACGTGCAACATATTTTCCCTTGATAAAATTGTGAAAAGCACAAAAGTACTCTTGAGACATATGTGTTTCCTTCTGCTGAGTGACAGCCTTAAGGACAGTACATGTGAGAGAGAAGTTTTAGAGGTAAAAATATTTTTTCTTTTAACTGAGTAGCAGAGAATCAGGGGTGTTTGAAGCGTATGTAAATTGGCAGTACAGTCTTTGTCTTTTTATATTATTTTTCCTCTTTCTATTATTGTGCTTGGGTGGATTTTGCCATTTGAGTTATTATTATCTCTTTAGAACCAGAACCACCCTCAGAGCAGAATTAGGGGTATAAGATATAGAATTTTGAGGAATTTTAATGATAGAAAAAAAATCTTGTAGATTTTTAAGGATATTTTATGTCTATATTAGATAAAGCATCAATCACTTCCTCTATCAGCTTTGCATAAATAAGAATTGCATGCGTGCTGATCTGGGTTTTCGTCATAGTGATGCATTTTTCAAAGTACTTCATCACTCCGCTGAATAAGATTGAAATAGACAGCAACTAGCTTGAATGTGTTTTAAATGGAAAAGGAGAAGGCTTATTAGGAGAATCCAGTGGGCATGGTGGAGCTGATTTCCTCTCTCATGGCACAGATTTCACTGAGTGACAACACTGTGGAAGGAGGGGAGTGCTGGCACAATGGTGATACTGACAGGCACTGAGATGGAGAAGAAGATCTACTGGTAATGTTTTTTGACTGAGTGAGAAGAAGCAGCCTAAAGGAGATCAAATGATGTTGAAAGCTGCTGGTGGTTTGAAGGAGAGCAGAGCTTAACCTGGTGACATTGTCAGAAAACTTCATGAGCGGTCTTGCAGAGGTTAAATGCTAGATCTTTTAGGAATCCTGGCAGGAAGTTACTTGGCACAAGTAGATGAAAGGAGGAAAGGGACATTAAGGATGGAATTAGTGGTCCAAGTCTCTGAAAAAATCAGAGCAAATCTTCATTGGAAAGAACATAATTCAGGTTAAAACTACAGAAAGGGAGAAATAAGAAGAAAAGAATGCTGAAGGCTCATGTGCCAAAAGACCAAATTAGAGATTTCCAAGAGGGTAAGAAGGATGGACTAAGAAAAAATTAAGGCAGGAGGTGGAAGACAATGGATTTAAGAAAGGTTTTTGAATGAGCAGGAAGGGGGGTGTGGCACACAAAAAACAGTCTTCGGCCAAAGTCGGAAATGTTGGAGTAAGAGATGTATTGTTACAAAATTCTTGTTGGATAAATTATTTGATAATTTTTTATTGGAAGGACTTTGTTTAACTGAAAATTGGTGTTCCCTCTGAATATGATGGAAAACTTCAATTTGGGTATGACTGAGTACTGGAACAGGCTGCCAGAGAGGTTGTGGAGTCTTCTTTTCTGGAGATTCAAAACCCATTTGGACAGATCCTGCACAACCTGCTGTGGGTGAACCTGCTTGAGCAGGGGGTTTGGATTGCACAGTCTCCAGAGTTCCCTTCCAACCCCAAACATTCTGTGGTTCTGTGATTCTGAATCCACTGTGATATATCAGCAGAGCAGACAACATGAACAGTATTTCAATTTTGAGTGACAATAATCACTTGCTAATAAACATTTTCAAATCCAAGTGCAGCACTGTGGAATTTAGAACCTGGAATTGGAATAAATTGTGCATAAATTGTCTCAATATGAATGAAAGGTCTTGTGAAAATCAGTCTCACGATTGTGCCCCTTTGTTAGTGTGTCTGCAACTGCAAAGCACTCTCCATGTCATTTGTTCAACACAGCTCTGCTTAGAGAAATGCGAATGCTCTGTACAGAGACAAAAACTTCTCTTTAGATTTAAACAAAATTACAGAATGGCAATTGTTGTTAGCAATTCTAGACAAGGTATTTACAATTTCCAAAATATTTTTAGGTATCTTAGTTGGCTGGTTTTCTCTCTAGCCTCAAAGCAAAAAGATTAAAGCAAATGGTTCAGAAACAAATAGAAAAAGGTTTTGAGGTAGTAACCAAAACTAGGCTACAAAGGTCTCAGAGCAGCAGCTTTATCTGCTGGTGGATACTTGCTCAGTTCAGTAGTCACATGATTCACATATTGGTTCTTTTTTTTTTTTTTTTTTTCCAGAAATAGAATCAATAGAGAACAGACAAACCCACAGTTGCCAGTTTGTACAGTCTTGTGGCTTTTCTTGAGGGTTCCAGGCTTGCAAAGGTCTACCAGATAATGATGACAAGCTATTTCAGTTCCTGCATGCCCATATGCTGCTCTACTGGGTTCTAGTTATCAAATAAAGGCATGAAAAAATAAGTGGTGGTTGAAACTGTCTAGATAAAGTTTACATCGAGGAAAAAAGTGTTATTTAAAAGCCACCTTTACATTTTCAGCAATATTTTATTTGCAGCATACTTAATTAATCACTTATAATTTATGTTAAAAGTCTTTTAGCAGAAAGTTTAAGCCTTGATGAAAGCATATTGCAGCATTAGATACACAGCAATAAATGTTATGTAACTAGTCTTTTGCATTATGCACAAGAATCTACCTTTCCTGACAATAGACCACACTAAGAGAATTTTTGAGTCTTTCAACAGTTTTCGCAAACTTCTGTTGTGACAACAGATTTTGATCTCTCTAAATGTGTAGCTCTTCCACTAAATGGGACACTGTGTCTATGCAAGCAGCAAACAGAAAAGTTTACATATGGATGTTTGGACATGAGATAAATTTTTCTTTAGATTGTGAGAGAAATGGACATCAGAACTGAAAAATAAAAGGACTCCCAAAAGCAATGAAGTCTGATAAGATTGCACATACAGAGAAAACAATAATTTTCTTTGCTTCTAAACCCTAATTCCTACAACTGTCTTTAGGAACCTGGATGTGTATTGTTTAAATCCTTACTGAAACTGTTTCAAAACCCTTTGAATGAGATGTGGCAGGGGAAAAAGCTACAGATGTTCAAAACCAGCAAAATTTTCCTCATTTTTTTTTAGAAAAATGTCTTAATGCACTTTTAACATCCAACAGTGTGAGGAAGGACAAAGCATAGAGCACATGGGAAGGAAAATGAAATCATGCTGCTTCTAGAGAGTTGGGTCATGATGACCCCAAGTCCATCAGAGATTCTGCATGGAGGTCCACATCACACCAAAATGTTCTTTTGCCTTTCTATATTTACAGCATTCCAGCTGCCTGATAACATTCATCTGTGAGCAGGTACTGAAAGAGCAGCATGTGAAACACTGTGTTTATAGCCCCAGTCTGCTGTCTTCTAATACGTTGTAAATGGCCTCACACCACCAACTTCTGATCCTCTGCAAAGCTTACATATATTTTAACAAGCAGACTGGTCCAGCATGTATAAAAACCAGGAAAAAGGTTGCTATTATGATTAAGTATGAATTGTAAAGAGCCTGCATGAAATACTTCCTGTGATCTGGCATTACAGAAACAGACATCCGGTGAGCTATATGTTCCTTCCTTTTCAGAACCCAAGTCTGCAAACTGCTGAACATTAAAACACCCATTCATTTCAGTAATAGCTGAAAGCCTCCTAATTAGCTCCCAGCATTAGGCTTAAGGACTGAGTTCAGTGCTGATACAGAATCCCTGTTTAGAGGCTGTGCAAAGATAAGAAAGTTTCAGATCTTCAAGTACACTTGAATAGGTAACTCCCATTTAATTGATTTGAATAAGAGATAGAGTCTGGGTATGAGTGCTGCAACCTTAAGTGTATTGTGTAGTAGGATGCTTTGAGAGCTGCTCTTTGAAGATGAAGACCCATAAAACAAGAACTGTTCAGACCTCTTTTGTTTTGAAATACTGGTTGTCCCTCTTCTTCGTGCCCTTGCAGTGTGGGCTGGTGTAGATTAAATTTTTCAGAATTTTCTAGTACACTCTTCACTTACAGTGTTTTCAAATCACACAGAAAAAAAGAAAATAGCAGAGATTTTTCTAAAAGACTGAAAGTCTCTCTTCACACACACTCTGGAGGTCTGGATGGGCTTCAGCAAGCAGCGAAGCTTTTGAGTTGATACACAAAGTGATAGTCAGAACTTCTTCCTCCTGCTTTGTGGATTCATTTCAGGACAGTTCAGCTCTGCCTCTGCAGGTCCTAATTGGAAAACGTCCGAAAGTGATATGACACTGTGACCAAGGGTTGCAGCCTGCAGAGGAGAGCCGGGAGGAGAGGGCAGTGTGTGTGCAGCCTGTGCCCTGCCCGGGTGCTGGTGGCAGCTGATGCTGCCCAGTGTGCACTCGGTACTTGATGAGTACCCAGCACCTGATGAGCCCTGATGAGTGCCCAGCAGCTTTCCCCCTGCAAGCTTCCAGCAGCTCTCCTCCTTCATCCCCTGCTGCAACAGAGGCTTAGTCCTTGGTCTCCACTGGAGCCCTTGCCATCCTCCTGCCTCAGAGAACAGACCCCGTCCTTTGTATGCAAGTTTTAGGAACTGTTACATGAATGTTTATAAAGGTTTTGGGGTTTGTTTTATGGTTTGGGTTTTTTTAATGTGGGGTTTTTATTTCTCTTCTTTTCTTTTTGTTTTTTAGCCTTGGTCAAAACCATGTCTCCTCCCATCATTGCTACTGAGGAATAATCTTCAGATGCAGGCATGAATCCAGTCCAACTAGTTAGAAGGAAAGTTTCACTTGATATTGCATAAATTATGTTTACACAGATGTATGGGGACAACAACAAGGAATTTTGACAATGCCAAAGTAACATTTCCAGTTTTCTGCGAGAAGAGTTGTGATTTCCTATGGGAATGACAAACTAGAATTTCATTTCAATTCAAAATTTTAAAGTCAATGTTTCCAAAATGTTTTACACAGCAGAGACCCACTTTAATTATTATAGCTGAAAAAATCCATTCCACCACCTGTTCCTGGAAAAAAAAATGTAAATCCCTAAAGTATATTGACCCACTACATTAGTTAAAAAACAGTGATATATTTTAACGCACAATTATTAGGACGGCTCTGTTGATCAGCAGACTCTATTTGCACCTTTCTTCTATTCCTCTTTGTATACAGGTGATTTTTTTTCTCTGAGAGCAAGATCAGAGCTTGCTGTATGTACTGTAGCTTGCAGGTTCACTGGGAAGTATTTATTTCTTAATCATGTATCTCTTAAATTAATTGTTTGGGATGATCAAAGGCTCAGCAGGTGGTGGGGATGATTTAGAAACCACAAAATTGATGCTATCTTTCTGATTGACATCCTATTAGTATGGCATATATTTCCTGTTTGTTAGGAATGTAAAGTCTGAACATTCGGTAATAATATCTAGTAATATTTTGGAAAGGGAAACCATTGGCTGACTGCATTTTAACAAGATGAAAAAATCTTTTGATTTCCTTCTGTCAGGTTTGAAACAGAAGCTGAGCACATGTAGCCCAACCTTTCCTGAGAAAAAGAAAAACTAGCTACAAGGCACCTGCTGCTGCTTTTTTCTGCTCGCCTGAAGCCATAATCCCTCTCTTAGCATCATTCTTTAAAAACAATCAAGCCTGTGAGGTTTTAGAAATATGCAAAATAATTATCACAATAAAATAAAACAGCTTGTTTAAGACAGTTTTGAGGCACAACTGAAACAAAACCTGTCCTGAGATCTTCTTCCTCTCACTGCTACACTTCTCTCCTCCATTTTGGGATCACGTTTTTCAAGATCACAGCCCTTCTCCTTACAAGAATAATTCCGGCCTCAGGAGGAAACTCAGGATGCAGTCATTTGAGCTCCTCTCTGAAGCACTAGAAATTCTGGCAGTTTTCTCTCTTTGTTTCCCAGAAGCTCAGCCAGCTCAGGACATAGTTCACTTTTTTTTTCTGTTTGTTTTGGTTTGGTTTTTTTGTTTGTTTGTTTGTTTTGGTTTCATTTTTTTCCCCCAAGTTATAGTCTTTTTTATTTTTTTTAGATTAAAACCTTAGCTCAGCACCGTTGCATCCCATGATCAGTATGAAAAAATATATATACATTTTTTCTTTCTTTTTGTAATAGGAAAGTGTGAGGTAACTTTGTGGGATTAAAAAAGGGAATGAAATAAAGTAGCTAAATAGTCTGAGTGAAGACAAAGAGAAAGCAAAACTGGAAACTGAATTAACTTGGTGTTTTTCAGCCTGTTCTTTTAGATAAGAAGCCTCTCTGGGGAGAAACCTTATTGTAATACTAGCTTTGGCCTCTCTCTCTTAGTAAACAATTTGCTTTAACTTAGAAATATGCATTGTTATTGTCAAAAGCAGAATGAGCCATCCCAGAGCATGTAGGGACATAGGAGCATAGGTAGGAACAATGGAAAAGAAAAAAAAAATTTCCAAGATGTTTAATCTTCTCCCATGGCATGGAAAGATGAACAAAAGGAATCTGCTCTAAGCCATGGGGGAACTGGGTCCTGCAAACACCCTTCCTCTCCTCTTTATCCTGTCACTCCACAGTGATGTGCTTTGTCTGCCAACAGTTCCATTCCCTGTGTACAAAGGATAGCTGCCAAGTGTGGTCAGGGCCTAAGGGACTTCCCATGGTGTTAACTGGATTAACTATGGAAGACATTTAGGGGCATCTGGAGACAGCTGAGGTATACAGGAAGGCTCCACATTTTGCAGAATTATGTCCTCCATGTCCTCCTAAGCACAGCTGTTGAAGAGTGATGCACACGTTGAAAAATTATAGCAGTATCTTCTGGACAAAAACGTGTACATATGTTACAGTACCTGCCCTCTAAATGATACCTTTTGCTTTATATTTCAAAACCATAGCAGAAAAAGCAATGCTGTCTTCCTTACAGGTTATTACAGCTGCTAACCAGCATGCCAAATTAACTTAGTGTAGAAGCTGTTGTACCTTTATATGGGCTTAATTAAAAAAGGTGCTAGGAAATAACACCTTCCATATTTTTTGTGCTGAATATTTTAGGCACACTTTAATTAGAACTTTGGTTTTCAAGACTTGTAAGATTCCTCTCTATGTTTTTCCAGTAAAATGCACATGGCAATACTTCTGTTTACAACATCAACTGTATAAAGCTCAGCGCTGTTTGCTTGACATTACTTCAGTCTCCATTTATCACAAATAACCCTTCCAACAAGATCTGCTGTATGCTAATGCAAGGGTTAGAAAACATCTATTTATGGGTATGACTTTTATTTTTTTCAGTAGAATGTAAACTAATTTCTTGCTTACAGAAAATTCAATAGGAAATACACAAAAGCCTGGACCGTTATCACACTCACTCCATCTCTGTTTTGTGTATTTACATGTTTAGGTTTGCAGGATGCCATGCTCCAAAACTGGCTCCTGAAACCTTTTTGGGGTGTACAGAGCTGTGTAAGGAAAACTGTTATTGAAACTGTTATTTAACTGTTATTTAGTCATGCCCAGGCCATTCCTTGCCATTTCTCTTGGCTCTTAGGAAACCTCTTAATGAGGAAAAACAGAAAGGAGGAAGACACTTAACACCTCAAACTACAACAATTATGGGGTACTGGAAAAACCATTGCATGGTTCTCCACTAAAAATATTTGGTATGGACTCCTAAGAGTCAGAGGGCCTAAAAACCCTTAATGAAATAACCTTAATGACAACCCCGGTACTGGGACTCTCACATTTAAATCAAACCATGTGAGTTATTTGTGCATGAAAGGATGCACCCAGCACTAGGAGTACCGGCCCCCGTTTGGGATCATGGAAGGAAACAACAGGACAATGCAATTGAAGGATGACCTTGATACCTGAGAGCGGTGGTAGATGCAGAGAAACATAAAAACTGATATGTACACCACATGGTAATAGATGGCTTGGAACTTAAAAAGAAGGATATTGGATCTTACCAGCAGGATCCTGAAATAGCAGGTTGCTCCGCTGGAGAAGGACAATGTTGAGCTTAAAGTAACCACTACTTTAAATCCCAGCCAAGTTGTCTCCAGGCTTCGGAAGAAGCCCAGAGACCTTTGTACCATGACTGCCTGGTAACCATTGAACAAACAAGTGTGTTCTGGCAGACCAGATCTCGAGAGCAGACCCATCTTGGACCTGGAACTGGGCTGGGTATGCAGTGGGAAGATCAACCCAGCTAACAGAAAACCAGGCTTTACCTTTTAACACATCAGCGCCAAAAGCAGATTTAATGACCTTACCTAGAAATCACTAAAGGAGAAAAGGTAAACATATCAACTGATATGAATTATGGTTTTGGAATAATATGTGCCCATGGAGCCATATAAAATAAAAGGCAATTGTTATTGGCACAGAGGTCTGCTAAAGAAGAAATCAGTCAAATACTACAGAAGGTGAAAAAACTTGAAAGAAGTGGCTGTGATGCCCTTATAAAACCTTGTAAAATTTGGAGATGCCCCTGTTAATACAGGGAATCAATTAGCTGAAGAAACAGCTAAAGAGGTTGCTGAAAAAGTTATCCTTGCACTAGTACTTAACAAAAAGTTGAATACCCTAGAACAAAAACCAAGTCAGGACAGGCAGTTAGCCCCATCACTGAAAACAGTGGAGAATCCCAGCAGGTGATTGGTAAACTCATGTGGGCAAGTAATTGTGCCTCCAAAGTAACATATAAGATAACAGAAGTAAAACATCAGGAAACACATTAAGAAGTAGAGAATACAGTAACTAGTTTACAAAAGAATAGAGTAAGCATGAAGATGACAGAAATTAATAGATCAGTTGAAAAATATATTATTTTATTTATTGAAAAACAAGTGATTTGTTTTGCAAAATAATCTCAATGAAAGGAGGGGGCCGCCTCCAGGGCTAGTAAAACAGAGGAATTCACCAGGTGATTATTGGAAAATTGATTTTTCAGAACTGCCTGGGCAGAACTGGGGACTAGCACATCTTGGTATTTCGGTACTTTTTCTAGATGGCCAGAAACATTCCCATGTCACACCAACAAGGCAAGTGAAGCCTCAAAATTTTGCTCAAATTAATATAATAGTACTAAAATTAACTCTTTTATGTTTTAAAAGATACACTGTTATAAACAAATCTTTGGGACTAGACTCACATGTACATCTTTTCCAACCAGAAAATATGGAGTGCATCAGAACCTGGAGTTTTGGACCAATCCAGGAGAAGTGAAAGGGACCATATCAAGTTCCCCTGGTAACCTACACAACACTCAAGGTGGAAAGAATTCAATCCTGAGTTCATCACACGTGGTTAAAACCGGCAACACATTAAACATAGCAGAAACAAGACTGACAAACACCACAGAGTTTTTATGTATATATATAAATCTTGTTTTAGGAATAGAATATAATTTCTGGGGAGGTATTATTTATTGGATGTAGATGAAAATGATAAAAAACTGCATATTTATAGAAAATACATTCTTAATTTCTGAGAAAAGGAATGTAGTCTTAAAGTTAGTGCAAGATTTTAGCAGGTTACAGAATCCAATTTCTGTAACATCTTGTTTGCCAACACCAATGTCTGCAGAAAATCCAGTTCCATGGGGAATTTCAGTCAACAATTTGACAATAATTTGGGAATATGTGGGACTTTATGAAACAGATTATAACCCATTACTGTCACATGAACATGGAGTATGTGACTACTTGAATTTAAACAACAATACTTGTGTGCACATTCCACATATGACTGTTAAAATGGATGATCAGATAGGATAAAAATCTATTGCTGCATCTAGCACAGAATTAAGGACAGGATTAGAAAGCAACTAGTTCAATAAAATATTTAAAAAATTTGGATTTTCTTTAACTGGTCAGTTGACCTCACTTTTGCAAAATATACTTGTGATCATAGTAATAATTGCGATATTTGCCTTAAGATCTTGGATGATGTTAGTCAAAAAAATAAAGCAAAGTGAGGCTTGTGAAGGCTTGTGAAGAAGACAAGCTTCACAAGCCTCAAAGGGGGGAATGTTACCAGATGGTCAATTGTCTACACATGGTGAGCTAACACAATGCTTGTTCTACCAAAACCACTTGCCTATGCAGCTGCACAATGCCCATTGTGTGAGAGGGAGAACTGGAAGCTCACCAGCCCCAGTGTCCTGCCAACTCGAGTATGTCAGCTGTTAACATGGGGTCTATGACCATTAGGGACCACCAGAGACACCCCCAGGACAGAAGAACCCATGCATAAAGGGAAGGGAAAATGTTCATTGTTTCAGGGAAATTATCATTATATGTGTGGAGACTGATAAGATAGAATTGAGCTACAGGTTGCAGAACACCATGGCAGCACAGAGAAGCTTGTCTCTGCCTGACCTTGGGGAGAAGAAATGCCACAGGGCAGGTGCCCTACAGAGAGGAGCCTGCTGGAGGAGTGAGCAGCTCCCACATGTCCCCACATAAGGACATTAAGGAAGTGTGTTGCTGATGGGGCAATGTGTGATAGGTCACTTAGTGAAAAATGTCACATGAGGAAATACTGTGTCTTGAAGAAGTGTGTAAAACCAGCTTGTTTCTCACAGTAAACATCTCGGTATCCTTGCCAATCTGAGTCCATGCACTGGTCATTACACATATGTATGTTTAGTCTGAGACAATCAATGAATATGTATGTAGAACACAGTATAAAAAAAGAAACTTTCCTGTACCCAGTATGCACTGCTTTTGGGAGGAGCTGTCCTCTGTGCATCCAGCTGAATAAAGAATGCCTGCTTCTTCTTGCTACATTGGTGTCAAAGAGTTTTTTATTTTACCAAACTTTTGGTAGTAACTTAAATCAACATCTGATATCACAATTTTTTGCTTTTGTAACGTAATAATAGCAATAGTAGTAGTAGTAGTAGTAGTAGTAGTAGTAGTAGTAGTAGTAATAATAATAATAATAATAATAATAATAATAATAAAATCCTACCAAAGCGAACAGTCTAGTCATCCAGGCATCCTGAAACAAAATTGTATTTGCTGAGTTTTGTAAGAATAATAAAATCCTACCAAAACGAACACTGTCTAGTCATCCAGGCATCCTGAAACAAAACTGTATTTGCTGAGTTTTGTAAGGTTTATGAGGTGATTATTTAGTAAAAAGGTAAGCTTCAAACTAGGAAGTCATTCCTGTTTCTGGGAGACTTCCAAAGTCTTATGGATCTAGTAGAAACAACTCAACTCATCAAAAAGCTTTTGAAACATATGAAGAAAGTTAATCATGCTGCAGCTTCAGTGCCTTTCTTTGCACAAATATTGCATTTAAGCTCCAGCATGAATTATTAAACCTCCTTATAATGGTTGTGATTAATCTTCTACCAGCTAATCACTTTCAAGCCATACCTCCTCCCTGCTTGTATAATTTTAAGAATGGCTTCTCTTTGCATCCTATCCATCACTAAAATACATGTACCAAATAACCTCCCAACTTTAGGAGCTTTGTGTAATTAGTCTGTTTTCCTAACAAAACCAGCTATTTTCCTCTGAAACGTAAGCTGTGCTTCAGCAAATTCAGCTCATGGCTCTTGATGCAAAAAGCAGTACTGAAACCAGCCATGCAAAGGACACTGGTTTGTGGCAGTGGCTGTGACAGCAGTGCAATAACTGTGTCAAGTCCTTCAAACTGAAGATTTTAAACAATTTAACGAACTTTTACCCTCCAAGTCTAAGGCTGACTGAACTTCTCTTTTGATCCCTTCTGCCTTTAATTCCCTTTTTTGCTTTTCCCAGCTCTAGCCACAATGAGCGAGTTATCTTACTGCTCCCTCATCGTGTCTCGGGACTTTTCTCCGACATCTAGCAAAGTTCCCTCTCATTATGATCCCAGTCTGATTTTGCAGAAGAGACAGCTCACTCATCAAAAGTCTGGAAAACCAAAGATTTCTATGCCCAGTGGGCATGCTCAGAGCCTTCCATCAGTAACTATGAGAGCTGCTGTGAGACCCATAGCCCCAAAATCTGGTGAATGTGTTACATGTGATAGGAACTTCCCACAGCAGAGACAGAGTCATCACCCAGGAGGGCACTAGCCAGTGTTTTGCTCTGTGAAAATATTTCCGATTACTTCAAGGAGACTATGGTTCAGTCCTTGACTCCAACCTTCTGGACATTTATCTTTTAAATGGGTTTAGGCCTTCAGTGTGCCTGACATATGGATTTGGAGTTTTTTCTTCTTTTTGTTTTAAGGAGGTGGTTTCTATTAAAATATTTTTGTTGAGTTTGTATATATATCAAAATATTTTGTATATATTTTCTTATATAATGTTTTTATTGTACAGAAACACACCATGTCCCAGTGGGAAAATGTTTTGTATGTCCAGTCTTATTAGCAATACTTGCTAGTATTTCAAAAGGTATGATTGGCTCATTTGTAAGCCAAAGGCACAAAGGTATTATGTGCTCTGTTTTCTCTAAAATTTAGATTAGGAGAACAGAAGAATAGTGAACCAGATTCTGAAAAGTCAGCCTTATTATTAGCATCCATAAATAGTAGTATTTATGCAAAAAATATGTAATTATGTGTAAATAAATAAAACCTGCCATGAAATGAATGACATCAATAACATTATAATAAGGACAGTCTTTGAAACTGGAAAACAGAGGGCATATCCCTTATTACTGAAAGGTCTTAGGACTTTAGAGACAAGGGACAGTGGGTCAAGGAGGACAAAGGAAGGAGAAACATTCTCTAGGTTTCTCAGTGGGGAAATGAGGCAGAGAGGGATGAAATGGCTTGGAATGGGCAGCAATAGAACAGTAAGGTGTTGATTCCATGTCTTTCAGATTGTTTTGGCACATTACCTCACTCAGGCCTGCTTCATGAATTCTGCCTCATGAATTCGGGTTGCATTTCACATTCATTCATGACAGAGGATGCTGAGTGCTGGGAAGGAGGGGAAAGAACTGCTGGTTTGCTGTATAGAAAGTCCTTATAAATGTGGTCTCTGCACTCAAAAGAGGAAAGAAGTTTTTTTAGAATCATAGAGCTATCATAGAATACACTGAGTTGAAAGGGACTCAAAAGGATCATCAAAGTCCAAGTTCTGGCCGTGCATGAGACACCCCAAGAATCACAACATGTGCCCAAGAATATTGTTCAAATGCTTCTTGAACTCTCTCAGGCTTGCTGCTGTGATCACTGCCCTAGAGAGCCTGTTCCAGTGCCCAACCACCCTCTGGGTGAAAAACCTTTTTCTGATGTCCAACCTAAACCTCCCCCAATTAAACTTCAGACAATTTCCTCAAGTCCTGTCACTGGTCATGAGAGTGAAGAGGTCATTATCTGCCCCTCCTCTTCCCCTCACAAGGAAGTTCCAGACTGCAATGAGGCCTCTCCTCAATCTCCTCTTCTCCAGGCTGAATAGACCAAGTGACCTCAGCCACTCCTCCTTTGGCTTCCATTCCAGACCCTTCATCATCCTCATGGCCTCCTTTGGATGCCCTCTACAAACTGAATGTCTTTCTTATATTGCAGTGCCCAAAACTGCCCCCAGCAGTCGAGGTGAGGCCACCCCAGTGCACAGCAGAGAGGGACAATCCCCTCCTTTGTCTGGGTGGTGATGCTGGGCCTGGTGCACCCCAGCCAGTCATGAAAAGGCAGAGCCTCCTCTAAGTGTTAATTGCCTACAGCTCCTGAAGTGATTGTGTTATCAATCATAATAACACTAACATTTAATCTGGTGACTCTTGAGAAATCTCTGACTTCATTGAAAGCTAAATCTAGACCTAAACATGGAAAACCAATCCTGAGTGAACTCAGTAGAAGAAAATACCAGCTATTTTGCCTTTTATTAATTTTCTTTAAGAGCCAAATCCTCAAGTGTTTCCGCAGGCAGAAATGATTAGTGTACTATTCTTAGGATGAATGGAATCTAACAGACAAAGAGTAAGGCTTCACAAAGTTTGACAGAAGATTTTTTTTGACCTATACCTAATGTACCTCCTTAAAAGATGAAATTACTTTGTGAGTTCTGTTTAATCAAATGATTATGTAAAATTATATTATATTAGTTCAATTCTTTAAAAAATGTATGTTGTGGGGGGTTTATAGAGACACTTGTGACAGTCAAACTTGTCTGGAAAATAGCTGCCATACTTGTCCCATCACAGTATGACATGGCTATCATTTTATCCTAGAAATGGAAAACAGATATAGGTAAAAACATTGCACAGTAATCTAAAACACCAACATGGTGACTAAGTCTCCCCGTCCATTTTCTCTTTGTTAATTTACCAGTATAAATAAAGAAAGAGTGCTCAAAATATGCATATTTTGTTTGACTTAAATTTGCCATTTTTTCGTTTTGGGGTGCAAATTCTAGAGTACAAACCCTATTGGTATATTCTATTCAAATCCAAGAAAATGGTAACTTCCCTGAGCAATCTCAGTTGGTTTCTTTTCTAAGCACAAGCTGAAAACTTCACATGATTTTTTTTTCAATATCTTCTATATTGTGAGATTGTTCTCTGCCATTCTATGATGGCAATTTGGAGTCGTTCTGAGACACAAAATGAAGGCAAGTGGGGAAAAAAAGGTGGGCAAAATATTTGGAACCTGAAAGACAAAACTGACTTTATGTAACAATTTACCTTTTGGTGATCCACACTATTGACTTAATATTGAATTAATATTAATATTGAATTAATATTCATGCAGTGAAGTTATCACAAGTAGTTTGCTGCAGTATGTCTGTATTCTGTTGAATCAGAAGTATAGAATACACCTGACCCAGCCCAACTTACTATAAAATGCTAAGCTAACGGTAGTGAATATAGGGAAAAATAAGTGACTGCTACCCAGATTGCCTTACCACCAAGTTGTAAGAAAAATGGACCAGGCAGAAAGTTTAACAGGAAATGGTAAGAATGGAATAAAATACAGCCCAAATAAATGAGACTAGCAGTGAGACATTCCAGTGGCTCTCCTCTGGGATGAATTTCTACAATTGAAGCATCTCATGCGAGAAATATCTGCCTTGGGGCTACATCTGAATGAACCCAAGGATGGTGAGCATGTTGGCCCCAGCTGACCAGAACTGCTGCCTGCAGTTCAAAAGTGGCATCAAATAAAAACTCTTAGAGCCCTTAGCTAGAAAGATCTTCCAGGTTAATGTTTGGCCTTGGCATTCAAAAACTTTTGTGCCTTTCTTCTCTACTTTCAAGGGATTCCTCTTGCTGCACTTGAAGACCTTGCTCCCACTGAAATCAATGGCAAAATTCTTACTGGCTGTAATGGGAGTGGGATGAATATGGCAATTTTTCTGTATCTTACACACATTACAGGTCCTCTTCCTCTTCCATAAAATAGTATCTGTACTCATTAGTGACCCTTCCTAAGGAAGACACTTGCAGAGAAAAACATCTTGTTTCTGAGAGTAGTAGAATTATTTCAAATCAACTTCCTAATTTTAAAATAGTTTTGGTTATTTTTTTTTTTTTTCCTTTCCTTAAGGATTTTATGACATGAATTCATATTCTGGAAGGTGGGAGAAGACAAGTCTTCATTTCTGTGTATTTGCTCTTCTGCCCCTCTTTATGCCTATATGAATTTCTCTTTTATTGAAACCCTTTCAGATTCCTATCAACTCAGTTTGGCCTAGGTGTATGTATCACAGCATCATTATCATTCCTCATTCTTCTTTTAAAGGCTAGCAATTTTTGCAAACACTTTACTGGGGTTTTTTGTTATGTTATCCTGGTGGGTATCTCTGAAGTCGCTTAGTCCCAGAGGCAGATACTGAGTCTAACTCCACTTTTACACCAAATCCCATTGAAATCAAATGAGAATTACCTGTTTGCATCTTTTTTTCAGATCAGCTCCTCATCTCAAGCAAAAAATTAGGCTCTTTCCCGACATATTCACTGGCTCTTTAAAAGAATTAATGTGTCTGATGGGAAAGGAAGGTAAGGGATGGTTTAAGATGTTATTGGCATAGTTCCAGGCAAAGTATGATTACAATCCTTCAGAGGGGAGCCAAACGGAAAGAAGAAAACAATGTATAGTCAAGTGTCTTTTCTACTTAACAATTAAAGTCTCTTTCAGCTAGGAAATATCCATGTAGTCCTGAGAGACATACAAGAGTGGGGGAAAAAATGTCATTCTCAGTGCTCTTGCTTCCTTACTCCGGGTATCATGCTCCTGAAGAACTGGGATGGTCAGGCAGGAGCCAAGGGACAGAAAAGACAACCCTCCACTCTCCAACATGCTACCTGGCTCTGGGCAAGTCAAAGGAAGGTTTGTCTGCTGCATCAGACCACAGTCATTCTCCTTTTCCTCATCTGAAGGCTTCTGAGGCCCTGAACCTCACAACAGGTTTGCTTTTTCACTACTCACCAGCTCCAATACTCTGTCAGTGTTCCAGCGCTCTGCTATGGAATATTCTCAGGGAATTAAGCTGAAATCTATTATAGTAGGGATTTTTTAGTATGGCAATATTTAGTAAAAAAGAAATAATAGTATACATTCATAGTAAAAAATGTCAACTTTAGAACACGTGTTTAGTAAAATTTACTAATTTTTGACTGAGAATACAGGAGAGCGTGACTTAGAGTCCCATCTATAAAGAGAAATCCAGACAGTCTTAGTGAGCAAATGAGAACTCTGTTGCCTTTGGGAGCACTTTCTCCACCTTCCAAAGCCTTAGTTTTGTATACAGTGATTTTCATAAAACATGTATTTCTCTTGTTACTTTTCTGCATCATCAGGTTACAACCTCTGTGTTGTTTCTACATGATGGTGGTTCCTTTTGCAATAAGGTGCAATCAAACATGAGCCAGGCTGTCAGATCTGGCCCCTCAGAGAAAAGAGTGAAAGCAAAGGTTGTGTGTTCTGTGCCTCAGGTCCACCCAGACAGGGAGGCAAACAGACACAGCCAGAGTTTGGCCCTTCTCTATTTAGCTGCAGTGCAGCCATGCTATCTGCATGCCACTACTGAGAGGTGGGATTGCATCAGTCTAGCCTTCTCAATGTGACATCTTCCATTTTCCATGTTTGTAAGAATTCTGAGGTAGGTAAATAGGAAAACTGTGAGAGTTGGATACTCCGCACAAATGCTGGTTCTTATCTTCACCTCTGGGACACCTTCCTCCGAGCCCGAACAGATGAGAAAAGCCTGCAGACATTGTTTCAGGTTGTTTATTTCTTCTTATCTCTCACTAGCTCTCAGCTCTGGCCACACATCTGATGCCAGCCAAGTCCGAGCAAGAACTGCCCCGTCCTGGGCTGTCCCATCCTTTTTGTACCCTTTTCATGATCCAACCATTCTTCACAACGTATTTATTATTTACTATTCTATGCCAATTAATTTGCACCTATTCTAGACACGTAATTTCTACCTCTTTTTCATTCTACCAATTATTTTGTGCCACCACCACCAGAGAAGATGGAGGAGAAGGAGAAGAAGAGGAAGAACAGGGCAACACCCAACATCCTCCATATTAAACCCTTCGTCCTCATATTAAAAACCCTAAAATCTACTTTTTACCTTGCAAAATACTAAACCACTACTCATTTTCACACTCTCATGGCTCGCAATGATTCTCGCAGCGTTGGCAATTTTTCCCATGGGCTGAGGTCAAAGACTGTGTCATTCAGGGCTTCTTGCCAGGGTCCGGGACCCCCTTGCCAGGGCTCCTGAGCTCCCAGGGCAGCCCGAGGCATGCCTTGGGTTCCAACAGAAAACCAGCAAAACACACTCACTCTAAGGGATACTCTGACATGAGTTGTGGCTTTGCTCCTCCATGGGATATATTATTCACAAACATGATGACTGATCCTGGGTAGTTTTCTGCCCAGCTCTCATTTGGATGCTAAGGAACACATATCAGGGACACGCTAAGTACAGCAGGATGAGTTGCAACAGCTGGGAGCAGCCCTTGCTGCAGGAGCATATCAGGAGTCTTTGCAGCACCCATGAAGGCCAGGGTCTGTTGTGGTGGGCAGATCTTTATGTGGGATTTGCAAAGAGAAAGAGGGTTTCTCACTTCTTCCCCAGTCCTGGCAACTGCAAAGCTGGAAACCAGCCAAGCAGAGCTTCCTGGGAAGCAAGGGGGGGCTGCTCCTGCCGCTTCAGACCTAGGCAACAATATCCACATGAACAAATTGAAAAGTAATAGGTTCAATGACTTTGACACAATCTATGGATTCAAAAGTAATTAACAAGGATAATTAGCTTTTAAAGGGAAATCAGACAATTTGTAAAGAAAAAGTGGAGAAGAGATTCAGCATAATTTATCCACCTGATTCTTTTAAATAGATAAGCTTACGCATCTGTAACCAAGATACCATACCAGCATCAAGTACATCACAGCTTTTTCTCTGTCCCTATCTGTGTGGCTTTTTATCATATTTCTACGTCTGCACCCGAGCATTTCCTAAAATCAATCATTTGTTAAAAAAAATAAAATAACTGGACCTGCAGCTGAAGTAAGAGATATATAGGCTCATTGAAAAAATCATTTAACATTGTGATTGTTGATCCAGGCATTACCTTAACTTTACATTGCTACCCAGGCTGACATGATTTTACTATCTGAAATACATTTTCAGGCAGAGAATTTGCCTTCCTGTCATACTACTTTTTATGTATCATTGCCATATGGGTGGATCCCTGTTACGGACCCACATTCATTTGGGTTTGCATTTATATCCTACCACTAAGATTCTGCAAAGGTATGACTCTCCTTCATAGCTTTTTTTGCCATACAATAAATCCTCTCAAGTTTCTCACAGTAGTCCTATCAGCTTCCTCATTGTATGCTGAGAATATCTAGGAGCATAAAATAAATTTAAAAAAAAAAAACAAAGGAAGTGTTAACGATGCAGAATTTCTTTTTCTAACAAAATCTTGTCTGTTTCTACATCCAGCATTTCTGACTGAGGTACAACATCTAATTGTGCCTGAGTTAATGAAATTTTTGTGCAACTCATCTGCCAGCCTCACCAGGACTCTTAGTTCCTCAATTTCTATTCTGCTCAAAATGTGTATCAGATTTGGCACATCTGTGCCTCTCCTTCATTCCACTTTGCTATCTGCAGCCACTGTAAGATCTTCAAATGCTAAGAGGAAAACATTACAGGAAAAACAGTATTTTCTCCAATTTTCATCTTTATTCCATATCAATTTTTTACCTATGGTTATTTTGGTGAAAAGGGGATTTTTGGAGATTTCTGCCTCAGTAGTTTTGTTGAAGTTTTTTTCCATATTTGCCTTTGTTTATACCAGAGTGTGGATGCTATACAGGATGATGATGACCTCAGAAATATTCATAGGAAATTTTCCAAAAATTACTGGGAGTTGCAGAAGAAGCAAAGTATGATTTCCTCTTATTAGGCTATGATCCTTAGGGCAGTTCTCATTTTTGTATAATATAGGACCAATAAGGTTGACAATATCAGATGGAAAATGAAGCAATTGCCAGATATTTTCCATCCCAGTTGATAAGCCCCTGCTCTGTGTCAAAATGGAGCTTACACTAAGGGCAGCAAGGATTTTATTTTTTGCTGGAAATTTATCTTTAGTGTTCTTTAAAAAGAAAAGAAATAAAAAGAATTTATGAGCAACTCAGTTTTCCTACTTTCAGTATTTAAATTCTTTCAGAGGCTATTGGTGGTCAGGGGACAAGTGTTGAGTGATTGCATAATGTAAGTCCAGCCTGGAAAAAGTATGGAAGAGGAAAACCATTTGCCTTTAGACCTTCTGTCACTACTCAGTTTAGTGACACTGAGTGAGATTTAAGGTACTGAAAGGTGGCCAGCATGATAATTCAAGATTTGAAGGGGCATATTGCTTATTAGGTGAAACTGTGGATATTTCATGGTGTTTTACAGGACATGAAATATGAGATATATGCAAAGAATGAGATATATGCAAAACCTAAATCCCATAACATAGTTTCTGACTCACTGACTTTTACACTTTTTCCTGTTGAGAAATGGTGCTTCTTGTGCATGTCAAGAATGCTTTCAGTTATTTTGTTCCGTTTGCTTTCACAGTCTTCAGAAACAGCTTTCCTTTTTTTTCCCTTCCCTTTCTTCATACACTTTTTTCATTGCTTGATTTGATACTTATCTACTTTTCAAAAAAATAAGTAGTAACATAAATTATTAATTCAGTTTGCCAATGGTATCAGACATACCCTTTATTGCTGATTGATCCAATTTCGCATTCATCATATGTTATGTTAATAAAAATTATATGTTAATAAAAGCTATATTTCACTGGTGGAAGAGACCTTTATTCCTGTTTTTTGCAGACATTAGAGGAAAAAGCACTGTAAGGCTCAGAAGTTTCAGCTAGGCTTTGGTCCTCTAATGGCTTCTCTTCATTAGTGCTGACTTTTCTGATTTGGTTGTTTTTTGTGGGTTTAGGGTTCTTTTTCTTCTTTCTGTCTATTTTTTGCATTTATTACTCATGAAAAGTGATGGATTAAGCACTCCGTTACATCTATTTCTTTTCCCAGTGACTCCACAAGAAAATGCAGGAATCTAAGTTTGGATATGCTAAAACCAGGTGTAAGCCCTTTTCCCCAGTTTTGGGGTTTTTTTTTTCCCCAGTGACAGCAGTAAGAAGGTCCCTCTCTAGGTCTGGACAAGACTATGGGTAGTTCGTAGCAGACAATGGACAAGCTATTTTGTTACTATAGACTGGCCAAGATCTGCTCAAGACAGTTGGATTCTTTACATTTCTGGTTGTTCTGATAGAGAAAATTTAGAGACAAAGATTATGTTTCATTTCAGTCCATTGGCTGCATTTCTACAAGTACTAGGGACATTTTCACTAAAAATCCCTCCTGGCCCACTAAGGTAAGAAAGGCCCTTTGATCTCCCCAGATCGTTGGGCCTCTAGTATGCAGATTTTGAGTATTTGTCATGTGGGCTTTTTTTTTACTTTGTGCCAGTACTGACTGCAAGCATGACACTACTTGACTGTGTTTTGTTACATCAGGGAATTTAGAGATTTTTACTCATGCAAGTTCCCAGATAAGAAAGGTTTCTGTTTGAAATGTTTTGATGACTGAGGATTGTCTATCTAGAATTTTGTACAAGGGTCACAGCTACTAAACACAGGTTCAAGATGCAGGCAACATAATGTTAATTTATAGTCCATTACAGAAGGAAAAATTTAGAGAGTATCATTGTACTTTTTGTACAAAGTACATACTGTAAAAGATGTAGAAGCTATGAATGATTGAAAAATTAATGTTATTACTGAAGAAACAGCATGAAAGCTAAAGAAATACAGGTTGCTATCCTCACAGCCAACTACACAACTTTCCTAGTACTCAAATAACTTTGAGATTGCAGCTAAGAGTACACTAGATATTTTTTCTGCCTGCATGTCAAAGTTCAAATTACTTAGTAGTCTGGCTTAGCCCATGGCAATAGCTGATGGTGGTATGGGTGAAGAAATTTGTCAAATTCTCTATTGCCTCTGAGTAAGTTTGTCTACAAGACTTTCATGTGGATTCAGCAAGTACAAAATCAGCTTGGGACATTGTGCCAGTTTGGCCAAAATCTAGCAATATATCCTCTGAGAGAAAAACAGGTTACAACCACCATTTTCCCCACCAGGTTCAGGAAAAAGAAATTTCCTCGAAGGAAAGTGAAAGAGATTAAAAACTATTTATTTTACAAACACACAGGAAAAGAATAATAATACTAAATAATAAAATCTCTCACTGTGGAGAGAAACCTGGGAAGATTTCAGAGTGCTTCTGTAGATGTGGTTTCTCTCCTCCTCAGAGCTGGGTCGGTGAGGCCGTAGGCCATAGGCCCACTTCCAGGCCTGGAGAAAAATTCTCCCAATGTATTCTGATGTTGTTGAAACAGTCCAGAACAGAAAAAAAGGAAAAAAACCAAAGTCCCAGGAAACACGCTGGAGAAAAAGGGAAAAAACCCTGAAGAGCTGGCTGAAGAAGCAAAAAGAAGCATGCTGCCTCCGTGCTAAGGCAGCCAGAGAATGCAGAGGAGTCTCTATCTCCCTGTTCTTGAGAAACTGCTTTGAAAAGTTAGGGTTTTTTTTTCCTCCCCTCTCAAGCTCAGTTTAAAGGCACCAAAAAAGTCACAAATTTTTTGGCATAGAGCTGTGTTAGGGGATACACATCATAGAGCCACCCCAAGACAGACATGGATGCTCAATTGTAGCTGATCTGACACAAATGAATCTTATACAAAAGAAAACCTTTTGCTCTTTCATTTTTCATACATTAACTTTAAAGTAAGTAGTAGGAAAATGTCAAAGAAAATAAAGAAGGAAAAGCAAGGTACTTAAGTTAGCTTCATTTCAAAGTGGTGCATAGGTGGCACTGTAAAAATTCCTGTTCCTGAATAAGATTTGTGTATGCCTCTCATTTTGAACATTACTTTTAGTCTTAAAACATTTGTATTTGTCTTTCATTAAAAAATGTAACACCATGAGTCACCAGTTGAGGAAAGGGCTACAGAACCACTCTGGTCAAAGCCTGTGTGTTGAAAAGAGGGACTGTGTATGAAATATCACAATTACAAACTGTGGAAGAATATTTCTTGCTTTCTCTATCAATTCAAAGCAAAGATATTTGGGCTTAAGCTTGATCTCATTATTGATATTATTATTATCAGTATTTCTATTATCATGTCCTGATTTGTACAGATCTGCAACTTCCTAGGTACATTCCATGTTGATGAAATGCACATTATGTGCCCTAGATAATATTCTATTTTTCTTCCCTGTTATTGTTTTCCAAATTACTCCATGAGGCACAGTCTCTAAACACTGTATGCCATTAGCTAAAACTTCAAATATTGTAAAGATGGAATTAAGATTTCAGCCAGGAAGAAGAAAAGTGTGAGGAATGGTTGAGAAAGAAACTGTTTGTCTCTTCGCATGCACACACCTTAATTATTAGCATTTAGATGAAAGAACAAAGAACTCAGAATTAGAATCTAATGTTTAATCACTTGTCATACACAAAATGCATTATTTAAACCGAATTTTAAAAAGTGTTTAATTGTGGGGTGGGTACTTGCCCAGTTCAACTGGATAAAAAGCAAATTTGGCTATGGGTGCTGGTCCTAACAACAAAAAAATCAAATCAACAAAGGAAGGTGAGGAAACAATGAGCAGCTGATTCTGCTGCTTGAAGCACCACTAAGAAACATGATGTGTTTCAAAATGATACATAATTTGTGGACTGCAATTCTGTTCCCATCTGTCCCAAAGGGCGTTTGCCATTTGAATTCCACCTTACTAACAGCAAACTACTACTACTACTATGTTTTTCAATGGCAGGATCAGGTAGAGACCCTTACCTGAAACCCACAGCACAGACACAGTTCAGCCCAAGAGGCAGGAAGAAACTCAATTCAGCAAATTATCTTTAACTCTGTGAGAAAATACTGAAACCCAGGGTGCATGGCTCCTTACAGATTGACACAAGGACCTATTTTTTAGGCTCTATAGGATCTAACCTATCATTTCTATTTTCTTTTCTCTATTAGGGATTAGGGGTTTTTTCCTACTTTTGTTTTGTTTTCTGTGCATCGTCAACATAATTTGTGATGTTTAAATCATTATCAATTATTTTTGTGCAACATATTTTAAAGATAACATAGTTGCAACATGTACGCTCAATATTGGAATCTATATGCTGAGAAAGTTACTACTGCAAAAATATTGCTATTAACTTTTGCACTACTTTGGAATTTTAATTGCATCGGGAAAAATATCTAGCAAGCTTAAATTAATATATCCTAGGACACAATCAAACAAAAAAATCAACTGTTTTATAGCAAGTAATATCTGGGAAGAAAAAAACCATACTAAAATGACATTGCAGTAACATGTTCTCCAATCTATGACTTCTACAAGGGTTTTCAGAGCTATAGCCCAGCTACATCTCTTACAAGGGATGATAAGATCATATCACCTTAGCATCTTTGATATAACAATCTCATCTCACCCACAGCTCCCACAATGACCTGTCCAGTGGCTGGGTGTTAAAGAGATGCCTTTGAAGAGGAAGATAGAGATGTATCTGCTGAGCCCTCTTAACCCTATTTTACTTGTGCTTGATGGGAGATCCACAGCTCCCTATTCCTTGCTGGAGACAACTCCTGTCTCCCTGCCTTGCAGTGGCTGCATGAGACTAGTAGTGGACAGAAGAGCATTCACAAGAAATGTACACAAAACTCACTTCAATGTTTTGGATCCTCTGCACACACATACTCTGCATACGCACTACAGGCAATACAAACAGACATTTTCAGTCTCTTCCCTACTGAAGAGTTGTAAAAAACCCATGGAAATAATGGCAGGTATTTGTCAATAGTAATCCCTTGGAATGACTCCTTACTGTTTGGCAGAAGACTTAAAATCTCACATATCTATCAGCAATAGTGATTTTCTATAACACACAATATTTCTTTGTGATGACTGGAAATAAAATATCTGCCTGTTGTACAAGAAGGTTTTCTTTGATAGGCCTGAGGAGTCCAATGGAAAGACCCTTTGGAGCCTGACTTATTTCCAGTACATGGATTCTACCATCTCACCTGTATGTGAGTCAGTCTTTTGAGCAATACGAGGTTATATTCATGCACAAGAACAATATTTTAAAATAATTGAATATAGTCCACAATAAAGTCCGCAAGATGATAAAAAAATAATCTAAGGGAATATACTCTGTGTTCCTACATACTCACCAAAAATCATTATTTAAAATAATGAGATGGGAAATAAATATTGTTCAATATTTATGTCAAATGTTTAAAGGAGGAAACCCTCTTCTAATATTTTTAATGTGTATGTTTTCTTTTCACTAGTCCTTTAAAACAAGTAACCACAGAATGTGTAGTCTGTTTGAATGCAGAAGATTTATTAGTACATATAAATGTGAAGGGGTTTCTATTACAGTATTTACTAGTACATTTAGTTTTTTAAGGAAGTCAGCTGTTCAGCAGGTCAGATCTCAGGAAAGGCAAATATTTTTGCCCACAGTTTATCTGTTTCAATAGCAATTGCAGTTTTTGCATGGTGGAATAGCAACTTTGCAAGAATTTCCCTATGGCTCAGTTTGCAGTTTCTCATGCACAGTCTCATAGTTTAGAGCAGCTTTTTTGGTGTGCCTGTGAAGTCTGCTTCAAAATGTTGGTCTTGAAGGGTAGTGGTAGACATGCTGGAGAGAGAATTTTCTCTTAGGAAAGACAGTAATTTGCCATGCAGTGATATAACATAGTCTAGGGAAACCATCTTCATGATATATATTACTTTTAAGTTATATCCTATCAGTCATTAAGTATACACAGATATGCTATTACCATTATTCAATTGTAGCAGTATTTCTAAAAATTGTTGTGGTAGAGGTTTTTTCTCTTTGTAGTCATCTATTCTATGAGGAAAGAAATCATAAATAGTTTTATTGACTTTTATAGGGGTTGGATTCGAATTGATGGTGTCCGTGCAGCTAAATTGATCTCATAGCACAGAAATATCCTACCACAGGCCTCAGAAATTATTTTGTTCATACAGATGTCAAAGCCATAATAAGGCAGGTGTCTGTGTCATCTCTTCCCCAAAAAATGAAACTTTGTTTAGAGCTAAATTATTTCTAAAAGTTTTATTGGCATAATAAAGGCAGTTTATCACATAATTCTGTGATTCATTATATGCACAGCACTGTTTGATGAATATATATTTTCTTGCCAAATACTTGCATACTTGCCAAAGTTTTACAGTTAATTAGATATTTGGTTTTTTTCATTGGTTTCAATAAAGCTACCCCAAAGATGAAATTGGCCCAATGTTTATGAAATGCTAAATAAAGAACTAAGTAAAATGTTTCCTAGTTAAGGAGATGAGTGTGTCTTGTGGACTAGGTTCTACTATTAATTAAACAGAAAGTATCAAGCCCACTTTTGTAATATGAATCTGACTCAGTTTAGAACCAGGGTTTGAGAAGCGTTCCTTGACTTTCTATGAGCTGCATCCATTTTATTTTAATTTTCCAAACCAGAACACATTACCTTTTAATTATATTTATTTTTTTATAATTCCCCATTTTTGAAATCTTATTTTAAAATCCATTTAAAGTTGTAAAATGTTTGGAAAACTTTAGAGGCAAAGACTTGAAATGGAATGACTGGAACCAGCTGTTTTTCAAAGAAGCTGAATTAGAAAAGCAGTTTCTGTTTCTGGAGTGGGCACAATGTCACTTGAGCAGAGCTTTGGAATAAGGAAACAAAATGACAAAGGGCAGGAAAAGAAAAATTAAAAGTCTTTGTATAACAACCATTGTTTACTTTAAATGCAAAGCATATTCCTTTGAGCTGATTATTGGGTTAAGTGTTAAGCCAAAACCAAAATTATATGAATGGAAAGAAAGTAAAGACTTTGACTCTATGATGAATTTTTTTAATTCCTGTGGATAGTTTGATGGCTTGTCTTTCTCCTTATAAATAAACCATAGCAGTTTTAAGACATGTGTTGAGTCTTGAGTTATTTACTTCAGAATAGTCAGAAAAAAATAGACCAAGTCAATATTACACAATATATGGACAGATAAATTAAACTGCGGCTAGTATAATGCATCAAACTGTTTATGCTGGACAACTAGACATGTTTACATACTTTTACAAAGGTGGCTTTTCTGTATATGGCATTTTTTCAGCAACACAGGTGGGAATATGCAGTATGTTCTTTGGAGGTCCTATATTGCTATGATGGCTCTCAGAAAGGAAAGATGATCACAGCAGATCAGATCTGCTTTGTGTAGTTGTTGTTTGCTGGCTTTTGGTTGGTAGGTTTTTCTTGTCCCATGGTGCCTTTTGTCTTTAAATTGTAAGGCTGTTGGTAAAAGTAAAAGGTAAAAATTTTCTTCATTTTAACATAATCAAATTGCAGTGTAGGTGTCAGCAGCTTTGGGGTCAGTGCAGTGAGCCACGTACTTTGTAAGACAAAGATGACTCAGGAACGCAAGTTCTTTTTTTTTCCCTTTTTTTCTTTTTACAGTTAGATGATAGTTACCTACTTATTCTACTACTCACTCATTTTATTCTTCATTCGTACATGGGTGTCCTTCTTTTTTTATTTTCTGTATCTTTCCTGGCAGGTTGAAAATATTCTCTGACGCCCTTTGTTGACTGGAGCTTGGTAAGTTCTGGGAGTGTGTCAGAAAACAAACCCTGAAAGGAAGGACTGTACATAACTGCTGTGGTTGGACAGGTGGAAGTGAAGACTAAAGGGTCAAGGAAAAAAGAGTTTTGACTCCAACACATCTTCTAGCAGTGCTGCTCAACTCCATTAAGTTATCCTACCCAAAGCCTCCAAGGCTCCACGTGTGCTCCTCCAGCCCCAGCTCTGAGCAGCCTCACAGTTATGCAGCTGAACCAGTTCCACAATATCTCTCCACACAGCTGCACAAACAGCTGCAGGGCCCCAGGGGAGGCAGAGGCATGCAGTGGTGGTCCAGACCAGCAGCAGAAACACATATGTGTATTTGGGAGGCAAGGCAGTTGATGCAGCATGCAACTAATATCCAAAGTAGCCAAAAGATGCCAGTTCTGTGGAAATCTACACAAAACTTTGCAGCATGAAAGCAGAAGGTTTTTTTTTCTGTAAAGCATTAACAAGAAGCTAGGGTATAAAGGTTTTCCTCACTAGCAGGAGAAAAGTAGTGACAGAGAGACTCTGGCTGTTCATTTTTGTCTGTGTTATTCGCAGTATGTCTATAAACTACAACCACTACAAAACTTTACCATTATTAAACTACTACTTTGGAGAGACAGCTCTGCTTTAGTCATCCAGTATGCATCCATTCTCCTCCCTTCACGTTTCCTTTGGGTTTCTTCCACTCATCATCATGGCACAATGTTAGGTCCTTGTCCCACCTACCTCCAGTGCTTCAAATGTCTATTTTACAGTTGTACCAAAAACAATGCACATTTTCAATAGGGCAGCAGCTTTATGGAGCCTTGGATTATGCAAAGTGTGTAACCCCAGGAAGACAGGCACTTGTACATCATGTACCACTGAACACCACCAAAGGCTGCTTCATGGACAGGGCTCTTTCACCAAGAGTTTGCTAGGGGAAAAGATCATTAAGATTCATGGAACTGGGTCTGGCTTTCTACAGAGGGAGAATATGGCTTTTACCACACAGATACCCAGGGCCACTGCTGTGGCTTCAGAGTGCGTCCAGAAGAATATTATTCTTCCTCCTCCTTCCCTGCAGAGCAAATAGAGGTGCAAAGAGACTGTGCTGGTGGATTTGCCCCTAAAAGCATCTCGCTCCTCTGTGACTGACAGTGATAGCACACATACTTTGAAAGCTCTAATGTTGATGATTAAGCCTTAATAAAAGCAAATAAGGTGGTGTCTGTGTGTACCCCAGTCAGCCAAGCATATATCTACCTGGCATCTTGTAAATTAATCTGGGTGTTTATGCTGTAGATCATGATGAACAGGTTGCTATAGCAACGAACATTTCTTCCATTTTTTTTGCTGCTAATTATCCTAACATCACCACCAGCTACTAAATCTGAATTCCTAATGAATGCATGTTGGAAGGCAGTTTCTTGATATATCTCTCTTACTACATCAGCAGAATGAGATAATTAAGAATTAGTGGATATTGATTATTTAGGGTTTATTGGAGCCTGTCATTCTGATACACATATGCTTGCACACCAAGAGTTTCTGCCTGAATTTGCTTGGCTCGTTCTGCCAATCTGCTCCAATTATTGGCAAAATAGTGCTAGGAGAGTGCACTTTCTGGCAGATACTCAATGCACTGCTTCCACAGGCTTCAAGTCTTTGCCAGCATGGATTGTGAGGCCCTGAAATCAGCGCTCTTCACTAGCAGCACTGTCACCACACCTTCATTGATGTTGGTATACTCTAATATATTTATTTTATTTTGGCTAGGGTTGTTTGGATTCTTTGTTTGGGGTTTTTTTCTTGGTTTATTTTGTCAGAAGGCATTGATTTTTGGCCTTTGTCTTGTTTTTTCTCCTTAACTACATTGTACAAGCTAAATGTTTTGGCCATTCTGAAAGGGATCTCTGAGATACTGGATCCCATTGGGGCTGTGAGTGTTGGAAAACACACTGGGCAGTAGACCACTTTCAGAGTACTTCAGGCGGCTAGCATGCTTAAACACAACTTGATGTTAACACCGGAGATTTAAGCTTTCATTGCAAGGTATTATAAAACTCAGAAATTCCTCATGAAATCCCATTTTGCTCTAGAAATCTATTGTTGCTCCATGGGTTGCCATCTGTGCCTAATATTGCTCAGGTATTTCAGAGTTGCTAAAATCATTGAAACTTGGAAATGCGCATAGGAACATGTAAACTTTGAGTTTTACCCAAGAACATAGTCAAGGAAGAAAATGTTTTGCTATTTTTTCTTTGAATCTGATTTTTTAGAGCTGGCTATTCCATGAATTTTATTTATTTTTGTACCTCAGAGCAAGCTGAGGTACAGGTATAAAAAGTGTTTCTTAAAGATACTGTGTAAATACAAATCCTACTAAATTGAGGCATAAGAAGAGATAGAAAAAGGTATCCATGAAGACATAAATGCATCAGTCTCTGTATTTAAACCCTTTTTCCCAGTGTTACATCACAATTAAAGATATACTATGTATATTATGTGCTGGTTTTATTCCCTGGTTAATCTCCCTGCTTCATTTCTATGAATAAACATGATGACTTGGAATTTGATTCTCACTGAAATTTGAATTGGTATAAAATGAGATTAATTCCACCAAGAGCATTGAGATTCAAATCAAAGTAGAAAATCCATATATCAAAAAGCTTTTTTTTCTATAGAGTAGTGGTAAAAGTAAAAAGGTCAAAAAAAGTTCTGAAGAAAATTGCTTCCTAACCAAGACCCTGAATACAAGTTGCAGCACCCTTTCAAATTTACCAAAGGAGCAGGAGCATAGAAAAACTCTGTCTGATTTTTGCTCAGTGGATTCTGAAAGCAGGTAGCCCAACAGTGATGCCACAGTCATGTCTTAAAAATTGTTTATGCAAAATAAGACAATGAAATTAGGGGTTCCTTCTGGATTTTCTTTGCATATGGATTAAGGACGTGCATTGTGGAGTTCCAAACAACAGGAAAATCCCAGTTCCTCAAAGTGAACAAAACAAGCTAGTGCAAACATGTTTAGAATAGATGGGTTTTTTTCTCCATATGCAAGAAAATTGTCTTGCATATGTATGTTATACTTAGCAGCCATATTAGAAAAACCCTATAAAAGTGAGTTTTATTCTTTCATGGATGTTACCAGGTCATTAATTGAGTGTCCTCAGTTAAAAACAAAAAATTCAAATTAGTTTCACTGAAAAATTTTATTGAACCTGAGCGCTACATCTAAGCTAAATTTATTTCAAACCTGGGAGAAATTAATCTTGAGTGAAAATTATGTCTGTGTCTGGTTTTGCATACCTTCCACCATAAACTGAGAAAAGAATGCTCCAGCTGAGTTTTGCTTTGAATTTCTTAGTTCATATGAAACTCCAAATGAAACTCACAATTCTGTGAACTGAAACTGGAAAAAAATGTGCTCAGCTTTAGACAGCCTGTTGCTTGCAGAATGACTGTGTCATCACAAACATTAAAGGCAATGCTTTCGTTTACCTTCCATGAATACAGAAAAGAAGAAGGAAGACTATTTTGATTCCCCATATGTTTTTGGTGAGTTCCTGTGCAAAAAAATTAGTTAGGGTTCTATTCACCTTCTAAGTGTAAGCTTTGAGCACCTCAAAATTGCATCTGTGAAATTTATACATAAGGGAAACAACTTGCTGAGAAGCTAACAGTTTCACAATCTTGGAAGTGATATACTCCTTAAAAGTGCAAGCCTGTCCCTCACACACACTTTCAAGTACAGTTAGAAGCCATTTGTTTGATATATTTTTAGTGGACATGTGAAAATGATGAGAAAGGCTGAATGCTCATAATAATAACTCCTCTCACCATTCCATCCACCTCCGTCCACCTCCCAGATTTCTCTCACTGGTTAAGGCATTAGCTATTCTTACTCCTCCCACTGATTTCCTGTTTAATTATCATTCATATTATAACAGCACTACAAAGCCCAGACTCAAGGGTTTGAGTTTGGTTGGATCATACACCATCTCTGCCTTTAATATTGGTGAAGCATAAGCTGAGGAGGTGTGGGCTGAAGAGAGGGGAAGGCACAGCCCAAGGCTGTTAAAGCCAGAAGATAACAGTGTTCCTCACATTATGGCCTGTGGTAATATACAAACCTATGCAAGTGACACTTGCCAGAGGTAATCTCCCTCCCCAAGCCTTTGCAGAGGTGTCCTCAAGTCAACCCTATGCAGAGTCTCTCCCTGCCCTCTCAAACACTGTCTTCTCAAGCCCTGTGCTAGGCATCATGTAATTATATTTGCCAGAAACTTGCCCAGCAAAGCATATGAAACAATGAAAATCAACAACCACAACCGGGAAAAAAAAAAAAAAAAAAAAGGTAGTAAGCAGAAAGAAAATAAAACAAAGGCCTAATTGTGTTATTTATAGGTTCAAGATTTTGTGTTGATTTTAATTGAAGAAACATTTTAAACATTAATCCAGGCTTTCAAAAGCATGTATTAGTCATTGAATTATATATTCTTCTACATGTGCTCAATATTTAGGCAATTTGCTATTTTTATCTTAATTAAGATAGATCTTCTCAGCCAGCAAAAACCTAAGTCATCTGTACTGTCATAGCAGTCAAGCCGCTAAGGCGCTGAATTTTGAGATGTGTCTGCCTCAGTGGGAGGATTCCTAGAAGAAATATTCATTTCTGTGCTGCTGTCATTTAGACATGAACATGCTTAAACGTGCCTTGTGAAGAAAGGCTGAAGGAGCTCAGTCTACCCATCTTAACAAACAGAAGGTTAAGGAGCAAAGTCCATACAAAAAAATGTCAGGAGGGGCTTTTCAATCCAGCAAAGACATGACAAGATGCCTGTCACCAAAATCTGTTCAGAGCAGAAGATGCATTTTCTTTTCTAGTTATTTAATCATAGGTTCGACAAATGAAATGCTCACTGTCATATGATGTTTCTCAGTCAAAATATATTTTGAAAGATATTCACCATCTCTCTTGAATGTTTTGGCAATGGATTATGTGGTAAAACTCCAGCACCTCTAGGCAGATTAGATGGTCATTGTAGTCTTCTCTGACTGAAATTTCTATGCATCCATGTCTGTTTTCAGTGTCAGGTGTAATGTATATTTAATATACAAACACTCAGATAACTGAAGTAGTGGTCTGTGCTCAGTCTGAAACATTTTTATATTTTACACCTAATCTAGGTAATATAATGTGCAGAAACAAAGTGATAGTTCATCTTTCGAGATCATTTAGGGTCTCTAGTGGTGAAACAGGGAAGTTAAATTATGTTAGTTAAGTGTCCATATATTACGTGTCCATGATAACAATCAGCAGCATAATAAAAGTTTTACATTTATCTTATTTTTTGAAGTTCGTGGAAATGTGCCCAGAGATTTCTGCAGCAAAACATAAACTAGAGTTAAATTTATAACTGTTTACCTGGCTCTGGTAAGTAAATTTCCCAGGTTCTGTAATTCCATTTCCTCAGATAAATACTTTGCTATTAATCAGAACTGGTGGAGGTTGACAAGAATTGCCATGTAATTGTTAGTATTTCTAAATCTTTGTAGGTTGCTGCACCGTAAAAAAATTATTTTATAACACTTTGCTAGCTCTCCTCCTGTTTCTAATGGAAGCGAATTAATGTGGAATGAAAAAAAAAAAAAAAAAAAAAAAGAAGTTTAGAAAGAAAGCTTTCCCTGAATATTAACAAAATATTTTGAGGAAATTTTTGGGTGAGAAATGCTAAAGAAATATTTTTTTTTATTTTATTCCGAGCAGTTCTAATACTGTGTTCACTTATTCATTAAAGGTCCAGAGTCTGAAATATTCCCTGAGGTGGATGATATTTCCTCTTTTGCTCTCCTTCCATTAAGAAGAACATGCCATACAGGGAAAGCCACCATGTCCTGTGGCTAATGGAGTCTAGGAAAGTATGGTAGGCCTTTCTAGGATTGGGCTTTTTACTCTTCTAGTCTGCTTTTCTTGCTTTCATCTGCAGTCCTGAAGCATGTGGCAAACCTAAATTTTGCACAGAACCTTGCTCAGTTAGAATCTCCCTTATTTAAAATTCCAGTCATCCTGTTATATTGGTGGTTTCCTTTAACCTTAATTTGCACCCTATGTTTAGTTAAAATCCTTACCATCCAAAAGGAAGATGATGCACATAACACAATATATATAATCACATGTACATACATGTACACAAACACACACATATATATATTTATATATCATATAGGCATATGCATCTGTACGTACATCATTTATCTCCAATGATAACAAGTATAGCAGTTATGAGGGTTTTTTTCCTACTGTTGCTCACAAAGAAAACTACAGGGGAAAACAGCCTTGAAATTGCTACAACATAAATTAAGCAATACTATGTTTTGTTACAAAAATACAAATTGTTTACAGCAATTTATAATATGTGGATATGTTTCAAATGGGCAAACCCTAACATTGCCTACTTGAATTCTAACATCTAAGTATATTTCAGCACTACTTTAATTTTCTATTATATTCATTCTAAGTGATTTTCATGCACATCAGATTCGGCATGCAGCCTGAAGTAGCAGTGGCTAGAGAAAACTAAAATCCTTCTAGCTGGTACTGAGAGATAAAGAAACTGAGTTGGTTTTAATATTAGAAGTAGATTTATGGTAAAATTAGATGACAGGCTAATCCCTAGACACTATCCACACTTCCCTCATAGAAAGAGCTCTTTTCTCTACAGACTTTAACTACATTCATTTAACATGTTGTCCTCTCAACTTATCGCGCTAAGTGAAGTTTGATCCAGTGCAGGAAATATCATGGACTATTGAAAGGGAATACCCAAACATCTGTAACATACAGATTTGACTATATCCAGGCCCAGTTTTCTGGTGTAATAGCAGATGTTACCACTGGAGTCTGTAAAGAAATTCTTGGGCTTTCCATGCAAACTAAGGAAGCCCCACAGGGCTTCTGGACATTGCATCATAAAAAGAATTCAACAAAGTCACGATAGGGAGAAGCACAAATATACAGATCCTGCCATTCTGCTGTTGGAATAAAGGGTCCCTGGTGAGAAAAGTCTAATCTCACTGAAATCAGAGAAGGGAGCTGTTTATCCCATAATGACATTTCAGCAGGGCTGAAAAAAGGAGACATCTGCCAATCAAATATTTGATTTTGTTTTTGTAGTTTAACTGTTCCTGTTACTAAAAGTGCTATTATTTCTGTCTTTCATCAGTGGTTGTGTACTAAGCAAACCCACACAACAAACAGTTTTGTCCCCAAAGTGCCTTACCAATCAAAAAAATTATGCGGCGCTACCCAGTAAGGAACATCCAATAATACACTGGTGACTTCCAAAGGCGGTTTTACATGTGTCTTTCATAGGGACCCGAGCCAGGGCACCATGGAAAGGTTCATTTTCTGTGCAGTCTGTGGGACTGTTGGCATCTGCACATAATGCCACAGAGATCACCAGGGCAGTAGCATGTGCTATTGTGATGATAAAGGTATTGAAGTTTTCTTTTGACCCCCAATACGAGTACGGAAAAGGTATATTGCCACACTATTCTGGTTAAAACAGCCTTGAACTCAGCTGTAATAAGATCAAACCAGCTGCACGCCCAGAGTTGACATATTTTTTTATGCATGAATTTAACTCAAAAAAACCCAGAACCCTCTTTTTCCGGAGAGGGTATGCTATCATTTTCTGTACTTTTATTGTAGAAGTTCTGTACCTATCATTTTCATATGCTTCCTTAACCAGCAAATGATGTGGTAAAATTGTGGGTAGTGGCAGCATGAAGAACAGAACCATTTTAATTTGTCCCATCTGGCATATTAACATTAATAAAAGATGTTTAAAAAGAAATGCCTTGAAAGGCTTTCACCTACTGATTTAACAAGATAATAAGTAAAGCTTGCAATCTGCCACTAAATATAACTGATAAGAATAAGAGTGAGTTTAAGATGATGATAACAGAGATTAACCTCTGAAACACTGATATAAAAAGTAAAAAAAAACCCTGCTGATAGCAACATATGAACATTAAAACTGGCAACCAAACTGTCTATTATTTTTGGCTAATAGGGTATATCCAAGTACGGACTGTTGCCAATTTAACAAACATTGCAAACCATCTAGGGACTTTACACCAATCAGGTCAAAGCAGAAACAAAGCATTCCTAACCCTGTAATTGCCCACTGAGGGTACCCCATGCTGGGGAATTAACTGCTCTTTGATTGTTCCATTAAAATTTAACCAATGAATTGTCCTATTTTAAGGTTGCTCTAAGGGGGAAAGCAACATTTTTAATTTGTGTGAAATAATTATACCATTACTTATTTTGGTTATTTGTACTCCAGTATCTAAATGCCCTGAGTGGTTTGTCAGAGGCAGAGAGGGCTGGTTGTGGAGACAAGAACAAATAATTCTCCCCTTACCCCACTTACACCCAGATTTTAGTTGCTTGTGTCCAAATTTAAATTCAATGAAATAAATTCAATGAAATAAACTCAGGACTCTAGATAGTGCTGTACAAAATTTTGTGATGCTTCCCCTATTCCAGTGTCAAAAATGGGTTCGCTCCTCTATTTCTCCATTGCCTGCACTAGAGCCAAACTTTCATCCTATCTTGGTCTGTTCCTCAGAGCAAAGCAATATCTTTTTCTTTCATTGTTCACAAAGAGATTTGTATTTAAGTCTGTGAGAAGGTGTTTGCTCAATTTTTGTTCTCAGAAAAACAACAGTTGGTATATTCTATGTCTGATACTGCTAGAATGAGATTCACCTTCTGTGTTCCCAGCTGGGATAAGAGAAGCTGGTGACATCCAAGTATGACTTTTGAGGTCATAGAGGTATGCAATAAAGACAAATTTAACAGCTCTGTACCTTTTTGAAGTTCAGAAATGGGCATATGGTTATGACTGATCTCTATGTCTTGCCAAATCCCACAACGCCCTATTAGAAATCTATGGATCAAGATTCAGGAGTAATTCATGTGAAAAAAGCTGAAACTGGTGTAAATGTTAAAATATTTTAAAATATAATAATTTCCATTATCCATATATATAAAACAAGGGGAGAAATTGCAATGGGTGTAATAGAACTGTGACAGAGAGAGAGAGAAGGAATATTATGTATCAGTGTTTACAGGAATAATGGATTTTACCTAGTATCTATTTTCAACCAGTGTATGTTTTCCAGTGTGCTCCTGTCTCCAAATAGTGGATCAGATTACAAAACATGACAGATGATGAACTAAGGAGATGGGGCAGTAACAAGGCAAAAGTTTATTAAAAGAGCTCTTAAAACCAGATTCAGTCTAGACAAATTATGCCAATGAAGGAAATGGCAGGAAAATTGAAGAAAATATCACAAAGTTTAACAGAGGTTTTTAATACTTACTCAGTGTAGGAAAAGGCTAACTGGGTTATAAAATGGCTGACATTGATCGTTATTTAATGACAGCCTGAAACACAAAGGTTTTTATGAACTTTTTACTTGTCTTCTTTCTCCGATGGCAAATATCAAATATTGATGAGGGTGGGAAAAAAATATGGCAAGTGGCTCATGTCATAGGAGCGTTCCTAAAATCAAGCAAAATCCTTTATTGCTATAATGTCTCAAGTGCTTTTAGTGATATCTTACTAATGGAGAAAAAATTGTAATGTCATTTCTATAGGAAGTATTTCAGGACATTTGTTTCCTTTGCTTGTTTGTCAGGTTTTTCTGGGGGGTGGCAGGGAGGTGGGGGAGTGGGGGAGTCTCCTTTGCCTCATTCATATGTGTAAGTATGTGCCTAAGATGTCTTTTTGCTCACCACACTGAATGTCTTAGTTCACTGCTACCAGTGGTAAGATCATCACATGTTTTGCTTCATAGCAGATGTTACTATCTTCCAGTATTTTTAGCACTCAGATGTCTAAACTTGTCTAAGCCTGGTTAAACTATGTGATAGCAGAACTTAGGCAGCCACCAGCATTTTGATCGTACTAATGTTCCCACCACTACTACCACCAGAGAAGTTAATTTGTTTGACATGTCCAATGAATTAGAGAAGTGATTTGTCATATCGTGTCATATTCCTTCTCTGAGTATTTGTATCTTGCATAAAAAGCCAGGAATGTGGTCCATTCTAGGGCTCCATCACCCACCCCCTCCTCCTCCTAAGCATCGCCAGCACTACCCAACACCATCATTCAAAAAGGTAAACACATTTTATTTCATAACATATTCCAATATGTTCCAAATGTATTTTGACATGTTCTTCTTCCTTAGCTATGCCTATTTTCTAAACACCCTGGCGCATTGTCAACACTGCTGATTCACTGTGGTCTTTCTTTGATTTCCGTGATATCAATTAAAATTGGAAAGATGTCACAAAGAACTGTTGGGGAGGGGAAGGAATTACATTTATGTCCTACATCATAAACGTATGTGCACATCTGATTTTTCACAGGATTACAAATTCATAACGTAAATTTAACTTAGGCTTGCAAACTGATGGTTGTGTAACTGACAACCAAATCCTTAAAAATGCTGTGAAGACTTGACTCAGTTACCTAAATGAGCATAGGTGAATAATCAAATGCTGACACAATGATCTGCAGTTTCTTTCTTTCACATGAACCTTTTTTATTAAAGAAATGGGAAATACATGACTAGAAAACTGTTGTAACTGTCACCGATAGAATAAAACGAATGCTTATTTAAAGCACATGTTGGAAAGGGGCCCTCTCTGTCTCTCCCTGTCATCTTTAAATGGAGATGGACTTCACATGGAAATTAGAGTGAACAAAGAATTCAGGACTCTCCCCTCCGTAACAGGATATGGAGCTTTTCTAAAGACTTCTTTCAGGCATTTTGTTTATCCAAGCTCCTCTAGATCCAATGAATCACAGAATAGTAGAATAAGTTTAATGGGAAGTACCCACAAGGATCATTGAGTCCAACTCCTGGACCTGCACTGGACACCCCAAGAATCACACCATGTGCCCCAGAGCAGTGTCCAAACTCTTCTTGAACTCTGTCAAGCTTGGTGCTGTGACCACTTCCCTGGGGAGTCTGTTCACTCTGGGTGAAAAACCTTTTTTTAATATCCAACCTAAACCTCCCCTGACACAATTTCAGGCCCTTCTCTTGGATCCTGTCACTGGTCACCACAAAGAAGAGATCAGTGCCTGCCCCTCCTCTTCCTCTCACAAGGAAGTTGGAGTCATACATATTACAGAGTCTGAAGTGTTTCTATCTCTTACAGGGTTGTTTTGCCACTGATAATAGCAGTTCAGGACAAAGCTTTCCATCATAAATCAGAATCCCTGATGGAGTGGGTGTTCGAAGGTGTAAATGTCTCATCTAAGATGATGCATCATCTAAGAATCTGTATGTGGATGAAAAATGAGACTTTCAAGGCCAAAGTTCATTAACCTTTTGCTCATTTACCTGGCCTTTCCTTTTTTCTTAAGAAACTTTTTTCATTGCAACCACTGTTCATGCTTAGTAAACCACACATGATCCTACTAAGTCACAGACAGAAAAAAATGTGTTAAGAACTTTATGGTTGATTTCAAGGTGCTGACTTAGAGTAGAAAACCCTGTAATGAAAACAATTAACATTTATGTAGGAGACTCAGAATTAATAATCTCAGAGGGTGTTTATTCAGATCTTGGAGGCTATTGGTTTTTTGCCTGTGGTTAAATAGTATCAATACTATCACACAGCATTTGATCAGTGCATGTTCATACCTTGCAAGAAAAAAAATCTAGAACATAAGCTTAGAGGAAGCATTTGTAGTACAGTTATCCCCAAAGCACATTGGGACCTAAGCTTGAGGACTTGGACTCAAGGCCTAGCTCAAAGCACTTAAAATTAATAGTTGTCTCTTATGGGGAGACATAAGGTCCACACAGAGAGCTATTTGACTATTAAAATTCAAAACCCTATCTTCAGTCTTATGGGAAGGTAAGATATATAAAATAAAGTTCTATATAACTATCATTGTAGACTTCTCTGAAAATAACAAAAGATCCCTCTAAATCTTCCATATTCTAAAGCAATATAGAAAAAAAAAACATAAAGAGCTGCAAGCAGCATAAAAATGTTTGTTTGAAGGTGGAAGAATTTAGTTCCAATGTAATCTTCAATTATATCATGAAATAAACTTGAAAATGGAGGATAGAAAAAACCCACACAGAAACAAAAATCTTATTTAATCAGGATTTTGCAATATTTTATTTTAGTTTAAGTTGCTGCAGAACAGCTTCGATCAACTGGTTTTTTTCTCCCCCTTCCCATAAGGTTCTACTTTAAGACCTCCATATGCTCAGTTTTAATAATTTATTTCCAAAACCCAGGAAATATTCCAAATGTGAAATAATATGTTTTTTATTAAAAAGAAAAAAAAAAAAAAGAGAGAGAGAGAGAGAGACAAATAGACAAATCCAAAGCCCAGGTATGGCATCTTTAAAACGCACACTATGGAAAAAATAATTTTATTCACATTCTCAGATTCTGTCCCTTTTCCTCTGGAAATTATTTTTCCACTCAATAGCATTCTACCACTCTAATAAAATTTCTGTGAATGGTATAGGGATATTTCCTCTTGTTAGAGCATGGTTTTGTGAGCTGCCTCAGTAATTGCATTGCTAACCATCATTTGCCATGCAGCTGCCAGTCAAATTATTGATACAGCAAGGTGTATCTACAAAGGTAAACTGAAAAATTTGGACAATTTTTCTGGGGGAAAAAGCAGCTTTTGCAGAAGTCACTGTTAAGCCAGGAAGAAATTTATAGAAAGAGATTAAGTTTCTTGTTTTACTTTTGTATTGGGACTAAGTACTACATCTTTGGAAAGGACTATGGACTATGACTCACTAGGATCACCAGTTTAAACAAAAAAAAAAAGAGAATTCATAAAGTTTGAGTGCACTGCTTATTGAAATGTTCCATCTACTAACTTATCAAAGCATATTTACTTATAGTCTATAGATATAAAAGACTGGTGAAGGACTCTTCTCCTTGTGGGCGAAGGAAGACTGCACTAAGCACAGTCCTGTACACATCATCAAGGTTGCTGTGTTCTTGCAGAAGGTCTCAATGCTGACCTTGTAACTTAGGTCTAAAAGATCAGGAGTGGGTGTTCTTTAAAAGTTTTCCCCCAGGTGCACAAAGACTTTCCTCTGCATCATGAACAAAACCTGTGTTTTAGCCACCTTTACTCAGTATGAGCAAATTTGGGTGAGGCAGGGTAGGGTTTTAGAGCTATTAGTTTACAGGGCCTCACCTGTTCCATAGCAATGCTCCTGCTGCACATAGGCATGGAGGGAGACCAAAACTGTGGTACCAGTGCTGTGTAGTGAGCTGTGTTACAATGCTGGCATCCCAGACAGTGTGTCATTCATCCGTAACAGCAGAGAGGCTTCCCCTGCTTGAATCATGCAATGCATGCAGGAAAGGAGCTAAGACAAAATTACACACAGATTTTCAAACAAATTAACCCACTTCCAGTATTTGTTACTATGAGCAGGAAGGTTTGTAAGTCGAAAAATGCTCTAGAAATCCATTTCTGGGGTCTGGACAAGGTGGAATAGCCATATCCCGAAGATGTCAATGGGAGGAATATCAAGCTGCTACTGGTCATTATAGCAATGATGACAGGAATGACTGGAAGCTGGAAGGCACCATCCAGAGCTTGCTGAAATCAGTGAAAATATTTCTAAAGACTTTAATAGACTTTGGCTTAATCCTAGAGAGAGCAAATGGGGAAAAGGGATTTTTTTCCTAGTGGAGTTGGAATAAGGGAATGTAGCTGGAATGAACACATATGTTCCTACCATATGGGTGGAGAGCTCTGGGATTTCTGCCATATTGATCCTGAAATCAAATACAATTTGTCTTTCTAGCTTAGATAAACTAGGTCCTCAAATGAAGAATATTTAACTTCAGGTAAATGCTGAGCCTGGTGTCTTCAGTGACTGATTTGTAAACCACACGCTTGTCCAGACTAAAAGGATGAGACCTAGGCTGAATGATCTTGATCATAGCTATAACTGAAAAGCTAAAGATAACTCTGCCCAAATTGCTGTGTTCTCTTTGCCTGTGTTCATTCTTTTTAAAGAGATCTGATTTGATTAGTTTTTTGGTTTTTTTTTTAATAGATGCAGAGGTGGCTTTTCAATAGAACTGTAGGAACTCTACTTCGTAGGATATCATTTCAATGAAAAATAGGTTTTAATAGGATGCATCGTGGCCTATGGATCACCTCTACAGAAAAATTTTTCAGAACTGAAAACATTGATTTAGTCAGAGAAAAATCTGAAATTATTCTTTAGCTGTCTGAGACAGTCTATCTGTCTGTGTACAAACGAACACAAGCTACTACTACTTTATATTAAAAGAAGATGTACAGATTTGCTTAGATTAATTTAGACATAATTCAGATGGACCAGGGTTTTTTTTTGAGAAAGTGATTAGCATGAAGATTACTAGCCGCAAACACATTTGATTGACATGTGTTTCAGACTGCAATTAATTAACAATATGTTTCTCTTATGCCACTAAGATTTTTTATACACAACAGCGAATATAGAACTTTAATTCAAACAGCACCTCTGAGGTGGGATGACCAAAATCGTTTCCACCCAGAGGACTATTGCATTTTCCTCTGATCCCTGCCAGCTGGTCACAGAGCAGCAGCCTCTTACTCCTCACTTGAGGAAGGGTGACAGGTAACAGCTTTAGTATCAAGTAAGTGGGAGATAGAGAAAAAAAACAAATGCATGGCCTGTGCAGATAACTCTGGTGAAAGTAATAAGAGGTACAAATAATGTGACACAGAGAACAGACTAACTGCAGGGAACCTTGGCAATTTTTTTTCTCCAATAGCAATGATCTATACATTATCTCTTTGTGAGACTCTAAAATTTATGCTAAAGATTGAATCATCCAGAAAAGTTGCAGAAAAGATGAGATCAGGAGAATTGCTAGAGAGGGTTTTATGGTGCTTTCTGGACACAACACCGGTTGTGAAGCAGCTTGTGGCTGCATAGAGCAAGCTGGATTGGAAACTCTTTTTGAGTGGCTACAATGTGCTGAAAACCCATCAAAACTGCAGAAATACTCCTGATTCAGTGCAAGCTACTCCACAACTGCCATGGCAATCCCAGTGGATGGCAACAGCAGCAGGAGTGGCCTACAAGGCAGCTATTCCAGGAAGCAATCTTGTCTCAAAAACATGATTCTTATTTAAAAAAAAAAAAAAATTGAGGTATCTACAAAGCAACTCAAAGAATTGCATCTCCTTCAATATAAATAAAATGTAGTGTTACCCTGTTTTTTGTTTTGGCTTCTCCAAGTTGTATGAACAGGCTGCATTCACCTTCCACAGGAATTTTCAAGATTTTTCATAGAAGATTTTATTTGGAGACAGAGGAATACACTGTCTGGGATGAGCTGGTGACTAATGGGTTTACTGTTGGGGCAGCCAGTCCCAGCTCCTGCACTTTGTTTTTTTTAGTTCTTCCAGTTATGAAAGATACTTGTGAGCTTTACTGAAAAGTTTGAGAAGTTTTAGCACCTCTTTTGGAAACAAGAGTTTGGAGTTTGGCAAGGAGAAAGCGTCTGGGCTGGAGAAGAGCCTTTGTCCCAGATATAAATATCTGAGATATAAATATCTGCTGTGGTTGTCTTCCTTGAGAAAATTTGGGCACCCTGTCAAAAGAATAACTGCACACGAATACACTCATCAAAGCCCAAACCTCTGCCTGTGCCAGAGCAGTAGCAGCAGCACTACATGCTGCAAGGGTAAAGCACAGACACGGCCTGGATGATCCAGCTGGGGTGAGAAAACAAATGAAAACAGATCCAGAGTTCCTTAGACTCTGCTCTGGACCCTCATTTGGAGAGTAGGCAGAGCTTGAATGGTCCGTGTAAACACATTCAAAATTAGGGTTTGTGTCCAGCATTCACCTGTCTATACTGCTGCTACCCCTCTGGCTTTGGGAAGGGGGAGGGGAAAGGAAATAGAGATCCAGGCAGGCTCCCTATTGTGAGAAACTGGGATGGGGAGAAAGAAAAGTATTGTGTTCTTCCTCAACATACACATGTGAATTGCAATATAGTTTTTGATTGCACTCTAATGCTATATTTTTCAACCAGATGTGTATGAAACAGAATTGGTGTTTCAGGAGGTCATGTCAATCTGATGCTTGAATGTCCGAGGATCCAGAAAAAACATCTCACTCTCCTCCTGCAAAGGGCTTGGAGAGTCCTTAGCTGCCACTTGGTTGACCCTCAGAGCCATGCAGGTGATACCTTGATTCCGCAGCATAGCCAAGGCACATCTCTTCTGCCAGAGTGGCTCCTCCATTGTTACACTGCAATATTAGTTTAGGTGCGAGCCAAAATCCTGATGTGGGATTTAGCTCACTGTTTTGGCCTACAGGCAAACAAGTAATCCTGGCAATACCTTGTAAATGGGCTAAACACACATAAATCCTGGAATTATTAATATATATAGTATCCAAAACTGTCTTAAAAATACGAAGCCTACACCCCTCTCCTATTAGCACTAGAAAATCCTCATGAAGGAGCCAGCCAGTCCATGAAAGCTGATGTTTTAGCCATATAAATAATCTGGCTTTGTGCTTCTGCTGTTCAGTTTTGTAAACAGCTGGTAACCCACCATAATTCAGATTTTGACCTGGGAATTTTGCTGCTCTTTCTCATCAGGTAAAAATAGCAAAATTGTTGGGCTGTATGTTCTTAAATCACAGAAAGTATTGAAATTCATATATTTCTTCTCTTAACACAACCACCTGGAAACAGCTTACAAAAAAGATTGTAATGAAGATTGCAACAGCATTGTCAGAAGGACCCCAGTGCTGAAATTTGTTGCAGAGATATTAGGGTAAGTGTTCCCAATTGTGAGCAGGTGGTACAAACATGAACCCTACTGAGATATAATGAGATGTGTATACATGGGAAGTTTAGGAACCTCCTGTGCATCTTTTTGAAAACGGCATAAAACAACTTGCAATTAAATTCTATTTGATGCCAGATGAGAAACAAATGTTTGGGGGAAAGTAGTTTTTAATACAATAATAATTCACTTTACATGTGCATGCCAGCAGCTTTGCGTTCTACTTCCCCAACCAGTGAGAAGCCTTACAGTCATTCAGCAGGAGATGAGATCTTCCATTTCACATATCTTTACAGGGATATTTCCTCTAAATTGTAGCATTTCTCACAATGACAACAACTTAGTGTGCCAAATCTGCATTTACCCTGTGCAAAGACCCCAGGCAGAGGAGCTCTTCAGCATACATGTAACTCTAAAATCACTGGTATTGCTCATTAAAGCAAAAAAAGCAGCTTCATTGAAGCCAGACGCTAAATGAGCTTTGATGGGCTGAAGTCAAAAGGTGCAGAACATGCCGTGTTCACCACGATTTTGTGAGTGAAGTGCAATGGGAAGTGTCACTACTGTTTCCTATAGAACTGATTTCCTTCTCTTCCAGAAGCACGTATGTGTCAGAAATGGCATATATGACATTCAGAGAAGCATCTCCACTTCTCAAAACCCACCATTTGTTCTGTGTATGAGTGAAACTCCCTGCTCCAGTGGAAGATATAACTTGTCTCCAACCCAGCATGAATATTTCCAGTGGGCTGCAGCCCTACTGCTCATCAGTTGTGTATCCCATAACTGCTAAATAGGAGATGGTATTTATGTAAACTTTATGTTCATACTGTAGTCCAACACTGATTCTTTCCGCTGCTTTCCCAAAATAGAAAAATGAATCTGAACAATAAAATAACTGACAAAAATAAATGTCGTATATGTAGATGTAGATGTAGATGTAGATGTAGATGTAGATGTAGATGTATATATGTATGAACAGTCCCCTTCACCGAGACATCTCATGACCAGAATAAGCAGCAAAGTTAATGCTACAGTGTTGCAGTCACAACTTGGTCCTTGTAAAGTTACTAGAAATTAGTTTCTGTTCTTCAGTTACTTCAGTTAGTAACTAATTGGAAAAAATGAAATAAAAGGCTAGGGAATCCCGCAGGTATGCTGACAGAGGATTAAGGATTAATATGTTACTGAAAATCATGCTTCAGTAGGCCACATTTTCCCCTTAATTCTGTACAGATCTTTGTTATATTTTGATGGTTATAGACACTGCTAGATATCTAGAACTTTTCTCAGCAGTGTGAAACACTAAAGGAAAAGAGGTGAGAAGCCGGAAGAAGCTTCTGCAATGCATCATTTGACAGAAAGTCAAGTTATCAGAACAAAGTTGTATAGGTATCAATCTTACACCCATATATGGTGCACGTCCTAGTTACCATACAGATATGAAAGGGCCATTAGGGCCTCTTATCAGCTGTATATTGGTGTAATTAAAGGGTTTGATAGCATTAACTTGAGCTGTGAAAGTCTCCAGACAATGCACTCTCTCAGTCATCTGACCCTTGAGCTTAAACAGCTACAAGAGAATGACTTTCTCCTCTGCTTTGCAAAGGACATGCTGAGCTGCTGAGTTCGTTGGCCTTTTAAAGAAAAAATGTTGATTATTTTCCCTTAAAAGCAAACTATTCTTTTTCATCTAGCCTTCTACTTCAATTACAGCAGGAATTAAAAAAAAAAAAGCATCTTCTCTTCCCTAATATCGAGCTGTATTTTCATGAATATCCAATGTAGAGTACTGCAGAAATTGTGTTATTTTTCTTCATGTATTTTAGTAGCTGTACTATGTTTTTCATTTTAGCTCATGTAGTTTTGTGATCAAGTGACATGTGAGAATTTAGTGACAGTATATATTTCTAGGGTCTTCTTTAGTTCTTTGCCTGCATACCCAAGAATGACTAATTCTTTTTATCATGTGCTAGGAAGTCCAGATATGTTCTGGTAGTCTAAGCAAAATAGGGAACTAGGGATTTAATTGACTTTTTGTCCTGTTGTTTTGCAGGGGTTGCTAAAGAAAGCTGATTATTTGCTATCCCAAAGGCTTGCTGAATTTACCACAGAGATGATGGGGGACAACAAAGCTAATCGTCAGGAAGATTTAATCAACATTTTACTTTGGGGAATATGGAAACACCTTTTATTCCAAGAAAAGACTAGCTATGATCTGGTTTAAAGAGAAAATTCAAAAGCAAAAGAAAAGAAAAATAAACAAACAAACAAAACAAAATGGGGATGCTTATCACTGTTCCTAAAGGGATCTTTCATTTTCATGAAAAATAGCCCTTTACTGGTATTTTGTATTTTTTAAGGATCGTCTGAAACAGAAGAAATAATGCAAAATTATTTCCAGTTAAGCAATTTGGTAGCTGTCTTTGGGTAATTCCACTGCAGTTGTCTCACTCCTAGTTTATCATGGTGAAAAGTAACCTCAGCCTATCTTGTTCCCAGTTGACTACACCTCTGCAAAATCTTGTTCTCTAAAACTCTGAACAGTTCTTTAAAGTCCTAAGGCATATTCTAAGTCCTGCAAAATTCCTCTTTTTTTTTTTTGTTGCTTTCCAGCAGATTGATATTTCATGGGATTTTGCCCTTTCTGCATCTCTTGCATCTTTTTTTTATGTTACATAAAATTATATACACTACCCTTTCCCCCAAAAAACTCCTCCAAAGACTCTTGTCCCTGATATATGGAGGGAAAACTAATCTTAAATTTGCAGAAATCCTCTTTTCCTCCAGAAAAACTGAAGTCCAAATGTGATTCTCCATAATCCCTTTGTCTATTGATTCATCCTTCTGTGTCTCTATGTGTTTCATATGTATATTAGACACAGTACTGACAGGAAATGTAAGGAAAAAAAAAAAAGGCAGAAGATATTATAGCCAGATGTAATGTAGGCTTTTTCCATATATAGTAGTGTAGTAAAAACATAATTTAACTCTACATTAGACTAAACATCATGTTTAAATTTTTCTCTAATGGAAACCTTATTCTACATCAGTTACTATAGCTCAAGTAGCATGAGACTTTAAAATCTGAATTTTAATTTAGCTGGAAAGCGATGAAGGAGACTAACATTATTGTTTTCTGTGCAATAAGCAACTTAGATGTTTATAAATGAATCGTAAATTACACTAATAAAACAAACAGCAGTTCGCGGTCCTACCAGATTGGGTTGGAACCTTCATGTTGTCCTCTGCTAAAATGCAATATTTGTCTGATAGCACCATTTTGTCCTATTTTCTGAACAAAGCTCAGTAGACTAGCCACTCTTGTGATAGACGTGGTGTCAAAAAACATACTCAAATGAATATGACTGTATCTTGATCTCGCAGATAGCACAGAACAATGGTATTTCAGTGACACTGTAGTAAACTAGGTGAATTCTAGTGATTTGATGGGCTTTGGATAAGCCCATCCAGAAGTCAAGTAAATGGTAGCACTTATTCTTTTAACATGAGTTTTTCCTCTTTTGAATGTATGCTATATAATAGTAATTTTTATTCCAGAAAAAATTGTGTAAAGTCAGATGAATATGACTGTGCAATCTGAGCATCAAAGTTGTTTGTAAAAATACTTAATAACAAATATCTTTACCCAGTAAGGAAGAGGAACCATGCCATGAGATTTACCTGCCAATTTCAACTAACCAATATATTTCAAGGAGTTACAAATATGCATCAAATCATTTGCCATTCATCTGTCACATTAAAGAGATAATTAGTGAAGGATGTTACATTAAACTGTTAGCAGAAAGAGTTGGTGTTTGTGAAATATTTCCTGTATTGTGAATTCTTCAATAAAACCCAATGTTTACACATGAAATTTTGGTGTTTACTGGACACTCCAAGTACCATGTTTGTTGTGAAATCATCACAATTATTACTGATAAAAATAGAAAAGAGACAGACTTAGTTAATTGCCATTCTCCCAAAGGCCACCATTATGCAGGCAGCAAGAAGCAATGAAGCCCAGGCTGCTGCAAGTGTTAACCACGAAGAGGGAAACAGGCATTTTCCATCTTACCATCTGCTATTCTGATTTACTGTTTATGTGCTTGCACATTGGTTGCTTGGTTGGCTGTTTTGTTGGTTTAACATTTATGAAAACATAGCAAACTCCCCATGTCAAGTCCTAGGAAGTACTTTCTGAGAATCTGAAACATTTCTGGTATCCAAAAAACCTGCCTGTACACTCCAAGTAGCACTGGAGTAGATCTACATCAACACAGATCCTGCATCAATGAATCAGGTACCTTTCCTTACCACTAAAATGATACCTGCACTGCCTGCAAAAGGCAATGGAAAATTTAATATATACGAAGGAATTCAGTGAAAGCCCATATATCTTAAAATTTAAATAACAAGAGTAAAGGTATTTTGATGTTTTAAAACAATATATTGCTTCACAATACTACAAGAGTTAGCGTTATCTTTGTCAGTCTTGACAAAGGACTGAAGGAATAAGTGAGAAGAGAATTTTTTTTCATCTTATGCTTCATCTAGAACTTTATCTAGGAGGAGAAGTCACAGAATTTTTCTGAGGCCAACGAAAGGTGTTTCTGTATTCCTGTTGATCTGAAGTTGACCTCAGTTGTTTAAGGCAGTCACTGCACTACCACTAACCAGCAATAAAATGTAGCTGAGAGACACAAGACATTTAAACATAATAGTTTTCAAATAACTGTATGTGAAAATGACATTAACAGTAAATTTTAAGAAAAAAGCAAAAAAACCCACGAATGCTGTAGCAAATACCTTAAATAATTCAGGTCTGGCACAGAATCATTTTAAATCTGGAAATTAGTAGACTTAGAGGGGAAAAAAAAAGTGGAATTAGGGAAAATAATCGCATGCAAAGAATATGAATAGAATAATTTAATATTCTAGTTACTAAAGAGTGCTTAATATTTAAAATCTCCCTGCTGTTTATCATGGTTAGTAGAGAGATATGTGGGAGCAAAAATGAGGATGTCAATCCATTATACTGATTTTGTTATCAAGAGTAATCACCGTGTGAAATTTGGGATTGAAGAAATTATGCTAATTTGAGGCCTGCAGAGAGAACAGCAACAAAACCTGGGACTTCTCTTGACCACAGGCTTGTTCAGGTTAAGTTGGGACAGAAGGACATTGTTACTATACTTCAGGACCTCAGGTTAAGGAGATCTAACTCAGATAACATGAGTAAGAGCAGCCCTCAGGCTGTTCCAAAATAATTATTTTTCTAGAAATTTATTCTGAAATTTGTCTTTATTCCAGGACTTCTATTTTTTCTTCTATTTGGCTTTTCCTTCTTTTTTTTTCTGCTGCCAGTGTACAAAATCATGTTCTGACACATCTAGGAAGCCAAGAAATTATTTTTTTCTCTTGTAAAAGAAACCCTCTTTGGTTTTAAATTATACCTTCCTTAGCTCTATTTTTATATTTCAAGGAAATTGCAGGTAAAAGTAGCATAAGAATTTGCACATAGTTTCCTACTTCATGCCATTCTCACCGTCTCCAACACTGGCTATCAGTTGAAATACAACAATGCAAATTTATTTCACTTCTTAATTTCACAAGTTCACAAGTAAACTCCGAGCATCAAAAGTTTCAGTCACACTCATACCTTCTAATAATGCTTGCTACTTTGGGTTCAGCATTCTGTACACTTAATGATTTATATTATCTGAAGTGCAGGATAAAATCAAAGGAGTGAGCTTTGAGAGCTACAGCTATTTACACTGTTTGCTTAAAACCTCTCTGGTTGGTATCTGAGAATGATTTTGGAATTTTTAATACAAAGTATAATGCATTTTACTACGATTAAAGCTGCTACTAATAGTTGTAGTAATACACTACAAGAAAAAAGTCCTCAGACAATTTCTTGTGAAATCATTAAACTATGAATTATATCTCAAAATGTTTTCAGAGCCTACAGCCATTTCAGATATTGAATTATTTGATAATGACTAGAGATGAGACTGAAGTGTACACCAAATCCAAGCTCTTGAAATTCATCTTTCTTGGTGACACCACTTTATCTGTTATTCCACACTGTTCTTTGTTGTATTTTTTTCCATGCATAGTGTATCACTTCTCTGAATTCTCCTGACTTTTCAGAGTGATATGGAGCTCTTGGGAACAAAAAGTAGTTTTATAAAAGACAACAGAGGAGTGAAAATGCTAGCTTTGATTTCTCTGTCACTGTATAGATAAGGACTGGGAGATTAAATCAGTTGTAGGAGAAGGAGGTACCTTTGATGCAGTTTAATCAAATCCTAAAACATCTACCTTGTTGAGTGTTACACTTGCAAAAAGTTCATTTTTAGGGTAAAAAATATTAAAAATTCCAAATAATTGGACCACTGTTCATCCTGTTCAATGTCTGACTACAGAAGTGTCTAAGAAATTAATGACTGAGGTCTGTGCTTAAAACAGACCAATCCAGGCATTAAGGACAGTGTAAGAATTAAACTGCAGGTCTCATAGCTACAGTTAAACAGCAACACCTTAGTTTCAGAACTGTGAAATCTGAAATACGTCACCTGAACATTTGAGGGGCTTAGTAAATCTACTAAAACAGACACAAGATATTTTCAACCACGTTATTTTAAGTGCATGCATTTTACAGGAAATATGAAAGGGGGCTGACTCCCTTTCTTGGCCTTATGTGTCTTGAAATGATTGTTATTAGCTACACAGGGTGATGAAGAGTGGATATGGAGACCTATAAGCCCACAGACCAATAGGATCTTGAGCTGAGAATTAATAGACAGGTATTTTGAATTTATACTTGCCTATCTGCCTGATACTAGCCCAGAGATATCTTTATGGTTTATAATTTTGAAGTCATGAATGGACTATTGTGATTATCTTGTTTGACTATAGTATATGTAAGAGAACACTAGCCAGTAATTCCTGCATAAATCCCAACTAATTGTTGGAAATCCTCCATATTTCAGACATACTCATCAGCTATTTACAGTTAAGCAAACCTCTGGCCCTAGGATTTTGTTTTTAGTGCAGCATGGTTTTTAGAGCCAAGAAATGTCTTTTGTCTCTTCTCACAGAGCTTGTCACTATGGAATCTGAGCAAAAAAATAAGAAAATTATTTAGCAGTTGTAAATGTCCAGAAAACAGAACACAGTCTAAAACCCTACGTGTCCCTACATGGGATGTCAAAGTAATTGGAATGACTAATAAAATTGCATCCCAAACTGATTACAGCAGTGTTTGAGAATATCTTTGCTGAAGATGGTCTAGCAACCCAGCATCTTGGGAAGGGTGTCGCTTCAACCAGAACTTTCATTCTCGCACACATGAGATTGAGGACAGCCAGCAGTCAAGAAATGCCTATCATAGATTGAGACCTTCTTGACACAAGAAGTCTTCTTCCATACAGTGATAAGGCCTGGGAACTTCTTGACTTGAAGTTGACAGCTTGCAGACCAGAGATCCAGGTTATGTTTTCAGCACTGACACAACTCTGCTATCTTGGATGAGAAATATGAATACCAGCATTTTCCAACTATCAGCTTCAATCATTTATTGGGAAAGAATTAATAGAGGGCTTGTCATTGGAAAGATTTCTACACCATACTAAGTGGATTCCAGATTTACAATTCTCGGAAGATAAAACCAGCAACAAAATACCCGTGAGTGCTTCACTCATGAACGGATCTCATTCTTCCTCCTCCGTTTTTATGTTATAAGAGGTGGAATATCTTAATGTTGTATTCCTAACCACACCAGTAGATTGTGCAGATTGTGCAGGTAAATGCAGATTCATGGTGTGCTGAGTGGCAACATGCATGTCAGCTTCAAAGCTTGTCTGAGATGCTGGGCAAATCCTCAGATGGAAAATTTTAAAAGAATTCCATGTCTCCATGGCTACACTGCTGTTAATTTAAGCACAAGTTTAGGGATGTTGCTGTGATTTGTGGTCATATTTTTGTTTCTTGTGCTGGTACTTTTGTATGTCTATGCATACCAAAGGGCATGGGAGCACCTCCAGCTGGAAGAGGACTCAGGCTGGAACTGGGTAGTTGCAGATGGGGAAGTGAACAGCAGGAGCCTACACAGATACCCAAATACTCACCCATATCTGCATCCTTATACCAACATAGAAATGCTATAAACTGTACTGGTCATTGACTTTTGAAGGACTTTAGCTTCAATAAAAGCAACTTTTTATCCTTTCCTATTTGTGGGTCAGTTCCGTTAGAAAGCTTCATCTACGTACGCTCACAAAGAGAAACATGCTCATTTCCCAGCATTCACTGCTTACAGCTTTCTCACTCTTTTTATTCCTCTAGAGTGAAAAATACCATTTCTACCGAGCACAGAGCACGCTGGGAGTCCAACTGCCTTTGGGTCACAGGAAGGTAAAAGAATCCTTTAAACCAATAAAAGTTGTATTGTATGTATTTGCAATAAAGGCATCTTTAATACTCAACACTCTCAGTATGTTTACCAGAGCAACACTACAAGAGCCATTAATGGGACTCTGAGAAGGAGCTGAAAATATAACCCACACAAAAATTAGAGTTACCACATAAAAATCAGTTCTCTTGTTTCAGATGCTCAGGAGTTTTGCCGGAAACACAGGTATCAGCAAAGAAGCCAGAAGAACAGGAAAGCTGCATTCAAGGTCAGAGTTTAAATTAAAGTGACAAGTAACTAAACAAGAGAAAACATTTATTTTGTAATCTATTTAACATTAAAATCTACTGAGGCTGCTGGACCATCAGTGTTTTAGACTGCACTACGTTTAGTTTGTTATAGCCAGAAGAGGCTCTGATGGGAAGACAAATTTTGTCCACCAAGAATAAACACGCATGGTCAAAAGTTAGATTGCTGTTCAGTGCAAGAAGGTGTTGGACCAAAATATTTGCTGCAAAAACATAAGTCCTTATGAAACAGACTCCGTGAGGAATGTAGGTGCATTGGTTGCAAGGCATTTGTTCTCCAAACCCATTTTGCTGCTCACATCTGCCCTTGGTGGGTTCAGAGGTTCTCAAAATGCACCTTTTTCCTCCCAAAGATGAAGGTTGAGGTTGAGGACTGACTACTGCAAAAAGCTCCCTGACCCCACAGGGATCTTACAGTCTGTCATATGATTGCTGAGTTAGAGCCTAGAAAGCATAGCAAGCTGAGAAGATCACACTGAGAATTTTCAAGTCAGTTTTTATTTCCTGTCAAGTGCCCCATTCTATCTTCATTGAAGGTAACTGAAGACTTTCTCTTTAGTATCACTGACTTTTGAATTAGGCTGTAGTATTTCCTGCTTAAGTCACAAGCTTCCATCGTCTTTAAGGCTGGTTAGGCACTGTTTAATGGATTACTAATGGCCAAGGGCAGAATAATTAAAGTAGTATCTCAGTGGACTAAAGGAATTATAAGAAAATGGAGATTTATGGAAAAAAAATCATTGTAAAAATGAAACAATTTTCTTGCAATTCATCTGATATGCAGATGAGTGCACCTTTACTAAAATTCATCACTGTCTGCTCTTACTTAACCAAGGATTTGGCCCCAAACCCATTAAAACAGGAAAAAGACAAGAGTAGGTATATTTATAACAATTTACAGCCTTCTAATTCCACAGTCGGCTTTCCTCATTTTACTATCTTTATCAAATACTCATTTGATGAATAACATATGCTTATAAGTGTGCATCTTTGATGTTCAATTCAAATATTAGCTAGTCTTGCCCCACATGTATTACAACATAATGTTTAAGGAGCATATAATTTGACTTGTGATTCCATAAGTGTTTAGGTTTTACAAAGAAGGGGAGAAGACAGTGAAAAAATACTGGGAATTTATAAGCATGGCATCCAGAGTGGTATGGATATATAGCTCAAAGCCATGGCAATACAACAGTGTTATAGAAGGGTTTGGAGATCTGCTGCATGGTAACTGAGAGTCTGCAACTTAATTAATTATGAAGAAAAGAGATGACTCAGAAACATTCACATATTCAGGTGGAGTGATTTACTGGGCATGAGAGCAATGGTGCCTGCTCCATAACCAGCAGTCAGGCATACCAGAGAAAGCCGAAAGCATACATGAACTATGCACTGGTAAAATGTACATATGTGTTTACATGTGCCTGTATTGCACACCCTGTTGTGGGTAGTTTGAATATAGCTGATGCCTTAAATCCAAATCATTGATGAGCACTGGAGGGGTTACAGACCACGGAAAACTCAGAATCACAGAAGGGATCAGGTTGAAAGGGACCACAGTGGGTCATCTGGTCCAACATCCCTGCTAAAGCAGGGTCATCATACAGCACATGGCACAGAATTGTGTCCAGATGGTTCTGGAATATCTCCACTGAGGGAGACTCCACACCTTCTCTGGCCAATCTATTCCAGTATGTGATCACCTGAGCAGTAAAGAAGCTCTTCCTCAGATTCTGATGAAACTTCCTGTGCATCAGTTTCTGCCTACTGTCTCTGGTTCAATTTTGTTGGAACCACTGAGCAGAGTCTGGCTCCATTCTGTTGACATCCTCCCTTCAGAAACTTATAGACATTGATGAGTCTCCTCTCAGCTGATTCTTCTTGAGGCTGAACTGGTCCACCTCCCCCAGCCTTTCCTCATAAGAGAGATGCTTCCCTCCCCCAGACATCGTCATAGCCCTCCCCTGGACCTGCTCTGGGAGCTGCACGTCTCTCTTGTACTGAGGAGCCCAGAACTGCTCACAGGACTCCAAATGTGGCCTCACCAGGGCTAAACAGAGGGGCAGAATCACCTTGCTTGACCTGCTGGCAATGTTCCTCCTAATACATCCCAGAATTTCTTTGGCCTTCTTGGCCACAAGGGCACACTGCTGGCTCACAGACAGCTTGCTGTCCACCAGGATCCCCAGGTCTTTCTGCTTCCCCAGGTCCTTCTGCTTCCCAGCAGGGCAGTCCCCAGCCTGTTGCATGGGGTTATTCTTCCCCAAGTGCACGGCCCTGCATTTGTCTGTGTTGAACTTCAGACTGTTCCTCTCTGACCATCTCTCCAACCTGTTGAGGTCCTTCCAAAGGGCTGCACATCTCTCTGGGGTATCAGCCACTCCTCTGAGCTTTGTGTCACCAGGTAACTTGTTGATGAGGCATCTGCCCCTTCCTCCAAGTCATTGAAGAATAAGTTAAACAATAGTGGCCCCAGTACTGACCCCTGTGGGGACACCACTAATGACAGGCCTCCAACTAGACCCTGGGAACTGCCATTCAGCTCAATTGACCTCACTGTCCACTCATCTAGTCCACATTCCTGAGTTTGCCTGTAAGGATGTTCTGAGTGAAACTGTTGAGAGCCTTATGAAAGTCAGGGCAGACAGTATCCACTGCTCTCTCCTCATCCATCCAGGTAGTTGTCTCATTGTAGGAGCCAATCAGGTTGGTCAAGCATGAGTAATCGTTAGTGAATCCATGCTGACTGCTCCTGATCACCTTCTTGTCATCCACGTGGACAAAGGCACTCCCAAATGAAGTGCTCCAGGGACTGAGGTGAGATGGACTAAGCACAGTGCCTTGGGCCCTCCTTGTTGTCCTTTATGAAGACTGGGATGGCATTTGTTATCTTCCAGTTATTGTCTTCAGGCACTTCTCCTGACCACCACGAGTTTGTGAGTGGCCTGGTTATCGTGCCCATCATCTCTATCAGCACTCATGGATGCAGATGCATCCATCATGTTGATGTCATGTTTGCCTGGATGTTCTCAAACCCAATCCTACTTGACCAACACAACAACCCTTCCTTCAAACACTCTTTTATCCTGGTCTTTGGGGTGAGATGACCCTGAGGGTTATTCTTGTCAATGAACACTGATGCAAAGAAGGTGTTCAGTTAATCTGCCTTCTCTGCATCCTGTGTTACCAGGATCCCCCTCCATTTAGTAACTGGGCTACATTATCCTTAGTATTCTCTACCTCCCCCACATAGAGACTGTGATGTGGGTAGTAACTGAATTACACATAATGGCACCGTGTTATTCCAAACTCCGAGGCTGGTGTGGTTTACTGGATATGTAAGTCAATACAACTTTCAAACTACAACAGAAAAATGCAACCACCCACAAACACATGGTTTTCTTCCAGAGCTATGGTATTCTGACTGCCAGATCAACCACCTAAACCAATCTGGTCTGGTCTGGAGGAAGCATACATTGCATCTGAACTAGACTTAAACAAACTCTTTAATCTGTTTGGCCTCTCTAATCTAGTCCCCTAAAGCTGGAAGTTTCTGAAGAAAAGTTTTCATTTCAAAGGCTGGAATGAAAAACATATTTTATGCTCCCAGTCATGCCAGCCATTACTGATTGATTTGTGCAGTAAAGAAAGCTTAAAGTTGTTAACTGCTGTTTTCTGCTTGTGTGTATTTTTATGGTGTGAGCTAACGGCAAGAAAAGATGTGGATGGTTCTGCTGAAGGCCGAGAACAGTGAGGACTGCTAAGCAGTAGCATGTGTGAGCAGAAATGAATAACTGAGAAAAGAAGATCGAGCAAGATGTAATTAGCTTTGAACTACAGCTTCCTCTCCATTTTCAGACAAATGTGTTCAGAGAAGTATGTGTCTTTTGTTGGGAAAATGCCAAGTAAAAATGGGTGGTAACATTGGCAGAGCAGTGTAGAATGAAGCTGAGCAACATTTCTAGATTTCATTCCAAGATATTTGGACAAACATGAAAAACATTTTGAAAGTACTTATGGGCACAGATTTTTTTTTTTCCTATGTTAAAGTTTTGCACATTCTTTGAAAATTTTTTTCCATTCTAAAAGGTGATCCACCTCTTTCCTCAAAATAAAAAAATCTGGAAAACTAGAATAATATTTTTTCTTTTAATTTTTAAAATTCCAGTGACTTCAATTGAAGCCATTTTTGATGCAGGTGGTCATTCTGAGTGTTTTCTCAAATAATCCATAGAATGGAGTATTGGTGGCTATTCTAAGACTGTAACATTTCCTTCCTTGTCTTCTCTAGATCAAAGTAGCCTCCACACTCATTCTATTGTACTTAATATCTCCCATTGTTCCTCCTTATTAGGAAGCTTTATTTCTGCAAAGTGATCCAATAAAAGGAAATTTTGAATTATATAGGGTTTTTTTCACAAGAAATTATTTTCCTTCTCTTTGGCCTAGGTGATTAATTTTATTTAGCTCCACTAATCATAATATCCTGTTCAGTCACTGGTGAAAATGAAATCTTAAGCAGAATTCAGCTGATACCATAGCATTTTTCCAGCTGTGCTCTCTCCCTGTTCTCACCAAAATGCCTTTTCTTCAGATGCCAGTAGTATTCCTTTCAGAAAGAAGCTTTCAAGAATGGAGAGCTGTCACCTTCTATTCACTCAATGCATGACATCAGTTGGGGAAAAAAGAAGACAAAAACGTTTCTCAAATCTTTTAGGCACTCCAAGTC